>OX352272.1:4413046-5613046 GCA_947086405.1 Esperia sulphurella
AAGGCACTTTGCGACATTAGATTGCGCAAAGTGGCGATACATTGTCTCTGCCTACCCTTCTAGGACCGAGGCGTGAACATTATGTATGTATGTAATATTGTGTAAACTGCTAACATTAGTGAATAAGAAATTTGCTACTAATACATATGGACTATGTCCGAAATAAAATCTATTCTATTCTATTCTTTAACGTGTTAAGTATGTATTTGCATATATTTAACAGCAGGACATATAAAGGCCTTGGTGAGCAAACACTGGCCGTAGTATCATGTATACTACTAGCTGGATTATACATATGTAGCTGTTATATGAAATAAAAATAAATAAATAAAATGTATTCTATTCTTTAACGTGTTAAGTATATATTTGCATATATTTAACAGCAGGACATATAAAGGCCTTGGTGAACATACATAGCTATGTATGACCCAGACCCAGACCCAGACCCAGCTGGGTCACAGATGTCTAGCTGGGCCACAAATGCCACAGGCAGGTGATTGCACACCAGTGCCAGCTCTAATACTGCGATAGCCCTGCGCCTGCCAAACGTCTCCATTATGAGCATTATTCTGACATTAAGCAAGGCCTGTCATTGCAGGCGACGCGTTTGTCGCAGCTAGTTTGAATGGTTATTTATCGTGCCATTGTATGTATCGTCATCATCATCAGGTTATTTTTGTTTCCACTGTAGCACAACCCTCTCTCATCTGCCGGAGACAGATGGAGGATTTGGCCTACACTCCCCGCGCTGGGCAGACGGGTTGGGGAGGCCGGACTGATGTTTTATAATGTATTAGTAAACGCCCGCGGCTTCGCCCGCGTGGAGCAAGTTTTTATTTCCCGAGAGAACAATTCTTCCAGAGGCAAACATAAGCATATGTTCATATACATGATTTTATGTGTACTAATCAAAAATGTATGGTGATCAGTTGAACAGCCGAGCTGTGAAAGAAACAGACAAATACCTAAACACACACTCTTTCGGCTTCATTATATTAAAGTTGTTGCCCGCGGCTTCGCCTGCTTAAAAAAAAGTGTTAATTGCAAATGTGAAAAAGCCCACGGTAAACCAAGCTATCCAATAGTGAAAACCACATTCGAATCCATTAACTGGTTTTGGAGAAGAAGCTGATGACGTTATCATTATCATACATTATTTAATTGACGTATTTACTTAGTCATGTTTTCATTATTTTATACTTATAATATAGTTCATCATCATCATATCAGCCCTGCGACGTCCACTGCTGGACATAGAAGCCTTATTTTACCACCTTAGGGGTTGAATTTAAAAACCCTTCGATATTGCATACCTGAGATACATGAGGAACCTTTGTGCTTGATTTAAAGTTTCTAGAGCATTCGGTTTGGAGACTACTACTTTCGAACTCCATTTTACCCCCTTAGGGGATGGTTTTTCAAAAACTTTAAAACACGTCTTTAATCATTAAGTTTTTACAATACTCCTACAATGTTTCAAATCGATAGGAACATCTAATATATTTTCTCCATACAAACTTACAACCCATATTTCACCGCCTTAGGGGTTTAATTTTGAAAAACCCTTAAATAGTGCATACCTGAGAAACCTTTGTGCTAAATTTCAAGTTTCTAGAGCAATCGGTTTGGAGACTACTACTTTCGAACTACATTTCACCCCTTTAGGGGATGGTTTTTCAAAAACTTTAAAACACGTCTTCAATCGTTAAGTATTTACAATACTCCTACAAAGTTTCAAATTGATAGGAACATCTAATAGATTTTCTCCATACAAACTTACAACCCATATTTCACCGCCTTAGGGGTTTAATTTTAAAAACCCTTAAATAGTGCATACCTGAGATACATGAGGAACTGCGACACGGAACACACTTAGAATTTCTTCTTTGGCATGTGGCATTTGCGATGTTTTCCTTTACTGAAAAGCCTGTGGTATTCATTTATTTATTAATCATCAATAGAACCTTAATATATTATCTTTGTCAATAGCAACATACAATTTACATATTTCCGGTGCAACAAAAACCAGACTTGGTTTGTCTGTGCACCACGAATTATATTATATTATAGTAATTATGTACTAATTGAATTATAAGTTGTATGAATTGATATGAAAAATCAAATAAATTATTATTAATATTATATGTGATATGGTATCTATACATATGGCATTATACTTAGTAACAATGGTCAACGGACGGGTCGTAACATTCACAAATACAAATTATAACTAAACCGTACTTGTGAGCGGTAAAAACACATCAGCTAGATAGCGAAGATTGTATTTTTATTATTATATTTTGGTAAAAAAAAAACTTAAGTTTCGAAAACAACTAATTGGTAAGAAGTATATACGTATAGACTAAAGAAATGTATAATAATTTAACAAAGCAACATAGTGTCTCACATTAAACTTGTGTGCCATTCTTGAGAGAGGACATTTTACAACTCGGGCCAACATAAAATATACACCAGCGCTCCCAAGGTGGTATTCTGGCAGTCGCTAAGCGGTTTTTGATGTCGCTCGCCCACAAAGGTGCCGTAAACGCGTGTGTTTCGACCTCAGAATAGTCCCCCGCCGCGGAGTGAAATGTTTTCGTAGTGACATTGGGACTCTACTTGGTGTTTAAGCGCGAAACAAATGAAGGTGCAATGTTCTCTAAAAGTTTATGTGCCGAGTAAGTGCGCTTGTAAAATGTGATGAGTTCCTAGGCAAAAGCCAATTATAATTATACCAGTTGCACCAGGTCTCTTTCACTCCCACCCTAGGGATAAAAATATACCTACACGGCGCGGCTCCGAGTGCCGAAGCGAATCGCGTACGACTGTCAACATTGCGTGCTTTAACAGTTCAGCGTAATATTGACTTTCTTCCGATGGCATAGGATTCAATTTGACTTGCACTGAAATTCGTAGGAGGTTTATGAGAAATTCGACAAGCTTTCTTTGGCAGTGCGCTTTCTGTATTTTACTTATTCAATGCTAACACCAAGTCTTACTATTACAATGCAATTTTTGTCACCGAAGATTCCAGAAATTACACCCAAGTTAAGATCACGTAACACTTTTTTAATGATCTTTCTAAAGCACGACATAATTATGCACAAGTTCCACTCTAATGAACACCAACTTTAATTTGCAACACGGTTTTAATGAGAAGGGTAACGACAGGGTCGACCTTACCTACATATACGGTATCTACGGACTCTCGAAATGGTTACCAATGCGGTGGATTATTAGGACATTTTATGTTGAAGATTTTTTTATGCCTGCGGAAAAGTTGCTACTTCCTGCATTTCATGGGTTCTAAAATCTATAAAAATTTGCCCCTTGCACTAAAAGATGCAAAAAACTGTCCATAGTTTTGCTACTCATCTGAAGGTAGAACTTGTTCAGAGCGCTTGTATTCTATTTAAGAAACATTTTGATATTTTTTTTGTCAAGGCACAGTTTTAAGATTCTAATGTATTAAATAATTAGGTATTTATATTTTTTTTCTTGATTATTATGACAACATTTGACACATCGTATCTGAAAACCACTACAAAAGACGATAAAAACCTTTTAAAGAACATTATTGTATTAAATTATAATAATAAAACATTACATTTTATATAATAGTTATAATTTTTTTTAACTTTTTAACGAGAATGCGAAGATATTAATGTTCATAGCCAATATAGTCAAAAAGCGCAGTTCTTGTTGTTTTTTTTAACTTGAGTGATGCACTCTCTAATAATCGATAAACGGCTAAATGAGGCATAATGAGACAACATGGGGCCTCTATAACTACTATATCGTAATTATTATATAATTCGATATATTTGTAATTTATCCTACCCTTGTCTAATTGCAGTAGAACAGGAGTAACTCCTAATATAGGAGTTACAAATGTGTGTATAGGAACATATTTATATTAAAAAAATGTAGTCTTGGTATACCTAGTAAATACTCTAGGGTCAAAACTTATGGGCAGTCGTTAACCGAGTCGTTAAATTCCAGGTTTGTGTGCTCACTGAGCGAGTCTCTAACTTTCTCGCTAAATACGTACGACCTGCGAAAGTACAGTTAGTCTCTGGTAATTTACGGAGATCATTTCCATTTAAGTTTTGTTTACTTTGGTTTGATATTGGACTTTGACGTTTGCAACGAGAAGTTTGACGTTTACGTTTACTAACTGTGACCAATGTTATGGAAATTTGTGTAAAAATTCTTCTCTCTTACCACTACATACACAAATGACTATTCTCGCTGTTACTATAGTAAGAACATATTATGTTCTCATCAAAACAAAATCTGCAGCTTCAACTCCGTCAACTTCGGAAGCACTTACCACTATATGTTATATTATTTGTACACAAACGACTCGTCTCGCTAATATAGCTAAATGTACTGTACCTCTACATAAAACCACAACAAATGAATGGATTACGATGAATAATTTATCAACTGTATATTTGTCACAAATAATCCGCGCAGATGATTAACACTGATGCATAAAATATTAACATTATTTTTGGTTATTACTTTGTATTCGTTTTGTTTTTGTTTTATTCATGAAATCGTAATCAAGTCAGATATTAAAATGTCTGTAAAATAAAATTGTCTTTTTATAAATATTTTTTACTCTACTTTTAATACTTTGTCTGAAGGTTTTATTCCACAAAATAAGTATCAAAAAAGTAACACACGTCCTTTTAATTGCAGAATTCACCCGTAGGTGAGACACACAGTCAGCGTCAAAAATAGCTGAACATAAATTAACTTTCTTCTAAAAGTACTGACTGTTCTGAATTTCACAACATCCTGACATCTCTACTTTTCATAATAAATGTTCACGTTAAAGATAAATCTTTTGTATTTGTCAATGTCAACGCTATGAAATAAAATGTAGAGCACAACGTTTAAAAGAAAAAGATGCCAACATTTCAATAAGGTTTTGTTCGATGTAGGATCGTACTTTTAAAATGTTTGTATAATGCAATTCCTTATGAAAATTTCATGCATATGTTGCCTTACTTTTGAATGGAGACATTAGTTTAGGAATACCAAAAACTATCATCCTCACTCCCTGAGCCTGTTCGACACTTGCACATCATCGCGCGACCCGCACTGCTTTTTTATTCCGCGTCGCGACCGCGCACATGTTTTTCGAAAGTTACAGCAAGGAGTTGCAGTGAATCTGGTAAGTCATTCCTATCCAATATATCCCGGTGATTTCTATATACAGTGTTTTGGTGCAGTTGTTATTTATTTACCAAGGAAGTGAGCTATCGAAGGATCCGCGTCAACAATCCATGCCATTTAAAATTAGCATAGAATATATGATTTGCAAATATAGCTGGGTGTGCCCACATATCGATGCCGAAAATATCAGTTAGCGTAAGGAACAAATGACAACTTTTAAGTAAGAGTCAAAAACTGTTTATTTATTTATTAAGTTGAAAAGTTTTTTCGTTTTTGAGATTAATCTAATTGCTTGGTATGGCAAGGTGATGCGCAATAATTCCATGGGGTGTGCCTGGTGACCTGATCTCACAGGTTCATCCTATTTTAGGCACCAGTTTCTCACAAAAGATAAATTGTACTCATTTTAATTTTATACATTATAATTGTACTTAATCTTAGTGTTGAGATAATAAATAAATTTTGTATTGTATTGTAAAATACTTTTAAATGATAGTAAGAGCAAAATTTCTTAGATTTTCTAGATCTTTAACGATATAAACTGAAATAATATAAGTGAACTCGGAATTTAACAACATACATAGAAACTCTTTTTTCAATATTTTGTCCCTTTCTCTAATTGATATTACTTTATTGATATAATAAACTTGGACGAAGTAATCTGTCCCCAGTGGTGCCATTGCACCACGTTACATTTAACGTGTAACGGAAGAACGTTCTTCCGTTCTAAGAAAATAGTTGATGTAGGTAATATTGGCTTGTATTCATATCATTAGTATGAAACGACGCGTCCATTAAGCAGTATTTGTATTTTTACATAACTTTCTGAGAAAATATTGAAATGTATGTAACATTTCAATATTTTCTCAGAATTTTAGTGTCAATTTTCCTCGAATTCGGAAGGTATTTTTTCCAGAAAACGAGCCTGAGATTTCCTTAAAGCGTATTACTGATTTATGTGACGCATTTTACAAGGATCGTTACGGTTAATAAATCTTTGTTAACTTGTTGCGGCAACGTAAGGAATTAGCCTTTCTTTATAAACGTGCTTCACGCGTTTTCTTTTTTTTCCTTCAAGCGAGTTGACTCCTAGAATATATATTTAAGTAAGCTTAGCAGTGCTTAGGTGGGGCGGGTTTGAAAAGAATCACATTTGTGTGAAATTTATAGTCTTTCATAGTATGAATATAATATAACATTTTTCCGCTGTGGAAAAATGTCGTATTCGTTTTTGTGCTGTTTTCTTATTCCTATAGATATGTGTGGTTTTATGGTATAGACTTGTATATTTCATTCCAGATTAATAGTCCTATGAAAACAAACGCATTTGCGTCTCGAAAACAAAATACACAATAGATGGTGTTCCTAAGTGGACTGCAAAGTTTACATGGTAATACAAACCTGTTTTTGCTGCTGATGACCCTTTCATGTATATGTTACCGAGACGTAAATAGCGTTGGTTTTCATAGGACTATGAATCTGGAATGAAATATATATGTCTATATGATATGATTTACATTAAAAAAATACTGTTTGAACATAGAACCATAATATGGGCATGATTTTGGTAGAATAGAATTGTGGGCGATAAGCGACATGTGTAGATAATTATCATCATCATCATCAGGTTATTTTTGTCTCCACTGCAGGAGTACAACCCTCTCTCATCTGCCGGAGACAGACGGAGGATTTGGCCTACACTCCCCGCGCTGGCCAGACAGGTTGGGGAGGCCTGATTGATGTTTTATATTGTATTCCCCTAGTCACTTTGTACGACATCCACGGGAAGAGTTGGAGTGGTCCTATTCTACTCTACCGGAAACCACACGGCATAATTATGATATTATTATGCATGTGTCGAATTTAGAATTTTCAGTGTTTGTGTTTAGTTAAAGGTTTTCATTATTTTTATTTGTAATCCAAATATATATCGAAAAAAAAATACGAATGCTTCCGTAGGATGAATGAAACCGGACGTCAAATTGAAATTCTTCAAAATTCCACCTAGTTGACCAGCATTTTATTCATTGTAAGGCTTTTATTCATTGTATGCTGGTCAACTAGGTGGAATTTTGTCATGTTTGTGTATGTTATCTAACCTTATTATTTACGAGTATATGATCTTAACCAAACCATGGTCAAATGAACAAGTTAGTTCAAGGGAACGAGATCTTGGTGCGCTGGTATGGAGTTCAGATGGCTGACTGTTCACGGTTAATAAGATGTTGTTCAAGTGTTTCTTTTTTCAGTCTACATTAAATAGCTAATCTCAAACGGTGAAGGAAAACAATATGAGAATACCCATATAGGTACCTATTACAAGCAATGGATATTTCTAATCGCAGGACCTATCTATGTTGCATGGATAACCCAGCTTCACTACAAGGGCCCCTGGATTGATAAAAGCAAAGATGAAGCATTATGGTTTTAATGCTTGATCCTTGGATAAAAGATCAACTTTGTCATATCGGCTCGTAAATAAATACCATAGTTACGACAAATAAATATCAGAGAGCCAAGTTGTCACGGGCGAAAGCTAGTATCGTTAAAGACATCTCATCTATCTCATCTCTTTGCTGTAAATATAGGAAATGTTTTTGTAGGTATAGGTTCCTAGTGCTAATTTCCCTGGAGCAGTCAATTCGTAGAGCCATCAATCTACATCAATGTCGCGCTTCACTTTACCCTTTGAGATACCAAGTCTTCTTGCCCTTTTTATAGTGCTTTTATACGTACGTACTACTCTAGTCGTGGTTAGTTGGTGCCACTCCCGGCACTTCGTACAGGCGAACTCCGCAGCAGTTCGGATATTTAATATCTGATCTACAAAGCCTTGTCATGTGGTTTCTGGTAGAGTAGAATAGGACCACTTCAACTCTTCCCGTGGATGTCGTACAAGACGACTAAGGGAATACATTATAAAACATCAATCAGGCTTCCTCAACCTGTCTGGCTAGCGCGGGTAGTGTGGGCCAAATCCTCCGTCTGTCTCCGGCAGATGAGAGAGGGTGGTGCTCCTGCAGTGGAGACAAAAATAACCTGATGATGATGAATACAATGTCAATTTAATTTACGAGATATCATGTATTTACACTGTCAATATTTACCTACTGTGCATTAATTATGTTGTTATATTTCTGCCTATTCTAGAGATTCCTGGAAGGAATTCGCCTAACGTTACCTTTTGTAATTCATTCTATATTTCCCTTAAAATAATCTCCTTTTGTTAGGGTTAAACAAATTAAATCAATGTTTTAATTTAGCGACTCCCAACGAGCCGATCTGAATAACCAAATTAACCTCTTCTTTACGTTATAACTGAATCTTGGCGGTTCTCAATAAATATTCAAATATTCGTCGAAGCAATCACTTAACTCGTTTGACGTAGTATCAATTATATATATATTTTAAATTCCTTTCACGCGAAAACCTTTTTAAAGATCCGTCAAATGGATACCCTTATAAGCTAAGAATTATGTCTGTTTGTTTGTCCGGCGGACAACTAAAAAACTATTAAACTGATTGAGCTGAAATGTAGAAATAACTCATACATGCAAAATTTCCCGGCAATTACGGAGATATCCGTTTTTTTTATCCGAAATATTAAATTAAAACTAATAAAAAAAACTAAGGAATTGCGCCAAGCACGGGGGGCAGCGTTCTCCTGTATATATGAAGATCATTACTGCGATCACCAATCCGCCTGCCAAGCCTGGTGAATATGGTAAATTCAATGCACAACCCACTAAAAGTGGCATTCTATTAAGGAGGCTTATATTCAGCGGTGGATATATTTCGGCTGAGGATGATGATAATAAAAAAATATAAGTATATGGACGGAATCAGCACATTGTATGATATTGCACATTGCCAACTTTTTATTAAGTACGTTATTAATATAATACCATCCGATTCGTATCTTGAAAACTATAGTTTACGTTTTCCCTAGAGGGTAATTTGAAAAGATTTAAGAGTACAAATCATTAAGCTACAATAAACAGGAACTTATACTAGAAACGACAGTTTTAGTATAACTGGTTTTCAAAGTTTTTTTTGTTAATAAACGCCTGAATTATTAATACAACACAATAATTGTTTTTTTTTTAAATGTAAGAGCACTTTCTGTTTATCGAAAAGGAGACTTTTCTCCGTTTTAACATGTCTCTGAAAAAAATATGACGTATGTTTATTCGCCGAAAATCAAACCGCCCGGCTCATGTGGGCATGCATTTTTAAAGGTCCAGGATAACGTCAAACCGGGCTCAGATAAGCGACGAAAGCGCCATCTATCTTCCTCCGCCAGACGGGCCAGATAGCCGCCCGCATGATATAATCGAAAATCGTTTACCACGAGCCAGTGTTATGAGGCACAGTGGTGCTTTTATTATTGTCAACAAACGGGGCACATGTCTGCTTCTTGTATATTCGTAGCGAAATGAAAAGCAAGGTTAGACTAGTCAATGTACTGCCCGGCTACCTTTCTTCGTAGGATACTGATGTGGTATACATTTGAAGAGATCGCTTTTGGTAACATGTATGCAGAGCGGTTACAATCGGTAGCAAGTTCGTTTACAAGCGAACTAAACCTATTTTCTTAGGTGGGCAGGTTGATCTGGCGACATTTTGACCCTTTCGGATATTTTGTGCCAAACCTCCGTTCACCACCAGTGCCTTGCGATTTGTTTGACTTCACATACATCTTAGAATATCTTCTTAGAATATCTTAGAATATCACATACATCTTAGAATATCTTCTTTTGCATATGCAGGATTCCTCACGATGTTTTCCTTCAGCAAAAGGCTTGTGGAATTGTAAATAAACCGTGCTAAGTTACAATACCTATAATGTTATTGGTACGGGAATTGAACCCACAACCTCATGAACGTGAAGAAAAGTGCACAACCAACTAGGCTACTATGGCTCTACAAGCGAACTTGCAGAAAGATACTAAAAATTCTTCACTCCAAGCATACTTGATCTAAAAAAAAATAATAGCGTATATTCGAGTATACGTTTGTATCTCACGCACTCAGGTATTTTCTGCTTACGTTAATCCAAGATAAAATAATTATATTCTTTACCCGTCCAGTAACAAAAGTATTTACATGTCTAAGCCTATTGTATCGTATTTGGTGTGAAGCTCCCTACTAGACGCTACTTATACTGTGTCGTGATCCATCTACATATTCTTTCTGACGTGTCTGAAATTGGCTTGAAGTGTTTGCGGCACTTTTTTTAATGGACGTTGGATTGAAATGAAATATACATAGACATATATATATTTTATTGATAATCATTTGATTACAAGTCAACTTTTTTTATGTTACAAGAATACAAGTAATTTTTTTTTAAAAGTCAATAATAATAATTCTAAATTAATTTAAGGTCATAAAAATTACACATTTAACAATTATAAATTACTTTCAATAAACTCATTGAAGCTATAGAAGGACGGTTGGAAGGCGCGTCATTTATATGGCCGAATAAATTAATAATATCTTTTGGTGCCTTGTGTGGACTTGTATCAAATTAAAATAAAATCAAGCCATGTAAAACATTTACGACAAATAAAATAACTTATACAAGCTAATACCAGATAACACTAAATATTACTACGTAACCAAGCGCCACTCACCGTCGCCCGCAAAATAAACGCTACGTACGCACACACAGAAACGTGTCCGGACAACCTGATGCACCTGTGACAACGAGTGGGCACCCGATGCCTACGATCCCACCGTAATGTCAAACTACCCTCTTGTCCTGTACTGCGCACGTTACTGCGCGTGCGCACCAAACCGCGAGCGAATACGACACGATTACTGCAGTGATTATAACGATTGTGGATTTAGTGACCGACTCTAGCCACCGTTGGCACTGGCTATATCATCGTTTACAGACAATAACGGGATCGTACGTCGAAGGAGCTGCGACAATAGCTGTGAGTACTCCCTCATCTCCTTTCTACCCCCCCATCATTGTCACACACATGTTGTAGTAGTAGGTAATTAAATCTGTTCGCTTGTATGGAGTGTCATATCATCAGCCCATAGGAATTCACTGC
This sequence comes from Esperia sulphurella, assembly GCA_947086405.1. Lineage (NCBI taxonomy): Eukaryota > Metazoa > Arthropoda > Insecta > Lepidoptera > Oecophoridae > Esperia > Esperia sulphurella. The sequence continues at coordinate 4,424,299 of OX352272.1, forward strand.
TGGACATAGGGCTCTCCCAAGGCACGTCACTGAACTCGATTTTCGCTTCTCCGCATCCAGCGAACCGTCTTATGCAGATCGTCGCTCCATCTGGCCAGGGGGCGTCCCACACTACACCTGCCCAATCGTGGTGTCCACTCCAGAACTCGTCTGTGTGTGGTTATTATTTCGCCGACAGATGTGACCACACCATATTTTTAGCTATATTTTATGTGAAAAATATAAACTGAAAAGTACTTGTTTAAATAAATATATTTATTTACAAAGGCTAAATTTTAAACATTGCCTTTTCAATTTTTAATTTCATTTGTGTATATTTTGTTAGACTGCTTTGATTCGTTATAATTAAACCCATCAATAACGCGAGTTACAGGAGATTTTTCAATGGTTGAATTTATTTAAAACTTTTGTAATAAATTTTCAGCCGTTTTAAATAACGCAAACATATCAATTGGTAGATTCCAATTAATCCAATTGCCGGGCCCGACTAACTGATAGTGCCTTTGAAAAATAGAGGCGAATTTTATCTAGGGAGGACCGAAAATTGAATTTCCGAAAAAGCTTGGTCGGTCGCACTGGCGTAACTATAGCAGGGCCGCACTCGCTGATTTGTCTGCAGCCCATAGAGTAAGTGACCAAGTCCTAAGACATCGATTTTAAGTACAGCTGGGGATAGAGGTACGAGTAAAGGACCATCGGAGGAAGTCAGAGTCAAGTCAAAACCATTTATTGCACATGAGTACACTTGGTACATTTATACACGTAATTTTTTGTTAATGTTCCATTCCATATAGCAGTACAACAATTTTCCCCATCTCACTCCCCATCCTTTAATTCGGTCCCACATTGTAAATGTTTAGAATAATGTTTTCATAAAAAAAGTTTTCAATTACAGTATAGATAAAAAATTATGCTTATTTTATATTCAGATCATATTCAATTTATATACTCACAGACTCGTATACTATTTGCATACTCGAGTCTTATTTAATAATAATAATAGCTAATGCTAGAACCTAGAGGTCAGTGATTTAGTAGTTGAGGTCCAAAAATTCAAGAACTAAGGTCAGGATTGTATTCAAGTTGGTTGTTGTAGTTAAGAGGCACTAAGAAACGTGTCAGACTCGTAAAATATACTTTACTTTAAGGCCTGACTGAAAGTGGTCCATAGATTTGGGGCCGCAAGCTAATGCCGGCCCTGGAGAGTCGCCTTCAAGGGTTTTGATGTACGAGCATTGGCTACGACGGACCAAGCGGCGCCGGTGTGTGAAATAATTGGATTTTTTATTGGAAAGTATAGGTGGGGAACACTAATTTACTATTTGAGAACGAAAAGGCATTATTTAGAGTTTTGCGTTCAGCTGGGAAATCTACGCTCACACATAATTTGCTGGTACATTCAAGGGAATATGGACTTTATAAAATATGAGACTATGCTTGCAGCAAATATTAAAAATTAACGATACGTGCAATAAATAATTGAGTTGATATAAAATAAAAAGTATTTTGTTTTTACGATAACTATTATCCAAAAAAGTTTACGTAACTGTTGTATTGGAACCATATCAGCTGGAGCCTCACCAGTAAGTTACCAAAGTGGATGACGTGGCGTTAGGTTGGTATTTAGGCATGTTATTATCTTTAAGGTTCATCTTTACCCCAGGTAATTCCTGTGGCAATCATAAATAGCGTAGGTACAGTGAAAAGCTATTTAGTTGAGTATTCATAAACTATTTACATGTTTTAGGTCGCAGGTTATCCTTGAGTAATATCTCTAAAACTCGTAATTACGTACAGTAAATTAGAAAGGCTAAAGTGGAATAAGGAGTTATTTAGTCAAGATATCGTTAGTCTTACGACTATGAGCCAAATATCTTCTTGCCTTATGTTTTAGAGTTTGACGTATTGTTAAATTTAGAGGTCTAATGGAAAAATTTATAGACAACCGTATTATTAAAAATATGAACTACGAGTACCTATAGTGACTTTGAAAAATAAAATTTAATACAAAATGATTCGCCAAGAATGATGGAAGAAATCATATTTTATACGGATATCGAAAATTACTACATAAAACAAAAGAGTGGCTTCTTTAGAAGAGGAAAACAACCGTATTCAGAAACACCTGTTGAAGAAGCCGATGCTTTTACGCTAATAAACGATCCGATACTATCAGATAAGCCCAACAAAACAGTTTACACATTGTCCGATCTGATATAAATAGAAGGTGGAGTCACGTCAGCCGACATCCGCTTACGATAATATCGAGCTCCACATACACTCTTTTGATATCAAAGAGTTCTTACATAATGCCCACGTTCTGTTCTCAAATGAGTAGGCAGAGACGATGTATTGCCACTTGTTCAACAGTTCGCTCGCAACGCGCTCCCGCCCGGTACAAAGTAACTATGCTAGAGCACTATTATCCGGCGCCGAGAGATCGACGCTATAAGTTAGAAAGAGTAGTACCTACTTCAGTTGTTGCCGTATAACGTTGACCCTCTATCTATTAACTATATTCGCATGGTGGGTGCAGCAGCCCTACCATAAATTATCCACACACTCACTCAAACATGTCAGGACATGACAGGCTACAGTAGTCGGTAATTAAATCTTCTCGCTTATATGGAGTGCCGGGAGTCTGACTTGTGACCAATATGGGATCGGACTGTGTAGAAACGCTTTCAGACGGAGTCGACAAAATGGCCAAAGCCTTCGTCTCCTGGGATGTGGAAAGAAGTTAATCAATGCCCAGGTAAATTACAAGTAGCGTAAAAAGCAATCTCACAAAAGTTGTCCTAGAGCAGGCTGGAGCAACCTTTACAAGTTCAGGGTCCGGTTTGTGTCACTATAGCGCTATAATGCGCTTCAATTACGACTTGTGATTCGGAAAGATTTGTAGATACATCTTTCGCCATTGTGAACTATCAGCTATTTTTTGCTTGTTCACGATGGCACGTCCCGCTGCTTTTAGCGAGCGGTGAGCGGGGAGTTAAACCGAATCTATCCGACCGTCAGTATCTTAGTGTACATACGCACACATTGATGATCATTACGTCACGATAGAACTGACACAGTAATAATATATATAACGCATACAATGAAATGTTAGCAAATTAGAGGTGTGGGACCGTCCCTGGACCGTCACTGGGACGTACCGTTGTGAACTGTACGATTTATACAGCCAAAACTTCTACGCAACTTGAATAGACATCAGTCAGTAATTTGATAAAGAATGGAAAAAAATTGTAAATGTAAATTCATGTTCTTTGAATTACGATTACGCTAATAGGGATATTGTTGAGGGCTGCCATTATGTATTGACCTGCGGGCCTATAACTGACCATGCCTGGTTTTTAGTAATCATTACAAAGTACACTCCCGTAATTATAGTGGTGTTCTTGGCAGATAAATCTAGGTTAGCAATACAGCATTGTCTTTCAAGCTTCTATAATTACTAGGAATTTTTTTTTTTTTTTGTAACAAGGTCTTGTTAATCGTGAACAGTCATCTCAACTACATGAGATCGCTTTAAGACCTTATTCCGTTACATTAACTCTAATTCCCTTGCACTAACGAAACTTAACATGATCACAATCTTGTTTCAAACGATCATTTTTATTTTTATTTTTATTTTATTGTTTAATAGAAACAAACAGTCTTACATACTAATTTGAACATAAAATTTATACAATACTTAGACCTAAAGTTCCCTATTTTAACATGTGGTGCACAAAAACAATTACTTACACAAGATGAGGCGTTCCTAGATAACATGAGAAATCTCCTTGATTACTAATTTCATAAATGAAGGAAACGAGACATTAAACATATCAATGTCAACAAGTTTATCGTTATAAAGTTTGCAAGCACGTCTAATAAAGCTATTACCTGCGTAGCTCGTGCTACTGCGAGCGACTGAAAATAAAGGTTTTTTACGACAACTTCTTTCACGTCTGTAAGGAATCTTAAATGAAATTTTTTGTAACAATTCGGGAGTATGTATTTTATTATTAATAATTTTGTACAGAATAACTGCATCGAAACAATCACGGCGATGTGCTAATAATTGGATTTTGTGCTTATTAGCTGACAAAGAGTAACAATGATTATAAACGGAGGTTGCGGATTCAAATCCTGCTAGGGGCAAATGTTCGTATGATGAATATGAATGTTTGTACCCAAGTCTTGGATGTATATATATTTATTTAAGTATGTCTATCCGTTATCTAGTAACCATACCACAGGCTCTGCCTAGTTTGGGACTAGATAATTGGTGTGAATGTCTGACATATTTATTATTATTCTTATTATTATTATGTTGGGAGAAGCCAGGTCTATCAGATAACTATGATAGACTAGTGTTGTTGTTGCATCCGGTCATTTCACCCTGGAAGGCTCTATTCTGTGACATGTTATATTTGCCCTGCTTCCTCAATCTGAAGGTCAGATTAAAGGTCCAGTAACATATGAGGTAATACAAAAAAGGTAGATTTATGTAAGGATCGACGTGAGAGGGATTCTATCTTTCGGAAGTGAAGAAAATTTATTAAGATACATTACTGACATTCCAAACGTGACATTTTTTCTAATAGATTGTTTGTGCGAATAAGTATGATTTTTCAAAGAAAATTGGAAACTTTCTACATCCTTTATTGGTTTGGTTTTATTCCTTAATAATATACTTTGCGGTTTGCTTAGCAAAAATTTGAACTTTAAAGAAGCGTTGACCCGGAATAGGACGCTTTGTATACATTTATTAACGCCTGTATTAATTTAATAAAAATATCATAATATTATTAATCCACCGATTAGTAGCTCAAAAATACTAACAAATCATGTCATGAAAGATAGTCTAAAAAAAATTGACGAAGAGCTAAGCTATGCAATGATTTAAAGTTGTGTGCCTAGTGTCTGCAATTAAGTACTATGGTGAAAGAACAAGGCAATAATTGGTACCTTTTTTAACGCTATGGGATCATTTTAGGCATCAGAAGCGATTTAGATAACAAAAACACTTTCAAAATTAAATATAAGAAAAATCTAGTAAACTCATTGACGTAACTTTAATCTTTTTTTGCTAATATGAAAAACCTTTATTAAATTGCATTGCTATTCACCCAGGTGATGTTTAGTATTCTCTGCCATAGATATGTACTTACTTTAAGTAAGCAATCTCTGCAATTTCTGCCAACAAACTGTATTATACAATTTGACGGAGTTATTATTGTACGTATTGTTTTGGAGAGATGAATAAATATTTATTTTATTTATTATTCTGAGTTAATATTTAAACCCCATTCGAATCCATTTCAGTGGTTTTGGTCGAAAAGAGTAAGAATGTGAGAAGTGTTTAAAAATAGTGTAATGAATGACGAAAAAATGACAATGACAGTGATTAATTACATGTTATTTCTCCACATCAACAATTATTATCAAATTATTTATATTATCTATTTACCTATTATCCAAATGTAACAACATCGCGTGACACATAACTCTATGTGTACCGAGAAGGTATTTTACTGTAACAAAATGAACAAAACCCTGTGAATTGTAGTGAGGCCAGCAAAACAAATGACTTGACGTGTTCAGATTCATGTCAGTCGCTCTGCGACTTCTCGCTGCCGTGTTTGTATTTTAAATAGAACTCATGCTGAGGAAAATAATAACGCAGGAAAATTTTGGTATATCTACTGGCAATTTTTGATTTGTTTTACCTACACATTTTTGTTTTACAAGCGAATAGATTAATACCTACTTCAGGCACACTAGCCTGTACGTACACGTTCGTGTGTGTGCAAATTATGGTAAGGCTACGACACTCAGCGCGCGAACATAGTCTTACGAGAGAGGGACAACGTTATACGTCAATAACATAACTCTTTCTAACTTATAGCGTTGCTCTCTCAGCACCGTTCAATAGCGAGCTGGCGTAATAACTTTGTACCTGCAATAAAGCAGAAGTTAGACATTAGGTATTCTATTGTTTGACGTTGCCTTCGACCTCACCGCCGTCCACTAAGCATTGTCATCCCTTTTCATAGTTTTGTTTTAATCCAACTCTTATGGGTTCTACGCCCCGTAGTAGTATTTATCATATTGCTAAGGCGGTCGTTCATTATAAAGAGGGTGGGACGCCCCGCCCTGAATGAAGAAGGTGTCTGGAAGCGGCTGTATGCAGAAAGCAGAGGACCGGGCATGGTGGCGTTCATTGGGAAGGCCCATGTCCAGCAGTGGACGTCTCAGGGCTGATATGATGATGATGACGGTGGGTATCACAATAGTAGCTACCTTTCTTCGCTAGATGGTAATAAGTACCTATCCTTTCTTTTTGTAATAAGATAATTGAAATTCTTCGAATCTTACACGTTCGTGAATCAAGATATCTTAAACATTGTAATCCGTAATCCCATAATTAAATCTTCCCAAAAACGTTTCAAAATGGCTTTCAATGCTTAAAAAGTTTTTTTTTCTCCATCGAACACAAGCCATAGCCGTTTAAACCGTGTGGCTCCCAGCTTCGAATAGGACCACCCCCAATCTTACCGTGGGTGTCGTCAAGACTAAGATTGCACCAGGGACGGGCAGCTAAGTTCCCCTACAATATTAAGATCATTACTGCGATCACCAATCCGCCTGCCAAGCGTGGTGATTATTGAAAATTCCCCAAAAGACATAATGGTCCACCAATGGTGGCATTCTATTCGGGAGGCTTATGTTCAGCAGTACATATTTGGGCTGATGATATTATATGATATATGCCCCTTCTTATACTATCGCTTTGTTTTCTTAATCCCACGCGAAACAACTTGATCTCATCGGGGACATAAAACTTATTATCTATTTACGTCACCGATCCCCCGGAGCGGCCATTATAGAGCACATATCGTGTGCCTATCAATTTCATTGTTTTATTATGTCATTCGATGAGCTGTTTTGGAGTTGGGAGATGGAATCACGCGATTGATATATTTAAGTACCTACGGCAATGGCCTTCATTCTTTGTTAAATACTAAGTCAATGTCAAATTTAAAATCATTTTTAACACACGAGTACACTTGGTACATTTATACACGTAAATTTAACCGCCACCGAAACAGCGCCACAAACTTCACACAGTACATCTTTTAAAATCAGGTTTGTATATGGTTTGAGACCGCGACTGGGCAAGCGTAGTGGGATTACCCCTGGCTAGATAGAGCGACGATTTGCAATAAAGCGACTGACAGTGACAAGATGAGAAGAGCCGAGAATCGGGTTTAGTGGCGCACCTTAGGAGAGGACTATGTCCAGCAGTGGTTTCTTTCAGGCTGATGATGATTGTCGCGACGAGCGCGAGGTTCCCATAGACAGTCCGACGTAATGAAGTAAGGAACTCTATGGAGTAAGTTACCTGTGCCTATTAGTAGATGACAGAGTGGAATGAGACCATAAACATAACTCTTTTTACCCTAATTAATAGGAGTCAAGCCTCGGGCCGGTCCATTTCATCGATGCCCGGCGAGAGGAGCGGTGAAACCACCAGGCGCAGCCAGCGTGACTTGCCTGTCTGCTGAAAACTAAGTCCACACGTTGCATCGAGCTGGAACCTTCGTACTGACTAACCGATCTAACGAGATCAACCATTACATTATTACTCATCCCATAAATTTATAATCTGTGTGCCTTTTGTGTATTTAGACAAGGAGTGTGACCACGAGCAGTATGGGGGAATTATAACACCAAGTGAGTAGAATCCTGTATGTAATATTAGGATGTGTCTCCTCAGGTTAACGTTCGACGATGTTTCCACAGAGAGGTGCTGGCGTCCACGATGTGGTGGCCAGCACGGGGCTTGGTACCATGGACATGGTACCAAAGTCCATTACCTCTACAGATGGACCAGTGATCGCGCAGGGATACGTTTGGAGGTTCCGGCGATTGGAGTGCAAATCTGGATCCTTAGCAAAGCGGGAAAAAGCTGCGCATCGTAGCTCACGTGCTCCCACCGAGCATGTCCTCCTTGGACAAACTCATAGGGAGATAAGCAGATCCAGAGACTCGCACCCGATCTCAACATGCAATGTAGAGACTCGTGAACTGGATATGGTATGTCTTGCAAACTATTCCTAAGTTAAGATTCACTCGCTCAATCAATATCGCTATCCCGGCGTGGCTATACAAGGGCAGTACATAACGAACTTAGGCAATTCTGTAATATATAAAGGAATAAAAAGCGAAGCAGATATATAACAGGGCTAAGAGGATCGCGACAATGATGATTATAAAGACGTCACAAATATTTACCAACTTATAAATGAAAGTGCACCATTATAGTTGTAGTAAACATTCTACTAATATTATAAATGTGAAAGTTTGGATGTTTATTACTCAATCACGCTTCAACCACTGGACGGATTTAACTGACGGATGAAACTTGGCATACATATAGGTTAGGTCCTGGAATCTGACAATAGCACACATTTAGTTTTTATCTCGAAAAAACGTCTGATTCCTACGGAAATACATAATAAGTTGTCCACGCGGACGAAGTCGCGGGCAACAGCTAGTACATTCATAATGCTCACGCCTTGGTCCCAGAGGGGTAAGCAGAGACGATGGATCGCTACTTTGTGCGATCCTGACACACCTCACTAGCCTCACTCACATTCATCAATCTTTTCATGCGCCTCCTATTATTGGGTCATTCTTGGGAAAAGCGTTCTTTGCGTCAGATCCGTGGCATTTATTTTTTCTCATTACTGGTGAAAACTAAAATTACATGGAAAAAGAAGGCTTAAAAACGAGTCAAGCTATCGATAAGGCACTTATATAACGTTATAGATAACGGTTGTAGATAACGTCATGAAAAAAAAATAAAAGCCACGGATCTGACGCAAAGAACACTTCTCCCAGGAATTACCCTATTATTCTTTTCAATGCGGACCCCACCCTTTTTGAGGACCTTACTAATTTGATCCTTGAACGTCCTCCTAGGACGACCTTCAGCTGTAGTTCATACCACATTCGCACTGTACATTTCTTTTGTCACTCTTTCAATCATTTTACGCTCTCGAATAAGTTCGTAGTAAAACACAAGTCATATACCCAAGTAATAATTTTAGTATTGGTCATTATTTTTGTTTTATTGTGTGAACGTCGACACAAGGCAAACTGTTTTAAAGTTAGATTGAGTTTTCCGAACTAAGGACCTTGGTAATAAATGTTTTGTACTGTTTTTGTCTACTTCTTGTTTTGTGTTGAAATGAAAGCTTATAAAACTTTTAGTTACAATAAAAACTAGAATATACTTGTACCGAGGGACAAAAAACAGCTAAATCTAGGTTTGAGTAGGTTTATATTTATAAGGAGTCTGAAGTAGGTATTTACCGAGAAATTCTAAAATACCACACGAGCTGCGTAATAGTTTTGAAGAGGTTCTATTTAACAACTGTAAAATAAATAAGAAATATCCAAATGTTAGAAACTTATAATGAAATGTCGATTGTTTTTTTTATTTAATATTTTTTTCATCGATTCTTATAATATTAACCCAAAGTACTTATGATGTAAAAGATTTAAGTAAGAAATTATGTTTTTTGATATGTAGAAGTTTTTAAGGTTTCGTACCCTAAAATAAAAAAAAAACGTAATCCTTGTGATATATGTCCATCTGTCCCCATTTCTCAGTAACGGCTAGAGGCGTTGAGTTAAAATTAATACCAAACACTAAAGTCTATAGGTTCATAATCCTATAAAAAAAATCAGTTCCTAACTGCTATAAAAAGATACATCCTTTCAAAGTGATTTTTCATACAGGCAAACTCACTGGCACATCAAAACGTATAAGGGTACTTTCCGTTGAACTAGAATCTTATGGCACGAATCACCGTCTCAAAGCACAAATAAAGAAAATCAGGGTTCTTTATTCCATAATTATATCACTTGAGAAATTTAATTTGGACATTTTCACAAATCACTTTTATCTAAGTAAGTCTTATATGCCTAAAGTTGTAGGAGAGTGGGGTATGGAAAATATGAGTACCTACGTAAAAGGTAGTCAAAAGGTGGTAAGAGGGGAGTTGTAGAGAAATGACAGACATCGAATTGAGGAAGTTGTACCATAATACTACAAAAGGGTTTGTATACAACTATACATACATAATACTCACGCCTTGACGATGTATCGCCACTGCGCAATCAAATGTAGCAAAGCGACTTTCCTTCAGCCGCTTTTCCCTCCGTGATACTCCTTGACGTAATGTGTACAATCAACAATACATTGAATAACTAGTATAAGGAATGCATCTGATTTTTGATCTGGGGCCTGTCTCACTGTCTTCTGGTGTATGTGTACGGAACAGCCAGGGCGCGAGTTTTGGGGTCTACTCCGTTTAAAAGCCATATTGACCTAATGACTTGTGTGGGGACATTTCACACACGGCCACCTGATCCCAAACTAGGCAGAGCCTGTAATATGGGTATCAGACATAAATACATAATATAATATATAAATAACATCCAGTACAAGGCAAACACAAGTGTTCATCACACGATTGTTTTGCCCCCGTTTGCCCCGAGCTTCGCAGGCAGGTGTACTACCGACTAGGCTACTGGGCCGACAATGGTCAATGGACTCGAGCGCCAGAGGTCGTGGGTTCGATTCCCACTGGGGACATACAACTTTGTACAAGCTAGTCCCAGTCTGTATTTTATAATTGTCTAACCCTTGTTTAATTCCCATAGCACGGGAGAAAATCCTAGTTTGGGATTAGACAAGTGTATGTATATATGTAATATTTAATTATTATTTATTTATTTAGGTCATGTGCAATATTCGGATAGAAATTGGCGTTTAACTATAGTAGTTAGACGCCAAACGCTTATCAGAATACATACAATGACCCGTTAGTTAGAGAGTACAAAATAGCTTTTTGGTTCGACGGATAGATTAGATTAGATTTTTACTATTTCAGTCTACACATTAAATATAACTATATACATTTCTTGTACATCATCATCATCATCATGTCAGCCCTTAACCGTCCACTGCTGGACATAAGCCTTACGCAATGAACGCCACCACACCCGGTCCTCCGCCCTCAGCATCCAGCGGATTCCGACCACCGTCTTCAGGTCGTCGTTCCATCTGGCGTAGGGGCGTCCCACCCTACGCGTGCCAATCCGTGGTCTTCAATCCAGAACTCGTCTGCCCCAATGGCCGTTGGTTCTGCGACAGATGTGGCCCACTGCCACTTCAGCTTGCTTACCTTTCGGCTATGTCGGTCACCTTCGTTCTCCTACGGATCTCTTCAGTACGAATCATCCTTCAAAGAAACCCCGAGCATAGCCCTCTCCATAGCTCGCTGAGCGACTTGAAACTTGTGGATCAGACCCACCGTCAGTGTCCACGTTTTGATGTTTTTTCCATGTACTATACAATATATAAAGTGATCGTCGTATTTTTAACAAATTGTCAATAACTAATAAATAAATTAATAATATTCAATCATCCGAAATGCTTACGGAGTGTGTCGCACTTGTTAATTTTTTAATTTGATTTGAAAAACAAATCCATAAACCGCAATATTCATAGACTTTTTGGTACTAAAAATACTTCATTTTTTACTCCAAAATATTTAGCGACGACTTTATCGAATGTTCTCTTGGGTGACGGAGACCAGAGTATCGTTTCATGCATAATGCAGAGTTTCAATTGTCTACTGCACCGCAGTTGGTGCCTGTGTTGCCATGTGATAAAAATAATGGGGATGCTAAATTGGGGAAAACTAGTTTTAACTGTCAATCTCTTACAGTATCGTTAATAGTATTATTTCAGCGTTTAGTTTAAAAATGATATATACCTACCTACTTGCAAAGGTAAGTTACAATAATGGTTTAACGATTGTACACTTACACTTATAATAAAATTTCATACATACACGTAAGTACTTTTCTATTTTAAATCTTTATTAGAAGTAGGGGTTTAATAATTTCTAAGCGTGTCCCAGTTGTCTTTGAAATAAGACGGAGCGTAATTATATTGAGAATAGTGTAAAAAGCAGAGAATGCGCGATTTCCTTCGTTTCCGATAGTAAGCCGTTTATGCTAAAAACAATATTGGAATACATTGTCATTTTTAGGAAGATTGAAAGTAAACGGAAACAACTGGTTTAGAGGCGATCAAGCTTATTGAGAAGAAGTATGTCGAAATCCAAGTATACCTGACACCCATAAGCATAATCTATTTATTATCTATATCTATACTTATAGTATTATAAAGAGATAAAATTTGTGAGGTTGTTGCGGGTAATCTCTGACTCTACTGAACCGATTTTGAAAATTATTTTACCAATAGATAGCTACGTTATTTGTGAGTGTCATAGGCTATATATTAACCCGACAAATGAAAAGACTTTTTCGTGTAGTCGGAAAATGCTTACCACCTAACGAAGTGGGCACAGGTCAGCTAGTTTCTAATACGAGACGAGCGTCTCGTATATTTGAGCCGAGCGTCTGGGTTAGTACAAGTTTGGTCTTGAAAGGTAATAACATTTTTGATAATAAACTACTTGTATTATCCTAAACTAGGAATCATTTCTAAAATTATGTTGCCGATATATTTTGCCAAAATAGCTTTGTTAGCTGGCAACACTGGTTGGGTTTCCGTTTAAAATTCATTCCGTGCAGTGTATGCCGCTCCTAAGTTCTGAAGGGGCAGTCTGTATTATTTCTTATGTGAGAACACTTAGAGGTCTTATGTTTAAATGCATTGTGGATTTTACAATTTTATATGGGTTGTTATTTTTTCATGTTTGTTATTTGTAGATATTTGTTTGAGGCTGAGTTCTAACAAAGTTGTAAACATTAGTAAAACTTTCACAAAACTAATCCTGGTTTTATAATTACTATGAACTACGAAAAATAAACAAAACAGTTCTAGAATACGTTTATTTACTTGTACATGTTAGGACTTTAGTTAGGGGCACAGCCTGGCAGTGGGCAGGCACCGTTCTCCTACCCAAATGGATAAAATAATGTTGCCTACCCAGATAAGTAGAGAAATCTCTACGAGGTATATCAAAATAAGGTACTTATAATTCTGGTATTTGTGTTTTTCGTATGGCATTGGCGAGCCATGAGGTTGAGAAGTTCAAGTACGGCTGCCAGCTCTTGCCACGTATGGGGAAGCGGGCATAACTCTTACGGAGCGTGGTGCAACATCAGCTCCGCGTTGACACTCTCTCATTGGTTTGATTATGGCTTTCCTATCGATGTTTTCTTTCACTGTTTGAGAGCATTCAGTTAGTGTACGTAGGTAGCACCACAGTATGATCTTCATTATGTTACATCACCCCGACTCGATTTACCGTGTATTTTCAGGCTTACAATAGGGCCACATCTTCCCATGGGTGTCGTTAAGGCGACCAAGGGATTGACCCGGGCCGGCAGCTTTCTCCTGTCTATATTACGATCACCAATCCGCCTGTCAAGCATGGTGAATATGCAAATTCCACATGGAAAGCTCACCAAAAGTGGCTTTCTATTAGAGAGGTATTTTGGCTGATGATGACCCCGGATCGATGCGAAACTTCCTGTCATTTTTGCGAAGGGATCCATGCACACTTGCACGCCGGCGCTAAAAAATATACATGTCATAAATCGAACAACACATTCATACACATCGATTTCAGAAGCTTGTAAGTTAAGTAGTCAACTTGAACGAAGACGTAGGCGAAAGTTTGTGTTTAAATAAAACAGTTTGAACATTCTTAAGGCGTAACTTATTCACTTGTTTAGTTTCAAGACAGACAGAAGAAACTTAATATTACAGAAACTTCACAAAATGTTGCAGACAACTTTAATAATTTCATAGTTTTAAAAAGTGTTCATTAAATTGTGTATTTGAAAGGGGCCAAGTGAAAAGCAATTCGTTTCATCGCTCCAACTGAAGTTTCGAGGAGTTCTCAAACAGAACGGACTCTTTTGTCTACCAAAGTCAATAGGTATTGGAAGCTAGTAATAGTATATAATATTTCAAAGGCATACCTTGTCCACAAGTGCAATACACAACGGCTGATTATGTATTGCATTTGTGAATTACGATAAAGCCTTCCAATCCATCGAAACGTGGGATGATCCCTATCACGATGCAAAGTTGGTTGGCTATAGGTATATCTAGGTGATGATGATGTATAATAACGCTGCCACTAAGAACAATATAATCAAATCAGTTAGCTAGAAGAAATTTCTTTAGAAATAACCTTAACCTTTTGGATATTTTTCTTTTCTTTGTGTTGTTCTTTGTATGTTTGTGTGTACAATAAACTTGAAATAAATAAATAGGAGTATCCAACTCCATAATCAGCAGACAGGATCGCATCCAGTTGCAAAGAAGGGAAACTGAAATTCTGAGCAGCCTCAACTGTTCTTCCAGACGACTATATAGGTTTGGGTTGAACGTGGACAAGACGAAAGCCATGACCAATTCACAAGTTGACATAACGTCGGCAATTGTTAACAGTGTCGATATCGACATTGTTCAGTACGTCTACCTAGGACAGACATTACGTTGGGTCGGAACAATTTCGATAGGGAAGCTGACAGAAGAGTCCAGTTGGGCTGGGCAGCATATGGAAAACTGCGTCAAGTCTTCACGTCGCCTATTCCACAATGTTTAAAGACAAAAGTCTTTAATCAGTCAAGTTAAGACTGTGTTAAGTCTTCAAGTCGTCGATTCAATAATGCGACACATAAACGTTAACACTGACGGCGGCTACGCCGTTTAAGTTTAAAAGTTGCTCAGCGAGCTGTGGAGAGGGCTATGCTCGGAGTTTCTTTTAAATATATGATGAAAATGAAATGAAATGAAATGAAATGAAATGAAATTTAATTTATTTGCTGGAATATGGTATTACTGTGATGATAATATAGATAGTTGGCCAACATATTCTGCCATAATTAGGCGTGCAAAAATTTTGAACATTATAATTAATTAATAATATGACATAAAACAAGAAATAGTTATAATATACAGGAAAATAGTGAATGTCAATGGTAATAAATATGAATGAATGTCAGTTACCTACTTATAAACAAATTATTATTACACACCACCACCATATTAAATGACAGACACAATAACCAGATTTGGTAGAGTATTACAATTCCCGGTCCATCAAAAATTCATTGACCGAATAATAGGATTTAGTTAGGAAAAACTCAAAAATTTGTTTTTTAAAAAGACGATTATTCTGGTTTTTTGAATTATCCGGCAGCTTATTATAAATTCGTACTGCCATACAGTACGAGTTTTTACTATGTACAGCAAGACGTTGAGTAGGGACTGCAAGTTGATCCTTATATTTATTTCTGATTGTTCTATTTGTTACCTTTTGTTTCATAAAATAGGCTTGATGTTTATGAACAAATAAGCACATTTCGAACAAATAGAGACTGGGAAGGGGCAAAATTTTTTTCTTTTTGAAAAGCGGTTTGCAGCTGTCAAGAAAACTAGCTCCACATAGTGCTCGAACGCATTTCTTCTGTGCTATAAATATCCTATCTGCATTTACAGAGTATCCCCAAAGTATAATACCATATCGAAGAAGTGACGACACATAGCCATGATATGCTAATAGAGCGGCTTTTTCCGAAGTTACTAGCCTTAGTCTGTTTAAGACAAAGACGTATTTGTCAAGCTTTGTACACAGTGTGTCTATATGAGGTTTCCAATTGCAGTATTTATCTATTATTATGCCAAGAAACACTGTGTCATTAACAACTTTAATTTTTTCATTATTGTGAGTCACCATTAAATTTAAAGATTTACTGTTGTAAGTCTGAAACTCGATTAAATTCGTCTTTGTCATGTTGAGTTTAAGATTGTTTACTGTTAACCATGTTGTTATAGATTTTATTTTCTCATTGATTTCTCTTTCTATTAAGTTTTTATCTTTACCTTTTATGATGAGTGTGATATCGTCGGCAAAGAGAATACAATCATTATTTATAACTTTTGGAAGGTCATTTATACAGGGTTACAGGAAAAGTCGTGCTAGATCCCTTAAGGGTGTTGAGCACCCATCATTTCTGACTTATTTCACTATGAAACACCCTACCCTAAACTTAACCCTTTTCGAGATATTCGACTTTTAATTTTTTTATTGAAAATTGCTGATTTTTAGGCTACTACATTTATTTTTGTTTATTTTGTGTATCTTATTATTATTATTATTGCATTTTTACATGTGTAGTAAGATGCTTTAGGACGTCAATCATTAAAATAGTGCACAAGTTATTTGAATAGACCGTAGTAGACAAGTGAAAGAAAAGAAATAAAAAACATATTAGAAAGTTTATTTTTCTCTAAGGGATATCTAAAAAAAATATTATGGTAATTGTTCGGCAGATGTTTTTTAAAATATCTACGGTTCATCAGCTATCTAACGAGGTATAATAATGTAGGGTTTTATTCAAATGCATTCAAAAAAATTTAATTTCATAGGCGACAGTGGAGAAGAAAATGTATACTTAGCCCTAAAAAGTAAAATAAAACAATAGGTAAGCATGAAATGCCATTTATTAAAGGTTTTCTCACAACTTTTTCTTTTTCTACAGTTCATGTTCAACATGGCCGCCTCTATTTCTAATACATTGTCGCATCCTTCTACGGAGACCGGGCTTCACTACGCCAGTGGTCAATGTGGTCCTCATTTTATTTGCTGCATCCACAATCCTTTCTCTTAAGTCTTCCACAGACGAAACTGGATTCGGCTCGCTGTACACGAGACTTTTCATGCAGCCCCACACATGAAAATCCATGGGGGTTAGGTCCGGACTTCTTGCTGGCCATGGCAATGGCCCACCTCGTCCAATCCATTTGTTTGGATAATTTGTGTCCAGCCAGTCTCTGACACTTCTCCTGAAATGGGCAGGGCAGCCATCGTGTTGGAACCACATGTCCCTGATCAGGTTGAGTGGCAGATCATCCAGCAAATCACTCAAGTCTGCTCTCAGGAAATTTTCGTAGCTTTCCCCGTTTAGATTATCCGGGAGAAAGTAAGGTCCAATCAAATGATTGGAGATAATGCCCATCCACACATTCACGCTGAATCTTCGTTGGGACCCCTTCACTCTTTTCTTATTGGGATTCCTTAGTTCTTTTAGGGCCCAGTAATGGGCGTTGTGATAGTTAGTTATGCCATCTTTATCAAATTTGGACTCATCCGTCCACAAGATATTTCTTAAAAAATCTGGGTCTTCTACATCAGCATTTAGCATAAATCTGCAAAAGTCCAATCTTCTCGCGGGGTCCCCTTCTTCAATAACGTGTACTGGCGTGTAATGGTACGGGTATAGGCCAGCAGTATGCACTGTAAACCACACTCTCCATTGCGAAAGCCCCAGATCACGGGCAACAATATTAGTGGAAGTAGTCGGATCCGCTCGAAAGCGTTGCACTATCTCATTGTCCTGTTCTTCGTCGTCAATTCGTGGTCTTCCCATGTCTGTACTTCGTCTCAAAACAGAGCCAGTTTCTCGAAGTCTTCGATAAACTCTGTCAAAAACGGCCACATCCGGCACTCGACGACCGGGGTAGCGAGTTATGTATTACTTTTTTTCCACGAAATGTAATACAAACCCTAGATTGTTACACCTCGTTAGATAGCTGATGAAACGTAAATATTTTAAAAAACATCTGCCGAACAATTACCATAACATTTTTTTTAGATATCCCTTAGAGAAAAATAAACTTTCTAATATGTTTTTTATTTCTTTTCTTTCACTTGTCTACTACAGTCTATTCAATTAACTTGTGCACTATTTTAATGATTGACGTCCTAAAGCATCTTACTACACATGTAAAAATGCAATAATAATAATAATAAGATACACAAAATAAACAAAAATAAATGTAGTAGCCTAAAAATCAGCAATTTTCAATAAAAAAATTAAAAGTCGAATATCTCGAAAAGGGTTAAGTTTAGGGTAGGGTGTTTCATAGTGAAATAAGTCAGAAATGATGGGTGCTCCACACCCTTAAGGGATCTAGCACGACTTTTCCTGTAACCCTGTATACAAAAGAAACAATAGTGGCCCAAGTACACTTCCTTGTGGCACTCCGTAAGTATTTGATTGCAGGGTGGATTTAAAATTTTGTTTATACGATTTTTTATATCCGATGTTTGATACCTGAACACATTGTGTTCTTCCCGTAAGATAGCTTTCAATCCAATCATGTGCTTTGCCTCTTATTCCATAGGCCCATAATTTTGATAATAGAGTTTTATGACTTACACAATCAAATGCCTTGCTCATATCTATGAACAATGATATAATTCGTGAACCTTTACTTAAAGTTTCTGTAACCGTCTTTATTAAAGAAAAACAGGCGAGAGCTGTAGAATGGTTCTTCCGGAAACCAAATTGTCTCTCAGATAACAAGTTGCATGATGTTATGAAGTTGTGAATTTTATTGAACATAACTCTTTCAAAGATCTTAGATATGCATGGAATTAAAACAATAGGTCTGTAATTATTCCGGTCATATTTGTCTCCTTTTTAAATAAGGGTTTAACAATTGACGATTTAAGCCTCGATGGAAATACCCCTTGAGACAATGACAAATTAATTATGTGACTAAGTGGTAGAGACAGACTATCTGCGCATTTTTTAAGGATTACTATGTTTAGGTTATCATATCCAGTAGCATTTGTATTTTTTAATGAATTTATAATTCCAATTATATCATTTGGATGGATAGGAGATAAAAATATAGTTTTATTATTATTTTCTACAACAATTCTTTCATTTGTTACAACATTTTGTTTGTTATCATGGTCTATAAAATAGTCATTGAATAACTCCGCTATCTGCCTAGGTTCCGTGCAAAGTTTACCGCTATTATCTCTTACTGCCTCTATTTCTTTAAACGTATCCTTATTTCCAGAGTCATTTTTTACTATTGTCCAAGTAGCTCTACATTTATTTTTAGCCTTTGAAATGTATTTGTTATTATTAATTTCTTGTAGTTTATACATGCAATTCTTAAGTATATTAGAATAGGTTCTGTATTTTTTTTTATTGATCTGCCTATTTGCTCGTGAGAGTCTGTATTGTAGGTATAAACATCTTTTTTTGATACAGCATTTTTTAATGCTTTTTGTTATCCATTTATTTTTTATCTGTTTATTAACTATTTTAATTGATATTTCGGGAAAGCATAAATTGTAAAAAAGTGTGAGAGTGTCATGAAAATTATTAAAGGATTCATTAGTGTCTGTTGTAAGCAGGACGTCATTGAAAAATAAGGATGACATACATTCTATAAACTTGTGTATGTTATATTCACAAGTATCACGTCTTTTCTCGAACCAGTAAGGAATATTTTTGTATGGCTTTGATTTTTCATGAACTTCAAAGGAAATAGTTTGCGCAGTTTCGTGGTCTGATAGAGCTAGGTAATGAATATCGGCCCTTGGGCTATGTATATTGCTTGTTATCAAATCTAGACATGATGCGTTTCTTGTGGGTTTCAAAATGTGATTTGTGAGATTATGATTTGAGAGTACAGACAATAGATCTTTAGAATGATTGTCGTTCTTCAATATATTTATATTCCAGTCGCCACAGACTATGATGTATTGTTTGGAAAATCTTTTATTTAGGGAAGATAGTAATGTATTTAGGTATTCTAGGAAAATTTTAATACTCTTGGTATGTTTTTCATGTTTCGGGGTTGTTCTGTAAATACAGACAACAATTAAGTCGATATCGACTATATGTGTGATACAGTATTCGAAGTGGTGATCTATAGGTCTGATGGAGATATTTATTTGTTTACATTCTAAATGTTTTTTAACGAGAATACATGATCCACCTCTACGCTCATTTTTTCGAGAGTAAAAAGAAGCTAGTTTGTAATTTTTTAATATAAGGTTTGATTCTGAGCCGAGTTTTATGAATGTTTCAGTTAGACAAATCAGATCGATATTTTTAATTTTTTTCATCAGATCTAGTAGAGTTATTTCAATAATTTCTCGTTTACTGAGCGCACCCTGTATGTTTTGGTGTAATAGGGTTACTGTTGTGTTTCTATCTTTAATTACAGGTTTAGAGACGAAAAAATGTATCCTCTAAGTTACTCCTGAGCGCACCCTGTATGTTTTGGTGTAATAGGGTTACTGTTGTGTTTCTATCTTTAATTACAGGTTTAGAGACGAAAAAATGTATCCTCTAAGTTACTCTCTTTTATTTTCCTAAAGTAATAAGGGATTGTTCCTTTTTTAGGAATATTGCTGTTTACTGATGCGATTATGTCACCTGTGACTATAGGTATTTGTTTTATTTTCCGGAAATAATATGGGATAGTACCTGTTTTTGGACTGTTTACCACTGATAGCTTCTCCCGCGTACCTAAAGTGATTTTTGGCGTAGATAAACCTGCATATTTTGTATTGTTATTTAATCTATTGTATATGTTTTTGATGGACAGAAATTGCAACTCATAATCATAACTGTCGATACAAAGACTAATCTTGCTCGAGATAAAATGTAAAAACTCTCTTTTTTTAAAATTGTAATAATGATTGCAGTCAACAAAGTTAGAGTTTTCGAAATGCTTAGTCCATAATTTCAAGTGATTGTTTAATTGTTTCTCATTGAGGTATGGATTATATATGACAGGTATTATGTATAAATGTACTTTTTTTAGCTTATCAAGAATTAGAATCAAATTAGACTGTAATTTTTCTGGATCTTTGTCATTACTGCCTATGCCTAATATAATTACATCATTTACATTTAAGTTATTTTCAATTTCTGTACAATAGTTCAAAAAATGTGAGCTAGTAGCATGTGACATAATAAACGCGGACGGGACATAGTTGTCATTCCATTTCCCACGTCTTTCCTCCAGCATGATAGCTGCCAAACCTGACAAACTCTCATCACCAACTATCAATATCTTATTTTTTATTTCTTGACTGGTAACGCCATCTGTCTTAGAGTAGCTCGTCTTTTCACAGTTAACTGTTCCAATTGCATCAGACGATCTTGAGGGCAATTTCAACTGCTGACTTTTATTGTGGTCTTCTTCTCCAGTAAAGACAGGAAAAGAATTTTCAGGCTGTTTCCCGATTTTTTCTTGATTATGTTGATCAATTTTCTGCTGAAGTTCTTTTTCAAAACTTTTATTATTGTCATATTCCTTATCTTCTACTTGTGAAAAATTTATTGTTCTTCTTCTCCACTTTTTTTTAGCCTTCTTAGAATTGGAGGCATTACTAAATGACATAGAGTTCTGATCTGTAGACTTACAAATTAATGTCAAATGCTTAATTTGTTTTTCATGCACGGATGCTTCTTTTTTTAAATTAAAATTCTCCGCCAATAATTTTTCAATTTCCAAATCTGCCGATGCTAGTTTCTGGTGTAGGAAGTTAATTTTTTCTTTCATGTCATCTAGATCACTTCCTAAGCAAGCATCCCATTCGGGGCAGCTTTTATTCAGGCTAGGTGCGATTGATGATTTTTGAGTACAATCTTCATCTTCATCATCCATCAAAGAACTATATGAATTTCCGGTAGATACATTAATTACATATTTTGTTCTTTGAGTAATGTTGTCTTGCGATGTCCCGTGATAAAATCTACTGTTGTGTTGTGGTGTCTCTGACAGAGTAGGGGTTTTTAGTATTGCACTTTTGTTATGTTGAATTTGTGACCAGCATGACTGACATTTCCAATTTTCTTTGTTTTCCTGGTTCATCAAATAAAATCTTTTCGAAGAAACATTGGTACAGGATAAATCGTATGTTGATTTACAATATGAACAGACTAATCGTTCCTTATTTGTGATTAGACTATTGCACTTTTTACATTTTCGTTCTTCGGTTTGGTCATTTTGCGTCATTTTTTGTAATTATTGTTACAAAATAAACAAAAATAAAACTTATTGCGTTGGCAAAGGAAAATACCTCTTTAGTGCAATAGGTTTTTCCTGTCCTCTAGTGGTCAGTAGTTAAATTACTATTCAGCTACTGTGAGCAGCCGATATTGAATATGTATGGTAGTTCTTCCGTATCACGGTAGGCGGTGTAGTAGGTAACAGTTTAATGCAATAGGAATGTTCTGCCCTCTAGTGGCGAGTAGCTACCATACTAGTTGCTGTGTGCATACATTGAACATGTATCGTCGTAGTTCCTTTGTACCACGGCAGAAGGCGGTGTAGCAAAAATTTATGAATTCGATGTAGGTAAGTGAATGCTAACTGGTGGAGTCCAAAGGTCAACTTTTTAATTTGAATTTAATAACGGGTCATAGTTAGTCTTTTTTCACAATTTATCACTTTAGTTTGCAGTCAAACACAATATTTTTACACACACTGGTTTGTTTATGTATGAACATTGTTACCGCATCAAGTTAGGTCACATATATATTAGTGTATGTTTAGTCTTCATCACTCACAGTTTCTTTTGTACATATTCGCATTATTCTTCAAGTTTTGTCGCAGAAAACAATGGTGCGCACGAATTTAGTACTTTATAATACGAAAAGACAATTTACACTCAAAAAAAGTAATTAAATTAAATATTTTGAATTAATTGATACGGAGCCTTTGTTTACTAGACAGCAGCGCCACCGCTCTGCTCATGATCCGCAATGAAGAAATCTAACGTTGTCGATATAGCCGAAACGATTAGTAAGACTTACGAATTTGCGGCGCTTGCAGTAGAGATCTTGGGACCGTGGTCGTCCGATACGTTTAAATTCGTAAAGGACATATCGACGCGGTTGGTCCTCGCCTCGGGTGACCAGAGGGCTGGCGGCTACTTTGCCCAGAGGCTGTCCATCGCCATACAAAGGGGTAACGCCGCCAGCGTTCTGGGCACCATGCCGCAGGACGGGCAACTAGACGACGTGTACATTTTGTAAATATTTTTGTCTTTATACCTAATGTTATTTATGTTATTTTAAGTGCTTTCCTGTTATAAAACTTTCATTTTAATTAAACATGTAAAATTAGTAAGATGAAATGGCAGTGTCACATCTGTCGCAGAACTTAAAACCCTGTGGGGCAGACGAGTTCTGGACTAAAGATCAAAGACCGGTACGTCTAACGTGGGAAGCCCCGCTGCTAGATCAACCAACGGCCTGAATAATATGTCCGAAAGCAGCTGGGTACAGAATATGGCGGTGGACCGAGTATGCTGTTTATTTGGAAACGCAGCAAACGAAGCAGTGGACGACGAAGCGCTGATATGAGGTTAATAATGATGAATAAATAATCTAGTGGCAGAAAAAACACCTTCTGAAGATGCGCTTATAATTTCTTCTTCTTTTAAAGGTTGACTTACAGCCGTCTCACTGTACTTTGTGTACATGGTACAAAATATTTATTTTCAAAATTGGAATACATTATTCTCTTTTTGACGTCAAATTCTGCCTAAAACTACTCCATTTCCACCTGTATAACCGAGGGGAAGAAGTGGCAACAAACCCAACGGCACAGGGCCCTACCTTTGATTTATCTTATTCATTACAATCATTAAGTCTACCTAACCTATGCTGAGCCATCAAGCACTCCATGGACTTTTATTGTTGTACTGTTTATAGACTTAAAAATAAAAGCATACCTACTGAACTCCATTAAGAATCAAGATTTTTATGTTAAAAGAAGTTCAAACCTTGATTATCGAAGGTTTAATTAAGTTTGAGTTTTATTAGATTATTGGCTTTTCGGAATTAGACTGGGCTTTTGGACGAAAATTTATTAATTCATCTCTGAATTTTACCGTGCAAACAAGATTTTGCGATAAACAAAAAATTAATTTCAAACGATCGACTGAGTAATGTATTTTTCTGTTCCTGTTTTTCATAGTGGCTTGTTTCTTTGATACTTTGAACAAGTTTTTTCCTGCTACTTCGCTCGCATTGTAATCAAACACCTAAAATATATATCACATGGACAGATTCATTCAGCCTAACATAA
The DNA here is from genome assembly GCA_947086405.1 of Esperia sulphurella. Taxonomy (NCBI): domain Eukaryota; kingdom Metazoa; phylum Arthropoda; class Insecta; order Lepidoptera; family Oecophoridae; genus Esperia; species Esperia sulphurella. The sequence goes on from OX352272.1 coordinate 4,448,276, forward strand.
TATTGTACTCATTAGGTATTATATATTATGTCTATTAGGAAAGCAAAACGTTTTAGGGTTCAGTCATACACCTAGGATACCCTTATAGCAAAGACTTTTCTCCACTTGCCTGTGTCTGCTGAAAAACACGAAAACTATTGAACCCTACCTATTAAAATACCTTTGGATCACACATGTAAAATTTCCCGGTAATGATGGAATAATTAGCCGGGTGATAAGCCACCCCAATCTTCCCGGTGGTGTCGTCGTGGCAACAGCGTCTCCTATGCATATTAAGATCATTACTGTGATCACGTATCTGCATGTCAAGCGTGGTGATTATGGCAAATCCCCCAATGGTCAGCCCATCAAAAGTGGCGTTCTATCGGGAAGGCCTATGTTAAACGATGGACGTATTATGGCTGAAGATGAAGTACTAATAAATAAAAATAATTGCACATTACTATATCATAGTCAGCTATTTGTGGTAGAAATTAGATATAAAAACGAACTTAATAGTCATTTACTGACTATTGTCGTCTAACTCGAAATCTACATTTCCAGGTATTTGATAGCAGAGAACACTTTCGTGGCACCTTACGAACCATTAGGTCTATACGTTTCATATTCAACAAAACGACATAAGATGTTTGAACGTTCGAGATAGCACGCGTCATTTAATACAACTCGTCATGTAGCTCTCTACCTAAGACTCAATTTCCAGCCTGTTTTTGAAAGTTAGTTATTCTTTGCTATTATCGTTTTATTTGCCCACTGAACAATGAAATAAAAGATTAATATTTCTTATATACTGTCCACTAACTTACAGGGTCTTTATGCGTCAGCAGAAGTTCCTGCTGAATCTCAATACGCGTCAAAAATCGATTCCTTGACATTTTTGAAACCATCAATCGAATGTCTCGGCGTGTATTTGTGTGCAATGTTTCTCAAGTAGTAGTTTTGTAGGTAAGTAGTATGCGTGGTGTGTGTATTATATGTGAAATGCTTGGAATGGAGTGCTTGGAATGATTGGAATGCCTGAAATTGTTGAAATCCTTTGAATGCTTGGTATGCTTAGTACCTATGCTTGGAATGCTCGAAATGTTTGCAATGCTTGGAATGCTTGCATATTTAAATGCTTGGAATATTTGAATGCTTGGAAGGACGGAATGTTTGGAATTGTCGGATTGCTCGGAATGCTCGGAATGCTTCGAATGCTTGGAGTGATGGAGTACTTGGAATGATTGGAATGCTCAGAATGCTCGGTATTCTCGAAATATTTGGAATTCTTGGTATGCTTGGAATACTAGAAATCCTTGAAATGCTTGGAATTATTGGAATGGTGGGAATGTTTGGAATGCTTGAAATGCTTGGAATGCTTGGAATGCTTAGAATGCTTAGAATGCTCGGAATGCTTGGAATGCTCGGAATGCTTGGAATGCTCCGAATGATTGTAATGTTCGGATTGCTCAGATTTCTCGGAATGCTTAGAATATTTGAATTCTAGGAATATTCTTAATGCTCGCAATGCTCGGAATGCGTGTATTTTGAACGCTTGGAATGCTCTGAATGTTTGGAATGCTTGGAATATTTGAATGCTCGGAATGCTCGGAGTACTCCGAATGCTAATGCTCAAAATGCTCGGAATGCTTGGAAAGCTCGGAATGCTCGGTAAGCTTGTTATGTTAGTATGTTTGGAATGCTTGCAATGATTGGAATGCTAGGAATGATTGAATTGATCGAAATGCTCGGAATGCAACGAATGCTCGTAATGCTCGGAATGTTCGGCCAGTTTTAAACCAAGACGTTCCATTTTCAAATGAGGTTCATCACGTCTCTGTATTCGCATACTTATTCTAAGTGGGTTTTTCAATTGATTGTTTAGTGTATGATTATAATAGATAAGTAAACAATTACAATCATAGATAGATAATACTATCGCAGGTAACAAAACCTCCGGAATGGCTTAATGGCAAGCCTATGCCATATGTAAAAGCAGTGGATGTAACAAGTTGCGACACCAGCAAAGAGCCACGAGAGAACAACCATAGATATAATTTTACGCAACTAAACGTGTTGAATGTTGTATTGAAAAAAAAATGTAGTTATTTTGAACACCTACTGAAATAAATGAACGGATATGAAAACAATGCATTTTATTAATTTAGACATGTTTTTACTATAAATTTATACATTTGCTGCTTGAGAACTACACAATCGATATCTAAATAGAAATAGTGTTAGTTTTATTTATCAAAACGTCCGGTTTCGATTTCCGAACTCAGTACAAGTTTTTTTAAATGTATAATGCAGTTTTTCTTATTACTAAAATCTATGACATGGTTCATGAGAATAGATCTTCGTATGTCTTATAGTTTCAGACTTTCCCATACAGACCGATCTAAATGTTACACCTGTATATGCTTTCAAAAATGACTACTTCGATACTTTGATAAAGTGTTCATGGATTTATCAGCAAACCACCTGAACATAGGCTACTTTTTAAGGACAGTCAACTAACTTTGAGCAACGCTGAGAAAAGAAATCAGAAAACCGAAACAAGCATGATCCACAACTAACAAACCCTTATTATTGCGAAACTCCTAAATTCTCCCAATTTTTTTCACACATCTCGATTTCCCTTTGAATAGCAATTTCTGTGGTAATATCAATCGCATAACATAAGTGGGGGTTCGACCCTTTTCATATCCTTATTGATATCTGTCACATTCCGATACTATGAAGATATTGTTGAAGGTGATACACGATATTTCATATGCCCACGGTTATTCCTTTCCATAATAATGAGGTTCTAGACATTCGATCCTTTTGGTAAGTGCCTGAAACGTGCTAAATTTATAAAATTTATGAAAAAAAGTGTTTTTTATTGCAGTTTCGTGAAATTTAAAAAGGATACCTGGAGACGTTAAACATGTCCCTGGTTCCTCTGAGTATAAAGAACAAAACAACGATATAGGTATGACAACAAATCAGAGTTTTTCCTGAGATTAAAAGAGCCACTTTCCCACTTTCCTTCCGTTATACCGATATCCCATTCCAAACCTATACCATCCTATACTCCCTACCCATACCTCAATTTCCTGTCTTTCTCGCCCTGATCCCTGTCCCGTCCGCCAATCCAAGGTTTGCGTGTCCAGGTGCTAGCTTGGTCGTAGGCGTGCCTTCATCCTGGAGATGGGCGAACTCCGGGCAGTATTAGCCTCACCGAGTCATGCGGGGCTCTGACGAGGTGGACTATTATTTCCATAGATGTACCTAAACACGGAGGCGGCGATGTTGTTCGTAATACATTAATTTGTCTAAGGCGCTCGACTTAGCGTTGTTATTACCACGGGCGGGGGGGGGAGACAACCACCCCGGGGCGGTTCGAAAATGTAAGTACTTATCGCGGTAGGTTCGACAGATGGGGTTAGAATAGTCGTAGATCGACAGTAACAGTGAAGGCGGGCGGAACATCAGTATTAAACAGTGAATAAAACTGTAATAGATTCTCTAGTTTTGCGGATTAGCTCGAACAAACTCTCAAAATTATCAGTTTTATTGTGTTAGTGTTAATGGATATGTAGTTAATGGGCCCGATTCTGAAGGCACACATTTAAAATTTGACAGCGCTCAAATTGGTTTCGTCTTTATCTTCATAATACTGTGTGACAAGGATAGCAACAGTTTTAGTGCTGTCAATTTTTAACATTGTGTCTTCAGAATCGAGCCCAATATTGACGTAAAGTTCATATCCTATTTGTATTGACCCGTGCACCATCGGTAGTGTACCGAATCAAATGTATGTATGTATTAATTAGATTTCACGAAAAATCTAACATTACCTTGAGCAATGGCATTGGGAGAGGGCATTTAAACTGTTTAATAATTTAATATCGCAAAATATAGAAACACAAACCAATTTTAGACAATTCATGAGAAGAACTGTCAAAAAAAACACGTAAATTTTCAGTATGCTTACTATTTCAAAACCTATATGGACCATAATCCGTACTTAACAAATGGACTACGAGAATCTTACGACATTTTTACCCAGCGAGATCTTATATCATCCTTTGTTACCATCCTCCATTCTCCTTGAAAATTATAAAACGAGTTTAGTCTCCTCCACTTATCCAAGGAAGTTAGCAATTTTGTAAAGTATTATGCTAACAAAATTTACTCCGTGCATCGACTGGCGTTTTTCCCATAGTTTGTTGCGAACGTACTTACTGGAAGCGACATTTCAGCGCTTCCGAAAGATAATGCAGTTACTATCTAGTTCAAGAGCCTATCACATATAATTTACGAGGCAATATGTAACAAGAAATACGTAAAGAAAATTATATAATATTTACTATATTAATAAATCAAACTAAAATGATTTGTTTCAATTATACAAATCATCATCAGGTTATTTTTGTCTCCACTGCAGGAGATCAACCCTCTCTCATCTGCCGGAGACAGACTGAGGATTTGGCCTACACTCCCCGCGCTGGCCAGACGGGTTGGGGAGGCCTGATTGATGTTTTATAATGTATTCCCTTAGTCGCCTTGTACGACATCCACGGGAAGAGTTGGAGTGGTCCTATTCTACTCTACCGGAACCACACGGCAATTATACATATAATCTGTGTTTACTTCATCTATATCACGTAAGACATAGGGCATAGAATGGCAAAAAGTCTATATAAGCTGTAAATGTGATACGCAGTCGATCGTACGATAAATAAATAGTGAATAAGCCTAGACAAACCTACCCGGTCTTCAGGTTGTCAGTCCATCTGGCGGTGGGCCAGATAGACCAACCGAGTTCGAGTTCCGGTCCACGTTCTTCACTCCAGAATTAGTTTGCCTCCATTGCCTCGCTGGATGCAAGGTACGTCGGTGACTGGTGAATGGTGGACCATGGGATGCCCTCTAGGATCGGTGCTACAAACCATGCACAAACGTGCTGATGTAAAATTTCCTGCGTTTACCAATACCGAATGCCAAGCAATCGCATCAACATTTTGTATCGGTTTGTTAGCGGTGATATTGTATGCCACACATCACAATAAATGGTATCGCGGGGCGAAAAGCGGGCCGAGACGAAAATCTCTTAGCGACATTTGTAAAGATCGCGCAAAGTGGCGATCCATCGCTTCTGCCTACTCCTCTGGGACCAAGGCGTGAGCATTCTGTTATGTTTATTTGGGAAATGGAAGGAAGGGGAGCACGCTGCCTTGGTCAACTCCATAATGCGAATCTGCTTGCGTAAAAATCCCCTAATAAATATCACAGTTGTTTTCTTTAATAAAAAATATACTTAAATTATTGATGTTTATTAAAATTACTTATATAGTGGTGAACGATGGCGATATACAGTGGTTAGAAGATTAGAAATTCAGAGAACCTTGTGGTTGGGCGCATTGAGTGAAAATCCAAAAGTCACACCTTTAAGGTAAAAATGAGATAAAACTATAAGCACTTAGCTCGTGACAAAAATATATAACACTTAATTATAACAGTGTCGCAAGAAGCAAAGGAACAAAATTAGACATGACGCAGCGATTGAAATTCCTGGCGAAGCAGTCACCCTCGGGGAATTCTAATTATTTATTATCACCTTCCGTGATGGTTGAAATTTGAGGACGATGCAAATTTTCTGAATAACTCTTACTTAATAAAGGTTATCGGAAGACAATCAAATTAAAGCAGATTGTTCTTTATTTTTAGGGTCCTGTACCTACCTGAAGAGTAAAAAGGAGTTCTATTCCTGAAATAACCCTGTTTGTCTGTCCGTTGGTCCATCTATATGTTTTTATAACTTGACCTGTAACTTTCGAACATTGTAAATTTTACAACTCATTTTTCACCCACTACTACAAACTTAGCAAACTTACTGCATTCTACACTGAATTAGTTTACAATAAAGAAGTGTAAGAGTGAGAACTACATTTGGAGATAGGTAAATGTGTTGTTGGTTACGGAAGTGTAGAGGAGGGGTGAGGGAAGTGGAGGGTGAGAGGTGGGGAAGGGGGTGAGGGCAGGGGGAAGGTGTGGGTAGGAGGGGGGTAAAAGAACATGGGGTTTAGGAGGAGGAAGGAAACGGAAGTAGAAGGGTGGGGGCGAAAGGGGGAGAGAGAGGTGAGATAGTCAAGTAGGTATTTCAGTGGTTTGCGTGTACAAAGTCGCAGGCACAGCTAGTGAAAAGAATAAAAGTTATACGTATAGCATTGTAATGTAGCAAAGAAAAAGGTTGACTAAAACTAAATCTTAAATCTCTTTACTCTAAATGGCATTCTTTTTTTAGTATAAGAACATTATATTGAAACTCAAAATTTTATCAGTTACAAACTAATTTTATTTGTTACGACGGACAGTATTACAGTCTAGAAATTTGTAGGGGAGAAAAGCGGCAACCGGCAAAAAGCAACGCCTTTTTCAGATACAAAAAGAGGTTATAAGCACATTGATTACAAAAATACTGGCAATGCACTATGCGTATAGTTTTACGGCAAAAATTACAATGTTTAAAGCGAAAACCAAGTTGCCTTTTATTTCGCTGCCTCGAAAGCGGCTAATTGTCCATTTGCGGGCAGTAGCGCGTGCCGCGCGAAAAACAGAGAAAATTCCAGTCGCCATTTTAATTCAATTCTTTCGAACAAAAGCTACGGTTGCATTTTTCGTTGCACGCTCAGTGTTTAGTCGTTGGACAGCAAACGTCTGGGAAATGAAACGTTACAAAAAGTGTATTCATTTCCTGTGATCGTAATTATTTTAAAAGAAAAAAATAGTCGAAGGAATTAGCTTGAAGTCGCAGTAAGTAAAGTAGGGTCATCGAACATGGGATAGTTTAGACTGGATATCGCATCCAGTTTTTCCTGAAATCCATTTCTAAATCCAAAATAAGGAGTTTTTATTAGAAGTGTACTATTATACTTATGATTAAGTTTCTATAATTTATTATATACTACCTATTGCCCGCGACTTCGTCCGCGCGTATGAATAAGATGTTTTTCGGGATAAAAACTATCATATATCCTATTCCAAGACCTAACATATATCTGTGCCGAGTTTCATCCCTATCTGTCCAGTGGTTGAAGTGTGACTGAGTAACAAACATCCAAATATCCAAACTTTCACATTAATAATATTAGTTGGATTTATGCTTCTATAATTGCGCCCTTGAAAATGCCCACTCAGATCATTTTTGCGCACTTCCAACGTCTGCGCCCTGTGCCAGGGCACCGCTGGAACCGTCCTAGTTACGGCACCAGGTAGGATATGAATTGAAATTATGTTGTGTTGTATTTTGATTTAGTTTAAAGTTTTAAAAATTTGTGTTGCAGTTAGTTTTAACACAAAATTATAATAATACCGAAAACCTACTTCTTCCCTGTGCGTAGCTTAAACCAACCCCCCTCCCCTCCTTCTCCCGACCTCTCCCCTAAATCATCTCCATCCCAAACCCCCCAACCCCACATCCCACCGCTCCATATACATCACATACATACATACGTGCATGCATACATACATATATATATATACATACATTCACACACACACACACACACACACACACACACACACACACACACATTATATACATACAAACAGAGCTTTAGTTACACTATCTAGTTCCAAAATGTACCTAGTTAATGTTTTAAGAGGTGCAGACCTGGCGACCTGTACCTCAGCTCGGAACTCGCGACCTATTACAAACACCAGTCTCACGCAATCTGAATTAAGTATTAAAAATTTATGTAATAATTCTTTCCAAACTAAATTGTAAGATTGTGATGGGACAAATAGAATATTTAATATTATTATTATATTTATAGTTTTAATTCGTATTATTATTTATAAGATTCAATCACGATGGGAAAATCTTCTGGAAGATATAAGAAAAGCTCCTTATCGGATTTGATTTAAAAAACTTGTGCGCGAGCTCCTACTGGACTCTCTTAAGTGTCATACAAGTATGCATGAGTTCTCTGTACAGACAAGCATTGTCTATCTTCATGTCCTCTGATATATCTGTTAGCATATGTATTATATATATTGAAATATGTATTCATCATATGTATGTTGAGTATGTGTATGTACATATTTATATCCCTAACTAGATATATAAGTATTTGTTTATGTAACAAAGTCAAAATCATTTATTGCATATAGTATACTTGGTGCATTTATTCCTATACATATTCTTAACATTTATTGTTTCATGCAGTTAATAAGGTCTTATATTTATACACGTCAATTATTATTTTTCGACTAATAAGTACTTTTATACTTCTCTAATTTGATAGCTGTATTATTTGCACCTACTAATGTTATCTGCATGACTCAAAGGTCAACTGGTAGACAAGGCCTTCGCCATTAAGTCCGCTTTTGTATTTGTACAGATTTGTATTTATTATTCAGAATAAATAAATAAATGTAAAAATTGTACGTAAAGAAAAAAATTCGCCTTGAAACTTTCTCCGTGAATCCGATAAAACCAAAACCGGTCATCGGTTCGTTAAGAATTCACCCGGCGTTTTGCTATTCCGATATTAATTAAAGATGGAGCAAAGTTTCCAGATTCCTCACACGATTTGGCTCGCCCCTGGTTTGCGCTGCCGGGAATGTAATTGGAATTGTTCTAAGGGTTAGAATGCGGTTAATTTAAGATTGAGAATAACTTTGTTGTTGAACATATTTTAATGCTACGACACGTCAGTTCTTTTATTTTTAGGAACATAAACTGAAAATTTATATAACCATTAAACATGAATTAATGATGATATTTTAACACGTTGAAGGCCGAGCGTCGTCATAATATATACATATGTAATATTTATTTCATTTTCTATACAGTTTAAGTACATTGAATAAAAAAAATTAGCTTCCCTATTCTGAAACTATGAACGAGTTTTCAGTTTCAAGTGTTGCTTATATTTGCCGATACTGCACAAGTTCTCGTTCGATCTCGTACATTTGCAGTGAAAATAGAAATACTGGGGAAATTCCGCCATCAATTGAGCAAAATTTCCAACTAGGTAGTTTCTCGATATACTTTAATTTTATTGGGAAACTCTGCACAATAAGTAATTGTACGTACGAGCATGTGCATTTAGTTTCAATATTAGTAGTTAGTCTCGAATTTAGCACATCGAGGGAGGAAAATGATTCGATTTATGTAAACTTTTGCATTTAAAATTTAAATACGTACCCTGGACCAGCAAAAAAATCTGTAAAGAACATAGGTACCTACTAGGTACCCAATTTGCACGTTGGCGAAATAAGCAACCAAAAGCTATAAAATAGGTCCGTAGCATATCAGTGTTAGTGCATCTAACACCACTATGGAGCTATTAGATATAAAATAGCTGCATATGTCGGCTCCGTAGCCTAGTCGGTAGTACACCTAAGCTGCGAAGCTCGGGGTCGCGGGTTCGAATCCCGCCCAGGGCAAACATTTGTGTTATGAGCACTTGTGTTTGCCTTGTGATTGCATGTTATATATATATATTATGTATATCAGCTGTATCAGCCGTGTGTAAAATGTCCCCAAAAAAAAAGTGGTCTAGCTGGGTAGGTTCATTTCCCTTTAGAAATATTCAAAATTGAAAGAGTAAGTTAGTGGTACATATAGTTTAAGCAGCTCCCTGCTTAGTAGGGCCACCCCCAATCTTCCCGTGGGTGTGGTCAAGGCGCTTAAGAGATTGCATCAGGGACGGGCAGAAGCGTTCTCCTGTGTATATTAAGACTGCGATCACCATTCTCCAGCCAAACGTAGTAATAGACAGCCCACCAATAGTGGCATTATGTTGAGGAGGGTTATGCTCAGCAGTTGACGTATTTTGGCTGATCATGATATGTTGACGACCACCGTGGCGGAACGGGTAGCTCTCGGACTGCCACGCCGGAGGTTGCGGGTTCGAATCCCGCGAATCCCGCAAATGTTCATATGATGAATATGAATATCTGTACCCAAGTCTTGGATGTTTATATATTTATTTAAGTATGTGTATCCGTTATCTAGTAACCATAGCACAGGCTCTGCCTAGTTTGGGACTGGATACTTGATGTGAATGTCTGACATATTTATTTATTTTTATTATTAATATAAGACTCAAAAATACATATGAATTAAGTAAAAGCGAATAAAGTATAACATCGTACGGCTAGTACGACGTAAGAGCGTCCAGAGGTTTACGTTACTCAAATTGTATTCTTTAGAATATCCTAACTTCCTAAATAATAATATAAAACCGGGAGTGAGTTTGTTTACATGTTTCTTACGCTTTCACTACTCCATTATTAAACCCATCCTCATGAAAGACGAACATCAGCCAATTTTTACCACAAGGAAATGTTCTTCCCGTGTGAAACAAAGAACTTATTCCATGCGGGCGAATCCGCAGGCAACAGCTACCTATATTTATAAAATACGCTTTATATTGTCTGAAATAATGCCACCTTCACTTCAACAATTACAGTCGATCGCTACTTAAAAGTTATAATTGTCAGAATGAATCATTTAACGAAATTATAACGAATTTTCACCAAGTATACGGTTAATTGGTCATATTTACACATTCCGTTTCCGGGTTCGCATTCTATGACTGGAACTGCAATTACAGAGTACATTTTCATGTAAATTTACGAACTGCAGTGAGACTAGCCGCCTAATTTAAAGGAACCCCAAGACGAAGGTAAATAATTCGTGTTTTCTCCCAATGCTCCTGGCACAAGCTATTTATTTGCGAAATTGAATGAGGGGGCGTGCCCGCAAAATAATTTATCAACAGAATGTGTTACGTTACATTAGGTAGGTGCTTGGTATAAAAAATTATACCGTTTGGTTGTGGCGTGTTATTTCTTTTCTTTTATTCAAATACGCTGTTGATCTGAAGCATTTCGTTTTTTTCGATAAAATACTAAATAAGATAATAAAATACCTATTGGAAATAAACTCATTTCACTTATTTTTTATAATAGAATCCTATCGGGCATATCGTTCATCGATATACTATAATAACTTCAAATCGATTAAAGTGCAAATTAATTAAAACTGGAAGTGTCTACTTTTATATTGCAGAAACTTTATTGTTTTTTTTTTAAAGAGTAGCCACCCCTAATCTTCTCGTGGGTGTCGTCAAGGCGACTAAGGGATTACGCCAGGAACGGGCAGCAGCGTTCTCCTGTGTATATTAAGATCGATGCGAACTTACTATAAATGCACCAACTTTCTGAAGACTTAATTGCCAGGGTTCGGTTGGAATGTCTCGTGTTATGCATTTATACCAGACTAAAGTAACTTATAGTTAAGCGTGGTACCCAGATGCACCCTGCACCGAGTCACCACTAGCAAACACATAACCTTTTCAGATCCCCACAAACTACCGTGTAAAATTACAAATGAATAATGTATGATAATACGGTATATAACAACATGCTCGGAATGTGTGAGTATGCTTTTAGAATATTGGTATTCTGGATCACGTCCCGCTAGCTCCGTGCGAAGGGCCACTTAGATCTCATTTTGCATAGAACTAGTTGTTTTCATATTACTATGTAACGCTCGCAACGAGTTTGAAGTACGCTCACGTAAAGGATGATTATAATGCAAGATGCAATATTTTTTATCCAATAACGCCTTCGAAGCATACATTATTTTTGTATTCATCATCTTATCTAGGGGTTATCTCCAATTGCCAACCATACCCCTCAATATGTGGGTACATACGGCGATTAAAAACACAGCGAGGCCATTGCAATCAATTTGGGGTTCGGAATTTTTATGGCATAAATTATATGTCATAGGGGTTGCGCATTGCGATATATGGACTTGTCAAAGTTGCAAATAGTCAAACAAAATCACAAACTAAAACCTAGTCATGCACTCACCATCTGGACGTACCATACAAGTAAGAGCCTGAGAACCGCAACGCAGCACATTACAGACTCTTATCCCAAGCGACTCAGCAGAGTCCAGGTGGATGGCGTGACCCCTCTTCGTGAGAGGCAAGCCATCAGGAGTACGGTGCAACATGTCTTTCTGTTAGCACGTCTGATTTTTTAGTTAAGTTAGGTTTAATTCATTATAATTAAATAGTTTAATTAACCTTTAATCTGTGTTTTTAAAAAGCTTTCCAAGCTCCCGTAAAACCTGACTACCTTTATACAACCATAAAATAAAATAAATTAAAAAGTAAAATAATTGAGTTTAAAAAATACTAGAACGATATATTCAACACTACGAAATCACTATAACATTCATTATGACTCAAAATGAACTAGTGATTTCTCATCTAATATTTTTTTGTACTTACTACCTATCTAGTAAGTTTATTCTTGACAGTAGAGTTTATTCTTAGTTCTTAGTAGAGTTTGCTCTGTTTTGTAGTGTTTCTGGTACTGTCATCATAAATTATTAATATTGTTCAAGTAATTTTTTAAAGAACTTCCTTAACGGATTACTCTCTACACAAGTTCTCAACAGAATGCTATTTCTTATATACCTAATTAGTATGGATTAATGGAACGTGGAGAAAATCTTATATTACGCAACCCTATATAGTGTTTTACTTGGAACAGAACAGGGCATTTTACTCTAGGCAATGTTCATGATACATACATTGGTAAAATATATCAATGAGAAGAATAGAGTGATATATATTTTTACGTCTAAATATAATATACTAGCTGTTACCCGCGACTGCGTCCGCGAGGACAACTTAACATTACAAATTATTATGTATTTCCCGTAGGAATGCAATATTTTTTCGGGATAAAAACTATCCTATGTCCTATTCCAGGACCTAACCTATATGTGTGCTAAGATTAATCACGATCAGTCCAGTGGTTGAAGCGTGATTGACTAACAAACATCCAAACATCCCAATATCCAACATACAATATATCAACATCTAAATATCCAAACTTTCGCGTTTATAATATTAATAGGATATACTCGTATCACTTATCTAGCTTAGCTCAGTTGCTGATCGCCAGAGGATGCATTGAGCGAAAGTAGCTCATGCTATGTGTATGAATAGGAGAATCCATGAAAATTATAGCTAGACATGGGATGAATAAAGTTCAGTGTAAAGAAATGTAATGTATGATAGGAGAGGAATATTTATATAACTTTAATATCGGGTTCTGCAGTAGATTTAAAACTAAAACCAAAACTTTGTCTTCTATACGGTGATGTAGAAAGTGTCAGAGGTGGTTATAACAAAACACTAGGCTCCCAATAGTTTATAATCACTGCAGTCCGTAATCGTATCGTATTCGCTCGCGATTCGGTACGGTCTGCGGCGTCGAGGCTCGCTGGACAATCGGGACCACTCATTGTTATAAACAAATTGCACTACCTATTTGTTTAGGTAGATATTGAAATTTTAATATTTGCAATGATTGCCAGCTTAAATAACTTATCCCTGCATCAAAATGTTAATTTTCATTGTAAATTCGCCGTCCTCCCTTTGAGTGAGATAATGATTATAGTGTATGTATGTATGTAAACGCATGTCTGTACCAAAATTAACAACAATAGGAATAAAACTGTATACAAAAGCGGACTGTCTCACTCAAGTGAGCTAGAAATAAATGGATTTTGTATAGGTGAGTTAGTTCATTGTTATCGGTCGTGAGCTACGTAGGTCTAAGGGCTACGGAAATGATTTCATAAACCCTTGTTTTGGCTTCACGGTAGTCAGATGAAATACTTTTTGAAAAGCTACTGAATACTTTTTCCAAATTTTCATAATTGTCGAAATATGCATGTAACTAAAACATGTTTCCTACTGTACAAAGTCGTGACTGCGTGAAAAACTTGCGATGCTTTGAGAAAAAGCCGGAAAAACTTTTTCTTTTTTTTCCCTCGTTGCATCGTCGCGTATCAAAAGAGACGAGCAAGTTTACAGTTTGTACGTGTTAGTTTGCGGTTAGACTGGCTAGCTAGTGGCCAGATATTTTTTTCTTTCGGCCATTAAAAAGACTGGCTCTTTTAAATGCTGCGTGAAATGTTATGTTTTTAGTTACGAGGTTCTGCGACACGTTTTTTGGGTTGTTACGGTAAACTCTAGTTAGTGATTAACTCTGCCTTTTATCTACTTCCTTTATTTAAAAGGATGTTGGGTGTTTTGTACCCAGCCCCAAATAATAATAAGTGATAAGTAGAACAATAATGGCGGCTAACCTATAGGTACCAAATCCTGATTGGGTCATACATAATGACATGATGCTCACGTCTTGGTCCCAGAGTGGTAGCCAGAAATGATGTATTACCACGTTGCGCAACCCAATGTCGCAAAGCGACTTTCCTTCACACGGCATTACCACACCCTCCCCCGATACTGCCTTCAAGCGAACAGATTTAATCACCTACTATTACCAACTTGTTCATACAAAGTTTGTGTGTGTGCATAAACAATCGAGAGAGGGACAACGTTATACGTCAACTCATAAATGCTTCTCTTTCTAACCGGCTGCGTACTACCAGGTATTACAAGCCGTGCTTTATTTTACGGGCGACGCTAAACTAGGGAGAGGAGGAGAGTGGCTTTACGTAGTAATATTTTTAGTACTAGCTGTGCCCGCGGCTCCACTCGCGTCGATTACAGTATTATTGTTTTTTACGAAGTTAAATTTTATCCAACTCCCCCCTCAACTTGCACCCCCTCAACTTCCCCCCTCCCCTCCCCTTCCCCCCTGTCTCCCCCTTCCCCGTCTTCCCCTTCCCCTCCACCTCAAATAAACCTATAAATTTGCATAACTTTTGATTGCGTAAGCCGATTACGATAAAGTAAAGACTACATGTTACTCCGAATTAAGCCCTATGTTTTCTGAAAGCTCCATCAGAATCGGTTTAGTAGTTTTTATGTGACGTGTGCACAAACTAACAGACAAATAGACAAAAAAATTCCAAAAAGGATCTTAATGTGTTCTATTAAGTATCCATAGTCTCTCTTAGATTCTCTGGCAGTACTCTCACGGTACGGTACTACTCGAATTACTTTGAGCAAAGGTTCAACTCCATCAACATTACAACAAACGTAATTGAATGGAGATTCGATACGTCTTATTCGAGTAATCCTTGTCATCCTCCAGGGTAAGTTTGGGTCAAATAAGTAATTTAATTTAGGTCTACCCGGGGGACAGTCAAGTTTAATTATCATGCCCCTATTCTGTCCTCCTAATCACTAGGCCGAATAATAAAATTCGCAAAACTCGCCCCCATTATCGGGGGATATTGAGTTTACTTTGTAATTACTGTTGACCTTAATATTGTGACTTATTTGAGAGGCAATTTTGTGAAAAACCACCTTTTTGTGAATAAAATGAAGCGCCGTTAAGGCTTGTTTATGATTTTTTTATGTATCAATTAAGGTTTATTATAAACGCCAAAAAATTATTACTTTTTATTATGTAATTGTTTAATTTCCACATTAAACATCAATAACATCAGTTTAGCTCGTAGGTTTAAACTATAAAATAAAATTAGCAATCATTATCATAAGTCCATTGCATAAGCCTCCCCAGTAGAATGCCACTTTTCGTGGGTTGTCCATTGAAGGTATGGTTATAATCACTACGCTTGGCATGCGGATTGGTGATTGCAGTAATGATCTTAATATACACAGAACGCTGCTGCCCGTCCCTAGTGCAATCTCTTAGTCGCCTTGACACACGGGCAGATTGAGGGTGGCCCTATTCTAAGCCGGGAACTACACGGCACATTATTTCTTCCTTGGCAATATTTCTTTCAAATACTCCAAGGATCTAACTAGTCCAGGTGGAAGTGGAGTAGTTTTAGGCAGAATTTGACGACAAAAGAGAATAAGATTACAGAGACAGATTAATAGATTAACTAATAAACTTAATAGTTGCGTATATATATTAAATCGGTTGCGACTTATTACTACTAAAGAAGCAGTTCTCATGGCATATCATGGATTAGTGTCGTCAAGGCTAAGATATGGTATCATTCTGTGGGGCTTCTCAGTAGAGTCTTACAGAGTATTCTCGGCACAAAAAAAATGCATCAGGGCAATGTGCGGAGTCGGTTTTCTCGATAGTTGTAGACCAATTTTTCAAAGAAAAAATATACTGCCTTCACCATGTTTCTACATATACGAGATATGCATGTTTGTTCACAAACATCATAAATTATTTCAAACCAATAAAGAGGTAAATAAAAGAAGAGGCAGAAACGAAAATAAATTGCATGTACCAAAACTAAAATTAGATATATTTAGCAAAAATGCGTACTGCATGGCGATCCGTATATATAATCATTTGCCCGATAATTTAAAAAAAGGGAATATTAATTTATTTAAAAGACAGCTGCATAAGTTTTTGTTGGACAAGTGCTACTACACCGTTTTAGAATTTATAAATGACAAACTGTGTTAAACGTTGTAATTGTTATAATTTGTGTGTTTGTTGCTGTGATTTTTATACCGATAGCATAAGGTGTGTGTGTATACGTGTTACTTATGTTTACACTAGACTCTATTGCGAACTGATTTGTGTTTTTCCCATTTAGTAAATATTTGCACGCTACTACAAATGGCAGAATATGTTGAACTACCTATTACTTAAGACTTAATTATTAACCAAATTCCAGCGAATAAAGTTCTCATTTCATTTCTCATTTCATTTCATTTCAATAATGTATTCCAATTTTGAAAATAAATATTTTGATTTTGATTTTTTGATTTTTGATTTCACCTCTACATGTATTATATTTTACTTTATTTTATATTATCTACACTAATGTTATAAAGAGGAAAGATTTGTATGTTTGTAACGAATAAACTCAAAAACTGAGCGGATTTTGTAGTCCACGCGAGCGTAGCCGCGGGCACAGCTAAGGGCCATTGTATTCTTGGCAGAGAAAAGCTAATAACAAAGTTTATATTACATACTAATAGGAACACTATAGGTATATTGGTAAGTTTAAATGTTTGTTCGTAATATCTTAGATTGTGCTGTACCGAGATTTAAAAAATCTTTAGTTATTTATCAAAAAGTTAAATAATAAATAAATAAATTATAAATATGTGGGGACATTTCACACAGGGCCACCTGATCCCTAACTAGGCAGAGCCTGTAATATGGGTATCAGACAGCTGATATACATATATAAATACATATACATAATATACTTATATAAATAACATCCAGTCACAAGGCAAACACAAGTGCTCATGATACGAATGTTTGCCCTGGGCGGGATTCGAACCCGCGACCCCAGGCTTCGCAGGCAGGTGTACTACCGACTAGGCTGCGGGGCCGACAAATAAAGTAAAAGTTATCATATTTCCTTCCATATTAACAACAATACTTTAGAAGTCTACGCAAGAAAAGTCGCGTGGAGAAGCGAGCGGTTTGATCAAATTCTTTCGTACGTGGTAAACATGTTGATCTCGGTCTTGGCACTGCATCAAGTAGGTACAAGATTCGAGACTGTAATCCCAAAAATATGAATGCAAATACTGCATGAATATGTGCAACATTGCAATGGAAAACATGTCCAAAATAAAAGCATAGGAAATAGTGCAATCTTTCATGATACCACACAGAGAATAAAAAACGACACTCACCTCTCCCAACCAGTTTAATGTCTCCCGCACGCTCTCGCACACAATTAGCACGCTGCACAGTACCAGCCGGCTAGAAAGAGAAGCACTTATGTGTTAACGTATAACGTTGTCCCTTTCTCGATAGTTTACGTGCACACAAACTACTACTATTACTACAGAAGCCCATATTATTAACCGTGGGTTCACAATTCAACACGATAAAAACTTATCGCGGAGATATGATTGGTCAATCATAGCCTGCCCGAGAAGTAAGCGTAAAAGTTTACGCTTAATACAATAAAAAGTTCCCATTTTGCTTACAGTGTTGACGTGACAATAATTCTGCGAAATAACATTCCAAAAGATTCCAAAATAGATGTGCCAATCAATGTCTTACATGTTTACCAAACATCAGTGTTGCTACGAGGAAAATGTCACGACACAAGAGACTGGTAACACTGGCACAATGGGTAGAGTGACATAAAAATAACGTCGCCTGTACTAATTGTTTTGAGACCAAGGGACTGCGGTCACCGCTGGAGCGAGAAATTGTATTAGCCAGGCAATAACAGTGCTACGCTACCATGGGGTAAGGGAATTAAGTATATATTGTAAGGAAAACGGCATCGCAGTACATATCCGTAGGTAGGGTTAGGAGAAATTGAGTGCAAACCCCTTAAAGGGTGATAGTACTAATTGAAATGAACAATTTTTGCTTTACGATCTCTGGTCGTCACTAATTTAGCCTATAAAGGTCCTTTATTGAAACCCAGGCCATTTCTTCTGACAATATAATTATAAACTCTGTATCATCATCGTCAGCCGAAATACGTCCACTGCTGAACATAGCCTCCCCAATAGAATGCCACTTTTGGTAGGCTGTCCAATGGAGGATTTGTCATAATCACCACGCAAGCTGTGTATTTTTTTTATAATCTATCGCCATAGTGTTTAGTAGTTTATTAAAATATAAATTATTATTAATGAAATATTACCTGAGATTTCCATGGTAGCAGGCCTGTCTCACTATGCAATTAGGTATAAAAATATACCTAGGCGGCGCGAATCTAACGACTATACGAACGATGTGACGCATTGAGTAAAGTACCGCGCCGCTCCACTATTCGAAAGCGCAAGTACCAGCCCTAAGCAAATCGCTTACGAATGCTTAGCACTCAATTTGACTTGTATTAAATTTTGTAGGTAGGTTTTTGTAAAATTGAACAATCTTTCTTATGGAGTGGTTAGAGAAGGGATTTTTTCTTTTATACTTATACTATTACTTATTCTATGACAGTATTTGAAACAAGAATGTTTACCAACTCACTCATAGATGACACGACAGACTATCCCCAAGTGATACCAAAGGTTTTTAACATCGAATATTCTGTTAAAATAATAATTACACAAACATAAAAAGAAATATTTTCACAAAAATTTACCAACTTTCTATAAAATGAATTCAAAATAAAAACATATTTTTTTAAATTATCCCTGCAGTTCAATTCACCCAAATAACATAATAAGCGCGAATTAGCTCTGAATATTTCTACAAAAACCTTAAAAAGTCTTCCAAATACCACGCACTCCTTTTAAATGGATTCTCGATGGTCTTTTTATTTTCACTAAAGGCTTCAGTTTCATTGTTTTTGCTTGGAGTAGAGCCAAATGGGTTTACCATTACTCAGTAGATTGATGTCTTAAGTGTAAAAACTGAGAAAGATGTTAATGTTCTTGTAATATGGCAAAAAAGTGTTAGATCAAAACAACTCAGCAAAGTTTCTTGCAAATCTGAACTAAGTACTTACCTACCTATGTCTTTACTACCGTATGTGTCTTCTATATTGAATCGTAAAAAGCCTTCGTCTATCAGAAACAAGTAAGTTATCTAATAGTAAAAGTTTGAATGGATTCAGTTTGGCAAACAAATAATCTCATAAACTAGATTTGTTTTCTTTTTATTATAAGTATTTGCCAAATTATTAATAACATACATTTATTGTCAATCCATCAATGTAAATAAAGTTTGTCATCTTTCCTGTATATCTTGGGAACCAACAGATTTCCATGCAATATTTACTCTGGTGAACAATATTTTCTAATGACATTGGTGATACCAGTATAGAAAAAGTAAAAAGAATCAACATCTCCATGCAGCGATAGAACTGCTGATCTAATCCTGACTATAACGACATAAAGCTAGACATATGAACAACTCAAGATTTATCTGTCTATCTTTTTTATTACTGATGGGTTTGCGCTTGACCTCAATCACACCTGATGGTAAGTGACGAAGAGGTGGAGCGTGCTTACTCCTCCTGGAACATGCCTATTCACTCTTCCTTTAAAAAGATCCAAATTGTACTTGTCCAGAAATACTGAAGCTGGCAGGGAGTTCAATTCCTTAGCAGTTCGCATTATAAAAAAGGAAGCAAAACGCTTCGTGCGAGAGCGTGGTATATCGGTATATCTACTACATAAGGATGAAGTACCTCTCCACTCCTGGTAGTCCGGTGACGGAATGGAGATGGGGGAATCAAATCGTGCCATTCCTATTTATCTCAACGGCCGTGAATCTCCCAAGGGCTTTATTTTAATACTTATAGCGCTGTCAAACTTTTCCCATCATCATAACATTGTTAACTTGTATGCTATATGCAAGCATGAAGATGTCAGAAATTTGTACGAAAAGTAAATTTAATTTCCGCTAGCAGATTATTTTACTAACACTCTCAAGGTTTCAGACAAGAAACTCAGAGCTAGTTAAACTATAACAAAGCGGGTTAATCCCAGTCTCAGCTCAATATTTTCGGGAAGGAAAGCAAGGAAAATGAAATTGTAAGCACTAGTGCACACTGTACGGATAATGCCGAAGAAAGAAAATTTTGTAAGGATGTTTTATCATCAACATCATCAGGTTATTTTTTCTCCACTGCAGGAGCATAACCCTCTCTCATCTGCCGGAGACAGACGGAGGATTTGGCCTACACTCCCCGCGCTGGCCAGAAGGATTTTTAATTTGACAAAAATATAAATCTTGTGGCTAATTTTTCAAATGTGTTCCAGGGTTCGTTTGCAAAAATGTGTTACTTCAAATGAATATTACTGTAAAAATGCACCATACCATCGTTTGCCGGCGCGTGTATAGCCATATTGCCAGGGAACGAATACGGATATTACCTTGTCGCATTCTTTTTATATTTCTCCGTTCTATTTACGCTGGCGAAGAGTGATTTATTTGTACTTAGATGAAATTCCCTGTTTAAAGACATAGTGATGTAGCGATAACTGCTGTCATGGGGTAAATTCAGTGACTCCGGCGCATTCCAAGTGACTTTGACGTTTGGTTGGCGCCGCGCCGGTGCGCAAGCGGTCTACTACAAAAAAAAACAGTAAAATAATTTTAATTGTTTTTAGGAGTCGAAAATACAGCATTTGTTTGTATATTGTGGATTTGCAACATATATAAAACTAGCTGGTGCCCGCGACTTCGTCTGCGCAGGATTAGTATTTCGAGTAACTTATATTAGCGTGGCGTAGAAAAGAACTAACATTATGACATTAAAATTATAATTTTATGGCACACGCCAGAATAGCTCGCAGATGGTAGATTTTTTCCTACTTACTTGATATTTTGGACAATTCACACAATATCTTTATAAATTGTAGCCTATATGTTATTCTGATGTATTGTATCTGATATTATTGTAAAGTTTAATTAAAATCCATTCAGTAGTTTTTACATGAAAGAGTAACAAACATCCATCCATACTTACAAACTTTCACGTTTATAATATTAGTAGGATATCTCTGTGATTCAGTGATATTTTGTCATTTTAAATTATAAATGAAAACTAGCTGTGCCCGCGGCTCCGCTCGCGTGGACTACAGGATCCGTTCCTATTCCCACTTCCGCTCTATATCCCACTTCCACTCAGACTTTAAATCCAGGTCCAGGTCCAGGTCCAGGTCCAGGTCCAAGCCCAGGCCAGGTCCTGGTCCAGACCCAGGCCCAGGTCCAACTCCAGGCCCAGACCTAGACCCAGACCCAGGACCAGATTCGCAACTTTCCCCCCAACTCTCCCCTCAACCCTCCCCTCAACCCTCCCCTCAACCCTCCCCTCAACCCTCCCCTCAACCCTCCCCTCAACCCTCCCCTCAACCCTCCCCTCAACCCTCCCCTCAACTCTCCTCTCAACTCTCCTCTCAACTCTCCCCTCAAACCTCTTTCCCTCGTCTCTCCAAATGTAGTCCTCGTAACTAATCCATCGCAATCCAAATTCCGACCAACATTTCTTTGTTGCATACGTATACCACAAATTCATCGTAATCGGTTAACTCAGTCAAAAGTTATGCAAATTTACAAACACTCAAATTACACTGGTACCATACCCGCTCCCGCTACCGCTCACGAATTCAGTCGAACATTTACACCCTACATTCTTCGCAGTGTATCGTCCAGGTCTAGGTCCAGGTGACCTCGGCTCGCGTGAACTACAGAATCGCTCCCAATCCCACTCCCGCTCCCGCTTCAGCTTCCGCTCCCGCTCCCGCTTCCGCTATTGATCCGGTCCCGCTCCCAGTCCCCTCCCGCTCCCGCTCCCGCTCCCGCTTCCGCTTCCGCTCCCGCTCCCACACCCACTCCCCTTTTCCCACGCCCACGCCCACGGTCGAGCCCACGCCCACTCGCACTCCAATTCCTACCCGCAGCTCCAAATGTAATCCAAACTCATCGCAATCTGAATAGTACGGAAATACTACTATATGCAATATATTGCATAATAACCTTACCTACTAATGTATTTGAAAACTATAAATGTCTATAACTTTAGATTGAGTTAGCCGATTGCGATGAAATAAAGACTAAATGTTAAGTTAAGTTAAGCCCCATGTTTTTGTGAAAAGTCCATCAAAATCCGTTCAGTAGTTTTTAAGTGATGCGTGCACAAACTCACAGACAAACAGACAAACCGACAAACAGACAAACAGATAAACAGACAAACAGACAAAAATTTCAAAAATGATCGAAATGTGTTCTGTTGCTTATTCTTAGACCCCCCAATTTTTTTTTTGCAAATATCTTCAATGTACAGACACGCGAAGTTTACGATTTTATTTATTAGATTGTTTCAAAATTATTCTTAACATAATTGTACGGTTTAAAATACTAAGCCAAATCATCACATTAATATTCTCTTGCCAAAGGTAATGGTAGTAGCGGATTATTAATGTTCAACAATCTATTCCCGATAGTGCGAACATATCCTTATAATAAGGGCGCCAAAGTTGTAATGAATCGAAAAAGTTTTCTCTTCTTAAAGACATTTAGTGCAATCTTGTACACAGTACTCGTACAAGCTACTTTCCTGATCCAGTAATGTGCTAGTAGTTCGGTGAGATTGGTTCTAGGGTGTGAAAAGTTTTCGTGTAAGCAAAAGTAGACTGTATTGGATGGGGAGAATTGAAAGTTGTGTGTTAACTTATTTTGCAAGGTTTCTTTTCCTGATAAAAAGCGTAATATAAGGATAATTGGTTTCTAATTTTCATGCAATCCTAAAAACATTAATTAGAATATTTTAAAAACTAGTTTTTCGCCCAGCAGCGTTACCTACGATGAAAGCAATTTTATAGTATATGCTCCAAAGTAAAAAGTATTTTTACCTATATGTGTAATTTATGATATATGTAACTATCCATATACTAAGTTTAATCATGTGTATATCTATATTTTAATATAAAAAAAAACATTTTCATAATTAGTATGATAATAAAATATTGCTTTAATTATAGAAAATGTACAAAATGTAGCTATATATAATTATTACACAATATCTTCGATATTGCGTAATACTGGTTCTCTACGTGCTCTTTCTAGGGTTCCGTCGCCCATAAAAATATCCCATCAACCCACCAAAAGAAATATATAATTGTACTATATCATGCCAACAAACTGTATTATACAGTTTGGCGGAGTTATTGTATGTATATTTTTTAAGAGATGAATAAATGATTTTATTATTATTATTATTATTGTATTTTTTTCTTATAATTTTATTAAAAAATACCTTTTACTATGTTTTTTTTAAATAATAAACTGTGCACTGATTGAGCTGAAACTTGGAATGTGAATGCGTGACGATGATGGAAAAAATATGAAAGTATATTTTTCGTGACAAAAAAGGAATACAAAAAAATCTATTGATGGAACCCACACATTACGTACGACGTACACTTTGCTAACTTTTTAGGACTCTTAAATAACCCTTAGAAAGTCGAATTTTATACCTGATTAGGTCTTTTCGAGACCATTCGCGGAGGAGTGAACATCAATGCTAAGGGGTATGGAAACTCGATAAGCGTAATGGACGTAAGGTTTACTTGTATCAAAGGAGATTATTTTCTGGAAAATGTGTCTATTTAAAAGTTACCAGCCGATTAAACACAAATTCTCGTTCAATAAACATATCTATCAGACTAGTCGTGCCAAAAAAATCAGGCCAGTAGTTACATGGACAGCTATACCCGGTGAGGACTCCAGTGCAGAATTCGACGCCACATTTTTGACCAAAATCATGGGGTCCACCATGAATACCTTTTAATTCTGAAGATCATTATCAAGAAGCTTGCTAATGAAGTATGCCATGTCAAGAGATAATCCAGGTCCTCACAGCTTAGTGCAACGATTAGTACCTGTTACAGAACGCAAGCACTACGCAGAACATATTCTTATTATAGGCCTATTTAGGGCATACTGCCAGTCTTTCTACACGTGTAGCCTGTGGGTCAGATATACGCAGCGAGCCGTCAATGCCCTGCGTGTTCAGTATAATAATGAGTTCAGGATGCTGTTGGGGCTGCCACGTCACTGTAGCGCATCAGGTATGTTCGCCGAGGCGCGTGTGGATGGATTCCTCCCTGATGCGCGGCGTGCGGGGCAGCACTAACAGCTTCCTGATCACTATACGGGAGAAGGTGGATAGTCCAATACTCAGGCACTTGGTGACTATCCACCTTCACAAACAAAACAAATTTTATGTATAGTTTTATCAGAATGCTTATGCTCATTCCCATTAGAATAGAGACTTCCAGTGAGTAGTTAGTGCCTCATTTTTTTTTTAATTTTAGCTTAAAAATCTTTATACGAGTTTAAGTCATTTAATGTTAAACTGGTATACATAGTAATGAATATATAAAAAAAATTAATTAGATCTAAGTAGGTATAGGATATTATATAATATAATACATATATTTTAAACATATTTAAATTATCACCATTTATATTTTTTAAAGATCTGCACCTCATACCATGAAGCAAAATAATTTTTCGTAGCTCATAGTTTTACCTAAAAGTGTTTTCCTTCAGGATTTACACTAATTGGTTATTAAATTAGATAACAGATGATTTTAATGTGCATCTGTTATCTAATTTAATAACCAATTAGTGTCAATCATGAAGGAAAACACTGAGGTGAAACTATGAGCTACGAAAAATTATTTTGCTTCATGGTATGAGGTGTAGTAGTGACAACGAAACGACTCTCCACTCACTATCTGCAATGAAAAGACTAAAGATTTTTCGGTCACATTACGAGGTCTCCCAAGCACGACCTGGAGAAGCTCATCATCCTTGGTCAAGTGGAGGGCAGGCGTGCCGGAGGATGAGGTTGTCAATGAGGAGGCTGGCGGATCCTTACACTTATGAAACGATGAGGCTGGCAAATTAATTGGCTAAGCTTGGAGGCGCTTTTTATACGGTCGCGATCCTTAGCAGTGAGGGAACGACAGAGAAGAGAAGAGAGTGACATCTAGCTCGTGGAACGGTAATAAAAAACAGCCAGCCAATTGCCAGACTAAAGCGAACCGAAATGTTGTTCCTGTTTGTTTTTCTGTATTAATTACTCTGTGATCAACCGTAATTTCCAAACATTTTTCCATTGAAATTGTTTTTCGAACTTCTTGAAAACGATTTAAATTACTTTTAATGAAAATCCTGCTTACAATTCAAAATAAGTACATTCTAATATCGATTTCAGAGAATTGAAACACAATTTGACGTGACTAACATATTATTGAACAAAATAATTTGTACGCGAAATATTTTTCAAAAATAATTGAACAAGTTATGCAACGGATGATGATTTGCTTATGTCTAGTGCATTTTTAAACATATTTCTATTTAAAAAATATACAAATCAACATTTAATTATAACAAGTTAGGATAAATACGAAGGATCTCTACGTGAGATAAGTCTACCTTTGTACACAGTTTAATTCCTATTTTATTATTGTTGTTGTGGTGATTTTTGGTACAATTAAGCGTTTACATACATACCATACATACATTTTAATATGTTTTATTACTCAATCACACAGTGACTAAATTTTAATGAAACTCAGTACTTTCATAGCTAGTTGAAGGCAGTGGTTGCATTACTTGCGTTCTAAGAGAAAAAAAAATATAACGCAGAAAAGTTAACCGATTAACAAATTTTAAATCAGTTAAACTATCCACTGTACGGTAACCTTTAAGTCACCATTATTTAGTCTGTAATCATTTGCTTACAGAACCGTAGGCCAAATACAACAACCAGGCTCAACCATGCATTGCGCAGTGTCTCCATCAAGTATGTTTAAACACTGTCACACGCTTTATATAATCTAAACTTCTATACTAATATTATAAAGAGGTAAAAAATGTGAGGTTGTAATGGATAATCTCTGGGTCTACTGTACGGATTTAAAAAAATTCTTTTACCAATAGAAAGCCACGTTATTTGTGAGTGTCATATGCTATATAATTTATAAAGTTACGTGGTCCACACGGACGAAGTCGCGGGCAAAAAGTTAGGTATATATGTGAGCGTTTTATTTCGAGAAAAGTTGACCGATTAACAGATATTTAATCGGTTAAACTATCTATGCGCAAAGTGGCGATAAATCGTCTCTGCCTACCCCTCTGCGACCAAAGTGTGAGCATTATATATGTATGTTATGTATGTATGTATGTAAACTACCTAATAATTGGCACTTATGTCACCATTATTTAGTCTTAACACCTATGCTTACAGAACCGTATGAAAATATAACATCCACATTCCATGGTGGAGTGTCCCCATCAATTATGTTTAAACAATCCCACATACATTTTAATCACGAACGAGTTTCGTTTCCAACTTAAAATAACCAGAACGGTAGTAGTTTTAAAACCTTCTCTCGTAATTCCTCAGTCACATCACCGTAGAACCAAAATACAACAATCAGAGTTCCCAGTCTAGCTCTCAGGCGGTGAGTGGCGGAGTGTCTCCAGCAATTAGTGTAAACACTGTCGCGACCTACAGCTGTGAGAGCACTTCACCCCGCTCGCTCTTACGGAAGGGTAACGGAGTAGCGTGAAGCGGAAGCGTGAGACGAGGCGGGAGCGGAAAAATTTAGTAAACCTATAGCAGAATAACTAATAGTACCCGAAACATCTCATTCCTACGGGAAATACATAATAATTTGTGATGTTAAGTGGTCCACGCGGACGAAGTCGCGGGCAACAGCTAGTATTAAAATAAACCTTTCGTCGCAAGTACCTATTTGAATCACACTACGTAATTCCGACCCCTGGTTATAAATATAGAAGAGAACCAACTAAAGTTGTTCTTCTAAACTAAATTTGTAGTTCACACCTTTAACACAATTTTTTTTTTACGCACCCTCAAGTTCCAGGCATAACTGGCAGGTAGCACAGTAATTTACCTTCGACTATATTAAAGTCTGTATTCACTCAAGAATTTTACACTATAATCCTTATCAAATTCCTTTGATCTGCTTTGAAGCTGAAAATTTCATCAGCTTTCAATTTAGGAAAGCTCATGCAGCCGTATGCTTTTGAATGAGATATGTTTAATCATCGCTACATTATTTTGAACATTTTAGTTTACGTTTCCATTTCTATACGTAGGTGCCTGCTTTTTTATATTTGTAACTAGAGCTTCTAATTTATAAAATGGCAACAGAATACTTGTAGTACTTTGCAATTTATTTTATTCCTTGTGCGATATTGAATGTGGAACGATTTTTTTGGTTTATTGCCATAAAAACACTGTAAGATGGTTAATTATTCAGAGTCCAGCACATTTATTTAATCATTTCTGACATACAATAATTATAGTGATTTAAATCTCTAACTGGCCGTGTGGTGTCCGGTAGAGTAGAATAGGACCACTCCAACTCTTCCCGTGGATGTCGTACAAGGCGACTAAGGGAATACATTATAAAAAACCAATCGGGCCTCCCCAACCCGTCTGGCTAGCGCGGGGAGTGTAGGCCAAATCCTCAGTCTGTCTCCGGCAGATGAGAGAGGGTTGTGCTCCTGCAGTGGAGACAAAAATAACCTGATGATTAAATCTCTAACAGTTATATGAATAATAAATTAAATTAATTTAAAGAATAACGTAAGTATAATATAATATGATGTGCCGTATAGTTTCTGGCTTAGAATAGGGCCACTCCCAAACTTCTCTTGGGTGTCATCAAGACGACTAAGGAATCCCTTAGCACTAGGGACGGGCTGCAGCACTGCGATCACCAATCCGCCTGTCAAGCGTGGTGACTATAGCAAATCCCTCAATGGACAGCTTATCAAAAGTGGCATTCTGTTTTTATGTTACGTATTTCGACTGATGAGGATAGTGAATTAATAAAATATGTCAAAATATTGGGAAGTACTGTGTAATGAATTATAATAATTTGCTTTTATATTTCCGATAAACTAATTGGTTGAACTTAAAGAACCCAAGGCAAGTACACTTTCAACTGAACTACCACGGCTTTCAAACATAAAAGGCACTTAACAATTACTCGCATAACTCCTCTTAAAATTAAATATCAGCACTGAAATGAAAAAACAACTACTCAACAATGGTGCCGCCGCAAAAAAAAATTGACTTATATTAAAACTGACGTCGTCCGCAAGGAGCCTTTTAATACAGCTTTTAATTCCACAAATAGATAAAAGATGGTATCTATGAAGTAAGGGAGAAAGGAAGAAGAAAAATTATGAAAAAATGCTTAAGAAAACTTGTCAGGTGACAGCCGCAAGCCCGGGAGCGTTGTACTTACTTGAAAAGGCAGTTGAGTAAAGAACAGTGTACGTTATATCGGCAATCCACTCAATTTATGCAAAGGAATGAAATTCTTGCTGGCATGGGTTTTGCGAATACTCACTAAAAAAATACTGCTGGTCAACTAGGTGGTATTTTGTTCATCATCAGCTGAAATACGTCCACTGCTGAACTTAAGCACACCTAGAATATCACTTTTGGTGGGCTGTCCATTGGAGGATTTGTAATAATCAGTCATGCTTGCAAGCAGATTTGTGATCGCGGAATTTATCATATACACAGGAGAACTCTTGGTGCTAGAAGCCCATCCTTGGTGCAATCCCATACTCGCCTTGATGACACCCACGGGAATGTGGCCATATCTGACCTGGGAACAACACTGCATATGGCATTCTAATGATTATTTGAAACTAATCCATGATCAAGTTAACAAGTGGAGTTAGTACAAGGGGACAAGAGTCAGTTCAAGTTAACAAGATGGTGCGTTCGTATGGAGTTGACTTTTCACGGTTAACAAGATCTTTTTCAAATCAACAACAAAAAAGTGCATTAATGTAGAATTTTTAAATGAAGAGAGAGTGTTCCTCTAATTTCATAACGCAAATTTACACTAGAAATACGTGGTCAATGTTTATTTCTCGCAAGTAAAAGTAACTGGAAAAAACGAAAAATACGTAATTAACTATGGCTGGTATAAAAATCTAATTTAAAATGCCTCTGCCCACGTTTGTGATCCCTAAATAGAGCAAAAGTAAACATATTTCGAATACTTGTTTGATCTTCTTAATTTGGTAGCATAAAAGGTAGAGAGTCTAGACGTAAATAAATACTCGCTAATAAGCATTAATTATTTGATTCGTCTTACTAATTACAACGGACTTTGTGTTTGTTACACATAATTTAATATTTGCCTCAAAATTCATTTAACAAGAGTAACCTTGCAGTATTTCAAAATAGGTACAGTTTATTTTACTGTATTCGTACTAATATTTAGGTACTTGAAAATGAACGTGTATATTCTGGCAAATGTTACGCTTTAGCAATGATTTAATTTCAGTATTTCGTAGCAATAAAGCTTGGGAAGGAATTTCTTTATCCATTTAGGTACCTAGGATCTAGATAATATGAGGTCAACAAAATTATAGCAAACTAGCTTATTCCCGGGACTTTGATAGCATGGACATTTTACCCGCGTAATAATGATGAAATCCTTTCTTTGTTATTGATATCATCTGAGTAACTTCTATGAAAATTTTCAATATTTTAGACTGATCCGTTTCATAAGCCAATGTATTTTTGTATATTTAGATGAAACCAAAGATAATATATACTAGAGTAAGATAAGCAATCCCCGAACAAAAAGTGTAAATCAAAAATTGGTAGCATAAACTTAGATGGCGCATTTGCTATCCAATTCTAAAAGTATTATCTAAAATCCGCACGGCGCTGGCGTTTTTAGTGCACTGTTTCTAGTTGTGGCGAAGGTAAAAAGTGGTAACACTACCCGTCGCTAGATGTCATTACATGTAATCATCTAATGAGTTCATGAACGTGTTACGTAACAGATGGCGCTAATACGAAACTAGTTACAATCTGTCGCAACTTTCATAGTAACAACAGTTATATAAAAAACGAACTAATGGCAGTTATACCTGTCTTGCTTTAACATAGATACTTCTCATTCACACCCCTAGCCGCCATGCCCGCCATGTTTCTTATTGCAGTGTTGTTCTTTAAATTTCTTTTTAACCGACTTCAAAAAAGGAGGAGGTTCTCAGCTCGACAGTATGTTTTTTTTAGTATGTTACGCGATTACTTCGCCAATTCTGAATGGATTTTGATGTTTCTTTTTTTGTTTGGTAGGTTATACTTCAGAGGTGATCCCATATAAATTTTATCGAAATGGAGGAAATGGGCTGGCGGGATTTTATCTCAAATAACCAAATGTATTTATTTCAGTACTTTCTGATCCTATTTCTTTCAAATCCGATCCATAAATTCCTTTAATGAGTCATTAATATTACATGTAGGTATATACATCTCTGTGTTATGGAAACAAAGTACCTAAGGAAAGGACAATTCAATATAACATCCAGACTCGAACCAACTTGTACAAATTATATAAAGTTCCCTGCCCCCAGTGAGAATCACGAGTCCTGACTCACTCACTCTAGTACATAAATATTATCTTTACTACAACGATCTCTATGTACTACTAGATGGAGCGTTCCAAACAATCGCTCTGTTCCACGCAAGTAGCCACAACTTTTTCATATTCACAATGAAACTTGTGCAGTTGCTACGCAGAACATTTAATTATTTACTAAATATTGACATAATTTAACCGTAGCGTCAATATATAGTAATAATTAAATGTCTGCGTAGTAACTGCACAAGTTTCATTGTGAATGAGTTGTGGCTACTTGCGTGGAACAGAGCGATTGTTTGGAACGCTCCATCTAGTAGTACCTACATAGGGATCGTTGCTTTACTATGACCTGTAAACTTGTTTTTCTTATCTTCTAGGTAACTAAAATTGGAATACAATCGTAATTGCACAGTGCTCTGGTAAATCAAGCCGAGGTAGATATCTAGATATTCAAACAGGTCACTGACCTGAGGTCAGCTGTTCTTTCTCGTTCCATTTGTTTTTCACAGTTGCGAAATATGTTATGTTTGGTAGCGATTACTACTAGTAGTGCAGTCAAATTCCGAATTGTGACCATCCCTAGCACCTTATTATTATAGCGATAAAGTAAAAATTAGAATGAACATGGTTATTTATCGTATCAACCGAAAGTACCAAATAGGCATGACGAAAGATTTTGAAATCCTCTTCCGTAATGTAGGTACACATTTACTATTTACGAAAAAACCTTTATTTCGGTATAAAACTTAAGTTTAACGGAGTTTAAAGCCATTTTGATAATATTTTTTCAATATTGCGCGCAAACAGCTCGCAGCTGTCATGGCGTCGGCTCTGACGTCACGGTTAGGTAAACATGTCATTGTGTCTAAGCGTACGAAGAAAGTCAACAAAATATTCAATTAATTCGTGTGATAAAAATGAATTCCAAAGTTTATAAGTGGTGTGCAGTACTGCAGTGTAAAAACACATCAATAAAAACACCCAACAAAGTGTTTGTACATGTTCCAAACAAGTTATGAACAAGAGATAAATGGTTTGGTTAAAGCTCGCACGGCGAAACAACGTAGTCACGAATTCGCCACTTTATTTCTGTGAAGACCACTTTGATGTGAGTATGTTATCATATATTGATATATCTTATACTTAAAATGTTTGTTTGATATGAAATAGTTGAAATATTGAGGCTATGGAATAACTAATTTATTGAGGTTATGTTTGTTTTGGTCTTGGCCATCATTCCTAATAACAATTTTAATCGTTTACTTTTCTTTTTCCAGTTGCCAAATGATATGGAAAATTATATGGAGTATCATGTGATGGGGTCAGTATCACAAGTACGTATGAAACCAGGATGTATGCCCCATAAATTTATATGCCAACCAGACAGGAAAACACGAACATCTGACACAACAGAGCGACCCTATATAGCTAAGAAACGAAGAATTATGATTCTTGAAGAGTGTAAAAAGGAATTCGAAGAAAAATGTATAGTTACAAAACAATCAAGTTTTGAAGAAATTGCATCCGGTAGTTCAGGTACTTAATATTAACTTATTTATTAGAATATAGCATTGAAAAAGTTAATTTTATTCTCAGTGTTATTACATAGGTACATTGTTGGTACACACAAAACTACATAGATTTTTCTGTGACCTAGTAATCTCCTATTTGTGTTCATAATTATAACATTGCACTTAAATAATAAAATATTTGTTTTACAGTTCAGCAGAATGTAGAAGTTCCCCAAGTAACACCAAGAGTGTTGGATAAATCAATTCAAGTACACACATGGAAAACATTCAGAAGTAAAGCTAACCAAACAATAGTCAGTTCAGTAAATCAGATGACATCACCATTGAAGTCGTTTCTACATTCTGTCTATACATCACCATTTAAAATCAAGCATCAAGGTGTTAATAGTAACATGCCTATCTTAAGTTTGGTTAAAGTTCTTGATGATGTGATAACTATAGCTTGTGGTTTGATTAATATACAAGATTCTCTTATTAAATAAAACACAAATGAAATTACTGCATTTTTATTTCCTATTCTATACTTTTATATAACAATGGATACACATAAGTTTTTCAAAATTTAATAACACTTTCAAGCCTGACATATATTGCTCATCAAAAGTTATACATATAATTTCTATATTTTTATGCTTATGGGACATTTTATCTCCACAATGCTATCTTGACATATTCCATCAGGGGAACCAGCTATCATTGGATATTTTTGGGATACGAACAGTCCAGTATTCTTCATTTTTTTCCCTAGTTTCTTGGTTATTATTTCCCGTTTCATTGCTGGTTGCACATAACCGTTTTAGTTGCACATAACTGATTGCATCATCCACATATGATGGTCTTGAAGACCTAAAATAATTGAAATTAATTAGAACAAATACATACACACTGACTTGGTGATTTATCCGATTTTAGGTGTTTAATATGAGGAAAAATACTATACTAGTAGGTGTTTTTTAGTTACAGAAATGTACTAGTTTTATCGGGTATTAACATGGTATTAACTGTAAAATAGCAACATACAAGCTGTGAGGGAGCTCACCTCAAAAATAAACAATGACAAGTTATTGTGCAAATAACCTATGAAAGTAAAATAAACTCGCACGAGTTCAAAAAGTTTGATTATATCTAGGTTGGTTGTATCAAGGGTAAAGATAAATACAAAATTTACTCACAAGGAAGTTTTCACGTTTCTCGTAACTCAGCGAGCAAAATTCTTTATTTGTTGCGAGAAAATCGCCCAACATTAATACATCAATCCTGGGCGAATTTGAGCTATTTGCCTTAACAAAGCTTGGTTCCATTGTTATAGTACAGTGGAGTCGATAAATCACACGTAAAAGAAAAAAAATCAATCCAAATGCGTAATAAGTAGTATTCACAACAACTAGGGATCCGCAAAAAGTATCGATACCTGAGTAGTATCGATACTTTCGTTACGATACCAAGTATTTTCGTACTCGATACTTTTGTTATGATACTTTACTAGGTATCGATACTTCGTCACATACTCGATACTTTTTGGTGTACCGATACCAGACCTACTTTGTTTTGCGTATCGCCCAGCGCCAGGGATGAAAATACGCCAGCGCAAGCTCCGTACGCTCCGTGTGTAAATGCGGCAAACCGCATTGTATACTCATAGAGTGTCATCTCATTACCGTTCTCTTCTTTCTTGCTTTGCTGATGCATAACGACCCTCTCGGTCGAGATTTAGAGGAAACCACTATCTTATTAAAATATGATGTCGTTGCATGGAGATAAATTACTTTTTATGTCTGATTTTGGTCTCTGATTGCAGTGATAAAGACTAGGGGTTTAAAAAGAACCATATTTACATCTACCATTAAGTCAATGTTTATTGTAATAAATAAATAGAGACGGAATATTATTATTATACCAATAATAATATTTCATCTCTATTTATACTATTTTTATTATTAATTTTGAGGTTTCTAATGTGATGAAAAAGTACTCGATACTGAGTAGTATCGATACTTTTGATTCAATACTATCGTCGGCATCGATACTTTTGATGCGATACTGGTATCGAATACAGTATCGTTACTTTTATTTTTTTGCGTATCCCTAACAACAACAAAACACAGAGAATGACAGTATTGTTTACCTAGGCGTGACGTCATGCACTGTGATTGGTGTTTCAGTCAAAATGGCCGATTGCAGTATTTTAATTAATGTTTTATTTTATTGACAATCTTAATAATCTGAACCTTTTAAATAAAACTAAACCAGTGTTTTAAATTCTTTTAATATGAATTTTCCCCTAACATCATTAAATCGACGATTTTTGGATACTGTCGATCCATACCATTTTTAGTTTCGCGTTGCTTAAGTACTCAATTTATATTTTTACTATGGGTAGAGGTGATAATAAGGTAATAATAATTTAAAGTTAAACTTGCAAACTCAAATTCGAAATATAATTTTTGAAAGTTTTCATTTGTAGCTCAGATTTGTACAACAAAAACGCGATGCAAACGTCAAACGACGTTCCGTTCCGTAAGCTAAGATTTCGAGATATAATTTTTGAGTTTTCATTTGTAGCTTATATTCGTACAACAAACACGCGATGCAAACGTCAAACGACGTTCCATTCCGTTAATAGCTAAAGAAATGTCACTTCTTATGCATCAATGCACTCAAAGATATGAGCTATTTGGGTAAGCGAATGAATTACAGCAAACATGAAACGAAATGTGTTTAACAGCAAAGCTGTTATATAATGAAATTGAGAGCTACTGTTCATTATCTGCTCGTCGTAGTTTATAATATTATCTTTTGTACTAAGTAATATAGATATTATTATCATTGATTACATACATTTGTCTTGTTATTTACCTAAACGCCATCTATTGGGGTTTGTAAATGCTATAACATTATGAAAGATATAACGTCATACGACTATTCGACCTATGGCGTAAAAGTCTAATTTTTCAATATTCTTATCGAATTGTGATAATTCGTTACCTGTAGCGCAATCTAGTGGACCGTTGAGTAACTACAGCTTGATTGACGCAACCAATAATGACATTTGCGGCCCTCGATGAAACTTAATTTTAAAACCTAGAACAGAAAAGTTGACACATATTTTCTACAAAATGGTGGTGATGCCGCAATAACGGACACCTAAGAAAAGAATGCACCAGCTAAGAGGTATCAGGTGACTATCTACCTTTATAGCGTCTCAGGAGGATAGACGAAAAATTTAATTATTTTGCACTTTGTTTTTACTCATCATTTTTTCTCGAATAAACGTTAGACAAGAAAAATATAATAACTTTTATTAGCCGTTTATATATTAACGAAAATACGTCATATCGGCTGAACGGATTCTACTGAAACAAAAACTTGGTACATTCCCAATGTAGTCGCGGGTATGAGCTGGTTGTTCATAATATCATCTTCAGCAGGCAGTTAATGTTAAAGGGGAGGTTGCGAGATCTTATTTCGATCCCCCCCCCCCCCCCCCGTCTCGTAGAGAAGATACATACATAAATAATCAGTCCAGTAAGAGGTTTGATTGTCGATCTAGTGTTGCATTTCGGAGTCACACCCTTATGGGATTTCTCGGAGCCAGGGCCAGGGCCAGTTGCACCATTCCCACCGCCCTAGGACCACCCCTGTTAAATATTAAACAATGATGTTTCAAAATCTGTGCCACCAGATTAAGTCTTCTGCGAATCTATCCCAACGCAATCGCTTCGAGTTGCGTTTTTCAGACATCAAACGATAAGGCGTTGTCGGCAGCCTTTCAACGTTTAGTCTCAACCTAATATGAGAAAAGTAAAGCGTCAGTAAAAGTAAACAGTACTATATGCGGATTCTGCAACTTAATACTTTTTATTTATATTAAAATATCTCGAAAAAAAATCATTGTCAGGCAATTTTACGTCAGTCGATCTAGTTGGTTTCGAATTAATCGGCAGACAAAAAAGCTAACCTATATGGGTATCCCATTTTGACGGATCCCTAATAAAAATGAAAAGGGTACAAAAGCATAATTCATCATTCATCCACCAACCGCATGTACCTAATACGTCCTAAGGCTCGACCAATCAGAGATGATCTCTGTATTCTCATTGATTTTGTGTAATATACAATACAGGACCGGCTCTAGGGATAATGGTGACCTAAGAATTAAATCACTCGCCGCCGCAAAGCGATTCAGTCACTTGACAGGGACCGAAGGCAATATGTATTTATACAGGGTGTATCATCAAGACTGGTCAGTATGGGGAAGTCAGAAACTATAAGAGACAGAAACCCAGACGTCGACTTTAAAGATAAGAAAATTTCAAAAAATAGTAATCTAAAAAATTAATACAAATAAATTTTAAAACAAGAGAAAATAAAACAAATTAAATGCAGCATTTTCTTTTAATTTTTCACAAAAGGTTCCATAGCAACATTTATCCCTTACAACCTACACTACTTTTATTCGCAATGTTATTTACATTCTTTTTTTGAAATGTCCGGGTTCGATTCCCGTGTCGTGTTGAGTTACTCTGAAAATTTATGAAAGCAACTTTTCTTATCCGTAAAAGATCCGTCATGGTTCTTACAATAAATTACCTTTTTATATAGTTTTGTTCCATAGATATATATAGTATACTTAGTATCGTCACTTTCTTACTCTATCTCTTATAGTTTCTGACTTCCCCATACTGACCGGTCTTGAAGATACACTCTGTATATCTTAGTGTTGTAAGTATGGGTGACTAGAACAGAATCCACTTACTGCAAGGTTTCCTATTTGTTCACAATTTTTTTTTTAAATGACAGCAAAGTCTACATAAAGTTCGTGTTCCATCAATTATTTATTTGTAGTTTTCATGAAACATCTTAAAAATTATTTTTGCCCCAGCATTTTCATATTTTTCCCCTTCATTGCCGGGCAATTTAACATATATCATAGAATACCTAATAATACTACGTATGTTCAGTTGCTATCAGTCGCCTTATCGCCTTCAAAATACCAAAATATATTGTATCAAATAGGTATTTTATTTTCTCATTTCTTAGGCAAGAAATGAGAAACTAAAATACATAACTAATGTGCATGAATATGATTACTTTTACACATGCAGAACTTTTGACATTTCCTAAGAAAGATTTGGCTCTGAGTTCATTATCTAGTTTAAAAAAATAGGTCAATGATACGTTTACTTGTTTTTCCTGCTAAAATTTGTTAGGTAAATAAGAAAGTTGTGCGGTGTGGCAGTACCATTTATTTAAACTTCGTTTATAGTTTTACATATCGTATTTACGATAATTCAGAATTCATTGTCTAGTTAAAGAAAAATTTTCTTTTCTTCTATTAATTACTTACTGTTAGCTATCAAAACACAATTGCAACACGTGGGTTTACTTAGGCCCGAACCACACGTTTATACACCGAACACAAAGAAGCAGGTGCGTTTAGCTTGGCCTACACAAATACTTATAACAAAACGGTTTCTGTGCCCTTTATTTGTGCTTCAGTGACGATCATTTCTGGGCCCCCATTCGAAATCTTTAGATGGTCATGCAGGATGTTGCACTTTCAAATATATTTTTTTCAGGATTTTGAAGCCATGGTCCTGCATTGATTCATGGACAATCGCAAGGACGTACTTTTTTTCTCTGGCACATAAAAGACTTGCAATGTAAAGGGCTTAAAATCAGTCATCTTCCCAAAAGTATGTATGGTTTTGCGCACTCTACGTAGAAAGTCTGTTTTGCGAAAAACTTGCGCCAGAGAAATGAGAACTCAATGCGATCACCTTCAAGACACCATTTATAATCTACCACCGAGGGACTCGTGAAAGGGTATGAAATGATAAGCCATGTAGGTGTTAAGGTGTACCCGCTTATTGAAAAAAAAAGTGTTTAAATTGAAGATGTTAAAAATAAAGTAGTTTATTAACTTCTATAGATATGGCGGTGCGCTCGGAAGTAATGACTGTTGAGCCCTAGCCACCATTCGTAATTCGGCCGTGATTACAGCTCCATATACGAAACTATCCATACGGCTCTAACAGATTTTGCCCGATTTGTCTATGTTACAACAATGATTATTTCAGACTGTCCAGTTGTTGCATTATATATTTTTATGGCGTCATATTCATCTGGGTTTATGTTATCTGAAATTTCTTTTATATTTTTTTTATAATTTTCCAATTTATTATATTGGTAAATAATGATGTTTTAACCTTATAACAACACTTATTAGTCATGACTAGTAGAGACAGCATGATTTTAAGGGTCACAAATTAAATTGACCGTTTGTACATGAGTAACGAATGTAACGAAAAGAAACGGGCCGAAAGCTAAGCGACATCGTGCGGACCTAACATTGACATTCCTGAAGTAAGTATATTATGAAAAAGGTATAAGATAAAGGTTTTCAGGCCCTGTTTTGTCAGCAAACAAACGTTTATAAGCCCTAACAGCCAATACTGAGTTCCTCTGTTTTTGTAATGAATTCTCTAGTGGAAGGCCTAAGAATTACTCGCGCAAATACTGGAAAAACGAAATTGAAAAAGAATTTTCCTGCTCGCTTCAGGTACTTGAAGGCTCTTAAGGGCTCTTAAAATGCTTTAGCATTAAAGTATAAAAAGGTGAGTTGTGGTAAATATTTGTTTGTAGATATTTGAAAGGCTAGGACGCGAAGAGAGTTGAAAACTGCTGGGAAAATTTCCTTTTCTAAAGAAGTATTCATGAGAGTTTTCAAAGTTGCCAGCAATTTTGGATATTATCAGAAATGTTTAAAAAATTTAGATTTCGCCAAAAATACTTGGAACTAAACTAACAATAAAATAATTTAGAATAGAGAGGTCTGGGCTTTTAAAAGTTTAAAATAGAAAGAGGTTGCTTTAAGCGGTACGTATAATCTTTATAGTATAAGTACAATTATATAATATTCATGATTTATTTCCTTTTTATTACTTTCCGTCTCACTGAACGGCCATAGATTCTGCGACAAATGTGCCCACTGCCACTTCAGCTTGCTCTTTCAACTGTGTTGTTTACCTTCGTTCTTCGTCGGATCTCCTTATTATTAACACCATACTGGAGCGGGTGGACTGCCCAGTAGTGTGGTTCTGGAACCACAAGTATGTGGAGTCCAGAGCTACAATATTTAATGTAAAATAATATTTTTTATGTGTTGTATGATTTTATATTAATATTTATTAACATTACTAAGTCATTAACAAAATTATGGATTAATTTAAAATAAAAGAATTATTATTACTATTATTGGAAAACATATCCTTCAAAGAAACCCCGAGCATAGTTTTCACCATAGCTCAATATGCAATTTGAAACTTGTGGATCAGGCCCACCGTCAGTGTCCACGTTTCCGAGTAAAACAATCTTACAATTCTCCTACACCTAAGAAATTAATGCCAATTGCAATGCTGCGATATGGAACTGTGACATCCCACCGACAACTAGGTCCCCACTTCTGTGCACAACTTTCAAATAAAACTAACGCAGTGACGAATATAAAATTTTGCAGCTAAAACTTACTTTACAGACATAATACTAAGTCAATATAAAACTACGTGCATAGAAGTTTAAAATGTAAGCCATAAAGCGAGTTGCGTTGAACCACTTTACGTTATAGTCGCGCTATAACAATGTTTTACTGCACTCAACTTTAGCTTAACATAGTACGCAGTATGTATCTATAGGCCCACAGAAACCCTATCCAGATAGAATGGTGAAGTAGACGCGACACGCGTGTCAACAATGTGCAATAATTCGTCGTCAGTCGCGATGACGTCATGAGTCAAGGTCAGGTAAACATCGACAAAAAAACTGCAAACTGTATCTCCTCATTAGAAACGTGATGCTGTTTTCGAAAATCGGCACGTGCGAAATTGAAGTAAACAAATGGCTAGAACCGTTCTATCTTGATAGAATTTCAGTGTTTAGACCACTGAAGGGTTTTCACTCCTGGCCGTTTCAAACCAAAACCTATAAAGGTTGACAGTTTTTTGAAATTATGATCGAATTATCCGATTTCGGTCTCTGATTCGCTGTTAGTTTTGGTGATAAAGGGGCCGATTCTTAGATCACACTCTAACATTTCGCGATTAGGAAACGAATATTAAGTTAGGTCTTATCTCCAGCTTCAGAATAAGTTTAAAGGCGGTAACTACACAAGTCCATTTCTGCTCCGGTGAATGGAATGGATAGTTGTATACAGATTGGCCTTGTGGTTCCTAGATTAGAATAGCGCCATCCCCAATCTTCCCGTGGGTGTCGTCAAGGCGACTAAGGGATGCACCAGGGAATGGCAGCAGCGTTCACCAATCCGCCTGCCAAACGTGGTGATTATGGCAAATAACAGCCCACCAAAAGTGGAGTATTATGGTCAGCAGTAGACATATTTAGACTGATGATGTACAATAAGAGAAAGAGGTGTGTCAGTACATACTTGTATGTATATATGTATGTATGTAAATTTATTTTCACCGAAACCTTTGACCTAGTTGACGTTTAGTAAAAACACTAAACTACATGGTTAACTAAACTTTTATTGTAAAAAAAACTAAAAGTCGTTGTCCGTCCGTACTAAACCCGTGTCTCGTTATTGCAAGATTATGTAAAGTTCGCCGAAACTCGACCGAATATCCTAACAAACGATACTCCAGGCAAAAATGGCCGAAATAAATGTAATAGTGGGCTGCACAATAATCATTTGAATGGGAATGTACTGATTTCGGTGGCACGGGACGGCGATCAACATTTATTCTCTGGTACCTCTCAATATTGTTGAAATTGCGTTCTGTCTCTCGAACTATAACGTGTTACTTTTACGAATATTTCTCCTACTTGAATGTACTTCTTTGTTTATCCTACTTCCTACTAATATTATTAATGCGAAAGTTTAGATATTTGGATGTTTGGATATTTGGATGTTTGTGACTCAATTACGCTTCAACTACTGCACGGATCGTGATAAAACTTGGCACACATATAGGAAGGTTCTGGAATAGGACATAGGATAGTTTTTATCCCGAAAAAACATCCCATTTCTACGGGAAATATATAATAATTTGTGATGTTAAGTTGTCCACGCGGACGAAGTCGCGGGCAACAGCTAGTAAGTAAATATAAAAATGAGGAGTATTTCATGCTGTACTGTGTATATTATGTATGTTTTTCGGATTTTTTCACGTTCAATCTGGTATAGGCAACATCATCTTAATAATATCAGCCCTTAAAGGCCTGCTGCTGGACATAGGCCTGACCCAATAAACGCTACTACACCCAGTCCTCCGCTCTCCTCATCCAGCTACTTCCGGCCACCTTCTTTAGGTCGTCGCTCCATCTAGCAGCGGTCAACCGCGGTCTCCACTCCAGAACTCTGTAGGTGTAGACTACGCATGAATTTAAAATTAATGGTTCCTTCAAATTTATCAATTTATTTATCCATAAATTTATCCATATATTTAGTCCATTCGAAATTAAGAACACTGTAAAAATTAATGTATGGAAAGTATCTGAAAAAAGTCCTGATTCAAAAACCATCTTATATTACCAAATTATCATCAGGTTATTTTTGTCTCCACTGCAGGAGCACAACTCTCTCTCTCATCTGCCGGAGACAGACGAAGGATTTGGCTTACACTCCCCGCGCTGGCCAGACGGGTTGGGGAGGCCTGATTGATGTTTTATAATGTATTCCCTTAGTCGCCTTGTACGACATCCATCCATTTTGTATTTACCTGGAGTTAAACCGTTACCCAAACGTGCCAGTGCCCTACTATGTACTTATACATAATAAGTAGTTCATATATTTGTACAGATACACACACACTGTTCTATCCCATACTAGGATAAACAAGAATTACAATTCACAAATAATATAACCACCAGACCGGGACCAACTTGTACATAA
Organism: Esperia sulphurella; assembly: GCA_947086405.1. NCBI lineage: Eukaryota > Metazoa > Arthropoda > Insecta > Lepidoptera > Oecophoridae > Esperia > Esperia sulphurella. The sequence continues at coordinate 4,490,524 of OX352272.1, forward strand.
AATGTACAAAGTTGTCTACCCCAATAGGAATCGAGCCCACTATATTCATATTATTATATTAATATTTCATTCTAAACAAAAAATATGATCCAAAATCACAAATGTACTGTATTATCATAATTAAATATTTTTTGCCAAATGTGTAATTTCACTTAATGAAGACTAGACATAAACGAAGTTAGCTTTTTTTAAAAACGACTTTATTAATACTACTGCAGTAAAATGTAGTAAATAAAAGCCACAGTGTAGGTCGTAAGTCGTAAGTAAAAATTAAGTTCAAAAAGAGGGCGAGGTTTTGGCCAGTACATACATCAGTGAACTTTTTACTCGCAATATGTTCCCGTAAACTAGTATGAAATTATACTTTGCAGTCGAAGCGGTACATTGAGTTAGGATTTAATGTTATTAAATCATTTTCCTACCTTTCTCTGCTACTCTTATCCTCTACCCAAAGGTTGTCTGGAATAAATTCGCTTTTAGCGATAAGACTGCAAGATGTAAGTACAATTGTACTTTATTATTGTATCTATTTTTTATCTAGCCAATACCAAACTATGCCCTTGTTAAAAGATCGACATATGCCCAGAAGTAGGACATATTATGACTGTTATTTGATTTGAAATAATAAACATTTACATTATAAATAAAATTTAATAAACGACGAAATTAGGCCCAGTAAGTAAATAATTAAGTAGTAAGTACCTATCCAAATGTGTATGGATGACATCTATGTAGTTTGCCTTTGTCTGCAACGATATGTTTTTTATATATTTACGACATGGAGCGAGCGGAGTACTCCAGCAACCATTGACTTCCATGAACATTTGACAAGAATGCATGAAATAAAAATACATTGACGTACTACCTAGATGCCATCAAAATAGTAACTTAAGTGACAAACGAACAAAGAGCCCGACTGATGCCAATAAGCGCCAAAATATTTTAAATTAAGTTAGTACAATAAATGTAAATAAGAAGAGTAACCATCTATCTGCTTCTTACCTCTTTCCCCCGGGGGCAGTAGTATTCATGAGGTTCAGGTAGCTGCGCTGTTTTCAAAGTTAAGTAGTTTTCGTCCTGGCTTCCGGCCAAAGCTGTAATAACCACGTTACAAATAAGTGTCTCTACACAGAATAGTCCCCGTTCGTTGTAAGTTCGAAAAGTGCAATTTTGGCAACGAAATTGAATTTTTTTGGTTTGTGAACGCATTCCGGCTGTTAGTCATGTAAGTTTTGGAGGTTTGCCTGTATTCATTATTTTAAATACCTATGTATGAAAAAAAATGTATGTCATACATATTTATAAATCGGTACCATAGTCTAATTTCGTATGATTCAAGAATAAGTTTTTTATTTTTATTTCATTATAGTATTGGATTTTTTTTAAACTTATTAATAGCTTCCGTTACAGGTCAAATCAAATTTTACAAAAATTAAATAAAATAAAATCAAAGGAAGAACTAATTAATGTGTGGTAGTGCTGCTCCATCATCGAAACCGAAGAGTTTGGCAGCGGGCATCCATTTGTGGCGAGTGCCGCGAATGCACATACTCGTGGCTCGTATAATAGAGATGATAATTCGTGCTCTCAACCAGCTCATCACTTTGCTTAGTGGACGGTCCCAACGATTAGCAATTGTTGCTGCCAGATTCTTGATGAATGAAGACATTTGCTATCCGAAGACTCCGTCTACGGAGGTTACTAGAGGCGTAACGGTTGCATGTCGCTTTTCACAAGGTTTAGAATAATTCTTTTTTTTTCCTCTTTAGCAGACCGAAGGACAGGACAACTTTTATTGGAAAAAATACAATACAAAATAACACATATATTAAATTCGTCATTTTACATAACTAAATGTTTATGTTTTACAAAGGGAGAAGAAAATAAATAAATTATTATGCAATAGACTGCATGCATTATACAAATAAAGAATTTTAAATGAGGCAAAGAGTCCCTTTGTTGACCAAAACGATCTGTCGAATTTGGAATTCTTTTATTATTTTTTACCAACCAGTAACTTGTAAAGTTCAAATATTTAACAAATATGGTCACAGTCCCACTTTGCATCGCCTCAGAACCTTTTTACGATGTTTCGTTACATGTGGTATAAGAAAACCGTAGCTCTGTGTCCGTAACTGTTTACTATGGGCGCGGTGGTTTTTAACCCTCGGCTCACTAATGTAAGGCGAGCTCAACCCAGCTTCAGCAGATAATACTCGTATATGCCTTTTCTGAACTTCCCGACTTTAGAATATGGCTACCCTCAATCTTCCTGTGGGTGTCAAGGCGACGAAAGGATTGCGCCAGGGACGGGTTCCTCCTGTGAATATTACTGCGCGAACCAATCCGCTTGCCAAGCGTGGTGATTATGGCAAATCCCCCAATTGACAGCCAACCAAAAGTGGCTATCTATTGTAGGCTGTAAATGTTTACCTAGCTAGGTTAGGCAACTAGACTCTACATTAAGTATGCAAGTAAACATAGTATGCTGCGGGAGTCCGCAGCCTGCTTTGTTGCTTCAACCCACATCTCACACTGCGTTTTCAACTAAAACTTTTATATTACAGCAATATACCTACGCCTAAGTTTCAGCACTGCATGGTTTCTACATAATTAACTGCAAATTTAATGAAAAATTTAATAACGCTGTACAATAAAAAAGTTGAATAAAAATAATACATTTGAAATGTATGAAAATAGATGAAAGCAATTGTATTTAAACTCGCATAATATTCTATCACTTTTTTACACCTTACTGCGTTACACTACATACAAAGCCAATAACTTCCAGTCCAGGCTCTGGAGATCAAAAATGATAACAGAACCATCAATGCCATAAAAGCTACAGACATAAACAAAACGGGAACTATGGACAACGCGCTTGTGTTACCCATTGCCGTCTTCGGGATAAACAATTAGGTATAACCACGGCAACACAGCTAGTCAAACACCATCACTTGTACCTACACGTTACGACTAAATTCATCCTTGTGCTCTGTTATATAAGTTTTTGTCTGCAATAAGTCTTTACTTCACAAACAGCCACCCAGCAACCAACCACAGAAGATATAGTCCACACAATCTCCACCTCAACTCCATAGTGACGGGCTTCCGATGGTGCTAGTCTGACGGAAAAATTACGCAGCTGCATCTCGGACCACCGAACGTACGTCACACCGCATTTATCCTGCTGACCCACAAGCCAAGCATGGTCTCCACATAATCAACTAATCATCAATTAATTAATTAATCAGCGCTTCCCGGATTACATGTCCGCTTTTATCTACAATCGTATAATTCAGGGGTGCCACGGTAAATAAGACAAAACAGGTACTACTAGAATTTCTACTTTCTAAGACATACTCACAAACAGAAAGCCTAATTAAGCAACTCATCTAATCATACACCACACACACACACGTACATTACACTCAATTCCCCACACTACCACCCGCAATCACACTCCCATCAAACTCTCACCCTCTTATAACATTATAATTTTTTTTTCCTTCTAATAATATTTATTCTGTCCCACAGTTTCTAATGTAACCTGGAATTTCAGGCTCACCGATACAGAGTGCATGGTCGGTCTAGTGTGGGAGCGCCAAATGTATTATCCTGTTAATTGTAATGTTTGAATCGTACTCCATTGATGTAATCATATAATTTTAAGGATGACTGTAATAATCTATAAATCTGGTAATTTATAATAATAAACTATTTGAATTAGAACTAAAAGTGAGCCGAAAATATAAATACCAGTTTACAAAAGTAAAAGTTAATTAAAAATATATGAAAATAGGTGACAATTGTAAAATGAACCATTTAAACTCTTGTACGAGTATATTCAATCATTTTCATTCCCCTTGCTAATTTTAATAGTGACAAGTGAGAGGGTCGCAGTAACATCAATAATTAAGGTAGATGAAAATGCTGGTTACACCTACTAATCAGCGACGCTATAAAAGCTACAGACATAATCCAAACGGGAACTATGGGCAACGCTCTTATGGTCCCTCCGGAGCGATCGGTCTACTTTCCCCATCGGTCTACTTGTCCAAATGGTCAACTTTCCTCTTCGGTCCACTTTCCTTATCGGTCCACTTTCCTTATTGGTCCACTTTCCCCATCTGTCTACTTTACCCATCGATCCACTTTACATATCGGTCCACTTTAAGAAGAAGTGATATAGTTTTTGATCGCAAACTATCAAAACTGTTAAAGAAACTTGAAACCAGGCAGACAAATAAATTTTCTAAAGAAAATTATCTTAGTTAAATTAGCTTTGGGTGTTTATTTTATATAGCGTATTAAAAAAATGGAAAGCCTTAATTTTGACAGCTGTCATCCAAAATGAAGATCTCATCGAGGGTACCCATCGCAGTTTTTAGGGTAAACAACTGAATACCTACCGATCTTACTCCACATTTATCCCCAAGACGTAGCTGACCCACAAGCCAAGCTGTAACTCAACTATAAGGGGATATAACTAACATAGCTAGCGCAAGTGGTGGAGTATTGTATGGTTTGGATTTGGTATAATGTACGAGTGAATTGGTTATTCTGTAAAAGCAGAAGACAATTTATATTTAGCCTTTTTTATTTAGGGAATTCTTCATTTATCTAGCAAATATATATTTAAATATTATAAATAATAAAAATATTGGGCTCGATTCTGAAGGCATAACGTTAAAATTTTACAGCACTAAAACTATTGCTATCCTTGTCACACAGTATTATGAAGATAAAGACGAAACCAATTTTAGAGCTGTCAAATTTTAAATGTGTGCCTTCAGATTCAGGCCCATTATAATATTATAAATACTTGTTGGTTAGGCACATAAACGTCCACGTACATATATGTACACTATAGTTTGTACCAACAAATATCTATTCCCAAACTAGAGTTCTAGAAAATCAATTTGGCACAGTGTGGTGTGATCAGAATTTATCACTCTTTGTATAGTTTGATCTATTTAAGTTCAAAATCTAAAATTTGAGTTCAAAATAGTACCTACTTTTTGGGTACTGAATCCTGCCTAGTCAGATAACTGAAAATGAACTTTGTGCGAGCTGGAGGGACACACACGCTGCCAATTTCCAAAAGGGTACCAAAAACAGCGGGCATCCTCGTACAGTGCAGTACAAAAGTTTTTTGTTCTTTGTTGCCCGCTACCTCTAATCACAATCTCCAATCTCTTGGAGCACAACCCAGCGGCGTCCCAACAGACAGCTCCGTGAGCTCCACCAACGCAGCGGTTAATTAAATTCTATTCAACCCCCGCTAAGTGAAACTATGCCGAATGGACAGCCCCTTATTATTTCGTGCTATAATTAGTCCAGGGCCTCGGTAACTAAATGCGAACTGCATTTCATTAAAGTCAGGAATGCTCTCAAAAGCAATGCATTCTGGAAATAGCCCATTCGGCATTCATACCGCACTGAATAATAAATAAATCATACATACACTAACTTTGTAAAAGCTACACTGAGATAAATGGAATTTTGCCGTAATGCAAAATTATCGCTAAGTTGATAAATTAGATCGGGTTTCCATATTAATTGTAAGTTCTACCATACAATACAAATACAATACAAAATTTATTTATTATCTCTACACAAAGATTAGTACAATTATAATGTATAAAATTAAAATGAGTACAATTTATCTTTTGTGAGAGACTGGTGCCAAAAATAGGATGAACCTGTGAGATCAGGTCACCAGGCTCCCACCCCATGGAATTTTTGCGCATCACCCTGCCATACCAAGCAATTAGATAGCAATTAGATTAATAATTAATTACCTGATAAAAACAAAGTACTGCGCAAATTATTAATTTAGAACATAATTATTAATTTAGATGTGAGAGTATAATTTTTATAACATGCATTATGAAAAATTTGGAAAAACCATGGAACTTTCAGTATTAGTAACAGTTCATCAGCACGCTGATCTTGTCCCTGAATTATTTATTGTGTTGCCCATTACCTTGCTGGTTCATTGTGGGAATCTAGTATTACATCATCTAAAAAACTCAGTTAAAACATTACTTTACACCAGGTTTATGTTAAATCTTGCGTTTGGACGCCTAGTCGTAATTTAGGTGGTATAATTACCTGATAAATTGTTTAGAATTCCTATTAAATCGAGAGGTACATTCCTCTTAGCGTAAAGTGTGGATATTTGTTCTAAATGTTATATTACCAACACAATAATTTTAATTGCAACTACATTTAACAACCATTAATTTAAACCAAAGTAGAAAATGGTCCCAAAAATTAATTCCGTAATTGGATTGTCACTGACTTGTCATGTCATGGCAAATCAAAACCGACCGGTTATCGTTGATTTGCTAACGATAACAAAAGATTTTAATTGAATTTCGCGTCTGGTGAAGTGGACGACCGAATCCACATAGTGGACGGGCGATTGATATGTAAAATATGCGACAACCAACTTTTTAAAAGACGCCTGTAGCTTTCCAGTTACTAAATACGCTAATTTAGGTCATGTAGGATCCATGAAATATAGGTATAAACATTATCTCGCATGGTGCTGGAACACAACAATCAATTATTAACCTACCTCCAAACAAAAGGAGGTTCTCAATTCAATTCGTCCTATTTAATTTCAGACCCGAAAATCATGCTATACCTACCTATTACACTCCCACATAACCAACAAGTGTCGTTGTTGTTATCATCAGTATTTACCAATATATTACGATTCTGAAAAAATAACAAATTAATTAATTAACAAACATCACAATCTATCGCAGTGAGACAAAAGAACGCCATAAAGATGCCTAATGCAACAAATACATTCATATCGTGCACAAGACTGGGTTTGCGGACACAGAAATTAAATTTGTGGACTGTACGAATACGAAGAAAGACTCCGTGATGGATTGTCATTGTTTTTGTTTTAGTTCATCTATGATCTAATAAAATTTATTCATTAAATTATTTTAATACTTTTCGCTTGTACGATAAAGGTTATCTAGAACAAATGATTACTCGTACCATTTTAAGTTCTAAATTTTTTAACTGTTATTCAAGAAATACCAATCATCCTCGGCGGATATTTTGGACAGTGTATTAATTGGCAATTTATTAATAGTAAGTTATTTCACACAAACACATAAAAAATAACACAAATTAGTATAGTGACATACAGGCAGTCATATTTATCATATAAATTGAGTATATATTATGTAATGTAATGGTATGTAACCTATTATATATAAATGTATATTTATGTATTATATGGGTTTATGTATTTATAATAAAATATAGGTAGATAGTTGTATTATGAGCTAATTCGTGTATATATTGTATCATTTATGTCTATGTAATAATGCATACTTTAGTGTAAGTGTATATTTGATGGATGGATACGTTTCTTTTATAATTTTAGTACTAAACGCATTATACCAGTCCTTTTAGTTACTCTAAGGTTGACTGGAAGAGATCCCTAAGTAGGATAATTCCGCCTTTGTACTCAACTTTATTCTTTTATTTATTTTTGTTGTTGTTAATTTTGGTACATTAAAGCGTTTACATACATACATTACCGCGGAGCGAAAAATAATTTTATAACAAACAAATAGTTTGATGTTACACCTTACGTCAGTTTCAATAATAAAGCAGATATTTATAAAACGAAAATTTATTAAACGTAATGTTCAAAACATTGCAGCAAGCTTTTAAAAACGTTGATGCTTAAACTCAATTTGTGCGCAGAGTAATTAAATAGTTTCTTGTAGGGTTTCCACCTCTCTTGGATGTTCCTGAGAGGTTCACTTTTTAACCGACTGCAACGAAGTCCAAAAGCAGTTATATTTTTCACTGTCATGTCTAGATAGGTGTTGATTATTTGCCCTCTTGCTATCAGAGTTCAGATTTGCATAATAACTATTCAGCTATACTTAAACAAATGGAACTGCCGCGAATTGAAAATGAATTTTTAATAATAGCTACCCATATTCTGATTATATCCTTAGTCTACCCACATATACACTACACTTTTATTTCTCTATTTACATTTATTAAATTCAACCAAGTGTCTATTAAATCGACCGTCTAGAAAAAAATCTAGGAGATTCGGTTTACTCGTATCATGAAAAGAAAAGCAACTGCGGATACATTCAGCGCACCAACGCCGTGTTCAATTAATGTGGTAATTACTTGAAGTCCAAAACATTTGAAGGAGAGTACTGCACTCTTGAGGAGAAGAGAACTTATGAAATTCCGTTCAGTCCATTTTTAGAGCGAAAGGTGAATTTTAATATGCCAATAATATAACAATAATTGACAACCGACGTCCCGCTAGGAACTAATACAGTATAGGTTAAAAACTTACGAGAGAAAAGTGTGTGTGCGTGTGTGTTTGTTAAAATTATAAATAGCCAAGGTAATAAAATAAATGAGTTTGTGTATCTTACAGTACCGTGCAAATAATCTGCCACTACATTTACAGTTTTTTATATTACCTAAGTTTTAATTGTAGTGTGTGCATAAGCGATTTCTTACAGATTATGAATTGTCTTTCAGCTAAAATGACGCACGTCAACCGGATTTTTATCATAAAATTTGTGGTCTCTCTAACTAGGAGACTCCGAGCTGTAGGTAAGAAAATTGCCTTCATTTGTGTAATTGGACATCTAAATGTTTTTGATCGTTACGCCGACGCGGGCGGCGGTCGGTCGTCAACGAAAATCACGAAACATGCTAACCTCTCGTTACAAATTATTCCAGAGGATATTTACCCTAATAGCAGATTGCAGGAGCTACAGTAAGATCTTTAATAATTGGCATACTGACTTGTAATGCCAGTGGTCATGCGTTCAATTTCTACTGTGTACAATTGTTAAAACAAAGAAAAATATACCTGATCAAAATTATATCATATCTCATATTATATCTTGGAATGATCTTACTAAAAAGTGTATTGATTGATCACTATAAGGCTGAACATGCCATTAGGCCGCCATTGTACACTTTCCATAATCTATACCTAACTTGTTTTTTTATCTGTGTTCTATAAAGGGGTTATTTATCTATCTATGGCATGGTTGTTCCCGCGTTTTTTGGAGAACAGTTTGTTATGTATTTGTTTTTTCCAAAATAATGTATTCTTCTGGCTTTGGTGTTTAATAGTGATAGTATATTATGCAACAAATGTCTGTGTGTGTCTACACTATGAAGGAAAGATAAATAAACGTGACTAAGCTGATCTTAAAGCAGTGAAATTCCTAACCTCAAACCCTTACTAAAGCTTACTATCAACGTTAGTAAGGGAAGTCTGTGACTATATCAGTACCAGCGTTGGTCTGAGGCACTCTGATACTAATATAAAAAAAAGAAACTAAGAAATCCTACTAAAATGACCTGGCTGTATAGTCTAGCGACTTTTGCCTGTCCGAAGGACGAATCAACCATATCTCTGACATTTTGGTAGTGATTTGAAATTCATTGTTATTATAGAAAAAACTATTTTAACTTTGCTGGATTACATTTGGATGTATAGGTATTGTATTGTATCGTATGTTTGTGTGCATATTGTATTGTATATGCATGTATTGCTATTAATTTACTTGCAATTTTTTTTTGCAAAATAGCGCTGCTCGATCACCAAATATTATTTATTTTAATAACAGCTGTCTATGCACAAATCATTTATGGTAAGAAATGAGTTATGGTTATGAAGAATAAACTGAGTTATGACTATAAAAATAAATAATAATGCATAGTCGTAATAATTATAAATTTAATTATCATGATTGAATCGATATTCATTTCTATATTCTTTGAAAATGTTTGTTGTGTATGACTCAATAATAAATAATTGCAATAACTTAATTCAATTACAACAAAAGATTCCTAATTATAATAGTTAAAATTCAACTCAAATTTAACTAGGTACTTCTTTCAATAAATGGAGGTATCAATTTTTTTCTATGTCCATTATTTTTCGAGAGGGTTAATTCACTAAATCCAAATAGTTAAAAACCCCAACACTGCTACTGAATGATTTTTCCCTTTGCAAGAAAATATAATAATAAAGATTTAATTGAACAATATATATTAAATTCTAGATAAAAGAAATAATATTTTTAACATAGCATTTCAATCTACAATTCATTATAATATCAAACTTAATGGTAACCCAGGGGACGAAAGTAATATTGTCCCCTTATAATTCGTCACCTGGGGTTACCAAGGATTTTTGTGTAAAATATTTATTTTATATTTTTTTAGAAATCTATTTTCAAAACACACCTATTTAGATTTGGCTGAATATTTCAGTGTCATATCATAAACTAATAAGTTATTTATGAGTTATGTATGACATTGTTATGACCACAGAAAATTAAAAGAGGTTAGAAAGGGCATCAAGCGCAGTTTGTATCAAGACCTTTGTCGCCACTACATTCACTCCGTTTGTACTACGCACCCCGACTACTGAGGCGCGCGCCACCCGCCCACATCACCTTTCTAACCTCTGTTAATGTTCTGCGGTTATGACTCATAATAAGTCATAACAGTATACAAATATATATATATATTTTTAGAGGGTTTGTAGTGGTCTTCTTGACACCAAAAAACAAAGAATATTTGATTCACCCAAATTACAAAAATAATAGAATTTAAAAAGAAGTCGTACAAAAAACAATCAATAATTAATTCAACTATACAAATATCAACAGAGGGTCAATGGAATGTATTCATAACCTTATGACCACATGTATTATATTAGAAGTTTTGTCGTATCATCATCGCAATGTCATCATCGTATATCCTTATACCTTCTGGTAAACAAATATGAATTTTCCCACAGTCAAGAGTATAAGTAGATTAGTTAGATAACATATATACCTACGTCTTATAAGTTATATCACCATCGTATCATTGTATCCTTACGTTTATTTTCAACTAGCTGTGCCCGCGGCTCCGCTTGCGTGGACTACTCACTCTCAATTCGACTTTGGCTACGAAGGCTTTGGCTCCCGCTCCCCCTACTTTCCCTCTACACTTCCATGACGACCTAAATGTCTCCAAAATGTAGTTCTCACTTATTGCTATACGAATTTCGTCGACCATTTACAGCCTACACCTCTGTTTGTTGTATACTAATGCAGTGTATGCGAGTTTTCGAAAACTATAAATTCGCGTAACTTTTGAGTGGTGAGTATTGTAATTACATAAAGCCTAAACACCGAATTAAGCACTATGTTTTAATGAAAGTTCATCAAAATCGGTTAAGTAGTTTTTAAGTGATGCATGCACAAACAAACAGCATAAACAGACAAACAAAAATTCCAGAAATAATTGAAATGTGTTCTATTACGTATCCTTATATAGACCCGCCAATTTTTTTTGTTGCAAATAGCTTCAATATACAGACACGCGAATTTACGTTTTTATTTATTAGAATATAAAATGTATAGATACACCAATATTTGTTTTCCCCAAGTCAAGAGTATAAGGATAAACAATTGAGCAATATTAGTATAAAATGATAGTATAAATTTGTATCGCAATAACAATAACCCCGCATAGAATCGTAGTTTCAACCAGAAATTTGCCCCAAAATATCTGGTGGACACTTAGTCGGGCTTCGGACATTAAGAGAGTCGTAAAGCCGTTAAGAGATGTTTATTGGCCAAACGTGACCGACTCTGTCCTAGTTTTGTTCATAATGTTAGTAGCAAAGGATCTTGAGCGGTCTATTGCGGTAACAGAGGATTGTGAAGAAGCGTTGGACTTGTGTATAGTACACATAATCTTTTTTTAACCAAAGTGTCATTTTTAATATCTGATCGTACGTGGGACAACCCAGCAGACGACGGCCGTTCGGACACCCGCTGGCTCGGAACTAAGTGTTGCAATACTGCTCAAAGTTTAGTATGTAGCCAAAACAGAAGTGTTTAAGCTTACGACATATATTATGAGCTGCTCAAAGTTTAGTATGTAGCCAAAACAGAAGTGTTTAAGCTTACGACATATATTATGAGCTGCTCAAAGCTTAGTATGTAGCCAAAACAGAAATGTTTAAGCTTACGAAATATATTATGAGCTGTGTGGTTCCCGGGCCACAAAGGCCGTCAAGGTATCTAATGGATTGCACCAAGGACAAGCAGCAGCAGCGTTCTGTTGAGCATATTAAGATCATTACTACGATAAAGCCAAAACTGCAGCGCAAAAACTTTCCATCCTCTTCAAGGTTAAGCAGTACTTCTCTTCTTCTTTTTACGTAGCTTATTTTGGGTAGCCCAATAATTGCACGATTTTGTTCCCCCATCCCCCTTTCATTACCGGACTACCAGGCGAGGCGAGGGACTTCATCTTTATGTAGTAGACATACCACGCACTTCCACGAAGCGTTTTGCTTCCTCTTTCATAATGCGAACTGCTAAGGAATGGAATTCCCTGCCAGCTTGGGTATTTCCGGACAAGTACAATTTGCATCTTTTTAAATAATAAGCATCTTCTGGATAAACGCGCTCCACCTTTGGCCTCATCATCATTTACCTTCAGGTGAGATTGAGGTCAAGCGCAAACCCATCAACAGTAAAAATAACAATCCTCCAACCAAGCGTGGTGATTATGGCAAATCTCCCAATGGACAGAACATTAAAAGTGGCATTCTAAGGGGGATTCTTAATGTTCAGCATGATGATGATTATTACTTCCATACATTGTTTACTCCGGTAGATTAGAATATGCCATGTGGTTTCCGGTAGAGTAGAATAGGACCACTCCAACTCTTCCCGTGGATGTCGTACAAGGCGACTAAGGAATACATTATAAAAATATCAATCAGGCCTCCCCAACCCGTCTGGCCAGCGCGGGGAGTGTAGGCCATATCCTCCGTCTGTCTCCGGCAGATGAGAGAGGGTTGTGCTCCTGCAGTGGAGAAAAAAATAACCTGATGATGATGATTGTTTACACGCGCGAGTAAAATATAGTCGGAATATCACACTACATGCGGTAACATTGAGTCCATTTTAAAAGTTACAAACTTTTTGAATACATGAATAAATCTGTAGGGAACCCAAACTCACGTCTGACCGATTTCGGACGCCTCACGCAGACTCGTAACTTTACCACACCTGTTCATGATATTTTTACCGCAGTTTTGGTTCTCTTTGAAAATTATTCTTTCTGCTTTATAAACAAAACGGACTTTGAAGTTTGAATTCCAGTTTCTCTACAAGGAGGGAACGAAGTGCCTTGAACAAATTTTTAGTCGTAACTTTTTGAAATTCTCAAACAATTATTTACTTATGATCTGTTTTTTCGTTCGACTTAGCGCTTTCTTGGAAAGGTCTGGGTCTGCTAATTTTCTTGAATTTATAAAGGCAAGATTCTAATTTAGTAGTTTGAAAATTGTGTTTCGTCGTCGATACTTAACAGAATGAATTAGTATAATAATTAATATTTTTTTAAAGTATTGTTTTACGAATTATATCCCCCCTCTCCCCCCGTCTGTATGAAAGAAAGTTCATAAAAATAAATAATTTTCGCATATTTCGACATTTATTGATTCAGTCAGACAGTGTCATCTATCGAGGTGATTAGAAATATATCTACTTTAAAGCGCTATTTGAAAATCGTATTGCCGTTTGGTTTCCGGTACAGTAGAATAGGACCACTTCAACTCTACCCGTGGATGTCGTGCAAGGCAACTAAGGGAATACATTATAAAACATCAGATAGCCTCCCCAACCCGTCTGGCCAGCGCGGGGAGTGTAGGCTAAATCCTCCGTCTGTCTCCGGCAGATGAGAGAGGGTTGTGCTCCTGCAGTGGCGACAAAATTAACCTGATGATAATAATAATAATTTGAAAATTGCTCAATGCAATGGTGAAGTTACATCTAGCTCGCTGATTAGAAATAAAGGTTAAAGTGTAACCGAATATGTATTGTTTCTGATTGTTCTTCTATACTATACGTAGTGTTAATTATTCTGCGCCAAAACTCATAAATAATTCCCTAAACACATTCGACCTAAAATCATTGTATTGAAATAGGCAGTGGACACACAGTGGTAATGCGATTCCCTGATGAATGCGCCGCCGCGGCGGAGTGTCATCAGAACTCTCATCAATCACAGCCCTAAATTAATTACCCATCTAAACGTGATTGCTTCGGTTCGCTCTGTTGACTGTGCAATGTTTTATTGAAATAGACACAGCCTTTTCAAATAATTGCCTATATCTCCCACTCCCAGCTAGGTACGCCTTGTAAGACAAAACAACCTCAAATGTCAAACTGTTTCACACACTAACACCAAAAAGAGTCCCATTATTTCCATTTGAGGCTTCCTATAATTACGTGAGCTCACAAAATGGCCGTGGGCCTGGTAAAAAATATTTGTAGAGTTATTTTTACTTTGGAATGATCTACTTACCTCCTTCTTTTCTAAACTTCTTCAGCTTTTCATCGTTGATTCGTATGAATGTAGAAGCATCATGAACTCATGAATACTTTATTGCAGGAAGGATCCAGATCGGATTCGACATGATTTTTTGCACCGATCGTTTGATTCTGCATTCTACACCGCAGCGGAATCGGACGTTGGCATCCGATCAGGGCCGCAGCCAAGAGGGGTTACGATCCCATCCAAAATTCTGAAAATATAAATTTATGTGTCTTATTACTAAATATTAAGTTATCAGCTCATCTCTAGCTACTGAATGGTAGAGGTATTCTTTTCATGTTTTCAATCGCATTTACCTGATGTTTGATAATTTTATCGTCGTCAAATTACTTGCCATCATTCAGTTTAAAATGTTGAAGAGTTTCCTATGACAGACATTTTATCGTGAGATTTTCAGCGAACAAAATATCCGCAAGCGCTGATGATTAAAATATTTACTAAGACAAGTAAAGTTCATTGCCACGCGGGTTTTCTCAATAATCAAAGTAGATCACAAAACGATGTCAGACGGACCCCCCCAGTACCTGAGATTTTTTTCCGATTACGTCACCGGTATGCGATTTCAGAAGCATCCGGCGCACCTCGAAGCACTCCATCCATGCATAATGTGGACCGAGTCAGCTGAATGGAACTGGGATTTCTATTAAAAAACGCTCTTTCGAATGTCAATTTTATTGGCTGACAGCGTCTGGGAAGATTTTTTTTGCTTGCACGTACAGATTCGACAGGATTCTTTTACCATTAGAAGTATTGTAACAGGAATGAAATGAAATACTTAAGGTTGGATATTCAATCCTCTATTTCACAAACTGCAATAAATGTTATAACAGTTAATGATGTTTTGAAACTCACAAACATCACTCTTGTGAGGGTAAGAATTGTATTTTCTCGTAATTGAACTTCTTCAGCAAACTTTTTTGTTTGTAGTAATAGCTTGAGTTGCAGAAGCGTGAAAGATGAACAAACAAATTTGCAAACAGATTTTCATATTTTCAGAGTTCCGTCAAAACATATTCGTATATATATATATATATATATATATATATATATATATATATATATATATATATATATATATATAGCGGAGCCTTATAGCGAAGGGTTTTGTTAGTATAACTCAAAAACAACAATACTTGACCGATTCTTCTGAAACTTGGAACTTAGGAGAAAAAAATTGCTTGGCATGATAGAAAAATTATGAAAATTTCAGAAAAAAAACGGAGATGCTCCAGGAAAACTTAAATCACAAGTCAAAAGTCAAAATCATTTATTGCATATGAGTACACTTGGTACATTTATACACGTAATTTTTTTTATACACTACCGCTTCCTAGGTGTTAGCGCTGTGAAGAAGAAACGGCGCAACAAGCTTCACGCAACACATTTTTTAAAAATCAAGTTTGAATACAATTAATAAAGATTTTGCGAAGCTGAATTAACATTAGTACCAGGCATCTTTGTCATTCAAATAATCGTTTATTTTATAATAGGCTTTCTTACAAAGTTGTTTTTTAATGTGAATCTTAAACTTTCTTTAATTTGTATTTACTGGCATCCGAAGATTTATACGACTTTTTTCCACTTTGCTGTAATTTTTTTTATATTTTTTTATTTTTCCAAAATAAATATGGAATAACTACTCACAGAAACAAAAAAAGGTCACTAACCGCAAAGATCTTAAACCTAAAAAGATTCTAGACCGAAAACTGCACGTCTCAAGAATAATGTCGATCCGCATTGCATTAGCTAAAAGCATTCGCGTGTTCGGTAATTGATTGGTTGGCGTTCGATCGACAGAATTCTTCGACTTGGCGATCGAAAAAACGGCCGCTAGAACAATCGGACGATCGAACGATCATCGTGTCGAGCTTACGATACTACTGACTTTGTATGAAAAGAAGTAAAAATGTTTACACAATAATTACTGTTAGTTATTTATTTATTTAATAGTTTATTGTACACACAAATATACAGAGAACAATACACGCAAAGAAAATTATACAAAAGGATAAGCTTATTTCAAAAGAAAATTTCTTCCAGCTAACCTGCGGTCAGTTAGTTATTTTAGCAAAAAAAATTACTCTTGAATGGAGTTTTATGCAAGTAACATCAGAATTTATTAGAGAAGACTTTATTTCGCGTAACTTAGGCTACACTGCTAAGGAATGGAACTCTCTGGCTTCGATATTTCCTGACAAGTGCAATTTGGAGTAAAAATGTTTCTTCTTCCGTTGCTTCTTCACAGCGCTAACACCTAGGAAGCGGTAGTCGATAAAAAAAATGACGTGTATAAATGTACCAAGTGTACTCATATGCAATAAATGATTTTGACTTTGACTTTGACTTTGGATCTTTTTAAAGGAAGAGTGAATAGGCATCTTCTGGGTAAGCGCGCTCCACCTTAGGCCTCATCGTCACTTACCATCAGGTGAGATTGAGGTTAAGCGTAAACCCATCAACAATAAATAAAAAAACGTTTTTCTGATCATCGGTTCAACGTCACCCGTAATGTGCCTATATAGTACACGGTTTATACTTTAGACATCGTCTTCCTCAACAGCCATCAATTCTGCGACTGTCACTTCAATAACTATTTTCAGCTATATCGTTAATTTAATTATTTTTCGCACATCTTACTTTTAATTGTTAGCATTAAATTAAAGACGAATTCGAAGTTATGATTCTGACAGGCGATAACTTTCGAGACTTCCTTTCAACGTATGTCTGTCCACTACTGGACAAATAACTTCTCCATCTCTTCTCCACTTTGGCCAGTTTACGGCCAATCTGGTCCATGTCGGGTGTGGTTGCCAGATTGTCAGCCTGTCTGGTGTTCTGCCAAAATTTCGTTACCACATAAGTCCTACTTATTGCCAAAATTCCAATGACAAGAGTCAAATCACAAATCCGGTAAATATAATACAACAAAGTCCTCCATAATTTTCTTTCTTGCGAAAATAGGCCTATATGTAGTCCCATACACTTGCCCTTCAGACGACAAATCAACAAAAGATCCCAACACGCAAATACGTTTAACACAAACAAATATAATATTATCCGTCTGTCCTTCTGCAAGTTTCCAGCATCTGTCGCCTCAGGATGGTTTCATGCATAATGCAAACGCCTGATTGTGCCAGTACGACCCTCGAGTTCTTTGCGAAAACATCGTGTGTTTACTTGGTCTGGTGTGCACCGTTCTGTATTGTACACAATATTTTGCTTGGCGTTATGTTGTATAATGTTATTCTAGTGTGATGTGTTTGCAATATAACATATTTAATACAGTTAGTAGTTTTTTCAAACCAGAGTGTAAACAACTACTTGTAGTAACCCTTTAGCTTTAGCAACGCGTCGAATAGGTACCAAATAATATTATGATTTTTTCAAAAGACGTCATTAATTATTATTTCCAATAGATAATATTCACATACTTTCGATAACATACTATTTTAAGAACATAATTGTAGCAACGATTTGTTAGATCTATTACTAAACGATTTTTTCATGTACCTACATTGCACTAATAATTTATTCGCGAACACTAAATTAGCCATCGTGAAAAAAGTATTAGGATAATTACAAATCGAGTTCGAAAATTATTGAACACTAAAATAATGTTCTTTTCTTTTACTTGAGAAATGATTTTAAGCGATAAGGCCGCCTTGGTACACTTTCAGTGAATCTGTATCTAACTTGTTATTCTTAATCTGTATGCTATAAAGAATTTATCTATATATCTATAACGTGTCAATAAATTAAGAAATTGAAAACCTAGCGGTCGCAACAAAGAGCGAAAAGGAACGAAACTACATAAAACAAGCGTTTAACGAATTTATCGATCACGGAAATTGGAAAAAAAACTACATGAAATAAAGATGTTTATACACTGAACTCCCAATTCACATCTGACAAGTCCCTGCTTACTTCAAGCTTAATTAAAAACATAAACTCAACACTCATCGAGTATTTCAAAATGTACAATGAATACGAAACAGTCCGTTCGTTTTGCCTTTACAAATCGCATCCGCATCCACCGCTGGGCATAAATCATGGGATAACACAAAAACTGCGGACCGCTGGCACGTGACTAATTCGGTAACACGAAAATGCTTTTACTACACAACTATTGGATATAAGTTTTCCGAACGGATATAAAAGATATCTCAGCGTGTGTTCTGATAGAAGTAGGAAAGGTTACCCGGTAAAGAGAGAAACTAACAATGGCGTTCGGAGAAATCAAAGGAAATTTGATCGATAGGTCTGTTTCTGGAGAAAATGGCATTAGTATTCGAGTGCCATCTCAATCTGATCTGTATTTACAAGTAGCTACAGATTTTTATAGGTTTTCAATCATTTGCTGTCGAAGATTGCCCTAGTTCCTAATATGGGTACGCCTACGATGATCTCATAGTTAGAGTCTTCATTGACCAGAGACTAAATCTAGACATCCAACGTCAGGCTTTCACGGCTTGATTATTCAACCGATCTACTTAAAATTTTGTATACACCTAACCGACCTTGACGACCACCGTGGCGGAACGGGTAGCTCTCGGACTGCCACGCCGGAGGTTGCGGGTTCGAATCCCGCTAGGGGCAAATGTTCGTATGATGAATATGAATGTTTGTACCCAAGTCTTGGATGTTTATATATTTATTTAAGTATGTCTATCCGTTATTTAGTAACCATACCACAGGCTCTGCCTGGTTTGGGACTGGATAATTTGTGTGAATGTCTGAGATATATATTTATGATATATATATTTACATCATGGAGTTGAATATAGCCTATTTTTTAGCGTGAGAAATCAGTTACCTCGGGAAATAAAGACTTATTCTTTAAGCTGTGGCAACAGCTATAGTAATAAATACTGGCTTTCCCAAAACAAAACAAAGTATTTAAGAGAAGTAGCACAGTAAGTCCAATAACATCCAACGATCAACCTTGAACATAATAAATGATACCTACTCGTCCATATTTCACCTCCTAATTCCCAATGCTCACAGCCATTGATTTTATAAATTCTCTCCTCTAGGATTTAATGAAAAACGTGCTTAGAAAGTTTTCGCCCCATTAGTCTGAGGGTTATTAATGGTGATGGAAACACCTATAGGTTTGATAGATTGCCCCATTCGTCTGGTCGATGCAAACAATGGAACAGAGAAAATGAAATTCGTCCTAGATATTTGCGCCCTAAAAGTCCTGATCCATTGATATCCCGATCTTATGTGATCATGATCAACAATTGTCTAGAATTGAGTTTAGTGGAATTGTAACCAACATAAAAAGTCATCAAGTCAGTCAGTCAGTCAAGTCAATTGTACAATGTCCGGTACATTCCATCATAAAATATTTTTTAAGTTCTCCTTTCGTATCTCGAAAAATGATATTTGTTCTGAATATTTCCGTTATGTCAGCTCAATCGAGCAAGTTGTTTTCGAGTAATGCTAAAATACTAAAATCCTGTACTTTTATTCCTCATTAAGATACTAAGTAACTGTTATCTTATAGAATACCTACGGATTTTAAGAGTTACTTCAAACGTAAAAACTTACTTAAATCGTGAAAACAGAAAATTACTTCACTCATTTGCCCAAAAAAACTGCCGTCACACGGAACTATAAGCCAATGAATAAATATTTTCTTAATATAAAAAACCTCAGTCCACAGGCGAACCCACAACTCCCTAACTCCTAACAATAATATTTAATTAACTCACGGACGGGTAAAACCATACTACATTTAAAAGTTACGGAAAGGCAAAAATTATGCTAACTCCACTGGGAGTCGGCAATCGTAATTTAATTATTATATTAACTTTCTACAGGACAATGTCTGTGGTTTTTCGAAATTCTAGTCTAGCGGTAATTTTAGGCTATTCTGTGGTAAAAACACATAAACTTCTTTCAATTTATAATGAACTATATTGCAGGAGTCAGTGTCTTCCTAACTTATAAATTGAAGTGAAGTTGATTTTCAATAAGGAAAATAGAGTAGATCACAAATATAAAAAAGTACGGATTAAGAAACTAAAACAATTTCTAAACTTCAAACAAACAAACAAAATCGATAAGAGAATATATCTGTATAATTGTGTGTATGTTATTATGATCCGGTGATACATGTTTTCAAATCTCTATTTTAAATGATGGATTGGATTTTTATCTATATTTAGTCTTCCGAATCAGGTTTAGATATATTTTAATAATATCTCACTATTACATTACCTACTTTGATTAAGATATTATAAAGATAAAAACTTTATCTACTTGGTTTAAAAAAATAGTATTTATTGCAAATTGCAAAGGGGAATATGGTGATAAAATTCAATATCGATTAAAACAACATGTATAGTGTAGTTGTCGCTATAATGTGTATTAAACACTAATACCATGGATGGGACATAATATAGTTATTGACAATTAGCCTATGAAAATCATATGCAACACACTTAAACTGTATTTTTCTCTCATTCTCTCTTCCATACATAGTTTGAGTGAGATGAGATCATTGAGATAATTGAAATGTGAGTCTTGTTGACCGCTTTAAAAAATCTTAATTTTTTTTTTAAGTCAGATGATCATAGATATATATGAGATAGAATGGTGAAGTAAGCGCGACACGCGTGCCAAAAATATGCAATATATTGCAAAAACTGTTAAACGCTTATTCGTTTCACACCGAGTCAAGGTCGGGTAAACACCGACAAAAAATCTGCAAAAGCGCCTTATTGCCCGTTTTCAAACTGCATAACTGTATCTCATCACTATAGAAACGTGACCACGAGGCAAAAAAATGGCCTGGGAGGGGCGCGCTGTGTCCGAAAATCGACACGCGCGAGACTGAAGTAAACAAGTGATGTACCCCTTCTACCTATATCCGTTTCTGAGTAGATGATTGAACGAGCGAACAATTTAAACCTATTCAATTAAATATTGTGTGCCCGTGCTTACCTATGAGGGACAGCATAAGATCTGGGGTTGAGTTGAAACCAACCTGCAACGGTTTTATAATATCAGACCAAAATATATATATTTTTTTATGTATTTTAAATAAATACTAAATTAAATAAATTATACTTTACCCCTGGGTACACCGAATCGTTTAGAGCTGGGTATTCGTTAGCCGGTGGTGTTTGAACTTAACAATTACTAAGGATTTTGTTGTACATAATTTATACCGTCGCAAAACATATATGAATTTTTCTAATCGATGCTAGTTTTTGTGGTCCATATCCTTTATAAATAACTTCTTTAATTTCTTGTGGGAGTCGCAGGTAAATCCGAAATAAATGAATATGCACAGTTAATGAGCTTTATTCTTATAACTTTGTATACCTTTTGTAATTGTGCACATTTAGCATTTGACGATGAGTTTATTTTTATAGTCACGAAGTGTAAAATCAATTAAGTTTAAATACACTCGCAAGATCTGTTTTTTTAAGATAAATAAGATTTATTGTTGAAATTGTGATTTACAAATATAGGTCTTACAAAAAAATTCAGGTCCTACATTTTAATATATGGAGATTGATGTTTTAATTTTCCATAGTTTTTCCCTTTTTCATATTGTAATTTTGTTTAATCATTTATATTCTGGCTTGGCAATGGTATTGGACGAAAACATACGCAGGACACACGCTCACTTGGCACTGATTAAGTTATACTTTCCATTACTGCGGTGCAGGGCGTTTTGAACCTTGCCTTAAACCAGACATTGTGGCGGCACAAGGTTTATTAAACCCCACCTTGATCCCCACTGTATTAAAATTTTATTTATTCAGTGCGGCACAAGGTTTAAGAAACCCGGTATTAAGGTAGGTATACCACAGAACTCAGGATCAATAGCACATCTCAGATATATATTTATCTCTTTCATACACTGAACCAAATAGAAGTTACGACAGAGAAGTTTATGTTTTTCCTTGCCGGACCACAGGCCAGACACGTACACGATGTTTCAGGCCCTGTTTCGCACTCACCGTCTTATATATTAAACCACATCGTTATAAAACTTAACCACAACGTTAAGTTTTCTAAATGTATACTTAATCATTCATCATCATCAGCCTGCAAGAGTCCACTGCTAGACATAGGCCTTTTCCATTACATTATACTATTATAGTACACAAATAAGGAATAAAGAATAAAGCGCGCCACTGAACCCGATCCTCGGTTCTTCTCGTTCAGTCACTTGGCAGCCTTCGTCGCTCAAAACGTCGCAAAACGTTGCTCTATCTAACCAACGGGCGCGGGCGTCCCATACTATGCCTTCCCAGTCAGTCCCGTGGGGTAGGAGAGTTTCCCCACTCGAAAACTCTCCTACCCCAACGGTAATCGGTTCTCAGACAAATTATAGTTATAAAAACTTATACTTTCTTTTGTAAACCTTGTACTGAATTGAAATGTCTGCATTATATTATATCTAATGCGGAGCCCTTGTTATGTTTTACATATACTTCTTGCACACCTAAATTCTTAGCATGGCTTCCTACCTTAATATACGCAATAGAGCAAAGTAGCATGAAGCAACTGGGCTCATAGTCCAACAAATTTGGTTACTTTACACTAATTCTATCTCGTCACTTAGATACAAATTAAACGTTCATCTAATGCAAGTACAAACAACCAACCCGTACTTACGTAACAGGGCCGAACCAGGGGTCTACTCCGTAATCATTTATTATAATATCCGTCGAACTAAAAAATAATTTTGTGTCATTTTGTCAAAGAGAGAGAATTAGTTGTTACAACGAACCATTGGCAGAAGATACAGGAACGAGAGAGTGGTCATTTAGAGTAATAATACAATATTATTTTGAACTCAACAAATCTCTAACTAGAATTTACTGAGTGTGAATTAGACAAGAATATTTCGTACAAATATAATACCCGGGCCATAAAGAAACAACTTATATGAGTTTTAAAGCTGCAGAAAATTTAATTCACTGCCTGAGTCAGACGCCCGAGCCCCACGCACAAGCCACTAATCCTCGATGTAGCAGCGGACTAGTGACGCGGCAACAGGCTCCTGGCCGTGGCCGCGAACCGCATGGACGGCCTGTTTGTGGGTCACTGGCTGTAATTGCATACAGTGCCCCAAAACCGAGCAAGAATTTAGTAATTTGATTTCATTATCAGCCGAAATACGTCCACTGCTGAACATAAGCCTTCCCTATAGAATGCCACTTTTGGTAGCTGTCCATTGCGGGATTTACCACAATCACCACGCTAGGAAGCAGGATTGGTGCTTGCAGTAATGATCTTAATATATACAAGAGAACGCTGCTGCCCGTCCCCAGTGCAATCCCATGGTCGCCTTGAGGACACCCACCACGGGAAGATTGGAGGTGGCTCTATTCTAAGACGGGAACCACACGGCAATGTGTATTTAGATATTACTTACTAACACCTATTCAAGTATTATTATTGTATTACTAACAATTCTGGATTTTTGACATCTGATTAAATGAATTTAAACTAAGCTACTTCGAGTCAGTGAACCATCAGTGTTAATGTGTTATCTAAGGTTTTCTAAAGAAGTATGGACCTCCTTGAAATGCCTTAATACATCCCTGCAACTGCCTTAATAAGAGCAGCGCGGCGGCGGAGCACTTGCCTGATTAGACTCCGGCAAATTATGCGGATTACTAATAATGTTGGACTGGAATTCGTCTTCTTACTTACGGAGATGGTGGAAGCCACTCCGTACAGAGATATCTCAGTAAAATGTTTCTACTGTTAAGACAGGGTTGTAGTTCGACGCCCTCGAAGTACGGGGCTTTGTAGAAGTGTAATTATGTCGCTTACTCCAATATCTAACAAACATTCTGGGACATAACCACAATGTGCTTTGGAGACAGAGAGTCTCTAAGTAGCTAATCACTAGACGATTGGTAGGTAGCTCAAGTTCATCGTGAAATGTTTTTTATTTTTAAACTAGCTACTCCCGCGACTCCGTACAGACAGACTAGTGAAATGTGCACCCAAAACAAAAATTACAATTTAACATGGGGTTGGTAGTACCTTGTAAGTGACCAACAAACGCAAATACCTGCTTCCATCTCCCTTCCCCCCATTTCTCTCCCTCCCTGCCTCCCTCCGTCCCCCCATTTTTTCCTGCGCCCCGTCATCCTCCCTATCTTCCCTTCCTTTTGTTGTTTATTGTATGTATATTTTTTGTACAATTTATATTCGTGTATTAGTGAGCCAACTGCGATGAATTAAATAAAAATATATTGTACTGAAAACTCCATCAATACCACTTTTCTGAAAAGTGATGTTTTACTTTATATGTGCTGGAACAAACAGATAAAAATTCCATAAATAATGATCTTAACGTTATCCTATACTTATCCTATATATCCCCTAATTAATATTTTTGTTAATATTTTCAATGTTTACAGTTATATTTATTAAATTCCAAAATGTAGTAAAAAAATCCATAAATTAGAAATATGTTTCTTACAAAAAACTGCATTGTCGAGAATATAACCTTTGAATTTAAAAGCAGACAGATATTCCACTGACTGGACCACGGTTATCATATATATGTTTGGCAAAATATTGTAAGTTTACAAAAATAAATTTTAATGGTACGTATGGATGGGACGTAGTGTGGGATGCCCCCTGGCTAGATGGGGCAATGATATGTGTAAGGCGGCTAGCAGTGTACTGGATGAGAAAAGCCGAGGATCGGGTTCAGTGGCGCACCTTGGGAGAGGCCTATGTCCAACAGTGGAGATTTTCAGGCTGATGATGAAGGATGGGATTGAATTAATAAGATAGAATTTATTTTCCTGAATTAACAAATAATACAACTATTTTCACAGTAAGTTTGAGAGTTGTATGACCCTATTTCATAAATCGTGAACCTTCACTAAGCTTTTGACATTTTCTAATTAGTTTTATGTACTTACATAATACCTGCCTCATTTCCTAAAATTACTTACTAAGTGGCAATAAAATCTAATTAAATTTCTAATTTATTACAAAGTGATTTCGCTCAGCGTACAAAGTAAACATAGTGCCATACTTTGCGTGCGCTACCTAGTATTCCACGATTGCGAAAACTGTAGTATATCTGCTTACAAGTAGAGACACTAACATTATATACTATTAGGTCATAATAAAAGTAAACACAATCACATAAATATCGTCGGTATATTTACTAAAAGAATTTAACAAGTCCACTCGGCTTTCTTTTGAAATAATTCCAAATGAAATTAAATATGTGAGCTTTCAGTATTTTATTTTCAGAGCTTTGGCGACACTTTTATGAACTTGTTATTATTTTTAAGGAACCCTTATTGGATCACTTCGTTGTCCGTCTGTCTATCTGTATGTCAAGACCCTTTTTCTCAGGAACGCGTGGAGGTATCAAGTTGAAATTAACATCAAATACTATGTCTGCAATCTCTTGGAGCTGTGAAAAATCTAACTTCTAAGTCAACGCAATCAAAAGGTACGGCCGTTTATGCCGCATATTTTGACACTCGCAAGGGAATTAATACTTATAGGGTACTTCCCGTCGACCTCGAATCATGAAATTTGACAAGAAGCAATTGTCTTATAGCACAGGTTAAGGAAAAAATCCGAAAATCGTAAACTTGTTACATCATAAGTTTGTTTTTTTTAATTTTGCGATTATAAACTTATTTTCAGTTGGTAAACTGACCGCAACATATGTCGATGTATGAAGACACGAAACAGTCTTCCAACGCCAAATTTAAGTTTGTCCCTCAATCCAGTTTATCTTTTTGTTAGAGCAATGTCCGGTTCTTTCATAAAATTTTGTAAGGAAACCCTCGGTGCGAGAGTCCGAATCGCAATTGGCCGGTTTATTTTTTTAAATCAGACAAGCAGTGATCTGAATGAGCCATTTGGCCAATAAAATTATTTTCTGCCAACAAGTGTACTTGTTCCATTCTTCCAGTATACCGACAATATATCAAAGAGGTACCTAAAGTTTTTGCGTAAAAGGCAATCTCGAGAAATAGAAATCTATTTAAAAAATCCTTAACGGTTACAGTTCTGATTTATTTTAGAAACCCGTGGATCATGCCGTGGCTAAGCTAGATTCGATTTATAATATTTAAGTAACTTTTATTTTATTAACAACCTTTTTTCTTGCAATAACTCTTTCACACCATTTTATTTCTATTTATTATTTTTAACGTATTTCTTCTTACTAAATGGTAATTCATTCGACTAAATAACAATGACTCTATGCCACCGCAATACAAGTTATGTAATTTAAGAAATTCGTTGTTAACAATACTTGTCCCGACAGCTTAGTTTAATAAGAGAGAGCCAGGATGGTCCGTTTGCAGGTTCAAATCTAGGTCAGGAACGGATTTCAAATGTTTCTAAGTAATGTTGTAATTCTTTTACGAAACATAAGTGCTATTTTTATTTCTTATTTTATTTTAATTTAAAACATAGAAAACCAACAGCGTAACAATATACAGCTTATATATTTAAAATAAAAACAGAAAGCCAATAACAGATTATATACGATTAGACTATATAAAATGTAAAATGCGATGTTTATTTGAGTTTCCGTACTACATAAATATACAGTACTAATGTGTAGTATTAATTAATTCAATGGAATTAGCGTGTTTTTCGGACGATTGCCCCGTTGCAGTGGCCGGTCACGTAATGGTCCGTACAGGGGGCCAATTACTGACTCTCCCGTTGTGGTTGCTGCCGAAATAAGCCCCCAGGTAGAGTAGAGGGTAGCTTGAAATTTGCGATCGCTTTCTGTTCATAAAGTAACAAAACATAATACAGCAAGGCGACTGCTCACATGAAAGCAACAGCAATAAACTACTTTTATAATTAAAATAAATTTGAGTAGGTAAGTATGCACTTAATATACGATCGACGAATTTCTGACCCATCCAAATGTTATCTCTCGTTCTTGCACGATGATGTGTGATGTATGCGTTGCATTCTATTTTTTTATGCCGTTTTGTCTGGTTTATTTTCTTCTGAAAATTATCAATGTGAGAGATGTGGTTTCGCCACACATCTCGCCAAGTGGTATCACGGGACGAAAAACTGACGAACGATAGTACAAATGTACTATTTGATGCAAGTTTTTGACATTGCAAAGACATACGAAATTACCGACTAAATGCTAACGTGCTCACGTGCATCTGACGGGCTACAGTTCCACTGGAGAGATTCTTGGTACTGCGACGACCAAACAGATGCGTTGACGACAGAGGACGTTGACAGGATGATTGGAATCATCATCAAGCTTCGTCGTGACAAAGGCAAAGATAACGCAATACCAAATTGCATGGTAGATTCTGTTCGTTTGGACCACTATGTTCTATAAGTAACTAGATTTGCAGTGAAAAAACGGCGACGCAAATGAGCTTGCAGTACTAGAGGTGAGAATATTTGCTATCAGTCGGAAGACCACTGCCTTCGAAATGTCAAAGTGTTCTTCCAAATGACCTAGAAACGTTATTAACGTGCGTAAATATGATTACTTTTATATTTACGCATGGGGCACTTAGGACATTTCTGTTTAGAATTAATTGTCTAGTTCAAATAGTTAGCCAAGTTGGTACAAAAAGATATTACGCCAGCGGGCAATCGACCGGCGCCGGTGGCGCGTCAAGGGATCGACGCTATAAGTTAGAAAGAGAAGCATCTATGTTATGTTAACGTGGTCCCTCTCTCGATAGTCTATACTTGTACGCTCGGCGCAATAACCCTACAATGATTTACGCACACACACAAACGTCTAAGTACAGATGCGCCTGTAGGTAACGATAGGTAACTACAGAAACCAAAGAATAAACTCCACCTGCTGCAAAGTTTTCCGTTAGCGCACAGTTGACAAGTACTCTAACTTCTAATACACGGGAAGGCTTTCACGCTGCGCTGCACGCTTCAATACAACAGTAAGTTGACAATTAAAGGACGTGAGGTCCGAGGTTCGATATTAATAAGTATTTTATTCCCGCTCACTCGTTAAATACCTATTCCAAAAACTAGATGCAAACATATTATGAAGACAGAAACCGGACCTCCATACAAGCTTATACTACTACAGGTCCACCAGCCTGTCCGCACACGTTTTTGTGTGTGCGTAAATCCTGTAGGGTTACTGCACCTAGCGCACGAACATAGTCGATCGTGACAATGTTATACCTCGTAGCGTTTTCCTTCCTCTTTCATAATGCAAACTGCTACGTTCAAAACATTCAAACTGAAATGTAAAATATTACTAAATAAAACCGAATTGTATTCTTTAAATGAATTTATAGTATTATTTTGACATTTTAATATTTGTTGTACCGAGTGGTTTATTATCTGTAATTGATTTATTATTTATGACATTTATGTTTTTTTTGTAATTATTTTTTTATACTGACATTTGTAATCTACGTAGCTTATTTTTATTTTGTAATTAATTTTACTCATTTTGACAATGTACTGACATGATTTTATTGATTAATTTTATAATATAACTGTAATCAATTTTTGTGATGACATGTCTAAGTGTACTTTATGTACCTAAAGATTAAATAAATAAATACAAATAAATAAGGAGTGAGGCTCCCTACCAGCTTCGGTATTTCCGAACAAGTACAATTTGGATATTTTTAAAGGAAGAGTGAATAGGCATCTTCTGGGTGACCTCACTTCACCTTAGGCCTCGTCGTCACTTACCATCAGGTGAAATGGAGGTCCAGCGTAAACCCGCAGCAATAAAAACGACTCAACAACATAAGTGTTTCTCTTACTAACTTATAGCGTCGATCTCTTGGCCTGGTCGATAGCGGCTAGTGTAGTAACTTTGTACCGGCGGACGGGGCGCAGCGCAGTGCGTACTGCCAGCCGTGCTCTATTTTCCGCGCGACGTTAAATTGTTGGGGGCGGTGAGTGTAGCTTCTTACGTAATAATATTTAATATTCTCTCTCTTAGTATTACTTTACTACATTCGCTTCATCATCATCATAATCATAAGTTTATTTTTGTCTCCACTGCAGAAGCACAACCCTCTTTTATCTGCCGGAGACAGACGGAGGATTTGGCCTACACTCCCCGCGCTGGCCAGACGGGTTGGGGAGGCCTGATTGATGTTTTATAATATATGTATAATGTATACCCTTAGTCGCCTTGTACGACATCCACGGGAAGAGTTGGAGTGGTCCTATTCTACTCTACCGGAAACCACACGGCATTATATTTTATTCGCTTGTCAATCGGTAACTACCCTGCCCTGAAATATAAGAAAAGGGATTAGACTTTTATGTTATATACCTTTATTACTGTATACCCAATCCACTTACGTTAATGGGACCATATTGGTCCTTACGTAAAGGTTAGATAACAATAGGAATCATCATTAATACCGAAACTACTAAATAAATGGCTTCTATATTATAACATTGCGTGACTGAAAGTTTCGGTCGATGAACTACATAGTTGTTAACTTACCGACGATTTCTTAGAACCATGCAATTGGCGGAACTAAAACTATTATTATATGCAAATTTTCCAAAGAAAACTCATTTGAGAATTTTAAACACACTGGGAAATTATACAACAGTGAAAGTTACTTAGGCGACAAACTTTTGGATGAACTTCGAACAAAATCTGGGAAATTCCAAACTCGGTTTAACTCCCCTTTGTGGGAGTGAGTTGGGAATTCCCGAAGTGGCTTTTCAAAAACTACGCGTTTAAGAAACTTGCGCGAATTCAATTTAGTAACCGTTTTATCGAGCAATGATACTGAAAAGAGCGTTTCTCACGGGATCTACTCGCATAAAAGGAAAATGTCTATTCAAAAGTTTCTAGAAGTAAAAGATCATGGGCCTTTAGGCATACTTAATAATTCTATGTAGTTTTTGAGAATACTTAATATTACTACCAGTGGCGTAACTATAGGGTGGCAGGGCTGGTAAAATGCCACGGGCCCCCGGTTTTACCAAATTTTTGTAATGTTATATCATCATCAGGTTATTTTTGTCTGCACTGCAGGAGCACAACCCTCTCTCATCTGCCGGAGACAGACGGAGGATTTGGCCCTACACTCCCCGCGCTGGCCAGACGGGTTGCCAGTGTTGATGTTTTATAATGTATTCCTTCAGTCGCCTTGTACGACATCCACGGGAAGAGTTGGAGTGGTCCTATTCTACCCTACCGGAAACCACGCGGCAAGTATATAAGTACTTAAAATCAATTAAAGTTTATATACAAATATAAAAAAACAAAATATTATATACAAATTAAAAAAAAAATAAGATTTAAACGCATTAATAAGAAGAACGCATCCATTGGTTGTTTCACTTTTTGTCGTAGTACTTTAATAATAAAGAATCTAACTAAAACTAGATAGTAATTTACTACCTAGTTTTGGTCCCAGACACCAATAACAGTAACAAAGTGATACACCCTAATTTTCCCGTGGATGTCGTCAAGACGACTAAGGGAGCAATCCCTTAGTCGTCTTCTCTCCCTCCCTTCCCGTCTTCGTCGTCCCTTAGTCTGGTGCAAACCAGAGATGGGCAGCAGCGTTCTCCTGTTAAGGTCATCACT
Organism: Esperia sulphurella; assembly: GCA_947086405.1. NCBI lineage: Eukaryota > Metazoa > Arthropoda > Insecta > Lepidoptera > Oecophoridae > Esperia > Esperia sulphurella. Next base: position 4,521,533 of record OX352272.1, read on the forward strand.
GCGATTCTAATCCGCCTGCCAAGTGTGGTAATTTTGGCAAATCCTCCACTTGACAGCCCACCAAAAGTCGAATTCTATTGGGGAGTCTTATGTTCACGCTAAGGGCCACCCGCAATCTTCTCATGGGTGTCGTCAAGGCGATTTCACAGGGACAGGCAGCAGCGTTCTCCTGTGCATATTAAGATCATTACTGCGATCACCAATCCGCCTGCCAAGAGCGGCGATTATGACAAATCAATACTGAACATCCCACCAAAAGTGGAATTCTTTTGGGGAAGTTTCTGTATAGCAGTGGACGATGAATACCTTATTTGTACCAGTCGGTAGTCAGAATACCGGTTACAGTACAAACTTGGTACAGGTCTTCCGCCAAAACTAGGCAAGTGAAGGATTATGATGGCCTCTCCATTGTATAAACGAGTGTCCCGAATAGAATATACATGATATTTCATCTCGATACAACGCAGAGGACGGAGCAATATGCCAATTGCCGCGGGGCAAAACTGTGTACCATAAACTACGTGTCGCTTCGTATAATGCCCCCGTCCGGTATAAGAGACAGGAGTATCCGCTGGCAAGGCGATTTATGAACGACATTTTTATAGGAATATGCGCATAACATTGTGCACGGTTGGCCAAAGTTGCAATGCAGCTAGTTTACTTCGTCTCGTATGGGTAGCGGGTTGTATAATAGCATGCACTATTTATTTACTAGAAAGGGCTTGGATTTGGATCCCACACCCCCGACACAGAATTAATCTACTATTACAGGCGCACCAGCCTTTCCTACCGGCCTGCCTACACGTATGTGTGCGCGCTTAAACTGTCGAGAGCGGGACAACGTTATACTTTAACACATAAGTGCCTCTCTTCCCTACTGGACCCAGCGCACGAACATAGTCGATCGTGACAATCAGGCCTCGAATACCGGCGCCGGTCGATAGCGCGCTGGCGTGGGAACTTTGTACCGGCGAGCCGAACGACGGCAGCCCTACTGCGTACTGCCAGCAATGCTCTATTTTGCGGACGACGTTAAACTGGCGTGGGGGGGGGGGGGTGAGTGTCGTTTCTTTACGTATTAATATTTAGTATTCTATGCCACTGCTATCATCGTGTTGTAAATAACGCCAAGGTTGGACAAAGACTCGTTTATTACATAACTAGCTGGTGCCCGCGACTTCGTCTGCGCAGGATTAGTATTTCGAGTAGCTTATATTAGCGTGGCGCAGAAAAGAACTAACATTATGACATTAAAATTATAATTTTAATGCGCACGCCAGAATAGCTCGCAGATGGTAGTTTTTTTCCTACTTACTTGATATTTTGGACAATTCACACAATATCTTTATAAATTGTAGCCTATATGTTATTCTGATGTATAAGCTATATTATTGTAAAGTCTCATTAAAATCCATTCAGTAGTATTTACGTGAAAGAGTAACAAACATCCATCCATACTTACAAACTTTTGCATTTATAATATTAGTAGGATTACCCACATGCTATTAGTATAATATACTATTAGTATAGTATAATATACTAATATAACATGCTATTAGTATAGTATAATATACTGCAGATACTATTAGTATAATACTACAATTTTCACTCTGTTATCACCAGGCATCAAAATTAGACAGAAATGAAATGAACAAAGAAAACACTAGATGTTAAAATCGGTATTAGTTACAAAAGGATTTTACGCTTGACGCTGGTTAATTGGAAGATAAGGGGGCAGTGCGGAACAAAATTAAATTTGAATTGTTGAAAAAGCAACTTAGAAATAGTCTAGACATGTTATTTAAGTATTATCAAAGATAATATATTATTAGATTAGGTACTACTGATTTTTATTACAACAATTAATAATATCCCGTGCTAAGGAATTCCGTATTACATAAGTACACTACCAAATTCCGATCCTTGGTTATCAGTGATAGATAAGTTATCATTATGACATACATTTAATTGAGAGTACTGTGTACGTAGAAGGTGGCCGGAAGTGGCTGGATGCGGAGGGCGGAGAACCGGGTGTGATAGCGTTCATTGTGGAAGGCCTATGTCCAACAGTAGACGTTTAGGGCTGATATGATGATGATGATGATGTAAGTAGAAAATACAATAGAGAAGGCATTGAAGTAATAATATTTAGTCACGAAAACGAGACGCCTTTATGATTAATTATTCCAGTGTAAGCGAGACACGGTCTGCTCCTTTTGACTCACTTCGCTTCTATTTTGGACGCCACAGTTTCTCAATATATGGCAGTGACACTTTTGTGTGACGAGCAATATTATCGCATATTAGACTTCTTGCTACACATTGGGTCAATGTACTTTTATGTAGATATAACTGGGACCCCTTCCCACCATTACAACCCACACCATTCACCATTATCACAAGAATTTCTTAACATCTCCGTAGCGTATCAAAAAACTACTCACTATGCAAATATCCGTATCACCGAGACGATCGGATATATCCGATCAATGTATACATTACATCCAGAAGCTATCTTTGTCGCCTCGATGGCCTGGGGCTAAGAAAGAAGCGACTTTATCCGTTCACGTATTATAGTCCACCTACATCGATTACTGTATTTTTTTAAAGTCTACGTACGTAAGAATTAAGATATATTACACCTAAACCGACGACAATTGGGGCAGACGAGTTCTGGAATGGAGACCGCGGATCGGCACGCGCAGGGTGGAATGCCCCGCCGCCAGATGGAGCGACGACCTATATACATATAGAAGGTGGCCGGAAGCTGCTGGATACGGAGGACCGGGAGTGGCAGCGTTCCTTAGGGAAGGCCTATGTCCAATAGTGGACATATAAGGGCTGATCCGATAATGATGATATTACACCTAAAAGAGAAGGCATCAATAGAAACATTCTACAAAAAAGTCGGAGTGGGTAGACTATTTGCCTATGACATCATCAGAAAGAGCTGCTTGGCATCAAGCGTTTATCGAATCGATCTTTGTGATGATATTAGTCACATCTCTAACTGTTAAACTACACGATGCTCTCGAAAGTATGCATTATTCATAACGCCACTTTCCTTGGATGACCTACCTTCGTCTGTTACGTTCAGTTCTATTAAATCAGACCTACTGATAGAAATATATATGCATACAGGTTCCCCCGCTGGACAGGTGAGTTGGTAATTGCAATAGATGGAGTTTGCTATAACTATACCCAGGACACTCATTTGCCTTGCAGCTTGCATTGCATTCACACAGCAAGTGTTTCATCGTCGCACTGTCCTCTCTACGGGCTCTACAATAAAGTACTAAAAGCATGTAGGACTAAAATTACATTTAAAGACGATTATTAATTGTCAGCGTAAATTCCGCCGCGCTTGCTCTATTCCAATTCTGGAGCCTTAGTGGCCTTATACGATAGAACAAGACTGGAAGTGGTACGCGTCTGGTCCGCATACCGCAAGAAGTCGGGCAGCTGAAATTGTGTTCGTCTTGCGTTCGGAAAGACGTGAGTTCATATAAGATCCCTTATCAAAGAATGTTTCGGTACTAAACCGTTAGATAACAAGTCACAATCAAATAAATACGCCACAGATAATCGGAAATCTAAGCAATGTTAGAAATCCCTAAAACATTGTAAAAATTATCACTAATCCATTGGAAAATGTTTGTTTTGCATACCAAAAATACACTAAATGTAATCATAATCATAAAGATTAAGCATAGAATACTTAATAATACTATAGATTAAGTATGTTTCTATTTTTAACACGTTCAAAGATACTGATGCCGTACGGTGTCCTGTAGCCAATCATATGGGACCCGAGTCACAGAATACTAAATAGTAGGACAGAAGTCTCTCTTCTTAATAAAATGGGCGTTTAGTACCAAAAACATACCTACACTACGCTTCCCTTTCTATTGTATAACTCTATCTCGTTCAGACACGGCACGTGTAACGTTAGGGTTGTCATCTTGTGAACCCATAATTTGTAATAAGTATATATGGGTAGTACAAAAGTACCTATTACTCTTTTTAAACAATTACTTTTGAAATATAATCTTAGACCCGAAAACTATTTATTTTACAAATTCCATATCTATTTTCACGAAGGCCACTATTGTGTAGGTAAATAAGGTAGTCGATAAAAAAAAATTACGTGTATAAATATATCAAGTGTACTCATATGCAATAAATGATTTTGACTTTGACTTACATAAGTAAGTAGGCAACTTTGGTGTATCTATTTTCACGAAGGCCACTATTGTGTAAGTAAATAAGGTAGTCGATAAAAAAAATTACGTGTATAAATGTACCAAGTGTACTCATATGCAATAAATGGTTTTGACTTTGACTTTGATTATAGTTGGGGACCTCACGAAGCTCCCAGATGCAGTGGACTGTAAAACTCGAAGGTGGAGCTGCCGAATTATCAACACCTTGATCGTCAGCAGGAGAGAAACAACTTTTAACTGTTTTTACTTGTATTTTCTTCTCAGTATTGTAGCTGAGAGTTCTGAGAGAATTGAATTCTAAGTTGATACTGAATGACTGAATGATTACAAGACGAGGCTTGCGGCTTATAGTCTCCGGACGGTGGAAGATGGTAGGGGTAGAACCGATCAGAGTGGAGGACGCATCGAACTTTCATTAAAGTCCATCACCTTCTAGAACCTTCCATCACCATCCAGAACATTCGCGACCCTTTCATATGATGTGCCTAAAAAGTTCTAGAGCACCACTCTATCACCACTCGCGTATGCGTCACGTCGAGCGGGTGGCAACCGACTAATTTTGTCCGGTCGACCCTGCACCGCGATTTTTGTAAACAAAGTCCGGAGTGAGACAGGCCTGCCCGAGTGGAGTAACTGTACTTCAACGTGTTTATACTCTGGAGACTTACTGCATCACGGAAATTTGTGACATAGTGATGATTTGTGACACTTTGCGTTGTGAGTCACAGGTGAATGTGATAGCCTGTGACGTAGTGATAACGTTAAAAATATCAGCGGGCCTATTCCGTAAGTATTGTGGCTAATATCCATTAAACTAAACAGCCATTTGTACTCTCTAACTGGGGTCTTTATATATATTCTGATAAACGTGTGTAGTCTATTTAGTTTGACGATAATTAGCCGAAACACTTAAGGAATAGGCCCGCTGGTTTTTTAACCACGTTATCACTACGTCACAGTCTCACATTCACCACAGCTCAAAGTTGTTCTTTATCTCTACGTCACAAACCGTGACTCAGTTCAATAAGCCGTGATAACCGGGAAGTCCGTAAAATATATATCTAACAAAATTCTTCTTTTGCAACGTTTTCGAGCACTATTTCTTATGACATACATTTATCTTATTATCTTTGGTAATACTTATTACAATTTCCTTATGTAATTAATGTTAACAGCCTATGTCTTAGATTAACATATTAACACACTTTTTACAACTGGAATGTTACATTTTTTAGGTTCCCGAATAGGGTCGCCTCCAATCTCCCCGTGGGTGTCGTCAAGGTGACTAAGGGAATGCATTAAGGACGGGCAGCAGCGTTCTGTGTATATTAAGATCATTACTACGATCGCCAATACATCGGCCAAGCGTGGTGATATGGCAATACCCCTAATGGACCACCCACCAAAAGTGCCAGTCACACCTGGCACTCCGCATCCAGCTTTCTTCAGGTCTGCGGTTCACTTGGCAGCGGGGCGTCCCACCCTATGCGTGCAGCCCGCGGTCTCCACTCCAGAACTCTGCCGGGCTGTCGGTTCTTACCACGCTGGGCAGACGTGTTGGCCGTAAAGATATACGATATCTATTTCTCAAGCTGTACCTATTTCTGCTATTTCTCTAAATTAGTGTAAGTAAAATAGTGTTTGTTACTAGCAGTGTAAGTTGCAGTTAGAATATTCAGTATGTAACAACCGGATCATTCTTTCGTCTTAATAACGTGAATATTAACATGAACTTTATTCAATTTAATAAAGGACACAAACCCACTGTACCAATCCACGTGAACATTCACATAAGAATTTAAAATTACTTAAGTTCAACAACAATAAAGTTAAAATTATCAAAGTTTATTTTAAAACCATTAAATATTCCATCCACGAACGGAATCGAGAACAATCCCGACAAAATGGAGCCTCGAAACCGTTTCAAAGAACGATAAGTAGTTTCTTGTTGAGAAAATTTCACAAATCATAAACTCTGAGAAGGAGATACATACGCCGATTGAATAGGATCACTGAACTGTGCTCTGATAAGAAAATGCGAGATGCTTTTGCTTTCCGACGTTGTGGCCTTGTCTTTGACTTACGGGTTACGTTGCGCCACAGAGATCAATAAGTAAGTATATACTAAACGTATTTATTGTACTGTCATTTATATTACAAGTTTATAAGTAGGAATTAGTGTCATTTATGTACAAGCTACGAAATGTTGTACTTTTTTCCGATATATATTTTTTTATTTTTTATTATTCAACAAAATTTTACAATATATAAACTACAGTAATGTCCACAGATATGGAAGCCCATTTGTATGTGGACAGAGCGCTCAAGTGATCAGTGCATTAGTCTACACCCAGCGACAAGAAGTGCTTGTGCAGTTCTTGCTTTAGTAATCCACCTGATACAATGTATTTTAAATCGAATGGCAGAGAATTTCAAATTTTAGCCATAACATACCCGCTGATACGCTCAGTTGAGGTTGGGGTGTATGAAAGGGGGCGTTGATTAGAATAAAAATGTATAATATCTCAAAAATGATTTACACGCTTTACTCTGATTGAAATGGAGAAAAGGGGGTTCTGAGTAAAAAAAAAAGTTTACTGGACTTAGAATTTTATCAACAATCTGGACTCAGAGTTTTAACGTCCTCAAAAAGGCTGCACGGAGAAGAAAATAAGTAGCCGGATAACATAATTCCTGTTGGAACCTACGTAATTATTATTAAAATACATCTACTGGTAAGGCATGGGCCGTCAACATGCTGTGTACGTAGTGTGCAGTACGTAGTACGAGTGGATGTTTTTTCACAGTACTCCGTAGCCGGTATGTTTCACCGGTAGTACGTGAGCACTACACGTAGCCTGTTGTTGTAACGTTGTACTGTGTCTGTAACATTATTACTGCGTCTCCACACGTCTGCTTAGCTACTGACGTAAGAATATAATTCAATTACTAAAGATGTAACATCCTTAGTATTTGTGTAACCTACTTATACGTAGTAGGCATTATGGAGCATGTTGTTTCTCATAAACGCGTCATTGAAATACAACATTCTTACGTATGTGTCAACTAAATTACTGTTGTAACATACGGAATAAGTAGTACGGCGCACACATAGTAGTAATGTGTACGACGTACGTAATATTTTTTTTCTCCGTTTGGGGTTCGCAGTGAGAAGAATAAAAGGTTTATGAAAAGATTGATGGATGTCAGTGAAGCTAGTGAGGTGTGTCAGGATCAAAGTGGCGATCCATCGTCTCTGCCTAGGCCTCTGGGACCAAGGCGTGAGCATTATGTATGTATGCACATAGAAAATGGTTGAGACCATAACTGATTTAAGAGTCCCGGGATTTTTATTCAGGGGAAAAGGTATGTCCATATTAAATTATCGCCTCTATATTGGTTGCAAATGCCATTTTTTAACAGTGTGGACACACACTTTTCATATAAACACACACTTATCATTAATGACATTAATTAACCAGGGGTTATAAGTAAGCCATGCTTTGTCTTCTTATGTGAGTTTGCTGTCCACTGTTCTTTTGTTTTGTCTTCTCTATTTCAATACTCAACTTAACTTAACTGAACAAGGCTGCTTTACCGTAGTTTAAAAACACTTTTCTTTAACCGTGAAATTGGCAGCATCATCGTCAGCAGGTTAACATATCAAACATTACATACTAAAACATACGCGAGCACATGGAACAAGTTACCGCAGGACGTTATCGATGCCCCCTAAGTGAACACTTTTAAAAACAGACTAGATAAATTCTTCATAAACCAGTGTTATAAGTGACAATTCAAAGACTTAAATACACCAGTTCAGTATATATAGGCATACCAGCAAATTGCTGCTCGCCTATTATCCCTACAATAATAAAATTTACACATATTCGCCACAGATGATATATCTTCAGAAGCGGTGGTAGGCTACGGCAAAGTGGGGAAAGAGTTTAGTAATACTTATCCCCCGAATCCTGATTGAATCAGCTAAAAATAATATCTCAGGAAAAATTTGACGGAAATAGGAATCCTGTAATGCATAACAGAATGCATATTATTTTTCTTGTGCTAGGCCCTAAGACTAGAGGCTTGGGGAGGGAGGAGGCGGTGTAAAGCTCCTCGCCTTCCCCCACTGTGACTATCCCCAAAGGTGGTAGTTCACCAACTCACACTGACACTAATGATTAATGACTGTCCAACTTCAAAAAATGATACATGTATCGTATAAAAATATATATTCTACTAATAATTAATTTTCCTACCGTACCGAATTCTATCAAAATCGATTCAGCGGTGACGGTGTGATTTAGCAAGAAATAATAAATACTTCTTAAACCTATCTTATCTTATGATAGGGGGCCAGGTGTACCCGGCGACACATCGACCCTGTAGGATCTTTTCTGTCAGTCCCTTTGTCTATACTGTGCATCCTTCCCCCACAGTTCGCTGCATAAAATCTATTATGCAGCTAAGGGGCAGAAGCCTGTAGTCCTTGGGTTCAGGGTAAGCCACACCCAGGACACTCATTCGCCTTGCAGCTAGTGCATTGCATTCACACAGCAGGTGCCTCACCGTTTCGCTGTCCTCTCCACAGGCTCTACAATTGACAGTCTCTGACAATCTTATGCAGGAGCTACCTTACATCGATCATATACCTATAAATATACAGTTAAAGGGCTTGGGAGAATGAAGTACGGTGAGGTGGAGGGAACGTCAAACTACGTATAAAATACGTATCACGTGACAATATTAGATAAACTGTCATATTCCTCAGACGGTCCTTTAACTAGGTCCCTCAATATGTAAAAACACTCAAATTTGTTTTCTACTTATTTGTGAATTTGTGTTGTGTCAGTGAATAAATGTATATCTATCTAATTTCATCCTAAACTAGGATTTTCTTCTGTACGATTGGAGTTAGACAAGGATAATAACAATTCACAATTATATAATTCATATCCAGAAAGTAGCCAATCCTTGATGGAATCGAACCCACTAACTCTGGCGCTTGAGTGTAACGACGAAGTCACTAGGCGGTCACCATCTAAACAAACAAACACACATCCATACTTTCATTTCTAATTATTAGCTTTTTTGTTTAGATATATAGATAGATGTAGAGATATATAGAGTATACATAATAATGTAACACTATAAATTACAATTCAATAACAATGATAAGTATAATATAAGAATATCAATATACGCCAAAATAATTAAATTTTATTGTTTTATATACGTTAGTTACTACATTTATCATTATCATTTCGTTGTCGTCATAATTATAATGTCGATGGTTTCTCAAATCTTCTATTTCGCCTTCTTCGCTTCGAGGTTACTCGCAGCAAAGGTCTCTGTTCACGCACACCAACGGCAGTCCATAAAAATTACCAGTTTTAATTACCTACTACTGTTATGGGCCAGCCTATCCGTACACGATTGTGTGTACGCGTAAATAATAGTAATCGTAAGCTGCATCCTTTGCAACGAGAGAGGGACAACGTTGAATGTCAACAACGTAAGTGCTTCTCTTTCTAACTACTGAAAGCGTCGATCGCTCGCCCAACAGTGCGATAAACTGGCAGGGGGAGGTGAGTGAAATGAAATATATCTTTATTGTGGATCATAGGTATAGAAAGGATTACATGTCATAGTTAGAGGTCAGCTATGTCCCGCCACGTGGGCATACAACATTATGTCGCAGTGAAGCATGCATTTAAAACAAAGTTAATTTTTTAATTTAAAGTTAATTAGATACTCGTACAAATTGAAACCTTAAATTGAATCATCACCAAGTGTAGCTTCTTTACGTGGTAATATTTAGTATTTTCTGGTTTAGACATTTTATAGGAGCGGATCTATTTATTATAATATGTTGTGCTCAGCACATATTTAGTATGACATTATCATGGATATAGTTACTGACATTTAGGGTAGGCGCATGCCCAACAATGTTATTAATGGTTTCTCAAACCTCTGTTCCTTATTTCCAGATGTCTTTGTCAGGGTTCTCAATTTATCCCGGTTATTTTTCTCAAAAATATCTGACGAAACCAGATATCTAAAAAGGCCGGAAGCGGCTGGATGCGGTGGGTGGAGGACCGGGTGTGGTGGCGTTCATTGGGGAAGTCCAGCAGTGGATGTCTAAAGGTTGACATGATAATGATGATGATGATCTGATGAAATACATTATATTATTATTTTTGTTTATCACTCTTATAGAAGACATTATCGTCCCAGAATCGCCGCCGAAGACATTCAGAAACTACTCAGCCCATTAAAACTCCCAAACGTCGTTCATGTAGACCAAGTGTGTGCAATAAAAACAGTTTATCCGTGTAAAGTGTAATTAGTACATAGTTTAATTACGGGACAGCGACGCCGCTGGTGATTCGGGGGAAATCTTGGCTGGGTTCCTGCAATTAAAGCCGGGTTTAACTGTGGCCGGTAGAGGCTCGATCCAATTACTGATCGCTTGGTACAGTTGAAGAGATAGAGCAGAATCTACGCGGTGGATCGGACTAAAGAGATAAGGCGTATAAAGAGTAAATCTTTATTATATGTCACCTTTAACAATCTTGGCTGTTTTATATTTGCCGCTAAGTTCGAATTCAACTGTGGCCGGCAGAGGCTAGATTCAACTATTGATATCTAGTTGGATCTGAGATTTGAGGTATAACCATGGTAGGTATAACTAAAGGTCAAGGACAGTCTACCTATGTCTATAGACTGACCGTCACAAATTATACTGTATCTACAATTAAATCCAGATTTAATTGTTGCCGAATGAATTATTATTAATTTATTTTATACTAGCTGTTGCCCGTGACTTCGTCCTCGTGGACAACTTAACATTACTCATCATTATGTATTACTAAATCCTAAACGAAATCTATTAATCTGGTTATGCATTGAAAATATTTATATGTATACATAAAATTAGCGTGCCGGCGGCGGTTCCAAATAAAGTTGACATTTACTTCATATTTATCATGAATTAAAAGATTATCATATGATGCAAAATTCGCAGGTTGTATTTCGCTTTCCCCCCTCCCATTCCATCTTTCTACCCCTTATTCGTTCTTTCCTTCCACATCCCCTTTCCACTACGTTGAAAACATCTTCCCCCACTCCTTCCCGCTCCCTACCCCTACCCTTTCTCCGCCATTTACCTCCCCCCTACTTTCCTTTTCTTTTCCTACTGTTCCCTGGTTTCCACAGCTCCCCTCCCTCGGTCCTACCACCTCCCATTTCCGCTAGCCTCGCCCTCATCTTTCCTCTCCTTCTCTTCTCCCCTAACCCCTTCCCACTATCCCTCCTCCTACCAACTTGCCCCTCCCCTTCACTCTCTTCTTTCCCATCCGACCTTCCCCTCCCAATCCCCTCCCTTAACCTTGAGACCTATTTTGCATATCCAATTAACTGTACAACAAAATGTCTGTCAAACTGCTAGACATAGGCCTTCCCCAATGAACGCCACCTCACCCGGTCCCCTTCCCTTCGGATCTAGCTTCCGGCCCCTTTCTTCAGGTCGTCGATCTACTTGGCGACGAGGCGGGGTATCCCACCCTGCGCGAGGCGATCTGCGGTCTCCACTCTAGAACTCGTCTGCCCCAACGGCCGTTGGCACTGCAACAAATGTGACCCGCCCTCAGCTACTTCAGCTTACTAATTATTTCGACTATTTCGGTCACGTTCGTAATTCGTCGGATTTCCTCATTATGAATTATATCTCTCATAGAGTCCCCGAGCATAGCCCACTCCATAGCTCGCTGAGGGACTTGAAACTTGTGGATCAGGCCCACCGTCAGTGTCCACGTCTCCACGCCGTAGTCGTGACAGGCTTGACGCACTGATTAAAGACTTGTCTTTAAACATTGTGGAATTGGCGAAATGAAGACTTGACGCAGTTTTCCGAATACTGCCCAGCCTAACTGGATTCTTCTGTCAGCTTCCCTATCAAAATTGATCCTACCCAACTGTATTGTCTATATTAGGTAGACCTACTCCTGAACAACTTCGATATTGACATTGTCGTCGATGACCGACCTAATAATACAGGGTCACTAATTATCGAATAACAAAGTTTCTCTCTTTCTGGGTATTTCCACAAGTATTGAAATACTTGTGGAAATACAACAGCTAAAATAAATAAATAAAACTGTAAATGAGCTTTAAAACATCTCTGTCCCTCTCTGTCAAGATTTTGCAACGACCAGCAATGTTGAACTCACTGTCATACAAATGATATGAAATGAGAGGTCAACTTGTAGATCAATCTCCTGACATTTTATTGAAATCTAATTTATACCAGATTATGCCCCGAACTCAAAGCTATTAAACAGTGAAAACGCCGTTAAATTCTGTTTAGTAGTTTCCAAGATCAGCCCGTACATACATACATAAATACATACAGACAGACACGAAATTTTTAAATATATTTTTGGACTCTACTGGTCAAATTACTCTCTTTTGGAGTAATTTCCGGGAAGTTACATTTTTTTTTAACTTCAATATACAGATTCGCTTTTTTTTGTTTTTTCTACTCTTTTATTATATGTATAGATTTATTACAGAACTAGCTGTGCCCGCGGCTCCGCTCGCGTGGACTACAGGATCCGCTCCCATCCCCACTTCCGCTCCCTATCCCACTTCCACTCAGACTTCAAATCCAGGTCCAGATCCAGGTCCAGGTCCAGGTCCAGGTCTTTCCCTCGTCTCTCAAAATGTAGTCCTCGTAACTAATCCATCGCAGTCCAAATTTCGACCAACATTACTTTGTTGCATACCTATTCCACAGATTCATCGTAATCGGGTAACTCAGTCAAAAGTTATGCGAATTTTCAAACACTCAAATTACACTGGTACCATACCCCATACCCGCTACCGCTCCCGCTCCGGTCCAGCTCCGGTTCCGCTCCCGCTCCCTTCCCACTTCCGCTCTCAATCCCACCTCCCACGCCCACGCCCACGCCCACGCCCACGCCCACGCCCAAGCCCACGCCCACGCCCACGCCCACGCCCACTCCCACTCCCACTCCCACTCCCACTCCCACTCCCACTCCCACTCCCACTCCCACTTCAATTCCTACTCGCAGCTCCAAATGTAATCCAAACTCATCGGAATCTGAATAGTAGGTACGGAAATACTACTTTAAGCAATATATTGCATAATAACCTTACCTAACTAATGTATTTGAAAACTAAAAATGTCTATAACTTTAGCCGATTGCGATGAAATAAAGACTAAATGTTAAGTTAAGTTAAGCACCATGTTTTTGTGAAAAGTCCATCAAAATCCGTTCAGTAGTTTTTAAGTGATGCGTGCACAAACTCAAAGACAAACAGATAAACAGACAAAAATTTCAAAAATGATCGAAATGTGTTCTGTTGCTTATCCTTAGACCGCCCAATTTTTTTTTGCTAATATCTTCAATGTACAGACACGCGAAGTTTACGATTTTATTTATTAGATTACAAAGAAATGCTATACAATAATAATTATAAATGTATTGGCCAATGATATCAGTTTTGTTGCACTTATACTAAGTAGAAAGTTAACAGCAACTCTACTGTACTGTTTACTTATATAGGTGGATGGTTTTTGCGATAACACAGAAAATGATAAATTACAGTAAAATATATTTTTTATAATGTTTATTAAATGACCAACAAACTTTAAACTAGTTTACTCTAATTCCGTATGCTAATCATTTTTCTTTATTGGAGCCTCTCAATGCGGCATACTGACACAATTTTGATAAGATTACCTTTAATTGATAGGTGACGAACTGACGACGAGATACTGAGAATAATAATATTGAAAACTGATTATACTAAACTAATGATTTAAATTTTAGCCATGACATTAACTTACGTGACGGAGCTGTTGATAAAACGACAATTGAAATCTCTAAAGCGTAAACGCCAAGTTCTCTCTAATAAATAAAAGTAATATAAAAAGCTACTAAATTTAAAAAAAAAAATTGTGTCTGTCACCATTCCTTGACGCTGGTTGATCTTGGGCCTAATTTATTTATAAAATTATTGACAGAATAATTACAAAACTATTTGTACATTCATATAAACTGAAATTATTTTAAAATTATTTTCATATTTTAATATCACAACTTATGTGTCATAAAGTTCTTAATCTAAACTTATAAATGCGAAAGTCAGTCTGTGTTTGTATAACCGAACTACCAGGCATGGGGAGGGACTTCATCCTTATGTAGTAGACATACTATACGCTCTCGTACAAAGCGTTTTGCTTCCTCATTCATAATGAGAACTGCTAAGGAATGGAACTTCCTGCCAACTTCGGTATTTTCGGACAATTGCATCTTGGATCTTTTAAAGGAAGAGTGAATAGGCATTTTCTGGGTAAGCGCGCTATACCTTAGGCCTCATCGTCACTTACCATCAGGTGAGATTGAGGTCAAGCGTACACTTAACAGGAATGAAAAAAATAAGCTTTCACGGCCGTTCAACAGATCGATCTCGATATAAATAAATAAATATCTCAGACATTCACACCAATTATCCAATCCCAAACTAGGCAGAGCCTGTGGTATGGTTACTAGATAACGGATAGACATACTTAAATAAATATATAAACATCCAAGACTTGGGTACAAACATTCATATTCATCATACGAACATTTAAACGATATAAATTTTAAATAACAAATATGAAAATTTTAGGGAACTTGGCTAATTTATACGGACGTTTTCTTAAATCCCCTTAAATCGCTTTTTATAGATTGTTACATGGATTAAGATAAAGAAAAACTAATTGGATATTAATCAATGTCCATTTCATGAGATAATCCATTACAGATAAAAGTTATTAAACTAATAATAAACAACTAATCTATTACATATTTACTTGTACCATAGGAAAATCTTGGCACCTAAAGTTTTTTTTTATTTACTATATAGTTAACGTTATACATTATAAAACATCGGTCAGGCTGGGGAGGCCTGACCGATGTTTTGCCCGGCTGGCGCGGGAAGTGTAGGCCAAATCCTCCGTCGGTCTCCGGCAGATGACAGAGGGTTGTGCTCCTGCAGTGGAGACAAAATAACCTGATGATGATGATAATATAGTTAACGTGCTCTGATGAGGTGGACAAGAATTTCTCTAGCTAACCGTAAATAGACGGCCGCGGGGATGTTATTCGCCACACATCACGCCAAGTCGTATCACGAGGCGAAAAGCGGACGAAGAAAAGTCGCTTTGCGACAGTGAACCGCGCAAAGTGGCGATAGATCGTCTCTGCCTACCCTTACGGGACCAGATCGTGAGCATTATGTATGTATGTTAACTTATCGTTCCATTGAACATTGTTTGAAGTTGCAACATATTCCGTCGCGAATATCGTTTGTCTCTCTTTAGTATGACATTATATGATATAGACTCCCATTCTCTCTCTGCATCACCATCAGCTTGTCAACGTCCCCTTATGTCTGCACATTCCTTGGTTGGTTCGGAACTATCAGTGCCGCCTCAGTCCTGAGTCAGTCTTTTTTAGTTAGCATAAGGAATAATGTGTTTATATTTAAATAAAAGCTATCGATGCGTTATGTGTTCGTCAGAAAGCTATGCGTCAGTGGTCCTTCAGTGCAGTGTCAGTTTAGAAACTTTTCAAAATATACTTTATGCCATTGCATCAGGAACTAAATTAGCATGTTTTCATTTTACATATTTTCCTTTGGCACATTTAAGAAACACTAAGACGGAACAAATCCGATACTGTGACTACACTGATGGCTGCGAATAAACCTTTATGCAGTAGTATTAGAGCTCGCAACGGTGGTGATACTGCTCATTGCCAGTCTGTGGCGTATATGAGTCTGCTTAAAAAGCGTATTTAGTAAGAATTTTTTTAAGGAATCCCCGTTTGAATAATCAATTTGCACACATAAAAGGAAATAAAAGATAATCTATGATAATCGTGAAAGGAGCACATTGGCTGCTTGACATTTAGAAATTTCAGTTCTAGAGCTAATTAAATAGAGTTTATAATACTTTGAATAATTGAAAATGTTATCTTTATGGGCATAATTTTCTTTAATGTAAATTCTATATCGGTATTTAGTTTGATTGCTACCTGAAACTCACACAGAGAAATGTAAAATTTTTAATTTAAAAACTTTTATCTTATCCTAAGTTATAAAAATGTTATAAATATGGGTATAGCAAAGTTTATTGAATAGTGTTGCAGAAAGCAGCAATGCTGTCAATAATAGCAAATTGTTTCATCTTGTTACTGTTTTCAAGTTACGTGCACAGTCAAAAATGCTTTACTTACAACTTCGAGGAAGGCTTTGACCAAGTATTTGAAAACAATGGATTGTGCAATAACTTATACGACAGATGGGAGTTGGGGAGCTACTCTGCACTCGGGATCAAAAGTCCACATGAAAAAAGTACGCAATTTATATCACCAGGCCACACCGTAAGCTGTGTATCATCGCAGACTTTTGTGATGAAAGTGGGAGGAGTGCTTGAAGTAAAGGTCTACACGGAAGCTGTGTTAATCACAGACCAAGTGACAGTGGTAGTTAAAAAAATCATGCCCGGAGTCAATGAAATAGTTGCGTCAGTAGCAGTTTATCCAGAAAAAAGGGGTTACGATAACGGCTGGCATACTATAGAAGTTCCCTTAAACGGTACAGGAAGTTTCAGTGGATATGTAAGTAGTTTAATATATTTATAATCGCAGTCATTTACCATTTTTTTTAAAGTACTTAGGTACCAGGTGTTCAATCCTCGTACATTCAAGTAATTTGCGGTAAAAGTTTTCAATTGGTGAAAGTATACTACATAAGACCTTGTGTTCGTAACATACGAGTTCTCGAGTGGAGACCGCGACTGGGCAAGCGTAGTGTGCGACGCCCCCCTGGCTAGATGGAGCGACGACCTGCGTAAGGCGGCTGGCAGTGACTGGATGAGAAGAACCGAGGATCGGGTTCAGTGGCGCACCTTCGGAGAGGCCTATGTCCAACAGTGGACTCTTTCGGGCTGATGATGATGATGAAAAGTATACTATGCTACTATAATTCTATAATGATCAGCCGAAACACGTCCACTGCTGAGCATAAACCTCCCCAATAGATCGCGACTTTTGGTGGGCTGTCCAATGGAGGATTTGACATAATAGTCTCGCAGTAATAGTCTTAAGTTACATAGGAGAACGCTGCTACCCGTCCCTGATGCAATCCCTTCTTAATCGCCTTGACGACACCTAATGATATTGTTGACTCGTCATATAGAACATTTTTATACATGAAAAGTTGTACAAAGGTGGACTTATCTCTATAAGAGATCTCTTCCAGTCAACCTTCACTGTGGGAGAAAATAAAAATAGTGGGAAATAAAAAAATAGCATGAAATTTTATGATGAAATATGATAATGGGAACTTTTATGGAATTCTCTACCGTCTGAATTAAAACATATTGCATCAAGTAATTTACTAAAACAAGAACTCCAGAAACATTTCTTGTCGATGGGTGTTGATTAATGTATAGATCACGTGAGCGCTGATAGTTCAAATGCAAATGGCTTCCATTTCTGTTGACTTTACTGTAATGATAAGGTATTATTAATATGTCAATTTCTTTTAAAAGCATTCATTGAAGCAAACTATTTAGGTAAATGCAGTTTTTTTGATACAGAAATATGATTCATAATATTTTCCATATACCTATCTTAAAGAAAATCTTTGGAAAACATGGAACGACTACTCTTATGGTAGATTATATCGCTTGATTTTCTAATACAATCCTTACTCACTTCCCCGCTGAACTTGTGACTTGGGCATTTCCTTTCGCTTTAGAAAAAATAAAATAAACAAGCAACTCATAACATGGATGGGAATCTTTCAAATCGACTTTACTAGTCGCACATGAAACCATAAACCGTCATAACTCAAAAACTTTTGAGAAAACACGATTTGAAAGTAAAAAAAATTATATAATCAAAATGGTTAAACAAGTACGCAATTTTGACTTATTAACTTGACGTACGCAAGTTTGTTAGAATTTTACAAATCTTGTTATAATAGATTTTCTATTTATTTATTTTTCAGATTAGCTTCATGGGGATGGCATCACAAGAATCTATTCTGTTAATCGATTCCTTCCGTTACATACCACCTTTATCAGTGGATAACGACCAATGCAGTATATATGATCATAATGATTACAGTAATGAGGGTGGAGTGAGTGATGATGGCGACTACAAATATGATAGTGGAGAAATGATCAATGAGCCAGAGGATTCCTGCATCGCATACACATTCGAAGACGACTATGATACATTATTTAGCACTAAGGGTTCTTGCAACAATCTGGTTTCGTGGGAACAAGGAGATTATTATTCAATTGATATAGAAAGCCCAAACTCTAACAGTTTTTCTTTCATAACACCAAGAGAAGATTTCAGCTGTGTATTATCATTTCCCTTTATAATGTCAAATGACGGAGTTATTCATGTGAATATATATATGAATATAACTAGTCCAACTGACTTTATAGAAGTTATGGCATATGAGATAATACCGAATGGTACTCATCAGATTACAGGAGTCGTATCTACTCTTACTTCATCATCGTCTGATAGTGGTTGGTACACTTACAGTGGCATCTTACTAAGTAGTAGAGAAACCTATAACGGCTATGTAAGTTATACTTTTTCTTTATTTGAAGTTAATTTTATTTAAATAGTTCACACAACATACAGAAACAAATTGACACAGATATATATAGTGTTAAAAACTTAAAATATCTCGCTTATATTGTGTATTACATACTTAATCTGTGTCAAGCATGTGTCTGACATTTCGATTTTTTAAATCATGTTATTATTTCAGATATCTTTCACTGGATCAAAAGCAAATGAATCTATGTTGTTGATAGATTCTTTTCGGTATGTACCACCTTTTACAAAAGACGAAGACTGTTACATTTATGACAATGGTAATAAAGATGAAACCACAATGACAATCCCGACTGTTGAGCCAGGCGAACCCTGCATCACGTACGATTTTGAGGAAGAATTTGAAGAATTATTCAATAACAACAGAGCATGCAACAACATGAATCCGTGGATTTTGGGGAATTATTCTGCGATTTCCGTTGAAAGACCCCATCCAAATAGTAATCATTTTATGACACCCGTTGATAAGTTTAGCTGCGTGTTATTTCGATTGTCAATGGAAGGTACGGGAGTTATAGAAACTAATGTTTATTTAAATCCGGCAATAGCGCATGAACTAAATATTTTTGTATATGAGATAGTAGAGGGCGGGGTTGACGCTTTGGTTGGACATGTCATAATGCAAACTACAAATAATGAAAGTGGATGGTACGTTTATAGAGGTACTTTAGTGGGAAGTCGCAAATATGAAGGTTATGTAAGTAATAAAGTCATAATTATTCTGATTCTGAAGCAAACACCCATATAGGCAAAAATCTTGTACTAATATATTTCTTTCTTCTTTTTAGATAGTATTTTCTGGAGTTGCGAGAGAGGATTCTTATCTCTTAATAGATTCATTTCGTTATATTCCCCCTTCAGAAGAAGACAAACAATGTAAAATTTATCATAATGATGTTGACGAAAAAACGACGATATTTCAAACAGAAGCCACAACTATTCAAACTACGACAGTTCAGCTTACAACCTCGACAGTTCAGCCAGGGGAATCTTGTGTCACGTATAATTTTGAAGAAGACTTTGATAGACTATTCAATAACAATGGAACCTGCTCTAATATGAAACCGTGGAATTTGGAACATTATTCTCACATTTCTGTAGATAGTCCCCATCCATATAGTAATCTGTTTATATCACCTGGAGATGGTTATAGTTGCGTGTCAACATTTGATTTTGTAATGGCAGCTAATGGGGTTATAGAAGCGAAAGTTTATTTAAGCGCAAATACAGAGAATGTACTGTCGATTATGGTGTATGAAGAACTATCTGATGGGACAAATGCACTTGTTGGTAGTGTTTCAAGACAGAGTCCAATCAATCCAATAGATACTAGTGGGTGGTACCTATATAGAGGAGTGTTACGGGGCAGCGAGTACTATAATGGTTATGTAAGTAACGTCTTGTATTCTTATTAGTATAAATAAACATAACTTTCTTAGGCCAATGCAAAAACATTTGGCTGAAACAGAGTTATACTGAAATACATTGCAAGCCAGTCATTCATCGGAGTTGAAAATGTATTTTCATAGATTACAGTAACTATGAGACTTGATTTAATGTAAACTATGATATTAATTTTCAGATAACCTTTATGGGACTGGCAGTAGAAGAATCTCATCTGCTAGTAGATTCTTTCCGGTATATTCCACCCTCATTAACAGAAAATCTTTGCCCTATATATGAAGAATATACTGAAACTACAACAACTAGACCAGAAGAATGTGTTACATTTGATTTTGAGGAAAATGTTGATTCATTAATCACTCATGGAATTGCAGTTTGTAATGATTTTGAACCTTGGGATTTAAGACACTATTCAGAATCCCTTATCGAGAGACCCAATCCAAGTAGCACTTCGTTCATATCTCCACGTGAGACTATAAGTTGCGTATCCACTTTCCAGTTTAGATCAAGTGGAGGTGGATTGGTCGAAGTTAATATTTATATGGATCCAACAACTTTGTCAGATCATATAATAATATTGCTTAATGCACGCAAAGAACATGATAATGATGCATCTATTGGCGTACTCATTTATACTCCAGCTAATTCGGACTTTGTGTTTGGATGGAATACTTTAAGAATCAATGTAGGCGGTCTAGAAACATTTGATACTTATGTAAGTAAACTCTATCACTAAAAGTTAATAATGTTATAATATTTATTGACAAATCTTAAAATATTGTTATATGATCACTTCCACAATATTTCTTAAAAAAAAAAACAAATTTAATAATTTTGTATGTATTAATTTCAGATTTCATTCATGGGATCAGCAGCTGAGAACTCTACTGTTCTTATTGATTCGTTTAGATACATTCCTACTACGTCTAATCAAGAAGAATGCCAAATATACGAATATGATCCAGATAGTGAAACAAGCACATCATTCGTAACAGAAACTACTACAGATGATATAACCAATCCAGATTCCACTACTGAAATATCGACCATATCAACGAAATCAGATTCTACTAGTACCCAACAAACCTCACCAACCGTAACAGAAACAACTACAGATTACATAATCATTACAGATTCCACCACTGAAACGTCAACTATTTCAACAGAACCAGATTCTACTAGTACCGATAAAACTACCCCAACTATACCAACATATACTACGGAAACGGAATCAGATTATAGTACTCCTGAATCAACCATACCAACAGTAACTGAGAGTACTAGTGAATTAACAACAACTGATTCTACCACACAACCAATCCCAACTGATTTCACAACCGACAGCTCAACCACAGAGTTTGATAGTAATGACAGGACCACACCAACCACACTAGTAACAACAGAGGAAGGCATTGAAACTGTAAAATATCCAACTACTACTGAAGCAGCTGAAGTTACGGCAGACATATCTACGGAAACATATTCCACTAGTGATACCACCTTATACACAACAACAGAAGATGAAATAATAGTTAATTCAACATCACCCACAACAACATCGAATGATTTTGATACTGAAGGGACTACAACGACTGAACAAGAAGTGATATACACTACTACTGAAATGCCAACAGAGTCAACCTTATATACAATACCGGAAGAAGCAATTACCACAACGTCCTTACAGACAGCAACAGAAGAAATAACAACAACAGATTCAACAATACCCGGAGGTACGGACTCTCCAGAAACTACAACAACGACCATAGCAGTTATAACAACATCCAGTACAGAAACACCAATCATTGACACTCCAGATGATGAAGAGTTTTGGGTCAAAATTTTGATATTGGTGTTAATCGTTTTAATTGTATTAGTATACTGTATTTTCCACTCATACTGCTGTTACGAGCTTGGTGCTAGAAAAGCACAGTATATTCAACCACCAGCTATTAATATAATCAATAATACTGGCGATAGAGAATTTAAGTTGTGGAAATATTTTCGAGCAAATCGTGATGTAAACAGTAATAGAATATTGAACAACTCCAGCGGTGGACCAATACACCCGTGATACTGAACATTGTATTTTGTTTTATTTTACTACTAGCTGACCCGGCGAACTTCGTACCGCCTAACAGTCAATGAATGTCGTGTTACTTTTTAGCTGAACTAATTTAGGCTTTGATGAACGTAAAACAATGATACAAAATAATATATTTATATAGATAGAAACAAAAAAGTATTTTATTATGATGAATGATGATGAAAATATACATACTGAATGAGAATAAAAATAAAAAAAAAATAAAAAATAATAATTAAGTACTTCAAACTCATGTCAGAAAAAAATGATTGAAAACTATGTTGTGCAGATTGGGAAAAAAAATAAAACTCGGATTAATTCATTAATAGGATTTTCATTCAAGCACTTTGTGGTAAACGACATTCTTTGTTTTTTGGTCAGGCGCAAGAACAAATAAAGCGGATGGTTTGCCGACACGTGAGCATGCCACGTACAATTGACCATGAGAAAAACATGCATTTTCTAGATTGAGGCCACAAATAGTCAAGGATTGGCCCTGTGATTTGTTGATCGTCATGGCGAAGGCAAGACGAATCGGGAATTGAATTCGTTTAAACTCAAAGGGCATATCCGTTGGGATCATCGGAATCCTTGGAATAAGAACTTCCTCATCTTTAAATTTTCCTCCTTTAAGTATCGACGCGTGAATCACATTGCTCATCAGTTTTCTTATCACCAAACGCGTTCCATTACACAGTTTTGGTTGGTTTAAATTTCTAAGCATGATGACTACCGAGCCAACTTTAAGTTTTAAATTGTGCGGTGGTAAACCAGGCACATCCAAGGAGTTTAAAAATTCAGTTGGATAATTAGTGGCTTCTTCTTCGTTTGTTACACAGTCGATAGATTTGAATGAATACAGAGTACCTACGATTTGATTTTGAATTATAAAATTGAGGTCATCTACATCTTTATTTTTAGCGGCCAAAATTGCTCGCTCACTTAACCATTTAGTATTTTTGTGGTTAGCAATGATATCCGGGAATACTTTGTTGATAAGCTCGTCTTTTGATGATACGAAATTGCAAAAATTTGGAGGAAATGAAATCAAACCGCTCGATTTGTCAACAGGAACACGGCCATTACCGATAGTCAGCAATTGCTTTGAGAAATCATCAGCAGATAGATCGTTCAACAATGCAACTCTCATATTTACAGACAGTTGAAGTTTCTTTACATATCGCCACATATTTGATGCTTTGAGGCAAGCGTTTATTTCGTCGGCAGCAGTAGATCTTGGAATGACTGGTAGTGTTTGTCGGAAATCGCCAGATAATAAAATCATTGCACCACCAAAACATCTCGAGTCATTGCGCAGATGTTTTAATGTTCGGTCTAGTGCTTCCAATGCGCGTTTGTGCGCCATTGTGCATTCGTCCCATATGATGATTTTTGATGCTACTAAAACTTTGCCATTGCGGAGTGTTTCGAAATGTTACATGTCAGTAGTTTGAAGGTTTAATGGCAATTTATAACGCTGAGTGAGCCGTACGGCATCCGTCTAACAATGTGGCCGCTATTCCAGAAGAAGCAATTGCTACCGCAATTTCTTATCTCGCACGTACAGTGGCCAAAATCAATGACATGAGGAATGTCTTCCCAGTTCCACCGGGGCATCCAAAAAAAAATAAGCCGCCATTTCCATCATCAATTGCATTAATCAGTGTATCATAGACTTCCCTCTGCTTAGGATTCAACAGAGGTACATTCGTTTGAACTGATTGGATTAGTTCATGTGGATCATATTCACGTTCACGTTCCAATTCTCTATTAAATGCGTCATTCATTCCGCGATCTGGCGCTGGCATTCCTAACCTAACTAACAAACTGCCGCACATGAGGTAACACATATCTTCGATCAAGAGCAAAGTCTGGTTATGGATCTCCTCATTCACCTCAAGATCGGAATTTCTTGAGCTGACGCGAATTCGATGTAAAATATCTTCTGACATGTTATCTTTGTATTTGTTCCACAGGTCACGTGGGTTCGATGGGAAGCATGTTGAAATGATGATAGCAAATAATGTGCGTATCTGACTTGGAGATGCAGAAATAATTGCTTCTAAATTCCGTTCCTTTCCGATGATTTTATGTTTTTACTGTAGAATAAATCTTAGGTATTATTTTCGGGAATTAAAAATTAAATAATTAATAAATAATTTTCGAAAATTAATGTCTAAAACAAACAAATATAACAGTACCTGAACTTTGTAGACATTTTACAAAAAATAAATTTCTAAACGCACACATGATGTCTTCAGAAAAAAATAAAGTTGTGGCTTAAAGGTCTCAGCAACCAGGCCATAAGCTCCAAAAAAAAAATAGTTGTTACACTATTTGACAGGATTGGACAACAAATGTTTGACATGTAATAAACAAATCAGCATCTATTGAAATGATTAAGTATTCATTACACATATCGAGTTTTCATAATGATTAAGTATTCATTACACATATCGAGTTTTCATTGTTTTTAAGATGTATTCTGCTATTCGGGACGGAAACAAATCCAACAAATCAAAAACCATGGCAATCGGTCCAGCCGTTCTCGAGTTATAAGTGTTGTAACAAACACGACTTTCTTTTATATATAGAGATTTATGGTAGGTGATCGATTATTTTTTAACCCGTTTGCATTAAAATTAAATCGCGAGGAATTGCCTTGCTCAATTACATGAATAATATTCAAAGAAGCATCTGTTTTAAGAAATCCGGTATTATGTTACGTAGATCCTCTAATTATAACCATGTGTTATTATAATATCTAGCAGGTTAGATTTCTGAACCGCCTCTTTAGCTTAGTATCATGGGCTAGATCACAGAACACAAAATAGGGCTAGATTCCGGCTGGGGACAGACAATTTTGTACGATTATGTGAAACTTAGACAACCAGGAAGAAGTCTGTGTGTTATATAGTTTTAAATGTGTCGTTTGTGCGTCGGTCTGTCGGTTAATCGTTATTTACACGTAATACTTTTACATGTGAGTGACATAAAATTGGTCTAATGCCTGGTTTCGGACTCTATCTAATCTAATACATGTATTTGGTCTGCTTATGGTATGTACTGTTGCTCTAACCCCCTATTACTTTACCAGCGATATACATACATGCTTCTAAACCTAAGGCAATCTTAAAGAAATGACTTTGCGGAAAACCACAAGTAAGAACGCAGCCAGGCATGCAGGTTGCCGCCCTGTGACGTAATGTTGCGGCATACACGAGCTGCCAACAAGATAACGTCGCGTCATAACACATTGTCGAGGAGCGAGCACACAGGACTAAAACCGGTCTACAGTGGTAAGGTAGCTTAAATGTTTGTATAGAGATCGAGGAACGGACTGATACAGGACTCTATCATCAACATGCAAGAGTCTACTAGTTGACATAGGCCACTCCTAACTGGCCCGATAGTAGTGAACCCGATCCTCGGCTCTTCTCATCCAGTCACTGCCAGGACTCTTTCGTCGCAGAATAATATTGTAGTAGTTGAGAGAGCGTAAGTGATACAAGTAGGAAGACGCGACCAAGAGTGCCGTCGGTATCAAGTACCAATGTTTATTTTTTGTCGAAGCATACAAATTAATTATTGACTGATTTCATGAGGCAAATAAGAAAATTGTCCCCACAAAATCTACGACTGAATGTCAAAGTCGTGAATTTTCGGTTATCATTTTTTGTTGATCACCCTTCGACCTCTTAAAAGCTCAACTATCGCTAGACCATTGTTTCACCACATCAATAGAAGTAACCGAGCTTCTATACGCGTAGGGGGTAGTGAAAGTACCAACGATGCAATTTTACGATAAACGAACAACTCCGCAGAATTTTACTAATTTCAAAACTGCGCTCACTGTGGAAGCAACCGGATCGTTCCTGGGCGACGCGACATTGTCAGTGCGCTTTTATCAAAGTTTAGAGTTTCACACAGAAGCGAACGTGTACCAGTCTTTTAAGTTTACAGTTACCACGTCATGCCGATGACATGGTGGTGATGAAACATCTTTGCATTTCTATACCCGCTAACACAAAGCTGTGGTGTTTAAGACGTGTACGTTTCCTTCTTATCGATGTGACCTGACTGTGATTGTAATAGCGTCATAGGTCCTAGTACTGCCATAGATATTACGTCTGCTCAGCTTCGTGACTATTGTAAACATATTCCTCATACAAGTCAGTTAACAATGATCGTCTGTTGATGAATATAGCGGAACTCCTACAATGACTCGATATCAATTTAAAACGCCCTAAAACATTATCCTATTTTTATGCACTACATGCCGGCTAGCAGTGAAGTGCATCCAATAAATCCAGTGAAGTGAACTTGATTGTGAAGTAAATAAATGAATTTGTAATTGTAATTGATTACCATCGTTACATGTACGAATGAACGGTTCTTCATTCATTCGTTGATAAAAATCAGTTTTATATTCAAGCACGGGTTTATCACTAGTGAATGAAATCTGTCGGATCCAGCTGTGTTATAGAATAGAAGTGCCCCATCCTTTACTTCATACATTTAGTAATATCACAATATGATATTAGGTACAGTACTTAATAAGGTTTATTTTTGTATAAATCCCGGCTTAGAAAATGGTCAGCACCTATATTCCGGAGGGTGACGTCAGGCGACTAATTGATTGCACCAGGGACGGGCTCCTGTGTATGTTAAAATCATTACTGCGATCACCAATCCGGCTGCCAAGCGTGATGATTAATATGGCATATCCACCAATTGACAGCCTATGTTATGCAGACTGTTATGTTATGTTATTTGTTAAGGTATCAATGTTGGAGGAAAGTAAAGACTCTTTACATGTTGATCATCATCATCATCATCATCAGGTTATTTTTGTCTCCACTGCAGGAGCACAACCCTCTCTCATCTGCCGGAGACAGACGGAGGATTTGGCCTACACTCCCCGCGCTGGCCAGACGGGTTGGGGAGGCCTGATTGATGTTTTATAATGTATTCCCTCAGTCGCCTTGTACGACATCCACGGGAAGAGTTGGAGTGGTTCTATTCTACTCTACCGGAAACCACACGGCATACATTACATGTTGATGATGTATAATAAGAATGAATATAATTGATTAATCTAATGAGAAATTACAATGTATATATATACGAAATAATAATGTCTACTGAGGAGAGTTAAACTGACCGACATCACGTATACACGGAAAACGTTCTAGTTATTCTTGCTGACTGTTCTCCGTGTCATCTACAGGTTGATGTAGAAATGTCGGTACATTATTCATACTCGTAAAAGAAAAATTGACCCTGGAACAAATGACATCAAAAATAATATCAGAATATATTCAATATCTTCAGTTCCCGCTACTTTTCTGGACAGTGATACGTATTCTGTACAGAGGAGGTACGAAGAATATATTTATAGGTATATGGGGGAAACCAAATCTCGAATGTATCATCATCATCAGCCTGAAACAGTCCACTGTTGGATATAGGCCTCTCTCAAGGGCGCACCTTCGAGACACTGACACTGTTCTTCGGTTCTTCTCATACAATCACTGCCAGCCGCCTTACGCAGGTCGTCGCTCCATCTATTCAGGCGGCGTCCCACACTACACTTGCTCAGTCGCGGTCTCCACTACAGAACTCGTTTACCCCAGCGGTAATCTTCTCTCCGACAGATGTGCCCAGCTTCTTTAACGTACTAACTTTTTGAGCTATATCGAAGACTTTAGTTCTCTGGCGGATCACCTCATTTCGAAGCCTGTCCCTTAGAGAAAGTACCTATAACTCTTATTTGACTTCAAGAATATTTTTTATGGAATTCCAAATATTCTATTCGCCACTTAATAAAAAAAATTAAATAAACTAAATTATATTACATCGCAATGCTGTGAAATACTTTTTGTTGCGAAGTTATTGAAATTCCGTTCAGTTCTGAGGAGACTGCGGGAGATTTAATTTCCTGTTTAATATACGAAGTTGTCTAAAGTTTCACATTGAAATTTTAAATAAAAAGTTCCTTTAGGGGTGAGAATGTTGCATGTAAACAGTTTGTACCTACCTAAGAAGAATGTAATAAAAGTCTATTTACAAACTAAAATAATGTAATAAAATTAAAATAGCCTTTATTAAGCTGGTGTCATCATCCAGCACTGCTGGTCTACTGCTTGACATAGACCTTCCCCAATGAACGCCACCACACCCGGTCCTGCGCCGTCCGCATCCAGCCGCTTCGGGGCGGCGGGGCGTCCCACCCTGCGCGTGCCGATCCGCAGTCACCACTCCAGAACTCGTTGGCCATCGGTTCTGCGACAGATGTGGCTCGCCCACTGCCACTTCAGCTTACTTATCCTTTCGGCTAAACTGGTATACCTATATTAAATTATAATTTTTTATACTTATTCACAAGAGCCATAGGTGCTAGGAGGTGAATGAAATGTAAATAATGTATGTAAATGTGCTTAAGCTGGAAAGGAAATTTGTTGTTTGCAGTGCCGAATTGGTGTTACTGTTAGGGTGCTGTAAGAGTATTATAAATAAATTAAATAAAAAATAAAATTTCGCAGCAGCCCATTTCTGGGCAAAGGCTTACCCTAAAAATTCCCATTATTTCCTATTTTCTGTTTTTCTACACCATATTACTTCTGCTTCTTTTTCAATGTCACCTACCCATCTCTTCCCAGGTCTTCCTCTTGATCTTGGTTATCTCTTGGATACCACATTCACATACTATGTATCTAATTTACATACTCGTCTTGTAAGTTTCGAGTTATTCAGCGGACAACCAGAAAAACCGACAAACAGACGGACAATATAATTTCAGTATATAAGGGTATCCGTTTTGACGGAACCCTAATATTAATTTTAACTATGTTAAAAATTTTAAATTGTTTTCTCTAGTTCTTATAATTTTTATTTTATTTCTTTGTCCTTTTTCTTGCTTTGTTGGTTTTTTCTTTGCGTGTGCCAATTATGGTAGTAAATATTTTTTTTTCTTTCATTCTTTCTTTCTAATAAGCAAATACTCTCGAGGTCATCCGCGTGAAATTAAAACCCTTTGAGAGATGGGTCAAAAACCTAGAGTCGAAGGATTCAATTTGGACTGCACTGAATTTTGTAGCTACGTTTATGAGAAACTGACAACTTTCTTAGAGGGTGCGCCGTTCTTGCCTACTTGTACTATTACTTATTCTGTGACAATACTTGAATGATCTCACTACGAGTAGACCCAAAAGTTTGAGCTTTGAATTGGTAGATCAGTCAGTCAGTAGATGATGGTGTTTTCGATTCGGAGCCAATTTAGCTGGCTAGTTGAATATCCAAACACCCTTTCAGTATTACGAGTGAGTAAGTGGTGCCCTTTGCGTGTCTTCCATGGATAGACAACGAGCACCTATCGAACAGTGGATTCTCTTTAATTATTCATTATTACATCGAACTTTACACGCTGCCCTTTCGTAGAATTGTGTTTACATGTACATAATTGTATGAGATATATCGCGGGAAACGGAAGCTCCTGAATTGGTGAGGTGATTTCATTTTAATATAATATAAGAAAAGCGTATTTGGGATTTTTATGTTTGGAAGTTTGTTTCCTCAATCACTGCCGTAATGTTAGTACTGGAGGTGAATCCCTGTACTAAAATTTCACGGGAGCTATGAAAAAGTTTGGTACTCCTATGAATCTCTCTAAGGACATCCGGAAACGTTTCAAAGACGACTCAGTTTAGTACCATACCTAATGAAGTAATGACACATCATCACCATGTCAGCTCTTTAAACGCCACCACACCCTCATCCAACCGCCTCCGTGTGACACGATACTCGATTATTGGGTATATAACATATTATATAATGGGTGTAAGGGACAGCCTTCCGAAAACTTTAATCACGGCTTCAGACCATCACCCTGAACAACGTACAGCAAGAATTTTTCGCCGGAAATAAAAAAAAAATTTCGACTCACCATACAAATTTTACAAATGACATGCCAGATTTGTATGAAGAGTCGAATTTTTTTTTTATTTCCGGCAAAAAATTCTTGCTGTACGATGTTCAGGGTGATGGTCTGAAGCCATGGTTAAAGTTTTCGGAAGACCGTCCCTTACACCCTGTATCTTACAACAACAAACAATTTCACCTAGCACTTACACTTCTCGAAAAATTCCTTATCATCATCCAAAGATTGCCGACAAGAAATTGCTGAAAGAGATAAACGCCCTGCCTCCTGATGGCCCGACGACGACCTGAGGAAGATGGCCACAAGCACTTTGTACGGTATGATGGCGTAAATTGGGGAAGGCCTATATCCAGGAGTGGACGTCTGGAGGCCGCCATTGTACACTTGCTTAATCCTTACATTACATTATTATACTTTTTTTATAATGTTTCGGTGCACTATATAAAACCTTAATTAATTATATTTGAATGACATTATAGTGAAAGAATATTCTTTAATTTAACACATTGAGAAAGTGAAAATCAAAGGAATATTACTGGTCTCGCACGTCGAGCTGGTATTAGACTAAACGAAATTTTCAGGATAGCGGTTCTCTCTGCCTTTAAACTGGCGGGGGGATATGAGTGTCGCTTTTACGTAGTAATATTTATAGTTATTCTCTGACCGCGGTATACCGCCCGCCCTGTAAACTGATATCGCGCTATGAGTTGTTCACGCGGTACCACGCAGTCATGTGGACTTAGTCTAAATAAGAGACAGGACCGTCTCAAGTGTCATGGACAAAAGGTGCCATCTTGCTAGTATCATACTCGCAAAAAAATTACTGTAATAAAAAAATCAACCAATAAATCACAGACAATTTTTGGTGAGAGCAATTGTAATTATAACGTCAAATAATGGAGCCAGTCGAACCCAGGTCCATACTAATTTGTGTCTCCAATCGCGGTCGAGTGCTCTAATAAACCATCAAAATTCACGCCAATCATCTCTCCAATTCGCTCTGCTAATGAATTTCGTTTGTTTTTGGGTGCAAATTTAATTGAATACCTACGCTTTAAGTGGGTTTCTATTAAACATAGTACCTACTTAATTTATTTCAACTAGTTAACTACCGTAAAATGGGGTGAATAGGCACAAAATCAAACTTTAGACTCAAATTTATCGATGTTATAGTACGAATTTAACATTGATAACCCTTTGCGAGTTGGTCCGGCCGCTCATACTTTACGAATATACCCAAAATACCCGAAAAAATCATCGAAAACCCAATGATTTTGGCCAAAATATGCGCTATCCCTATTCATGCTTGAAGTGGGGTGACTTGGGACGGTAAAGGGGTAAATAGGGAAAAAGTCGTAGGGTTGTCAAATCTTTATCTATAAATAAAGCAATATCTGAAATAGGTTCCTTAGTGTACAAAGTTATTTCTTAGTGCTAATTCCAAAATGATGTTTTAAAATAAAATAAATGTTTGGTAATATTTCTTTAATAAGTATTATTATTACAAATCACAAAAGTTATATAATCGTATTGTTTGAGATCACAAATTCCCTATATCAAGTTCGTTATATATATATATATATATCACATAGGAATAACATATTATCCCGCAGTAAAAAGTTACTTATTTTTGTTCCCGGGCGTTATACTATCTTCACAACAAATTTGATTAAAATCGGTTCAGTAGTTATGGTGTGATAAGACAACAACAGACAGAGTTACTTTCGCATTATAATATTAGTATGGATAATATTATTTATTATAATTTGTCACTGATATAAAATTTCAGTCTGTTTAAATTATCAGAAATGAGTACAAATCTGAGTAGTTTCTTAGCTACAATATATCGATTCAAGATACATATATAAAAATTTATAACAAATAAAAAGTGATAACCCTGTCCCTATACAAACCTTACCGTTTCTATTCGCCCCTCACTGGTCTCTATTTACTAAGTATGGCGTGCCTATTCAGACCATTGTCGTCCCTATTCGCCCCTCTACCGTACCTATTAACCTCTTGTCTTGACCAAATTTACAGACCTTTAGATATTTTGAATTTATACAGAAAGTACACAATATTCAGACTTATCTGCATTTGTGTAGATTCAACAATGTACAATCTAACATATACACCACTCTTCAACTTCCAGAGACTTATATTTTTTCTTAAAAAGATAAAGTTTTGGCACACAAATAAACACAACATTTTTAGACCGTTTTTCAAAGACAAATTTTGACCATTTGTTGCTAACTTTATTGCTTTCCAGTGTTGCTATTCAAAACAAAATATTCTACCACACAAAAGTAATTTGCAACAATTGGTAGATAGTTTTTTCTCATCTATTTATTTAGCTTAATATTTCGTTCCCGGTTTCGTCCCTATTCAGACCCCGATCCCTATTCACCCCATTTTACGGTACTCGGTGAGATCTTAGGCTCGGACTACATGTATCCGAATTTTCTTCCAATGCAAAACAGCCTGTCAATTTTCATGGGGTGATCTACGCATGCGGTGCACCCTGCTGATTGGCCAACGAGGCCCTGGCGATCGACAATGGCAGTATAACCATTCACTAGGCCATAAATAGCACAGACCGGGGGCGGGCGTCAGCGTCACCTGTGCGATGCCTAGTGCTGCGATGGCCAACACGTCTGCCCATCTTCGCCATTATGGGCAAAAGTTCCTTATGAGCAGCAACAATATTTATTTTGTGGTGGCTTTCATTGGGGAAGGCTTATGTCCAACAATGAACGTCTCAGGGCTGATATGATGATGATCACACATGCACCTTGTACGCTGTCGCTACGAAACAGATCGAATAACATATTCATATTAAACTATTCTACACTATAGGTACTATGACCAGTCTCTTATACTAGTGGTCTTGTATCTTTGGCAGGGGGGAAGCTGAGTATGGCGACTGGAACTCCATATTGCTTTAGGTGATATGTTCGAATGGATGATCGTAGATATGATTTGGGAAACTATGAAAGAAGTTAAAGTAAACGCACCGCACACCGCGCAATTTTCTCGTTCACTGACTTATCTAACAATTTTATCGGGAAAAACAAGTAAAAGTATGAACTTATACTCTAAACTAGACACTTGACAATGAACTATGACCAATATCTTTCTTAGGAAATGTCAAAAGTTCTGCATGTGTAAATATATAAGTAATCAATAATGTTTTTGTCTGTTTACTCAATTTCTAATTTCTTAGGTCGTTTATAAGAATACTTCGAAATTTTGAAGGCGTCGCACGTTCGTCAGTGGTCTCCCAATTGATCGCAAATAATCTCACTACTAGTATAGCGAGCTCATTTGCGTTGCCGGTTTTCACTGCAGATTAGAAATCTAGTTACCTTGTTGTTTACCTTGCATTAAATCCAACGCGTTATTTTTCTGTTTTATTAGGAATATATTAACATTGTCTGAAGACATGAATTTATGTATATACATTATTGTATGCTGAGAACCGGGTGTGGTAATGTTCATTGGGGAAGGCCTATGTCCAACAGTGGACGTCTAAGGGCTGATATGATTATGAAGACATGTACTGCACCTTTCCTCGATATTAAAAAGTAGTTGTGAAACGAGTTACACATTTATTTTAATATAAAGTGATAAGTGATTCAATTTAGCATTTTTCAATTCCGAATTTCATATTTCACAAGTTCAATGTGTCACGCATCGATTCTTTTACACGGAAATTACGTCATCACCGCATACCGACTTGAACCGCTATAAAAATATTATAGCTGGTTTTATGCCAGTTTTAACTATAGTTATATGGATTACATTTTGTATACCTAACTATTTATTTTCTTTATGGGACGAGGAGCTTTCCTGTCTAAAATAATAAAAGAAACAAATTCTTAGACACCCACCCCCTACATACATACATAAATATACACCCCTCTAGATATACACACACTCATATACTTTTCATTTGCGCTGATTATTATTCCTACACATTAAATTATTTTTATTATTTCCTTAATTTTTAAATTATCATATTTTTCTTAGTTTATTCGTTTTCCTCTCTTTTGTTTGTTCTATCTTGTGATCCGTTTTACTTAATTATTGGCCTTATTATATTGTGAGGTTTGATTTTTATCTAAGTGTTTTGTGCTCTTAACAATTGTGTAAATAAATTTTAAAAAAAATTACAAAGTGTAGGCTGTTTTGATAACAATTACCACTACGTTCTATATTAAAGATTATCCACATATTTTAAGGATAAATGCATCAAATAGCATTGGGTTGGTTTCACCTTCTTTCTTAGCCGTGGACCACGGTAAAGTACATTTCACTTGTCATTAAAAAACTAAACCTGAGTGGCGACTGGCGATTAATAGTAGCTCTGTGACATTGTCTCCTTATACAACTTATCACACACATCACCAACACACACACACACTCCCTTTACACACACTCCCTTTACACACACTCACATACACTATACATTCATTACACACATTTGGATGTAAATATGATTAATCAATTTAATTTTAATCCTACTAGTCCCACTTCCTACTAATATTATAAATGCGAAAGTTATCAACCATTAGACGGTTCGTGCTTAAACTTGGCACACATATAGGTTATGTCTTGGAATAGGACATAGGGTAGGTTTTATCCCGAAAAAACATCCTATTCCTACGGGAAATACGTAATAATTTGTGATGTTAAGTATCAAGTATTACGCGGACGAAGTCGCGGGCAACACCAAGGATTATATAAATTCAATGCTTTAGTAATATTTTTTGATTGTCATATTTATCATTGTATCTACTATCATCTGTACTTCCTTTTAACTTTATCTTTAATCTACATTATGTAATTATGTTGAACTTCGTTATTGACTGTATAATTTTGTAATAATTTCTAATAATAATGTAATTGTAATGCTATGAAATTCACGACAAAAAAAGTCATCCTTATCATCATCAGGTTATTTTTGTCTCCACTGCAGGAGCACAACCCTCTCTTATCTGCCGGAGATAGACAGAGGAATTGGCCTACACTCCCCGCGCTGGCCAGACGGGCTGGGGAGGCCTGATTGATGTTTTATAATGTATTCCCTTAGTCGCCTTGTACGACATCCACAGGAAGAGTTGGAGTGGTCCTATTCTACTCTACCGGAAACCACACGGCAAAAAATACTATTAATTAATAAATAAATTAGATAAAATATAGCATAGACCGGTGAACGCCCAGCACCGTCCAATAGTAGACGATGATAGGATGCTGATTATCTTATTATATGCTGGAACAAAGAACCGTGATTTAAACGCAAAACTAGCTGGGAGGGGTTAGATATACAAAAGATAAACACGACTAAAATAGCTTATCAAAGTGATCGAATTCAGTGAAATGTCTGTAACGGGATATTGGATCGGTTCAAAGATACATCAGTAACAGCTCGTCGGTTCACTGCTCTTTACGTATTCACACAGGGCCGGCTGAAGTGAGCGCTTGTAGCCTCTCTAGTTGAAATCTTATATTTTATTTATTGCCAAATTCAATTACTATTTTGTGCTCGATTAAAATACATAAATACAAAAATAAAACTATACACACTTCGTGTAAACTTACTTGTACGAGTACCTATATACATGTTAACTGCGCAAAAGTAGTGAGCAATTTTTTAATAAAAATAAATTGGAATTTTATATATTGTGCACAAAAAATTTACAAAGAAACCAAAAAAAAACTCATGTATAAAAGGATCTCTTTGACAGATTCCCACCAGCCCACCAGCGACAGAAAGAAGTTCGTAAATATTAGTGCAGACTTATACGGACGGCCTAATATGATGTGAAGTAACTTAAATAAGGTAACCAGCTTCTTACCTAGAAAGCAACCATTGGATTGCTCCGAGCAACAACCCAAATGATCCTCACATATTACTCTCTCGTCCTCAACTTACTAAATGCTATGTTCTTCAAACTGAAAAACCCGCAATGCTACTTGTATTTGACAAAACGGGGCGCCAAAAATACGATCTAAAACCGAGGCTCTATTACCTTCAACTGGCCCAGTAGACAGCCATAGCTAATCTTCCAGTAATCACGTTTCGTATATGCTAACTTCACGGTACATTTATTTTCCTAAAGAATTTGTTTTCGATATTTCAGATCTAGAAGTTATGTTTAGAGATTACTTACGATGCTCTGAATTTTCTTATTATATGACACTATCTATGTCTTTACTATATGTCAGTTTCCTACGTTAAAGTAACGGTATATTTTTAACGGTATAGGTTATTAAAATGTTTGTCGTACACAATTAAATTAAGGCTTCTACCTAATTTTGTGTTTTAGTTTAGATTGCAATACCGGGTCCGGGTGCGGGTGCGGGTCCGGGTGCAGGTCCAATATGCGAGTTTTCGAAAACTATTAAATAGCATAACTTTTTATTGACTTTGCCGATTGCAATGCAATAAAGCATATAGTTACACCGAATAAAGACTATGTTTCTGTGGAAACTTCATCGAAATCGATTCAGTAGTTTTTAAGTGATGCGTGCACAAACAAACAGATAAACAGACAAAAATTCCGAAAATGATCGAAATGTGTTCTATTACTTATAGAGACTCCCCATTTTTTTGCAAATATCTTCAATGTACAGACACGCGAAGTTTACAATTTTATTTATTAGAATAAAGTTATTTACTAATTCACTAAAAATAGAGCTCGCCTTAAGTAAAATTGACTCTCCCTCGTTTTAGAAATGCAATTAATAAGTTATTTTTATTTCCTGTAAAAACTTTTTTAAACTTTTTTTACATCCGAACCTTTGCAGTAACTACGATATGAGTTACCAGAAAATTTAATAATGAAATTAAAAGTTAAACGCTGAAGAAAGACATGGCGCTATATTCCAACTAAAGCTTATTACAAATTAAAAGTCAATAACAATTTGAAAGAACTCTTAATGAATACAAGAACAATTTAAAACAAACTTGAACAGTTCATAACGGAACTCTTTGAGAGCTAGCTAAATAAGAAAAATACTCGCAAAAAAGGCCGTCAAAGTCGATGAATTAATTATGTAAAAAATTGAACTTCTCTTTTTTTGTCAATGCTGTTTTCCTTTGAAATTACTTTTTCTACAAAGAATTTTTAACGTGTAAGTAATCATTTCGTATTCCATTAATATTTCTCGCTCTGCGACGTTTTACCTTAATTACAGGTTTATACATTAAGGTTTCGTAGACTTACTTATAAAAGGGAGGTATTACTTATACAAGTGGTGAGTACGAGTGACTACAAGTATTTGAAAATTATAACTTAACGGCAGCCATCATTAGATACATTTCATCTCATACAACTCTGCCGATGGTACAAGACCACCTGATCACGCGCAGTATCGATGTGTGCGAGGAACGTGTTGTTAGATTTGTTTGCATGTGTTTCGTTGCGACAGCGTATACAAATAATTTATGTTTTAGAGAAAGCATGTTGCTAGGTACCGGCCTAATATTTTGCACTGATATAGAATAAAGTTTCCTGTTAATTTCCATAGCAATAAACATTCACGAAATCTTTAATGAATTCGCCTTCAAATTCGCATAGAAAATAAATGTAATGCTACCTCCATTGGAATTGAGGCGCCAGAAACTAATGCAAACCTTTATGTTTCTGATTGATCATAAATGAATCATTAATTTGTTTCATCCCTGCGATGTCTACTGCTGGACATTAGCCTTCCCCAGTGAACGCCACCACACTCGTCCTCCGCCCTCCGCATCCAACCACTTCCAGGCAAGTTCCTCATGTCTTTGATCCACCTGGCGGCGGAGCGTCCCACTCTATTCGTGCTGATCCGCGGTCTCCACTCCAGAACTCGTTTGCCTCAACGGCCGTGGTTCTATGCCAGATGTAACCCAGCCACTTACCACACTATTTACGTATCTATCCGACTGTATTGACTGAATTTGACTCGACAGACTGACTGAGCAGCCCGACGACGAAGCCGTCATTGTGATGTCGCGCCCCTGAATGGGGAGAGCGGCCGTATAGAGGACCAAGCACAGAATTAGTTATTTGTAGGGGGATCAAGCAGGGTGTCCGGGAAAGAGCACCTGAGCAAGTACCGGGCACCTCCCCCGTGGTTCGGCCTATATGACCTAAATGTCGAAAGGCCATGGGAGGTGGAGGGTCAGTAACACAGCCACTTCAGCTTGCTAATAATTTCAACTATGTCGGTGACCTACGTTCTTCATCGGAACTCTTCACTACGAATCCTATCCAAAAAAGAAACCCCGAGCATAGCCCTCTCCAAGCTTGCTGAGCGACTTGAAACTTGTGGATCAGGCTCACCGTTAGTGTCCACGTTTCTTCGCTGTACCTAGGTCATGCATGACAGACAGGTCGCACTGATTAAAGACTTTTGTCTTTAAACATTGTGTATTAGGCGACGTGGAGACTTGGCGCACTGTTCCGAATGATTTCCATCCCGAATTGATTCTTCTGTTAGCTACACTATCGAAATTGTTCCTACCCAACTGTATGCAACATATATCACCGACTAAGTACCTACAACATAAGGTTCATATTCATATGTAAAAGGAAACAAAGTGAACACTGTACATTATTTTTCTTTCCTGTTGCTAATAACACGTCTGGCTGTATGGCCACTTAAATATGTAGTGAATAGGTGCGCTATTTTAAAACTGTTCGTTAAATTGGACATCGTGAGCCTCGGATTACATCGTGAGCTTCCGGTTCATCCAAATACAGAAGTCGGAGTTCCATCAGTTTGAGGATGCCGTCGAATCAAATCCCATTGAAGAACACAAATTGCGCGAACACCAATGGTGTCACTCCAATGTCTGTCCGTCTTCTGTCTGTCTTCTGTCACAGTTCAAAGATAAACTGAAATCTGCCATAGTTATAACTAGTAGCGACGCAAACTAGGCTTTTGTTCATTAGTACGGAACACTCATTACGCAAGACACATCGGTTATCGGTTTGCACATGTAATAGTAAAAACAACAGTGTACTTTGACCTTCATAACGCATCACGTACCTTCTAAAGTAACGGTCCTGGCAGAATATCAGCGTCGCGCCGCTGGGCTGCGACATTATGCTGGGTCAGGGCCCTTTCCGCAGCACAGCACGGGCTACACTGTTACTGTTACTCTGTTATGATTGTTTGCTGTACTTCTGTATCATTAAGTGACCTATCTGTAACATTGTATTTGTGCTGTGTCTAAGAATAAATGAATTATCTATCTATCTATCTATCAAGACCCAAAACGCGCACTTGACAGCATTTTATATTTAGAACATGGTGTTGCAATCGGGTTTTTAAAGTAAGGTATTAAAACTACAAGACTGATCCCAGGAAGATTTGGCATCCCTTAGTCACAGGTGTTTCCAAAACAGTTGCCAGACTTAAACTAAATGACATTAGATGTACCATCTTAATCTCACGTAGCTTCGCTTATTCTACCTGGCGAGTCACGAACGCTATCCCCAGTCCACAATTACATTAAATTCCCTGAGTTGACACTCGGTACAAGTAATCTTAAATTGAAGGTACACAATTACCTGAAGTGTTTTGGTTTTATCTATTCAGTTTGCAGTGAAGGGCGAACGCCCTCCAGGTCTCGTTTTCTTGCTCTGTTGCACATATTAGGTTGTTGCTCTCACTGTCGAGACAGATATTGACACTTTGGTTACACCTTGTTGTTTTATTCACTATCTTTTTAGTAAGTCCAATTTTCTTTTGAGCCCTTTGAACACATCTGAACAAGATATGATTGTACAATCAAACGAGCTCACCTGTAAATGA
Organism: Esperia sulphurella; assembly: GCA_947086405.1. Lineage (NCBI taxonomy): Eukaryota > Metazoa > Arthropoda > Insecta > Lepidoptera > Oecophoridae > Esperia > Esperia sulphurella. The sequence goes on from OX352272.1 coordinate 4,561,715, forward strand.
AGTTTGTTTGAAATTATAGTCTTGCTGCCTATCCGAAAATGATGAAACCCACCGGGTGATATCAAGCTATCTTTAGCCCAGTATAGGGTTATATAATCGGGACAAAACTTTAAAATCAATGACATTGAGGTGCCGGGATAACCTCAACACTGATAGCGCACATAAGTTGTGGAGTGAAGACCAAGTAGCGGTAGCCACAGTGTGACACCCTCACAACTAATAGGGCATACGAGTTCTAAGGTGAAGAGCGCGTAGCGGTAGGCACAGTGTAGGACGCCCGCAACACTAATAGGGGACACGAGTTCTTAGGTGAAGAGCGCGTAGCGGTAGGCACAGTGTAGGACGCCCGCAACACTGATGGGGCACACGAGTTCTTAGGTGAAGAGCGCGTAGCGGTAGGCACAGTGTAGGACGCCCGCAACACTGATGGGGCACACGAGTTCTTAGGTGAAGAGCGCGTAGCGGTAGGCACAGTGTAGGACGCCCGCAACACTGATACGGCACACGAGTTCTTAGGTGAAGAGCGCGTAGCGGTAGGCACAGTGTAGGACGCCCGCAACACTGATACGGCACACGAGTTCTTAGGTGAAGAGCGCGTAGCGGTAGGCACAGTGTAGGACGCCCGCAACACTGATGGGGCGCACGAGTTCTTAGGTGAAGAGCGCGTAGCGGTAGGCACAGTGTAGGACGCCCGCAACACTGATAGGACACACGGGTTCTTAGGTGAAGAGCGCGTAGCGGTAGGCACAGTGTAGGACGCCCGCAATACTAATAGGGCACACGAGTTCTTAGGTGAAGAGCACGTAGCGGTAGGCACAGTGTAGGACGCCCGCAATACTAATAGGGCACACGAGTTCTTAGGTGAAGAGCACGTAGCGGTAGGCACAGTGTAGGACGCCCGCAACACTGATAGGACACACGGGTTCTTAGGTGAAGAGCGCGTAGCGGTAGGCACAGTGTAGGACGCCCGCAATACTAATAGGGCACACGAGTTCTTAGGTGAAGAGCACGTAGCGGTAGGCACAGTGTAGGACGCCCGCAACACTGATAGGACACACGGGTTCTTAGGTGAAGAGCGCGTAGCGGTAGGCACAGTGTAGGACGCCCGCAACACTGATACGGCACACGAGTTCTTAGGTGAAGAGCGCGTAGCGGTAGGCACAGTGTAGGACACCCGCAACACTGATAGGACACACGGGTTCTTAGGTGAAGAGCGCGTAGCGGTAGGCACAGTGTAGGACGCCCGCAACACTGATAGGACACACGGGTTCTTAGGTGAAGAGCGCGTAGCGGTAGGCACAGTGTAGGACGCCCGCAACACTGATACGGCACACGAGTTCTTAGGTGAAGAGCGCGTAGCGGTAGGCACAGTGTGGGACGACCTCAAAACCGAAAGGGCACACGAGTTGTGGTGTGAAGACCACGTAGCAGTAGGCACGTGTGACACCCTCAAAACTGATACGGCACACGAGTTCTCAGGTGAAGAGCGCGTAGCGGTAGGCACAGTGTAGGACGCCCGCAACACTGATAGGACACACGGGTTCTTAGGTGAAGAGCGCGTAGCGGTAGGCACAGTGTAGGACGCCCGCAACACTGATAGGACACACGGGTTCTTAGGTGAAGAGCGCGTAGCGGTAGGCACAGTGTAGGACGCCCGCAACACTGATGGGGCACACGAGTTCTTAGGTGAAGAGCGCGTAGCGGTAGGCACAGTGTAGGACGCCCGCAACACTGATGGGGCACACGAGTTCTTAGGTGAAGAGCGCGTAGCGGTAGGCACAGTGTAGGACGCCCGCAACACTGATAGGACACACGGGTTCTTAGGTGAAGAGCGCGTAGCGGTAGGCACAGTGTAGGACGCCCGCAACACTGATGGGACACACGGGTTCTTAGGTGAAGAGCGCGTAGCGGTAGGCACAGTGTAGGACGCCCGCAACACTGATACGGCACACGAGTTCTTAGGTGAAGAGCGCGTAGCGGTAGGCACAGTGTGGGACGACCTCAAAACCGAAAGGGCACACGAGTTGTGGTGTGAAGACCACGTAGCAGTAGGCACGTGTGACACCCTCAAAACTGATACGGCACACGAGTTCTCAGGTGAAGAGCGCGTAGCGGTAGGCACAGTGTAGGACGCCCGCAACACTGATAGGGCACACGAGTTCTGGAGTGAAGACCACATAGCGGTAGGCACGTGTGAGACGACCTCAAAAGATAGATGAAAACGACGTAAGAAGAGAGTGTAAGAGAATAAAACGGTTTTGTCTAGATTTGTATTACATTCAAGTCTCTAATCACCTGTTGCAAGTCTGACCATAACCAGCCAGCTAGTGTCCAGCAGTGACCGTCGACAAGCTGGTGTGATATTATCGACACAGTGAGATAGTTGATAATAGTACCCCTATAGTGCAGAGAGAACCTGTTTCCATAGCGTCAAGTTCCGTGGTGTGATATATACGAGCGTTTATTGCTCCGTGAGCGGATGACATTAAAAACCGCTTAGCGCACTGGCCGACCACGAAATATCGCCGGCAATTTGGTCGCAGCTGAAAAAAAAAACGCAGCGCACGGTAGAGTAAAATTAGCCGTGTGAAATTGTAGGCTCGGTTACGAGCGGTTTAATAAATAGATGCAGATGTAGTTGCCTGCACCGCACAAAAGGTGTTTATTGCCTTTTTACTTTAACTGTAGCTGGCTTAATATCTAAATTTGCATGCTATTGATAATGGCTGAATTGGTGTTACCTTAGGGTAATTTTAACATCTGGAATTTGTACCAATTTAAGAGCAAATAAATGATTTCTTTCTTGGGCAATAAATGCAAAAATTCGTTGTAAGCACTGTAACTAATATAGTATATCCCATTATTCCTACTTTCTCTTTAACGGAAGTTCTGAAAACAAGAACTTGTCTTCTCAACATTGAAGATGTTAGTAACAAAATGAATTGGGGATACAATTACATTTGGTATGAAATGTCATTGTGGGGGTATGAAGAATAAGTAATAGAATACATTAAGATCTTTGAATAAACATTATTAAACATCAATCAGGCCTCCCCAACCCGTCTGGCCAGCGCGGGGAGTGTAGGTCAAATCCTCTGTTTTCGGCAGATGAGAAGGTTGTGCTCCTGCAGTGGAGACAAAAATAACCTGATTACGAAAAGTTATTAGGAGCGAAAAGTGGACGAAGGAAAGTCGCTTTGCGACACTGAATCGCGCAATGTGGCAATGCATCGTCTCTGCCTACCCCTCTGGGACCAGGGCGTGAGCATTATGTATGTATGCATTACAAGTCAGTATTACAACAAAGAAGTACGGTGTTAGGTGGGATCAGAAGTAGTTTTTAGCGAGGACTAACATTTGATATTTGTTTTATAGAATGTTCATAATTTTAATTTATCTTCACATCGTTCACATATTAACCGATTGCTTATCAGAACTTCTCGCATGACTCGATTGAAAGTACCAAATTGCTTTTTGTTCAACGGATATTATCCGAAATGCCTATAGTGTAAGCCCTGTCAGAGTATTAAACATAGTTTATAATATTAACCGCCTCATTGACCTAGGTGGCATAGTCCTAGTAGTCGTAGTAGGCTCGAGTGCCAGAGGGCGTGGGTTCGATTTTATTTTATTTATTAGGTACACAAAACAGATTACAGTCATAATAAGTAATATACATAAATTAAAAACGTTTTGATTCTGGACGGCAACCCAAACTGTATATACATAGTCAGTCAGACAGTCAGATCAGTAAATAGATAAATAGTAGTAGATTCACATTAGACACAGACAACTTTTTACTTGTACAAGTTGGTCCTGGTCTGGATGTTATATTTGTGAATTATCATGTCCTCGTCTAATTCCCATTGCAATAAAAAAAAATTATTAAAATTTTATTATAGTTATAAAGGGTGTAAGGGACGGTCTTCCGAAAACTTTAACCATGGCTTCAGACCATCACCCTGAACATCGTACAGCAAGAATTTTTTGCCGGAAATAAAAAAAAAAATCGACTCTTCATACAAATCTGGCATGTCATTTGTAAAATTTGTATGGTGAGTCGAAATTTTTTTTTATTTCCGGCGAAAAATTCTTGCTGTACGTTGTTCAGGATGATGGTCTGAAGCCGTGATTAAAGTTTTCGGAAGGCTGTCCCTTACACCCTGTATATATTTAGTATGATTAGCCAATAAAAAAATATATCCAATACCATTAAACTATATTCCATACCGAAAACCAGTTTCTTACATATAATCATAATACATACCGTGCATAACAACCTTTCATCATTCCCACCTCCACCACCTCACCTCTCCCTATGTCTCCATGCCTCAGTAAAATACCTTACACACGCGATATGCTGGATTATTATATTAATGTCGTATTGTCCTCGCGTGCCGTTAATTTACACCTTATATAATGCAACCTTCCATGATACTAATTATTGTTTTCATGTGTAACTAAGTTATGAAATTCTATAGCTGTTGCCCGCGACATCGTTCACGTGGACCACTTAACATCGCAAATTATTATGTATTTCCCGTAGGAATTAGATGTTTATTCGGGATAAAAACTATCCTATGTCCCTTTCCAGGACCTAACCTATATATGTGCCAAGTTTCATCCCGATCCATCTAGTAGTGGTTGAAGCGTGATTGAGTAACAAAGTTTAAATATCCAAACGCATTTATCCTACAATGTGTAAGATTCACAAGTTTAAAGTCAGTCAGCGAGCTATAGAGAAGTTTTGCCTCATAGTTTGTTTCAAATTAAAATGAGGAGAGTCGACAAAGAACTTAGGTCAATGACATAGCTGTAATAATTAGTACCTAAAGCGTCAGTAGATGCGTCACTGTCGCTCGAGTTCACGCTCATAAACTTGCAGAATTTCAACAACAATCCAAAGGCAGAGAATATTACACACTACTGAGCTGCTACCGCCGACCGCCGACGTCGCGTCGTCGTGAAATCAACGTCATAAGTTAGACAGAGAAGCACTTATGCTGTTGACGTATAACTTTGTCCCTCTCTCGATTAATTATATTCGCACGCTCGGTCTTCTTACGCGCACACAAACGTGTACGGAAATGCTAGTGTTCCTGTAAGTAGTATTTAATAGTAGCCAACAATCTCTATGTACTACTAGATGGAGCGTCCCAAACAATCGCTCTGTTCCACGCAAGTAGCCATAACTCTTTCACATTCACAATGAAACTTGTGCAGTTACTACTCAGAACATTTAATTATTACTAAATATTGACATTATTTAACCGTAGCGTCAATATTTAGTAATAATTAAATGTTCTGCGTAGTAACTGCACATGTTTCAAAGTGAATGTGAAATAGTTGTGGCTTCTTGCGTGGAACAGAGTGATTGTTTGGAACGCTCCATCTAGTAGTACATAGAGATCGTTGATAGTAGCTAATTAAATCTGTTCGCTTGTACAGAGTACCGAGAGTGTGCCAAAGGCCACAAGTACGTTGCCACATGAGTATTTACTACGTTTTCGCACGCTTGATTCCTTACTACGGTACGCTTCGTGTACCTACGTGTTAGTACACTTACTCTTCTACTCTACTTCAAACAGGAACACAATAATGCTACAAGAATTGCTGTTTACCGGTAGAAATATGTCCAAATGTCAAAATATAAAATCGACCCGCCTCCCCAAATCCTCTCATTAGTTTAATCGCAGTATGTATGTATAATGCTCACGCCTAGGTCCCAGAAGGGTAGGCAGAGACGATGTATCGCCACTTAGCGCAATCCAATATCTAACGACTTTCCTTCGCCCGCTTTTCGCTCCGTGATACCCCTTGACGAGATGTGTTGCGAACAACATCGCCGTCTCCGTGTTGAGGTACCACGGTTATCTAGGGAAATAATGGTTCATCTCATCAGAGCCCCACGCATCCATCGGCACGGCAGATCTTGGATTGGCGGACGGGACAGGAATCGGGGCGAAAAGACAGGAGATTAGGTATGGGTAAGGAGTATAGGTTAGGAATGGGATACCTACCACTATTACGGAAGTATAGTGTGATTGTACCTACTCGAGAAGCCGGGACCGCATACCCGTGACTCGTCTGGATTTCACAGGTACACTGGATATTCTATCAGAGTCTCTAGCAATGCAAATGTAGACATTAGATTTCTTTGTTGATTGTTGCATAATGATAATCCCATATTTTGAATTCATATTTTCCATCACACATAGTCCTAACATCAAACTTAATAGAATCAGAGAGAACAAAACACGAACGTGCCAAACAGCTAACGAACAGACCCAAAACAATAGGTATTTGTTACACAATAGGTTATACAAATATTTGCATTTGCACAGCTAGGAATCGAACCAGTGTGGAACCTAGAATAAGGTAATAATAAATCGTAGGTATTCTTGGTAAAAGACAGACGTTCTTCTATCAACGATAAGGAATGTAGAGCAAATGGATGGTGTTTCTATCCACGATGGTCTGAAAAACTAGAAAAAGATATACTAAGATCAAAAAATAAGGCGATACATTACTCTTGTATCAAAGGACAATCGATGTAAATTAAATAAATCGATGCTAGGCGATAAATGTTTCGTGTTTTTAATTTGTAAATTGTTTATTTTGAAGCGGAACTGAGCGTAAACACAAAATATTGCCAAGGGTTTGAGCGAAATTAAAAAGTTTTAATTGAATATTAGCCAGCTGAGCGAGGAGAAGAAAGTAACGAACTCGCAACGCTTGCTCTCTTAAAACTTGCCAGATTGAAGTTTCTCGGCCGAAAACCGCCAGTTCTGAAGGAAAAATGTAATTAAATTTAAAGTTTTTCGACGAAGACGTCATGTTATGGTAAATGCAATCAATATTTTCATTATAAAGTGCTTTTAACATCCTTCCTACTAATATTATAAATGTGAAAGTTTGTATATTTGGATGTTTGTTACTCAATCACGCCTCAACCACTGGACGGATCGTGATGAAACATAGCACACATATAGGTTAGGTCCTGGAATAGGACATAGGATAAGTTTTATCCCGAAAAACATCCCATTCCTAAGGGAAACCATAATAATTTGTGATGTTAAGTTGTCCACGCACACGAAGTCATGGGCAACATCAAGTATAAAGTAACTATAACCAAAGATAATATATACTAGAGTAAGATAAGCAATCCCCGAACAAAAAGTGTAAATCTAAAATTGGTAGCATAAACCTAGATGGCGCATTTGCTATCCAATATTAGCAGTTGGCGAAGGTAAAAAGTGGTAACACTACCCGTCGCTAGATGTCATTACATGTAATCACCTAATGAGTTCATGAACGTGTTACGTAACAGATGGCGCTAATTCGAAACTAGTTACAATCTGGCGCAACTCTCATAGTAACAACAGTTATATGAAACGAACTAATGGCAGTTATACCTGTCTTGCTTTAACATAGATACTTCTCATTCACACCCCTAGCCACCATGCCCGCCATGTTTCTTATTGCAGTGTCGTTCTTTGAATTTCTTTTTAACCGACTTCAAAAAAGGAGGAGGTTCTCAGCTCGACAGTATGTTTTTTTTAGTATGTTATGAGATTACTTCGCCAATTCTGAATGGATTTTGATGTTTCTTTTTTTGTTTGGTAGGTTATACTTCAGAGGTGATCCCATATAAATTTTATCGAAATAGAGTAAATGGACTGGCGGGATTTTATCTCAATTAACCAAATGTATTTTTTTCAGTACTTTCTGATCCTATTTCTTTCAAATCCGATCCATAAATTCCTTTAATTAGTCATTAATATTACATGTAGGTATATACATCTCTGTGTTATGGAAACAAAGTACCTAAGGAAAGGACAATTCAATATAACATCCAGACTCGAACCAACTTGTACAAATTATATAAAGTTCCCTGCCCCCAGTGAGAATCACGAGTCCTGACTCACTCACTCTAGTACATAAATATTATCTTTACTACAACGATCTCTATGTACTACTAGATGGAGCGTTCCAAACAATCGCTCTGTTCCACGCAAGTAGCCACAACTTTTTCACATTCACAATGAAACTTGTGCAGTTACTACTCAGAACATTTAATTATTTACTAAATATTAACATTATTTACCCGTAGCGTCAATATTTAGTAATAATTAAATGTCTGCGTAGTAACTGCACAAGTTTCATTGTGAATGTGAAAGAGTTGTGGCTACTTGCGTGGAACAGAGCGATAGTTTGGAACGCTCCATCTAGTAGTACCTACATAGAGATCGTTGCTTTACTATGACCTGTAAACTTGTTTTTCTTATCTTCTAGGTAACTAAAATTGGAATACAATCGCAATTGCACAGTGCTCTGGTAAATCAAGCCGAGGTAGATATCTAGATATTCAAACAGGTCACTGACCTGAGGTCAGCTGTTCTTTCTCGTTCCATTTGTTTTTCACAGTTGCGAAATATGTTATGTTTGGTAGCGATTACTACTAGTAGTGCAGTCAAATTCCGAATTGTGACCATCCCTAGCACCTTATTGTTATAGCGATAAAGTAAAAATTAGAATGAACATGGTTATTTATCGTATCAACCGAAAGTACCAAATAGGCATGACGAAAGATTTTGAAATCCTCTTCCGTAATGTAGGTACACATTTACTATTTACGAAAAAACCTTTATTTCGATATAAAACTTAAGTTTAACGGAGTTTAAAGCCATTTTGATAATATTTTTTCAATATTGCGCGCAAACAGCTCGCAGCTGTCATGGCGTCGGCTCTGACGTCACGGTTAGGTAAACATGTCATTGTGTCTATGCGTACGAAGAAAGTCAACAAAATATTCAATTAATTCGTGTGATAAAAATGAATTCCAAAGTTTATAAGTGGTGTGCAGTACTGCAGTGTAAAAACACATCAATAAAAACACCCAACAAAGTGTTTGTACATGTTCCAAACAAGTTATGAACAAGAGATATATGGTTTGGTTAAAGCTCGCACGGCGAAACAACTTAGTCACGAATTCGCCACTTTATTTCTGTGAAGACCACTTTGATGTGAGTATGTTATCATATATTGATAGATCTTATACTTAATATGTTTGTTTGATATGAAATAGTTGAAATATTGAGGCTATGGAATAACTAATTTATTGAGGTTATGTTTTTTTTGGTCTTGGCCATCATTCCTAATAACAATTTTAATCGTTTACTTCTTTTTCCAGTTGCCAAATGATATGGAAAATTATATGGAGTATCATGTGATGGGGTCAGTATCACAAGTACGTATGAAACCAGGATGTATGCCCCATAAATTTATATGCCAACCAGACAGGAAAACACGAACATCTGACACAACAGAGCGACCCTATATAGCTAAGAAACGAAGAATTATGATTCTTGAAGAGTGTAAAAAGGAATTCGAAGAAAAATGTATAGTTACAAAACAATCAAGAAGAAATTGCATCCGGTAGTTCAGGTATTTAATATTAACTTATTTATTAGAATATAGCATTGAAAAAGTTAATTTTATTCTCAGTGTTATTACATAGGTACATTGTTGGTACACACAAAACTACATAGATTTTTCTGTGACCTAGTAATCTCCTACTTGTGTTCATAATTATAACATTGCACTTAAATAATAAAATATTTGTTTTACAGTTCAGCAGAATGTAGAAGTTCCCCAAGTAACACCAAGAGTGTTGGATAAATCAATTCAAGTACACACATGGAAAACATTCAGAAGTAAAGCTAACCAAACAATAGTCAGTTCAGTAAATCAGATGACATCACCATTGAAGCCGTTTCTACATTCTGTCTCTACATCACCATTTAAAATCAAGCATCAAGGTGTTAATAGTAACATGCCTATCTTAAGTTTGGTTAAAGTTCTTGATGATGTGATAACTATAGCTTGTGGTTTGATTAATATACAAGATTCTCTTATTAAATAAAACACAAATGAAATTACTGCATTTTTATTTCCTATTCTATACTTTTATATAACAATGGATACACATAAGTTTTTTCAAAATTTAATAACACTTTCAAGCCTGACACATATTGCTCATCAAAAGTTATACATATAATTTCTATATTTTTATTAGTAGTAAAATTTGGGTCTGCGATGCTGAAATAACACTTATTTAGACCACTTAGGTACATTTGCATTTGAACCTGGGCAAAGCATTTCTTGCTGTGTTTCCCATTTTTTATATAATTGAGATACGTTTTGTTGCTTATGGGACATTTTATCTCCACAATGCTATCTTGACATATTCCATCAGGGGAACCTGCTATCATTGGATATTTTTGGGATGAACAGTCCAGTATTCTTGATTTTTTTCCCTAGTTTCTTGCTTATTATTTCCCGTTTCATTGCTGGTGTGTCTTATTTCAAATTTACTTACAAGGAAGTTTTCACATTTCTCGTAACTCAGCGAGCAAAATTCTTTATTTGTTGCGAGGAAATCGCCCAACATTAATACATCAATCCTGGGCAAATTTGAGCTGTTTGCCTTAACAAAGCTTGGTTCCATTGTTATAGTACAGTGGAGTCGATAAATCACACGTAAAAGAAAAAAATCAATCCAAATGCGTAATCAGTAGTATTCACAACAACTAGGGATCCGCAAAAAGTATCGATACCTGAGTAGTATCGATACTTTCGTCACGATACCAAGTATTTTCGTACTCGATACTTTTGTTACGATACTTTACTAGGTATCGATACTTCGTCACATACTCGATACTTTTTGGTGTACCGATACCAGACCTACTTTGTTTTGCGTATCGCCCAGCGCCAGGGATGAGAATACGCCAGCGCAAGCTCCGTACGCTCCGTGTGTAAATGCGGCAAACCGCATTGTATACTCATAGAGTGTCATCTCATTACCGTTCTCTTCTTTCTTGCTTTGCTGATGCATAACGACCCTCTCGGTCGAGATTTAGAGAAAACCACTATCTTATTAAAATATGATGTCGCTGCATGGAGATAAATTACTTTTTATGTCTGATTTTGGTCTGATTGCAGTGATAAAGACTAGGGGTTTAAAAAGAACCATATTTACATCTACCATTAAGTCAATGTTTATTGTAATAAATAAATAGAGACGGAATATTATTATTATACCAATAATAATATTTCGTCTCTATTTATACTATTTTTATTATTAATTTTGAGGTTTCTAATGTGATGAAAAAGTACTCGATACTGAGTAGTATCGATACTTTTGATTCGATACTATCGTCGGCATCGATACTTTTGATGCGATACTGGTATCGAATACAGTATCGTTACTTTTATTTTTTTGCGTATCCCTAACAACAACAAAACACAGAGAATGACAGTATTGTTTACCTAGGCGTGATGTCATGCACTGTGATTGGTGTTTCAGTCAAAATGGCCGATGCAGTATTTTAATTAATGTTTTATTTTATTGAAAATCTTAATAATCTGAACCTTTTAAATAAAACTAAACCAGTGTTTTAAATTCTTTTAAAATGAATTTTCCCCTAACATCATTAAATCGACGATTTTTGGATACTGTCGATCCATACCATTTTTAGTTTCGCTTTGCTTAAGTAGTCAATTTATATTTTTACTATGGGTAGAGGTGATAATAAGGTAATAATAATTTAAAGTTAAAGTTGCAAACTCAAATTCGAAATATAATTTTTGAAAGTTTTCATTTGTAGCTCAGATTTGTACAACAAAAACGCGATGTAAACGTCAAACGACGTTCCGTTCCGTAAGCTAAGATTTCGAGATATAATTTTTGAGTTTTCATTTGTAGCTTATATTCGTACAACAAACACGCGATGCGAACGTCAAACGACGTTCCATTCCGTTAATAGCTAAAGAAATGTCACTTCTTATGCATCAATGCATTCAAAGATATGAGCTATTTGGGTAAGCGAATGAATTACAGCAAACATGAAACGAAATGTGTTTGACAGCAAAGCTGTTATATAATGAAATTGAGAGCTACTGTTCATTAACTGCTCGTCGTAGTTTATAATATTATCTTTGTACTAAGTAATATAGGTATTATCATCATTGATTACATACATATGTCTTGTTATTTACCTAAACGCCATCTATTGGGGTTTGTAAATGCTATAACATTATGAAAGATATAACGTCATACGACTATTCGACCATAGATGGCGTAAAAGTATAATTTTTCAATATTCTTATCGAATTGTGATAATTCGTTACCTGTAGCGCAATCTAGTGGACCGTTGAGTAACTACAGTTTGATTGACGCATCCAATAATGACATTTGCGGCCCTCGCTATAACCAACCAAATAAAATGAAGTCGAGGTACCTAATCTTCCAGAGATTAAAACCCTTTATTATTCGAATGTGATTTTTTGTAGATGAACAAAGGTTGATTTTTAATTCCGGGAAAATACTATGTTCCTATGGGAAAACCATAACCTATACTAACCGTAGCGCGCCGTGGTACCACCATATAATACAAAGATAATATTACTAATACATACTATTATCCAACCTGTAATACAAGCTAATCACTTATAAAAATATTTTCTACACGAAGGAGTTAGCATAATATGATAATGTTGAATGACAGTTACTAATTGACCGTTATCAGTTTATTAGAAGTCAAAGTGCCAAATGAGCCAAGACATACAAAATATGTAAATCCGCGTAATGACGTTCATTGAACAATGACATAATAATCGTAAACAACGATTATGTAGAACATAAATGATAAAATCTGTATTACTGCTAATTGCCTAGAAAGACAAAAACATGGGCTGTTTTGCTAAGGCGGTAGTGTAGAACATGGGCTGTTTTGCTAAGGCGGTAGTGTAGAACATCGTCTTCTTTGAACGTTCGATTACCTACTTACAGGGCGGGCGGCCATGAAAATATTTTGTGCAAGAACTGGGTCTGGGTTCTCTTGTTCTTCTTAGCCAGAGTGTAGATATGGTGTCCAGAGAGAGAGATTTTATATCCTATAAATATATACATATATATGTACAATAACGTATTGAACAATGTGATTGATAACGACTAAATTCTAAAATAAATGAAATGGGGGAGTGAGATGATCAGTCAGCAAGAAATTGTTCCTTGGCTTGTCGTCTGAACGCGTCTAAGGATTTCGCATGTCTAATTGAAACAGTAGGCAACGAGTGTGTCGACCTCCACGTCCCTGATTCTAAATCATCTTACAGAGTAAAATTACTTTGTTACGCATTGTCCACTGAAAATGAGGAAATAACCTTTTACAATTCGGCTAATCCTCGAACTTGACTGCAACATTAATATTCTTGCAATGTTTACGATTTCTTACAAGACGCTAAAGAAGTTACAAACAAAAACAATCTTACGGAACTTTATCAAAAACACGTCTGACGAGTGCATATTTTTGTGAAAATGAATGAAGATAACCACCCTTGAAGACGGATCTCAAGCAATCATGTTTGTTTCTGATAAGTTGTTTCCTACGAAAAGTGCCAGTTGTGTTGTTTATTTTCCTTTGCATCATCATCATCAGGTTATTTTGTCCACCGCAGGAGCACAACCCTCTCTCATCTGCCGGAGACAGACGGAGGATTTGGCCTACACTCCCCGCGCTGGCCAGACGGCATATAAGAGACAAACTTCGACCGCCTCGTTGGCCTGGTGGCTTGGCCTTTAAACTCGAGCGTCAGAGACCGTGGGTTCGATTCCCACATGGGAATAGACAACTTTGTACAATTTGTACAGGTTGGTCCCGGTCTGGATGTTATATTTGTGAATTTTCTTATCCTTGTTTAATTCCCATAGCACAGGAGTAATCCTAGTTTGGGATTAGACAAGTGTATGTATAAGTTAACTCTGTTTTAATCTACGATTATAAGTTTTATGTTAACTACCTAATATAACATTACGTAAGATAGGTACTTAGGTTGTTTAAAACTCAATTTTTTTTTGTTAAAAAGTAACTAGCAATTAAAAACATGGTTTTGAACACGGTATCACAATTCCGTCTAAGGATATCAATGATGATCTAGCTATTCTTTAAGTTCCTTGATTTCTAATCTGCAGTGACTCGCATTTCTAATCTACAGTGACTAGAGTGACTCATTTGCGATCAGTCGGGAGACCATTGCCGGCCGTGCAACGCCTTCAAAATGACAAATATTCTTCCAAGTGACCTAAGAAGTTAAACAGACAAAACGTTATTTATGTGTGAGAATATGATTATTTCTTTTTATTCACGCATGGAGAAAGTTAAAACATTTCCTAAGGAAGATTTGTTCACAATTCATTGTCTAGTTTTATAAGTTGGTCAATGAGAGAAACAGAGGTGTGTCTTGTTAATGCGTAAAGAGATCTGACGAAGAACGAAGGTGACCGACATAGCCGAAAGTGGCCCAAGCTGAAGTGGCAATGGGCACGTCACATCTGTCGCAGAACCGTCAGCCGTTGGGGCAGACGAGTGGAGACCGCGGAACGGGACACGCAGGGTGGGATGCCCCGAAGCACCGACGAACTGAAGAAAGTGGCCAAAGTCAGCTGGATGCGGAGGGCGGAGAACCGGATATGATGGCGTTACTTGGGGAAGGCATATTCCCAGTAGTGGATATAATGAATAGAATAGAAAGAATAGTATATATATTTGCATAAATAGGGTGCATTACATATGTCAGATCTTATAACTAACAACTGGTAGATCATGCCTATTTAGCCATTCATATAACAGCATGCAAATGTTACACATTACAAATTACACTTGATGAATTTAAATTTAAAGTTAATAATAACAATAATATGTCAATTTAATTAATGATAATGAATGCATAAAAGAATAACGTGAAAATAATTAACAAAACCTACTTAAAATATAAAATACAGACGAACTAGGAGCTCCTCATTCTGAACTGGATTAAAATGATAAAAACACTCGTAAAACTATTTTTCATCTTACAGCTCACCTTATAAATATTTTAAAATCTTGACCTAGTCAATTTAATCGTAAGATACGATACACGAGAACAAATCAAACATAGAAATAAATACAAACACTGCCAAATACCTACCTACCTGAGACCTACATAAATAAAAGCACAGAAATATTTCAAGAAATCACGTGATTGGCGCATGACCATCAAAGTATGACTGTTGATCAAAGATAATATATACTAGAGCTGTTGATACACCACATGTGGGCGTCTAAGATACGCGTGGTCATCCACAAGTGACCTCGTGCTTTAATCAGGAGAAGAAGATTGGCAACGTAAAGTCTGTTCACACGACAGGAATGAAATACCTATTACTCTTTCTTAATAATTTGTTTCTTTTCTACAAAGGTTGAGGTCTCGTTACATTTCTGCGATCAAACCCTACGGCGAAAGACCACACTCAAACTACAATGGGAGAGTATTCTTTAGTATTGTGATGTCCTCATCAAATCCCCGCAGTTTTTGCACTGAACCTTTATCTCAAAATTTTCCAAATTCCTACTGGGTTGTCTTTTGTCTAACACGTCTGAAATAATCAGAAGTCAGGAGGATCAGATTTAAACTTGCATTTAAGATTTATGACCAACAATGGAGAAGAACAGAAGCAGAGCTCGCGGCAGACAACCGGATGGATGGCGAGACAACCAGAGAGCCTGTAAAACAACCAGATCAAGAGAGATCGTCTCCACTTGCTCTAGACTGCGCACGTACTAACAGTTAACTACAGACTGCGTGTACACGATTCTCAGTATTTCAAACAGTCGACAGCGTTCATGTCGAACGACGCATTTCGGTACTTAGCAACAAGCAATTCACTGGCTGTCTGACAGGCCACATACCCCCAACGAAGACTTAGAAACAATATGTTTTTATTGCGTATCATTGACTACACAGAAAATTATCAGAAGACATTGACACGGTCCGATAACAGAATGACCTGAGGCCTTCGCGTCACAACCGCGCCCCCTTTACGTCATCTGTAGTATGTTCCTCCAAGAACTTGATAATTAATTATGTTTTTACGTTAATTTCGATAACAAGATAAGTGTCGTTTAGGCTTTTTTATGTCATATTTATTGTAATATCCTATATAGGTATAGCCTACAATACTTTTGCTATCATGAATTCATGATTGTGGATTGAAATTCCGCGTAAGAATCTCCCTCTCCATCAGTTACAAACTTGTCCATCTTCAGGTTACGGTTGGTGTACTATGATAATCACTTTTTCAAAAACTATAGTGTCTACCACAAGTCAGTGCCATCTTGATACATGCTAACCTCATCCAGTCAAGAGTAATTTATGTATTTCAGGATGGTGAAGTTTAAAAACCTCTGTAACAATGGTCTTCTTCCAGAGACTCATTTTTTTAAAGATTTCCGGCTTTATTTTTTACATAAAAAGCATTCTTGCTTTCATAGGTTCCGATTTCAAAGATTTTGTGCAGTTTCTTGTAAGTATCCTATAGTTTCATAGAATCAATTTCGTCAAGTTATTGTTTGGGGGAGTTTTAAAAACCCTAAAATTATTAGATGAACATTCTTGTCTAAATTAGGTTATGTAGTAGGTACAAGCGAGATAATTAAGTTCAGTTTACGACGACACGCCGTCCTACTCTTCACTAAATCACGTACATTTCATTGTATGCGTTATATTGTTACTGTGTCAGTTCTATCGTTACGCACTGATCATCAATGATACTGACGTTTGGTTTCAACTCCGGGCATCCCGCGCTCACCACCAGCGGGGTGTGCCATCGTGAATTGAACGATCTATTATCATCTTTCATCATACAAAGTATTTACTTAAAAATAATCATGTTTGTCTCGACGCTTATGTACGTGCCCGCGATTTGAGCCAATTAAGATCCCACAAATATTGATAAGGAAAATACGTCATTCGTGCTTTACCTATCTTTTGTTTGTCTCTAAACGGTTGGCGTCTTAGGAAATTTTATAAATTTGATAATCAAATACTGTTTCTTACTTTTAATTGCATACAGCCAGCAACGAAACTTATTTAGGTATCCCATAGATTCTAAGCTCATTAATCAAATGAACAACCGAATTAGCGAATCCTACAAGTAAGTAGAAACTGTGTAAGTATATTTTTAGTGATTGTAATATTTATTTAACATCTGTTTATCTGTCTATACGTGGAATGTATCTTTTCTATCTACATGCATGAAAGTAAAAACTTTTTAGTGGACATCTCCCATATGGGGCGCGAAATATGTTTTCCTTCATGCCTACATGATATATTTTTCTTTCTTTCACAAGGCCAAACAGAGAGCGAATGCTTTGCCTGTCTCTCACTAGGATCAAGTATTAAACATTGATCCTTGGTCTTTCATATCACATCACACTATTACAGATTGTGATTGTGATACTATGTCAGTTTTCAACGGAAACGTCATATATTTCTGACACTTTTAAGATTAAAGGAAGTGCCGTGTGGTTCCCGACTTAGAATAGGGCCACCCCAAATCTCCCCGTGGGTGTCGTCAAAGTGACTAAGGGATTGCACCAGGGACGGGCAGCAGCGTCCTCCTGTGTATATTAAGATAATTACTGCGATCATCAATCCGAAATCTTCATTTCAGCTGATGGACGATAATAATTAAAGAAAAATCAATGTGTCAATGACCACAGACGAACATGGTACAAAATATAATTATTAATTTGAGATACCAACGTCATTCACAATTTCATTAGAAACAGCCTGTAAGTAGGTACTAGATTTTGAAGTTTCTAAACGCAAATGACGTCAC
Organism: Esperia sulphurella; assembly: GCA_947086405.1. Taxonomy (NCBI): domain Eukaryota; kingdom Metazoa; phylum Arthropoda; class Insecta; order Lepidoptera; family Oecophoridae; genus Esperia; species Esperia sulphurella. Next base: position 4,579,437 of record OX352272.1, read on the forward strand.
GCTTCACGTTGACATTTTAGTGACAGATAACCTAGAAACAGCTGGTGAGCTGGCTGCACTGTTAATTTTTTTGTTGTTTGTTAGGTGTTTCCTGAACTAATATTAAAATAAAAAGTGTAGGTATTTGTTTCATTTATTATAACTAATAGTTCTGTGGTGTTCGAAGTGTCGGAAATCTAATCAAGTGAGAAATTAGACGTGGACAAACCCCAATTTCCTGTGAAGTACAGGCTGTGGTTAAACTAAGGTCAAATAAATTATAAATAGGTACGAATTACACCACCGATAAATTGTGAGTGGTTAATTAGTTCCCTAAAGTTTGTTGTGAAAACTCGAGGAAATTTACAACCATTCTCTTGACATATTGTTTATAAAACATAAGGAAATTCGCAACAAGGCATTGGCCATTTGTCTTTGAATTTTTGGACAGTAACACTCTTCAAGAAACTAAGGTAATTAACCTAGAAAATAATTGTTTTGTTTTGAGAGTCGATCTCTTTAGACTTTCGTCATAAAAAAACTAGAAATATCCAGTATTGTGTACTGGAGTTTTAGATTAAACATATAAAAAGCAGTTTGAAGCAGTATGTAGCCATATAGAACTGGTATGTTCATATCTCATGCACTTTGTAACCTATAATCATTAAAATGTCCTCATTTTACTGAATTCTTCCATTAAAATTCAGATATATCCAGATATTTCTGTTCCGAGTATTTTATTGCAATTTCTGTACTATTAGTAGTAAATATGATATCTGTTCAATGTTGTTCGGCCAGTGTGACCTAATGACCTATGTACGTCAACAGTAGGCGATGAGGCAAATCCAATGCCTCCGGATTGCCAGTTCGTTTCTGACATCCACAATGAGAAGCCATACATACATTGATTCCTTGGGCTCGGCCAGGTAAAATTATAACTGACAAGAAATTGTATTTGGTTTAGTGTTTGCTTTTGTAATATGGCTCTCTAATTTTTTTCTTTAACTTTTAACTGCTGTTCTTCACTCAATTTGTGTGTTTTTTTTAATTGTTGCTATATTTTATTAATACTTTGTGCAACTAATTTCACGTTTTTATTGTAGCCTTTTGTGTCATTTTTATAGTTTCACTTCTTTTTCAGTTTTTTGTGTAAACTTTTATTTCAATATTTACCAATGTGTTTTTCTTTCCTTGTTAAATAGAATAATGGCCCAAATCCTAGACGGCAAGGCCCTGTCTAAAGAAATAAAAGATGAACTGAAGTTGAAGATCCAAGACTGGGTCAGTCTCGGTCACCGAGCACCTTCGCTTCGCTGCATCATTGTTGGAGAGGACCCTGCGAGCCACACTTATGTTAAAAACAAAATCCAGGCTGCAATTGACGTTGGCATTGCTGCTCAGACTATCAAATACGATCACTCTTTATCTGAGGAGGAACTCATAGAAGTTATCAATTCCTTAAACACTGATAGTGAAGTAGATGGTATTTTAGTTCAGCTTCCATTGCCTGGTGCCATGGATGAGAGGAAAGTGTGCAATGCTGTAGCTCCGGAGAAGGATGTTGATGGTTTCCACATTATTAATGTTGGACAACTATGTCTAGATATGCCAACACTGGTTCCAGCAACAGCTCTTGCAGTGATTGAAATGTTGAAAAGGTATGATCTGTTCTCTATATACATACTTACATGCATCTACATCCATGTCCTCACTAATATCTCTTCTATTTTACAATATATATTTTTTTAAATAGATATCCCTCCCTAATAATATTATAGTTTCCACATAGATAATGAGATTAAGATACTTTGTTATGCAATTAATTTAATTTCAACTTTGTCCAATCAGCTGTTTATCTGCTTATATTATGTCTTGAATGTGAGTTTAATGAAGGACTTACTTTTTTATTAATCATAGAATACATTTTCAAAAGTTAATATTGTAGGTAAAAACAGAGCAGTATGTAAGTTTTTGATTGTTTCAATATTTTAGGTTCAAAATTGAAACATTCGGCCGCAACGCCGTCGTGGTTGGTCGGTCGAAGAATGTTGGAATGCCAATTGCCATGATGCTTCACAGCGATATGAAACACGAGAGTGGACTTGGAATGGACGCAACAGTCACCATCTGCCATCGCTACACTCCTAAGGAGAAGCTGGAATCCTATTGCCAAAATGCTGATATTATTATTAGTGCAACTGGTAATTTTTTTTACTATTGCTTTTACATTATAAAACTTTAATTAATTTTAGAAAAATACTAAAATATAATTTTTTTTTATAGGCGTGCCAAAAATAATTAAGGCAAATATGGTGAAACCTGGGGCTACGGTCATAGATGTAGGAATTACAAGGGTTACAGATGAACAAGGAAAGACAAAACTTGTTGGAGATGTTGATTATGATGGTAAGCATTGCAAATTTTGCATATATTCTAAATAATTATATGTTATTTGTTTATTAGGGATGTTAAAATAATAAAGTTTTGCTCAGTGTAAGACGTAAAGTGGTTGAGTATTTATCAATAACAATTACACTAATTAGCTAACTTCTTATTTATTTAGTTAACATTTTTTTCCCTTATTTCGCACATGAAATCATAAACCATCATAACTAAAAAATGCATGTTTTGAGAAATCACGATTTGAAAGTTTTATAAATTATATAAACAAAACGGCTAAAGAAAAGTAAGCAATTTTGACTTATTAACTAAGACTTCATCTGTATACATAATGAAAAACAAAGAAGAGGATTTTGAGTAGGTTTTTTTTTTAAATAAAAACTAAGTACTTGCATAGATATAAAATCTAAATATTTAAAAGTGGTTGCTTACAGTGCCAAATTAGCTTACCTGTAATGGCACTGTAATAGTTTATAGTTTCATGTGCGATTTCATCACGATAAAAAGTTTTTTTTTTCTTCCAGAGGTAAGCAAGGTGGCTGGCGCCATAACTCCAGTGCCCGGCGGCGTGGGTCCAATGACAGTAACCATGTTGATGCATAACACATTCCAAGCCGCACAGAGACTCCGCGACATGTCCTCGAGGCTTCAGTGAGTTTTATGCCTACGTGACCGATCTACAGTTGTTTAATCATTGACTTGTTATTGTTGTTAAATCTCTTTGTTCGTAATAAAGTTGATTTTTAATTGTTTCAGTTGTCCAAATGTATTAAATTCACAGTAACTTATGTATCAATATTAGACGAGAATAAAATATATTATATTATTGTTAAACACTACCTGTTTCGTATAAAATTCAATAATATTGGTTCATTTGATATTGGAAAATACTTCATTTGGGGGCAGTGTGTTGGTCAGGAGCCATTTCCATTATCTGCAAGTTTGGTTTATCATTATCATCATCATCGTCACATCAGCTTGTCGACGTCCACTGCTGGACATAGGTATTTCCCAATGAAAACCACCACACCCAGTCCTCGGCCCTTCCTGCGACATAGATTCAAGTCCTTATATCTTTATTGTATTTGAATATTTTTAAAAACTTTAAGTTGCAATCTCTAAAATATCGAATTTTCCTATTATTTGTATATGTGGGTCCAATTATAAAATATAAGATAAAGTGCCTTATGTTATTTTTAAGCATTTGTGAGAAGTATTATAAACGTAATTCAATAACGTGATCGTTATTTTAGTTTTTAAGTGTTCATTATCATTTTTTCACCCTGTTCTTCATTTCTCATAGTTTTCTGTATAGGCTGTGAATCTTTATATTTTTTATACTTTTTTGTTATTTTTATTTATTTATTTCTTAACTTTGCTGTATCTACTTAATTTGTATATGTACTTGTATTACATTAATAGCAATATTTTATTTACTTAAATTCCATGTTATATACATAGTATACTTTATGTCAATTTAGTCTTAAGAAAAATATAAATAAATATGAGAAATAAAATAAAGACTGTCATTTGCTTTTTCCTTCAGATTTTCATATTCTTTTCTACGATAACAACAAAAATGCTAAAATTTTTTTTTAATTATTTCATTTATACTACAGTACCTATACTATTTGCCCTTAACGGTCAAACGGTGGTTCCCGGCTACCCCACCCCATACTTCCCGTGCGTTTCGTCAAGGCGACTTAGGGATTGCACTAGGGACGGACAGCAGCATTCTCCTGTGTATATTAAGATCATTACTGCGATCACCAATCCGCGTGGTGATTATGGCAAATCCCCTAATGGAGAGCCCAACAAAAGTGGCATTCTATTGGGGATGCTTATGTCAGCAGCCTTTCGGCTCATGATAAAAACGCTTACAAACTTTTTATTTGATTATCCGATAGATTTAATATTAATTTCATTAATAAAAATAAATGAAAATTTTTAGCTTCTTTCATCATAGTTTTTCTGATAAACGTAGGAAAAAGTTCAATTTTTTTTACACTTGATCGAGACAATTGATTCTCGAGAATTTACAGATTTGAATTTGTAGAAAGCATAATTATGTTTACACAATTGAACGTGGATTAATCTCATTGTACATCAACATTTCACTTGCAATGAAATATATTTCTTCCTCTACAGATAAACAAAAAGGTTATCATAGGTAATCAAAAAGGCCAAATGAGTTTATTCCTCAAACTCAGAAAAATGAATACATTATTCTGAGTCCTCAATTAACGCTTTTTTTTTTGTTTGCTTTAAGACATTGGCAATAATGCCATCAGTCTAATCACGATATCTTTTTATTTTCTGTTTACTATCAGTATCAGAGTGCCTCAGACCAACGCTGGTCCTGATATAGTCACAGACTTCCCTTACTAACGTTGATAGTGAGCTTTAGTAAGGTTTGGGGTTAGGAAGTTCACTGTTTTAAGAAGATCAGCTTAGTCACGTTTATTTATGTTTCCTTCACAATGTACACACGTACAGATATTTGTTGCATAATATACTATCACTACTAAACACCAAAGCTCGAAGTAAACATTATTTAAAAAAAAAACAAATATACAACAAACTGTTCTCCAAAAAACGCGGGAATCTTGTCCGCTTTCTACAAAAAAAAATATTATATGGCCTTTGTTATTATGCATTTAAGGCACAATAAGTCTACCAATGTCGAAGTTGTGGAAAATACACGAAGGAGGTTACTCTGGTTTCCAATCAGAAAGTCGATACATTTTTAAACGGAAGTTGAGATGATTGTCCAACGCCGCCGCCGTCTAAAACAAACGACACAAATAAATACATTCACCATCACAAAGTTAGTGGAGGGAGAAAAGGTTTATAATACAAATATGTTATCATCTAGTTATCATAGGTACTTGATTAATTCAAAAACTAGTCATTAGACGTGTTTGTGTCAATATATACTTCTTATTGGGAAATGAAAATCTATACCATATTTATAAACATTTTTGCGAATTTAACTGAAAACTAATTTTCAACATCTGAGCCATGAAGATAAACACTTTTTGGTAGCCCTTTGATGGAATATATATTAGTTGGAATCATTTAGAATCCACAATTTATCTCGTACACTTTTGATGAGACTCTTTTGCACTACAAAGGACCATTTCTGTTCTGCGATAACTCCCACGAAATTTAAACCCATCACGTGCTTAGTTCTCGGAGGGACGGACGAGACTTAATACTGACCTAATTGCGTCACTCATATAACGTTTATATGTGCCCATATATATGTAGATCAAAGGGTATGTTAGGATCTTATATCGCTCTCTACCCCGCGGCCCGGAGATATAAACGAGGGGCTGAAACGTGGTCGTGTTAAGTAACAAAATAATTACGTTATTTCAGCTCTGGACGACTTTTAAGGGACCTTCACACTATCGCACTCACTGCTTATTCTATCACTCTGTGCTAGAAAATATTCCAAATTAGATTCACAGAAAGTGTTTTGGACTAATAATTAATACGGTGTAAAGCATTAATGTAAAGAATTAGAATTCATCAGTCGTAGAATTCTTGAAAACCAGTTTGACATCTTTGTCAGTTTCTAAAAGGTTGCCAAAACACTTTACAATTTTCTTATTTAGCAGGGTAGTATTTAGTATTCTCTTCTTATGGTGTGCAAATCCCTTTAGCCGTCAACTTGACGTACTCAAACCTTCACAAATACCCCGTAGGCACTCATTACACTGTCCTTCGTTAACTAATTACGAGGGATATGCCTTCAAATGAGATAGGACTAAAAATAATTGCGCGGTCAAACGCGGCACTTCATACACAAGTAGGTAGGTACCAAAAATTATCCTTAATTGTTTAATTTTACTTTACGACCCTAAAGTATGACCTTTGGGTCTCATAGTTCATAATATTTACTATATACATTAGGTTCCAGCCTAAAACTTCTGCTAATAAAAATGTAGCAAATATAGGAATAAATAAATTTGTAGCTGGATTACTAGGTTACCACATCCCTAGCGGGTGGCAATAATAGTATAACACAAGAAATAAAAATATACTTTTTTAACCACTGTATACGCTACCCGAGGAAATCTTTAATATGCCTGACAGAAAGTTTAAAAATCACACTAAAACAACTTTGTAAAAAAGCCTGTTATAAAATAGACGATTATTTGAATGAAATAAATGTCCTAGTGTTGCTTTAGTTTCGCACAATCTTTATATTATTGTATACAAACTTGATTTTAAAATATGTGTTGCTCGAAGTTTATTGCGTCGTTTCTTCTTCACAGCAGCGCTACCACTTAAGAAGCGGTAGTCGCAAAAAAAAATTACGTGTATAAATGTAACAAGTGTACTCATGTGCAATAAATGATTTTGACTTTGACCTATAATTATAAAACGCAAATTGCAACGTCTCTCTGTTTGTCCGTTAGCGTGCTTTTAACTTGAAAACCACATATCCGATTTCGATTATTTTTTTACTTTTCATTCATAGATATTTTCTCTGGTCAAGTTTCAGTATATATTTTGTTACTTTAGGTAATTATTAGGAGCAACGATAAGGAATAAGGAGTAACATAATTTTGTAGACCCCGTAAGCGGAGCAGCGGGCACGTCTAGGATATCATAAACACTGTTTTATTTCATAATTTATCGATAATGATGTCATCACTTTTTTATATTCCTTAGATTCTTTCATTAAAAAAATGATGGCTCAAAATTCACAATGGTGATGCGTCAGTTACAGTTATTGAGGAAAAAATATTTTGCTTTGGCACACATTGATTTCCAAATGTTTAGAAAAAAATTAAGATGTGCCTTAATACATAAGAATCTTATTATTAAAATTTGTATAAGGACAAAACAAACTACTAAATAGAGTTCCCAGCTATGACAGCGTCTTAACCGCATCAGCATCTTCATACTACGTTGATAATATCTAAAATATTTTTCCATTCATTAGGTACTATACCTACCTAATTCTGCTAATGTGTAAGGAATCACTCGAGACCCTATACTATAAAAATACATCCATAACACATACATGTAGACTACAGTACCTCCGTAGTACCTCCGTTATCGCTCTCTGCCTGTGTGTACATTATGTACATATTTACTGAGTATGTTAGTCCACGTGCAGTAAACTACATGGTTCAAATAGTCTATGGCTACGTCATAAACTATACTATGTTTGTACAATGCAAAGTTCACAGTTGACCTGGTAAGATCTTAGTTCTAGATGGTTTAATCTTACAAATTTAGGTAGATCCCTGATTTGAGTTTGAAATTAACTTAGAGAAGCCTGGACACTAAAAAAAGAAATAACAAACTGAAGTGACAACCAAACCAAAAATATAGAATTTTTCTAGCTCGAATAAAAAATGTTTATGTCAAGAGTATAAATAATGTTATCGGTAAGTTTAGTAATTAATTAATTGATACTGAGTTTACACTCCTTTTAATTTCGCGTGCAAGCATACATAATGCTCAGGCCTTGGTCCCAGAGGGGTAGGCAGAAAACGATAGATCGCCACTTTGCGCGATCCTGACTAGCCTCACTAGCCTCAATCACATTCATCAACCTTTTCATGCACATCCTTTTATTCTCACTGCGGACCAGACTCTTTGAGGACGACTTCTAGCTTCGCACTAGTGCCTTCTACATTCGCACTGTAAATTTAAGTACTTCTGCATTTATATCAAACTTACCAATATTGTCGTCATTTTTAAGTATTTCTTACTATTCTTAATTCCAGTTTAAGTAATACTTTTTTATATAACTAATGGATTGCCTATTTATTCATTTTCTGATATTATTGACTATATATTGTCTAAAAGATTTCATTGTATAGTTTATATAGTTTATCGATAACATATTGTCGACACGTGTTAGACTTTTTTCGGTGTCTCTTTTAAAAAATATATAGACACAACTGCGACACGCAGAAAGACACAACTTTGGTTACATTTAAAGAAATAGTTGCTGTTTATGATTATGATGATGATCTGTTGTGTCAGCTCAAAGCATTGGCATTGAACCCATAGAATGTTTTTGAATGTCGTGAGGAAAACTTACATTTGGTAAAGGGCATATCGTATGGCTTATCAATCCTCGTCAGTTATTGTGTTTGACCAACACTGGGAGATATGATTTGATTTATTCCACAGATCCTCCTGTGACCGACTGTTAAACATTAATCATCATCATCAGCCGAAACACGTCCACTGCTGAACACAAGCCTCCTCAATAAAATGCCACTTTTGCTTGAATGTTCATTTGGGAATTTGCCATAATCACCACGCTTGGCTGGCGGATTGGTGACCGCAGTAATAATATACATCATCATCATCATCAGGTTATTTTTATCTCCACTGCAGGAGCACAACCCTCTCTCATCTGCCGGAGACAGATGGAGGATTTGGCCTACACTCCCCGCGCTGGCCAGACGGGTTGGGGAGGCCTGATTGATGTTTTATATGTATTCCCTTAGTCGCCTTGTACGACATCCACGGGAGTTGGGGTGGTCCTATTCTACTCTACCGGAAACCACACGGCAATAATGTATGCTGCTGCCTGTTCCTGGTGCAATCCCTTAGTCGCCAAGACGACCCCACGGAAAGATTGGTGGTGACTCTATTCTAAGTCGAGAACCACACTCTTAAGTATTATGACTAATATTGTCACAAACCCCCTAACGCAACCATCCTGGTCTGACCCCTCTGAGCTCATCTAATTATATCACACTTGGTGACTAACTCAGCTCATTGCATATGCACCCCGTCGCATATTAGTTACAACACTTCAGCAGTGGTTAGCATAAAGTTATAAGGTTATTACTAGCCAACAACGCGTCTAACTTGGTGTGGGGAGACATGCAAATCACTTGGTTAAACACCTTGGTTACATGTTTTATAGCTCCCTTTTTGAATTATATGTGAAATGTAAAGAAATAGTGTATTCACAGACACGTAGGGTTAAGTCGTTTTGTTTTACAAACAGTTAAAGACATTTGAAGAAGTTAGTGCCTTAAAAAATGAGCGTATAGTGAAAAAAATCCTAGTCAACTAAGTGGGAACGCTCCCAGCGGCAGAAGGGAGCTAATAGGAATCATTTTTTACCTTTGTTTAATTATTTTTAGTTATTATTTTAAATTGAATAAAATTTAGTGTACTCAAAGTTACTATATAAAAAACTAGCTGTGCCTGCGGCTCCTCTCGCGTGGTCTACACAATTATTTACAAACTCTTTTAAAGCGCCCTCGACCACTCCCACATCCAGTCCTAGACCGAGTCCTACTCCCACACCCACGCTTACTACAGCTACAAATGTAGTCCTACAGTCCTATTACAATAATACTTCTTTGATAAATTGCACACCTACAAATGTATTTGAAAACTAAAAATTCCCATAACTTTTGATTTTAAAAATATTTTCAATGTACAGACACGCGAAGTTTACGTTTTTATTTATTGAATAGATATTGGGCTCGATTCTGAAGGCACAACGTTAAAATTTGACAGCACTAAAACTGTTGCTATCCTTGTCACACAGTATTATATAGATAAAGACGAAACCAATTTTAGCGCTGTCAAATTTTAAATGTATGTCTTCAGAATTGGGCCCATTTAGTACTTACGATACTAACAGAGAGGCCCTGTTTTAAAAATCTCTCAATTCTCTCAGCATGTTTCTTTAAAAGAATCATTTATAAATAGAATTCGCATTAAAATGAAACGGAAAATAAATGTGCACATCCATGACCAATAAAGTTCAGTGATATGAGAACTGAACCAACCAGTCAGTGTCGAGATTGCAACGTTAGCTGATTTATGTTCGATATTGCACCCGATTCGAACGACGCTGTCAGTTCCATGCACTTGTTACAAGTGATGCTGCCATATTAAGTGCTTGGTGAATTTGTTTGCTTTTGATACTGACAGAGTGGTCCTGAGTTTAAAATCTCTCATCTCTCACTATCAGGAATTCCTAGAAATACAAGTACAAAATTAGTGTATGAAAGAGTGTAGGGGATAGGTGATGGTGCCAACTTAGCAATGAATAAGGTGAGTACTGTGGGGTGATTATAATGAAAAGTCCGAATCGTGATTGAAAATATAACGCCAAAGTTGCGTGTGCGCACCTGTCAACGGTGTGGCGGGGACTAGAGGTCGCTGCGCGCGACGAGCAAAATATACTAGAAAATTTGCAAACATGATATAAACATAATATTTCTTTTTAATAATTTAGTTTTTATGTTTTTTTTATTTCAGGGAATGCGTTCCTTAAATTAAATTGACATTATCATCATCAGCCTAAATACATCCACTGCTAAACATAAGCCTCTCCAATAGAATGCCATTTTTAGTGGGCTGTGCATTATACGATTTGCCATAATCACCACGCTTGGCAGGTGGATAGGTGATCGCAGTAATGATCTTAATATACACGGGAGAACTGCTTCCCGTTTCTGGTGCAATCCCTTAACGCCTAGACGACCCCACGGGAAAATTGGGGGTGGTTCTATTCTAAGCCGAGGACCACACGGCATAAGGTCACCGTCATAGTCGATAGAATAATAATCTTAAATGGCAGGGTAGGTCACATCTATATGATCATGATCAATAGTCCTCGGCTTAGAATAGAACCACCCCCAATCTTCCCGTGGGGTCGTCTAGGCGTCCAAGGGATTGCACCAGGAACAGGAAGTATATATATAAAAGGAAAGTGTGTGTATGTATGTCCAGCCTTTTCTCCATAACCACCCACTGCCACCCACTCATGGTTGCGTAGTGGTAGATAGCCATTGGTCTGCACTTGCAAGTAAGGGAGTTTGGTTACGATGGGGAAGTGGGTGGATGTGGGTGGTAAAAATGTGTGATGGGATACTTCTATCTTTTTGTAACACATTGTACGGCTCATATAAAGTCGAGATTGTCCTGAATGGCGTTAAGTGCGTTTGTGAGTGTCAAATTGAGAACTTTTCTAGAATATTCCAGATTTTTCCAGAATATTCTAGAATATTTTTATTTTTTTAAATGTACTATCTCAAAATGTGTGACTGTATTTGATGCAGCATGTTCTAGATTGTTCTCATAATTTCAAGAATTCTGTTTATAATATCAAAAAGCGACGATTTGTGAAAGCTGTCGATTGTCATGTCGGCTAATCTGCGGGTCCTTAAAATTGGCACCATACGTAACTTATCCACGCGAACGAAGTCGCGGGCAACAGCTAGTGCTTATTATAAAATAGACGATTATTTGAATGACAAAGATGCCTAGTACAAATGTTACGCTATGTTTATAATAATGAAAAGTTTTGCCGTTTCTTCTTCACAGCGCTAACACCTAGGAAGCGGTAGTCGATAAAAATAACGTTTATAAATGTACCAAGTGTACTCATGTGCAATAGAGGATTTTGCCTTTCACTTGACTCTCTTACCTTGCAATATGGATAGTGGACAAGCGAGTGGTGCTTACCCAAAGGGACTGCACAAGATGGAATCAAAATCTTTTCAAGTTTAAAAAGTCAGCAAAGTTTACGTTGTACAATGTGTTGGTTACGTCAATTATATTTTTATGTTTTACTACAATATGTCAAGAGGTTTTTTTCCGGGAATTTACCCAAATTTCCCATTATTGATAGCCAATTTGAGTTACTTTACAGACACAAACGGACAAAAAGCATATCCATTTAGACGGATTTCTACATAAACGAAAATATTGCATCTTAGATCTGTGAAGTTCATTAGTCGAACGAAAATATAGCTAAGAAACAATATTTTTAAAATAAATAAAAGTCACATTCAATAGCTTCTAGATCGTTCCGCATTGCTATCTTGGAGTAGATGGAAAGCAATTTATATATTAAAGTGGCGATCGATCGTTTCATTCTCGCGAAATGGCGACAACTGCAGAAGCCAACAAATGCAGGGAACTCGGATACGAACCGGCATTGTGTTATATTGCTGCCTCGGGGATATACTATCGGTAACAGCAATAACAAGGGGGAAACGACAGCGGTAAAGCATCAACCTAAAGAAGAATTTGTTATGCAAGCTGGTCTAAAAATAACGAAGATTCTAATAAGTGTTCAATTAGCTAATCAACGCATTGAAAGAAATCGTGGTTGCCTAACAACATCAGGAACTAAAGGAATAGCAGAGGACCGAGAGTGGTGGAGTGATTAAAGAAGGCATATGCCTCTCATTGGGCTTCAACAAGCTGCTGATGATGAAGAAAGTTGAACGACTGCGAGTGCAGAAAGCAGTTGCGGATCGTGAGAGACATCTTCTTAGCGGGCCAGGAAGACCTGGTGACACTTCGACCCTTCTAAATCTTTTTTGCCAAACGCCTGTACATAAACAGTACCCCAAGCCGATTTGGTGGCCGACTTCACATAAGCCTTAGAATTACTCCTTAACTATATGCAGGTTTCCTCACCGAAAAGCCAGTGGTAACTATTATACATAAACCTTACTTACGTTTGGAAAAACTCATTGGTACGGGGGGTTTTAATCCACGACCTTATGAACGTATGGCGAGTGTACAACCAACCTATCTACCACGGCTCTGTCGTTAGAGATAGAGGAAGATATAAAGAGCTGATTGACAATATTCAAGTGTACTGTCACATTCCGAATTAAGTGACGATATGAACGAAGCAGAATAAACTTGGTCATTTATTATAAGCGCACTGACTGCATGTCAGTTTCTTTTGCATACGGGAAACTTACAAATGTACATTGGCTAAATACCACCCTAATCATAGGCACGACAGCATGCGACTGTATATAAGTTGCATTAAATTATATGAATTGATGGAATTGACTTCTTGATTTAGATGATGAGGCACTTCAGAAAGAGACAGCAGAAATAAATAAATAGCAATTCGATATTAAATTAGCAATTCGATCCTAAATTTGCCTGGACTTTCGGGCTTTGACTGTAACATATCTACTAAACTACATTAGTTCTTAGGTCCTACTTTCACTAACAATACTGATGTCATAGCAGAAGTTTATCACTCGAACCAAGCCCTAGCATGTAGCTGCTGATACGTAACAAGCATTACGAACGCAATAGGTACCAAATAGCGTTGCAATACTTACATACTGAAGCGAAAAGCACCGGATGGGGTATAAACGTTTATATGAATCTAAACTTTATTATATTCTTGTAAGTATATCATTTCATTTTAATAGGTACACTTGTCTAATCTCAAACTAGGATTTTCTCCTGTTCTGTGGGAATTAAACAAGGATTGGACAGTATACAAATATAACATCCAGACCGGGAAAAACTTATACAAATTTTACATTGTCTGTCAGCAATGGGAATCGAACCCACGACCTCTGGCGTTCGAATCTAATGACTAAGCTACTAGACCATACGAGGCTGTCAGAAGTATTAAGTAGTTATATCGAATTAAGTTTGATTCTTGGCATGACGTCATGGTAGATGATGACCTCAAAAAGGTAGCCAGGAGAAGACTGCCAAGATTGATAGTATACGAGTAAATCCTTTGTAAACCGATATTTTGTATTATCGTATAGGTATTAATTACCACCCAAATTTCAGGATTTCTTCAAATCAAATGTTAGACTTGTAAAATAGTGTTTTTGAATTGTAATGGTTTTGACTTTGACGGGCAGTAGCGTTCACCTGTATATGTTAGGATCATTACTGCAATCACCAATCCGCCTGCCAAGTGTGGTGATTATGGAAAATCCCCCAGTGGACAGCTCACCAAAAGTGGACGTATTTCGGCTAATAATTTGTTTCTCAGTCTTCAAATTGCACTTATAAGATGTATAAGATGGCGAGACCCTCTTAAGTTCTATAAACAATGACTTCCCATATCATCGGCAACTGATGTTTATTATTCTCGAAATTACTGCTACTGGCCAGTCTTCGCAGAAAAGGAATTAACCAACCCATATTATCTAATGGCCCATTACGTAGGATAGATAGGCTTACCCTAGCCAGTGCTAAGCAGCTTTGGTTTGAAGCTGGAGTCAATATCTCAAGAGCACGTAGCAGTGAGCACAAGCAAAATACCTATTTGTAGGAAATTATTGGCAGACGCTCCGTTAACATTGTAGGAGAAAACGTGAGGATGCTAGATATTGTAACAGTTGTCGGTTTTCTTGTCTTTTATGCTTTAGCAGTATCTGTATAGTTTTTTTTTTTATAAATGTTTTTATTAAAGAGATAAAATGTGATGTGTCCTATCCTTATTTAATTCCCATAGCACAGGAGAATTTCTTATTTTGGGATTAAACAAGTGTATGTAGTCATATGTATAATATTTATTTCATATGAATTACCTTTCTACCGGGTGAAACACTCTGCTTTTCACTTCGACTGTATAAAACTGTACGTGCCGGAGTGGTACCTACGAGCGCGGAGTCACCTGCTGTTCATAACACCACACTCGCGCACCAACCTCTACCGGCACTCGCCTGACGCGCGCGCACTGCAGCTGTTCGGCTCCCTGCTCGCCGAGGCACCGCACTATGACGTGCTCATGGACGGCATAGGACGGCTGATGACGGAATGTAAAGGAATGCTAGAGAGACGAATGCCTGTTTCGTCTATAGCATAAAAGTTATTGTAACGCAAAGGATTAAGAATCTGTAATGTTGCAATATTTTAAATTAATAAATGTCTAAATAGTACATTGTAAGGTATAGTCAACAACACACTGAGTTGAAAACACGCTATTTGGAAACGTACAGCAATGTTAATGGCATCCAAAACATTGAAATTGTACAAAATGTACCGTATTTAATACCAATTTTGTATTTGCTTATGAAGGTACTCCTTGGAGAGTTACATTTATGGCGTACTAGCTTGCCCGCGACTTCGTCCGCGTAGTTTTCGATATTTACACATCTTGAATTTCAAAATATTCCATTCGAATATAGGAATGAGATGTTTTTTCGAGATAAAAATTATGCTATGTCCTACTCCAGAACCTAATCTAAATGTGTGCCAAGTTTCATCCCGATCCGTCCCTTTCGCATTTATAATATTGGTGGGATTAAATCTGTGTAAGCAGAGAATCTAATAAATAAAATCGTAAACATCGCGTGTCTGTACATTAAAGATATTTGTAAAAAAAAAATTGAGGGGTCTAAGGATAAGTAATAACAATCATTTTTGGAATTTTTGTCTGTTTGTCTGTGAGTTTGTGCACGCATCACTTAAAAACTACTGAACGGATTTTGATGTACTTTTCACAAAAACATGGGTCGTAACTTAACTTAACATTTAGTCTTTATTTCAACGCAATCGGCTAACTCAATCAAAAGTTATAGACATTTTTAGTTTTCAAATACATTAGTAGGTAAGGTTAATATGCAACATATTGCACATAATAGTATTTCCGTACTATTCAGATTGCGATTGGATTACATTTGGAGCTGTGAGTGGGAATTGGAGTGGGAGTGGGCTTTGGCGTTGGTGTGGGCGTGGGAAAGGGTGTGGGAGCGGGAGGGGAAGCGGAAGCGGGAGCGGGAGGGGAACAGGAACGGAAGCGTGAGCGGAAGCGGGAGTGGGGGAGAGAGCGGGAGCGGGAGCGGGAGTGGGAATGGGAGCGGATTCTGTAGTTCACGCGAGCGGAGCCGCGGGCACAGCTAGTACTAAATATATTTGTGCAGAATCGCTACGTCGCATAAAAGAAAAAATGCCCTTATACACGTTACAGTTATTACAATTATAAGGACGTTGCCCTTTTAAATAATTTTAATTTGACAATTATAATTTTTTTTTATTGAATCTTTGTTAACTTTTTAGAATAAAAGTTAAACTGGAGTCATAAGACTTTAAAATCAGCTTAAAGTTCATCATCATTATTAATTGGTAATTGAATTTCACAGGGTGCTACGATATTTCCGCTTTCTAGTGTGAAATTGCCTTCGTGGCGAGTCAGTAATAAGCTTTATTTAATGAAATCTCATTATCGAAAGGCTCTGAATCCGGCCTAATAGGATTTTTCTCTGTTGTTCGCCCGTTCGGATCTTTTTACTGTTTACTATTAAGTTTCGTCAGGATTGAGGTTTGCAGTGCGAAATCATTGACTTAAACTCAAATGCACATTAAATTCAAATGCAGTAAAAACTATTTATTTCTCACAACAAAGAGTAGATCATATTAATTTAAACAATTGGGTGTATTTCACTTATGTATGTGCTTATCAGCAGCGTTACGTCTACTGCAGAACTTATGTACAGGCTTGTAGTCGGCTGTCCATTGAGGGATTTGCCGTAATCACCACGCTGCTACCCGTCCTTGGTGCAATCCCTAAGTCGCCTTGACGACTCCCCACGAGAAGATTGGAAGTAGCCATATTCTAAGCCGGTATCCATACGGCACTCTTCTGTTACTTATATGGGACAGTCAGGCCAGTAAAATTTACTTAATTTAATTAATAATATAGCCTAGGTATAAGCTAGTAATGTTTGATTTTGGTGTATAATAAATGTTATTTATTAATTGAATAATTTCTTTAACAATATTTATTAGAATTTTTATTTTATTTAACATTATAAATTATTATATTTATAATTTTAAATTTATTAATAAAAATATTAATTATTATTAAAATTCAGACAACCGACACTAACATTACACGAGCGAGACACAACACTTATTGGCATATTTTATATATGTATGTTTGTCTCCCTCTTTGATTCGTATGGGATCGGCCCTGCAAAAAGGAGTCGGAAATCGGAGAGAACTATGGCCGGACGCCGCGGAAGTTGAGAATAACTATTTAATTATAAAACCTGTGTTTATATGTAAAACGGTGCACCAGGACTTAAACTAAGCAGGACGGGGTAAGCTTAGGTTATTTACGTTTATTTTTATATATATCGGAACTACATAGTAGAACCAAGAGACGTCAAATACACATCGGTTTTCGGATATTTTATCAGCAACCTAAATTCGGAATTTACGACTGGATCGCTTCCGACGTCAGGGCTGGTGTCCAGACTGAGGAAGATCCAGCCGCGGGTGAGGTGCGGAAGACCTCACAAGAGATAATAAAAAAAAATTCATGCGTGCGTGTTTAATAGGCAAACTAATACCACTGAAGTATGAACGTAAACCCTTTATTTTCTATACTTAACGTAATTGGAAATGAAATTGTACACGAAGTCTGTCTTAACCTATCGCACCTCGTAATAAAATTATAGTTTGAGTGGCGTGGCCTGAATGCTTACGATAATGTAGCGCTGCATGAGCGCCCGCCGTAGAAATGCGTACCAAAATGCCTCCACGTTATTCAAAAACCTGTGGTCTGAGATAACTCGTTGATAAAAACGTTAAATGGCGTTTTTGATAGTTCCACAGTTTAGGAAAGCGCAGGGGTGTAGAACAGTTTTATTGAAACATTCATTTCTAATCATTAAAATAATTATCCTATCCTATCCTTGGGAAACGTAGTATTTTAAGAGGCTACTTAACATATTTTATTCTGTCGAGCAAATATTTCTGGAATCATGTTTTGAGAACAAACCAAATCTCAAAAATACGATCAATTATATAAAAAAAATTGAACATGAATTGATAAAAGTATAGGTTTCGTTCAAAACGATTTGAAATCGGACACATTTTTTCAAATCCTCCTCTTAGAGATCTTTTCGCGACCTTTAGCCATTTACGTTCCCATCGAGGTCAGACAGTATGACCTCGTTCTTAAAATTTCCTTAATTTTCTCTGAGACGAAATTTTGTCTTACTCCAAGTTGATCAAGATCGTCACATTTTGATGACCAAGATAAAATATTTATGACATGCAACCCATATAGCGAATATCGTACTTCGTCTACACATATAATAATATGTGTTATAAAACAGTAAGGAGTATAAAGTCTACATTGACGAATATAGTCAGGAAATGAACTCAGAGGACTATATATAGGAAAAACATAGACCAATAGCTTTGGAAGTTCTTGTCAGACTGTCTGTTTGTTTGTATTAAGTGAAAACTACAAGACGGATATACAATATATGGGGTTTTAACTTTGTTTAGCTAAATTTTGCAGAAATAATAAACTTTAGACGACCTCCGTGGCGGAACGGGTAGCTCTCGGACTGCCACGCCGGAGGTTGCGGGAGCGAATCCCGCTAGGGAAAAATTTTCGTATGATGAATTTGTACCCAAGTCTTGGATGTTTATATATTTATCTAAGTATGTGTATCCGTTATCTAGTAACCATAGCACAGGCTCTGCCTAGTTTGGGACTGTCTAATTGGTCTGAATGTCTGACATATTTATTTATTTATTTTAATTTTATTTTTTATTAGTACACCATATGATTTCAGGAAGCTAAGCAATATAGTAAAAGCACGGAATAATAAGTACAGGCATAGCTTATAACTGAGAAGGTTTCTGCGGTAGTGGAGCGGTGCGGGAGGGGTAACATGCGGCGTGACAGAACTGTCTCGCTATACACGATGCCAGCGACGACGACGCCCGACTAATCTCACGTCATTTGAAGTAAAGAAAACATCTCGCACCCCTCCACTCCCTCGAAACCTACATAATATGTTATGCGCTTTGCAAGTAGTACTACCGGTAAAAATCAACTTTATATGTTGCGGGTTCCGTAATTTTTTTATTATATCTGAGAAATTTCCGCACAATAAAAGATAATGTTCCAAATTTGTGTACTGTCGGTTCAGAAGTTTTAGAGTTATGCGGCAAGCAGGCAGACGAACAAAATAGCTGCATCCCGCTGATTATATAAATGCGAAAATTTGGATATTTGGATGTTTGTTACTCAATCACGCTTCAACCACTCGACGGATCGTGATGAAACTTGGCACACATATAGGTTCCTAGAAGAAGACATATGATAATTTTTATTCCGAAAAAACATCTCATTCATTCGGGAAATCTACTATGTTTAAACTCAAAACTACTGGACCGATTTCAAAAATTCTTTCACCAATAGAATGCTATATTATCCCTGAAAACTTTAATAATAACCAAATGTGTAATAAAAATAGCCATAAACTGCGGAAACTATTGATGATAGAACAAAAAAATGTTCTACAATATTATAGAACATGAACAGAGCGGGAGCGGGAGCGGGAAGGGGAGCGGATTCTGCAGTCCAAGCGAGCGGAGCCGCTGGCACAGCTAGTACATAATATTTTTTGTGACGAAATTGAGGGCACCAGCTATTATAAAATATATTATCCAGTCACCTGTTATGTCACAAACAGCTTAATCGATATAGATGGACAAACTAATAAAAATTCAAAATACTTTTATTACACAGAAAACATTGCTTACTAACAACAAAAGCGGATTTACAGCTCAAACGCCGCGTTCACATTCGCAAATTACGAGTTCCTGGCACCTACACTGACCAGTTGGCCGTGTCGCAGGATGTCAGTGACAACAACGTCTAAAAAGGTACCATGGCAACGCGAAGAAAGCCGCAGATCAAAGTTAGCTCGCTATAATGTCAGTAAAGCAGCGAAATTGACGGATAAGCAAACTGTCTTACCAGTTGTAGTAAAATTTTCATATCACCATAAAATCCAAAGACCAAGAGTGCTCGTCAAAAAGAACATTTTTCAAGAATAAAAGCCTTTCAAATCGTAAATATGCTTTTACGTAAAAATAATATCGTCACAGTTACGTTTTGTGTTCTTTGAAGTCATATAAATGAATAAGCCATAAAACATTTAACTCGAAAAACGTCTCATTCGTTTTACGTATAGAACGTTCAGTTCACGAAGACACGCCCCACTCATCTAAATCGCTTACATTTCATTGTATGCGTTATATTGTTACTGTGTTAGTTCTATTGTTACGCACTAATCATCAAAAACAAAATATTTATTTTCAAAATTGGAATAAATTATTCTCTTTTTGACGTCAAATTCTGCCTAAAACTACTCCACTTCCACTGTATAACCGAACATTTTCGGAACATCAATCGGATTAACTCCCCGCGTCCCGCACTCACCCCTTGCGAAAACTAGCAGTACGTGCCATCGTGAATTGTACGATCTATACTAGGTTTTCTGCGCGGCTTTACGTACATTAAAAATCGGTATTCCTTCCTCTTTTGTCATAGCTTTGTGGTTTATTTATTATTATTAAAAAATAGTTATGTTCAGGCATAATGTCCCTAAAAATGCTTATAGAGTTCATATGTACAGTCGCAAACGTTAATTTGGAACCCATTTCCTAGTATGTCGAAATTGTCAATCAATTTGCAGCTCTAACAAAGAGAATTGAGACGGGTAACAAAAAAAATATGATTTTCTGTCATAAAACCCTTAAAGAGTAAACCCGTAAAGTCTTCATTGGCGAATATAGTCAGAAAATGAACTTAGGGGACTATAGGAAATAGACTAATCGCTTTGGAAGTTCTTGTCTGTCTGTTTGTTTATATTTAGTTAAAACTACTAGACGGATGTATATGGGGTTTTAACTTTATATTTAGATAAATCCAGAAATAATAATCTTTATTAGTACACGATACGATTTCAAGACGCTAAACAATAAGATTTTAGAACTTTTACCAGACATAAGTCTATGGTAAAAGTTCCAAAATCGTCAAGCCTGGAAAAATCGTTTATACTCGTAACAGTAAAAGAGAAAATTATTATTTCTAATATTATAAACAGTCTTGCCATTAAGATTAGCCAATGTGATACTGACACACGGTCAAGATCTTTTGTTATATCACCTCTTTGCAAATAGATTATTAAAGAGACGTCATATCCGGTGTGAGAGAGAAGGAAAATTGGGAGTTTTAGCCAATGTGACACTGACGATCAAGATCTTGTGTTATATCACCTCTTTGCAAATAGATTATTAAAGAGACGTCATATCCGGTGTGAGAGAGAAGGAAAATTGGGAGTTTTAGCCAATGTGACACTGACGATCAAGATCTTGTGTTATATCACCTCTTTGCAAATAGATTATTAAAGAGACGTCATATCCGGTGTGAGAGAGAAGGAAAATTGGGAGTTTTAGCTAATGTGACACTGACGATAAAGATCTTGTGTTATATCACCTCTTTGCAAATAGATTATTAAAGAGACGTCATATCCGGTGTGAGAGAGAAGGAAAATTGGGAGTTTTAGCCAATGTGACACTGACGATCAACATCTTGTGTTATATCACCTCTTTGCAAATAGATTATTAAAGAGACGTCATATCCGGTGTGAGAGAGAAGGAAAATTGGGAGTTTTAGCCAATGTGACACTGACGATCAACATCTTGTGTTATATCACCTCTTTGCAAATAGATTATTAAAGAGACGTCATATCCGGTGTGAGAGAGAAGGAAAATTGGGAGTTTTAGCCAATGTGACACTGACGATCAAGATCTTGTGTTATATCACCTCGATAGATAGATAAAAATTATAACTACAAAAATAGAAATTGTGCATCACGTAGACGACTCTGAATGTCATCTTAGGCGTTCCTTCTTATCGGTATAAGCTTGCTGTAAAATATATAACCTTAGATGGGTTCTAAATTAGAGACCCTGACTGTACATATATTGTAATAGTATATTCGTCCTTCGGTCTTTTGTACAATATGCGAATTTGCCGATTCATGCATTTTTTTTAAAATGATATGGATTTTTTTTTATAATTAACGTAAGCCATAACTTGTAATAACCGACGTGTAACAAAAGTATTCAAGTAGTCTATGTTATTTTTGCAGTAAATTTTATGTTCCCGTGGTAAAAAGTAGCGAATGTCGACGCAAATCCGTAATTTTTTTAAACTGGTGATAGAAGAATGAACCAATTTCTACAAAGTTTACCAAGTTATGAAATACTCCAGGATCTGAGCTACTCTATTTACTTAGTATCACTTCTGGTGCATTGGTTCCCGGAAAAATGTCTGCCAAACAATTTCCCCAATATATCCGGGATTTGAATCGGGCGGGCAAATAGACCGGGAGCCGTGGCAAACTATAACATCAGTGGGTCAGTTCAAAATCAAATCAAAAATCTAATTATTCTTCTGTTTTTGTTTACCAATACATATAAAAAGTATAACAATGTAATATAGAAGGATGAATCTAGTGTACAATGGCGGCCCTCACTTATTGAGATTATATGTAACAACTCGATAAATACTCTCTGACATAATTAACTTTATGACTTTACATTTTTGACTCTCATAAAAATTAATCTAGTTTTCTTATGTTTTAGTATGTAGGTATGGTAATAGATATGTCGGCGAAATAATAAAAGAGGAGCTGATTTGGAGGCAAAGTGTGTGCTCGGCGCGCCGTTCGGCTTGGTTCGGAGATCGTCGCGAGCACGCGCTGACGGAACGTCTGGTAGGACAGGCGCAGGCGCAGACTCGAGACAGTGTTCCCTCGATACGCGTGCGGAGCGCAGGCACTACACGGACGGATCGTCTGCCTTCTAAATCGTTACTTGTTGATGTAGTGTAATTTCATGTAGTGTCATTTAAGTCAGTAAACGTGTTAACTTTGTAACGGCGTTATACTCAATTTGGGAGCCCACACTTTCGGCGGAACCAGGAACCTACGACATCAGAAGTGGGATTCGAACCCACGCCCTTAGAAGAGGCACCTACGACATCAGAAGTGGGATTCGAACCCCACGCCCTCAGAAGAGGAACCTACGACATCAGAAGTGGGATTCGAACCCACCTTCCCTCAGAAGAGGCACTCAGATACGACAGATATTTAAGATTGTATTTTTTAGTTTTTAAGTTACCAACAGAATGTACATCAATTGTTGCTTAGGGGAAACTTACAATTGTACATTGGCCAGATCCCACCCCAATTATAAGCAACGACAGCATGCCTAGTTTGTGTTAGGTTAATTATAATTATACATACTAGTCTAATATTATACTTACCTACATATAAGGTAAAAAATTAAGATTTTTTAAAGGTTAATAAATTACATGGTCAAAGGAATATACTGTAAATAAAAAAAAAATATTAAAATTAAACACAAAACAAAATAAAACATTGAAAGTCAGAAATTAGGAAATAAAATACATGGGGATTTCACATTTTTTACAATTTGTTGCGTTATTATTTAACAAAAGCGAAGCGATGGCAATACTTCAAAACGAAATGAGTTGTTTCCCTATTGAACTGACCCATCGATATAATGTTTAATGATATTACATTAAAGAAGTTTTAATGACGTATGCACGGCCCTTAATTTGGATATATTCTGCACTAGTACAACCAATGCCAAACGTCTTATGCACAAGAATTTTTAACGACACTTAAATCCATACTGCACTGCTTTAACTATCTCTGTCTTATTTACTTGTTTAAATTAGTATATATATTTTAATTCTTTTCTTAACTGTATCTATTGTTAATACTGTTCCTATTGTTCGTGAATTGCGTGATGCCATTTATATGTGAAGACTTGTTATCAGCATATGTATATTTAAGTTTATTATTTATATTTGTCATTAGTCTGTAAGTCTTCCTAAAAGTAAATAAAAAAAAACATAGCTAGCACCTAAATAAATAATTAACATGTTGAAGTACAAGTTTAGCTTTCATTGCAGTGCAGTTAGACCTCAGCTTTAGAAGAACAAAGGGTAAAGCTTTACAAGTTACTAATTAATTACACAAACATAATGAGAAAAGGCATATAAGTGTTGGGGAATTAGGAACCTCAAAGTGAATTAACCAGCATTGTAGTCTAGCTCCCGGACTAAAAGGATCAGTCGGCTGGTGCAATCGGCTCGTGTAGGATTGCTTGGAATTTACTGAAGTCCTACAGGTTCACCTCTATCAACAATTCGCACGAGGTACCTACCTTCAATGGATATATTCGTCTAACGAAAATGTTTAACACTATTTATTTATTTATTTATTTAAAAACTTTATAGCACAGTATGTACAAAAGGCGACATAATGCCAATATGGCATTATGTTCGCTCTTCCAGTTGACCTTTGGGTCATGCAGATAATGAGTGGTAGGCGTTATAACTGATACTTTTTAGCGAAGTTTTGTCATTCCGGTCTTTCCTTTGGATAACTAATCAACCACTAGACATATTAAAATGGAACATTTAAAATAACCCAGCAATGATAGAAAACTTCAAGAAAATTATTAGATATTTCGAAGACAATACGTACGTATACATACATTGTGAAAGTGCAGAGTTTCTTAGTAATTGGAACTTCAGGAGGTTACAGACTTAGCCTAAATTATTGCCGTGACAAATAAATAATTATCATTACCGTCCAAAGATAAAATAATAATCTGCAATCTCGACACGTCGTAACTAAGTAATATAGGCCAATTGGCAAGCCAATCACGTGATTATATCGTCAATTATTGCCTGATTACAGACTGCGAATAATTAAGGGGCCCTTAGATCCTGTGTCAAGAATAATTACTGCCTCGTTGGCAATTAATGTTATTTGGATGACGTCTCGTGTATCAAAAAGTATCATAATTGGGTGTCTCGTTCCTGGTTTTTTTTATAATATAATAGTTATAATTTGACCGCCTGAAACACTAGAGATATACAAATACTCTGTGTTCCTCGAAAACAACTACACATATACAGTAATAAAATAGGTTACAATCAAATATCTAGGAATTCTTATCTCTAACAGACAACCTTTGGGTTAAGGATAAGAATAGCGGAAAAAGGTAGGTTGGGCAGTTACATAGCTCTGAAGAAATTTGTCTTTCTAATGGGCAAAGTACCTTCACCAGACTGTTCAGAATGTGGGATACCACTTCATAGTTTTTACTATACAATAGGTTATATAATAGGTGAATATTTACCGACCTTAATACCCATCATCATTCTGAAAGAGTCCACAATTGGACATAGGCCTCTCCCAAGGTGAACACTGAACCCGATCTTCGGTTCTTCTCATCCAGTCATTGCCAGCTGCCTTACCAGATCGTCAATTATACCAACATACTTGGAATATTTTTACATTAAAACCTACATGCAGTAATTAATGTATTAATGCCACTTGTACTTTAACTGTATATTACTCGAATGTATTTCTAGATTTGTGTGCAATAAAGTATATTCATTCATTCATGAATATTTCTGTATAGAAGCTTATTCCACTCCACAATATCTTTATCCATTACACGCTCTCACAAATCCTTCAGAAACATTCCACGCATGATTAGTTAAAACTCATATTTGTTCTGCGAAAGTACCCACCTACTGACACCTTATTTCACAAAGTTCAGAATTACGTCGTCACTAAAAAGCTTCTCCGGCGAAATATCGCGTCACATACCCCGCTGCGATTTAGGGTTGCCATTTTGCAGATTGCCGGGAACGTGGTTGCGGGACAAAATCAACGATAATTTTATTAATACTTTGCATGGTGACTTCTTATTGAAACTGGGTGTTTTTCAGAATTTGTGATAGAATAATATCAGTCCCAGTTTTTCTGTAACTAAAGAAAATCTAGATAAAGCAGCAATTATATCTGTACATTAAATAAATATCAAATACATCGACGCTAAAAAGCGAAAACACTGTAACCCACACCGATAATTATTATTTAATTTAATTATAATATTTTTTTTTATTGAAAATTCAGAATCAGAAAAAAAACTACGTCGAATGGTCTCTTCTATTAGCCGTAGACATTCTGCAGTAACTTTTACGTAGGTATTGCTTGCAGCGTTTCCACTTTATGCGTATTCCCAAACTAGGATTTTCTCCACTACGGTGAGAATTAGACAAGGAAAGAACAATTCACAAATGTAATATCCAGACCAACTTGTAGAGGTACATACTACATACAACCCACGTCCTCTGGCACTCAAGTCTAATGAAACGATAATCTTTATAAATTCATTGCGATTAAATATATATTTTCAGACGGGGAATTTAAATCTGCCCAACTACGCAGGCTTGGTCACTTAGAAAGGATTGGAGAATATCGTGCAGATTAAAGAGCGTACGTATTTTGCGTCCCGGTTGCACTCCTAGGTACAGCTGGAGAAATGCAGTGAAGCGAGACCTGCATGGAGCTTCAAGCAACTAGCTGGTTCGAGAAGACGCAGGAATGAAAACGGCGTCCCTTACTATGGGAAGCTAACCCACTTCTGGTCACTGGACCATCGGAATAGTAACTAAATCAAATGTATTAATTTTTATGCATTACTTTTTAGGGTTCCGTAGCCAAATGGCAAAAACGGAACCCTTATGGATTCGTCATGTCTGTCTGTCTGTCTGTCTGTCTGTCCGTCCGTATGTCACAGCCACTTTATTCCGAAACTATAAGAACTATATTGTTGAAACTTGGTAAGTAGATGTATTCTGTGAACCGCATTAAGATTTTCATACAAAAATAGAAAAAAAATCAAAAATTTTGGGGGTCCCCATACTTAGAACTAAAACTCAAAAATTTTTTTTTCATCAAACCCATACGTGTGGGGTATCTATGGATAGGTCTTCAAAAATGATATTAAGGTTTCTAATATCATTTTTTTCTAAACTGAATAGTTTGCGCGAGAGAATCTTCCAAAGTTGTAAAATGTGTGTCCCCCCCCCTGTAACTTCTAAAATAAAGGAATGATAAAACTAAAAAAAATATATGATGTACATTGCCATGCAAACTTCCACTTAAAATTGGTTTGAACAAGATCTAGTAAGTAGTTTTTTTTTAATACGTCATAAATCGTAAACCACAATAATATTATTAAAACATCGATCAAAGTTACAACGAACTACTATAACTTTTATATTATGTTACTTGCTGGTACGGAACCCTTCATGGGCGAGTCCGACTCGCACTTGGCCGCTTTTTTGTTTGTAATACATGGTAAATTGCAACAATGACTATAAGGAAATTTGATGGGATGTAAATTGTAGTTTCAGCAGTGGATTATTTAGTTCCAAATTTCAAATTATTAAATACTTATAAAACGAATGTCCCGCAGTGCAGCAAACACTATAAGCTCTTCCGAAACTCGGAAATATATTTTCAAATTACATTATTCGACATATCAACCCGTCCCGTATCAGGACCAATTGTTAGCAACCCTACTGCGGTTTCGCTATACAAGTTTATATTAATAGCTCCACAAGGCTCTTCCCTCTGTTCTGCGCGTACAGAAATGTGGAATTAGAACTGGTGTAAAGTTTTGCACCAACGTTTAAATTCTTATTCAGCTAAATTAAAAACACGAGATAAGTTGGTTTAGAAAGTCTAAGTTGAGCTTATGCTTAGAGAGATAATGAAAGGAATTGTGAAGAATAAGGAATGATTAAAAAAATAGTAATGGTTTATTTTATTTTTCACCTTTTATCATCAGCCTGATAGAAGAGTTCACTGTGGGACATAGGTGCATACAAGCTGCGCCTCTGAACCCTATCCTCGGCTCTTCTCATCCAGTCACTGCCAGCCAAGCATAGCTAGCCAAGGAAACATTCCATATTATGCTTTCCCAGTCAGTCAAGATCAAAATAACTTATAAATACCCCTACAATGACCCTACAAAGGCATAAGGAATTGTTTATTTTATAAATGAGATAAAAAGAGATTTGTGGAAGTCCCTAAATTGAAACAAAAATATTTTCAGTGAATGATGCTGAATGCATATTATGTAACAGGTCGCTACAAATATTTGGTTAAAGAAAGAACAAAAATAAGAAGAAACATACACTCCTATTCCATAATTCGTATAGACAATGATACATGAGTACGGTAGGTGTAGGTTCAAATTAAAATACGTTTAGCATGGGGATTTAGTAGTGGCTAACGGAGGAACGCTCGCAGCCCTGCTGACACATTATCGCCCCATTTGGCAAGCCACTACGGAAGTTTTATGTAAGTAATTGAAAATTGTTGAAAAACAGGGCGTTGAAAGCATTGTAATTTCTGTGAAGTGTCTAAGTCTGTTGAAAAGATAGTTAAGTATAAGTTAAAATATTGTTAGATTAAAGACTTTAGTAGAAGTACGGTTTTCTTACTTTTACTTACTTATAAGAGTTACCAATTTTTATCAAAACCAACTTCTCCAACCGTAACCAATAGATTTGCTGCACTTCAGTAAGCTGTCAACAAAATTACCCTGATTTTGTTCGATGAATGCAGCGGCAGTGTGTCTTAAACGTATAGCAGTAGGACATTGCGGAACAAAGCTGCGGTTTTATCACACATGGCGAACCATCAGTACGTAGTATTACAAATGCAGCAAAAAGTTAAACCAATTCTGTTTTGTTTACGAAACACAACGGTAGTGTGTCTCGTACGTGTGGCTCAGTAGGACATTTCGGAAGTTCATCGGCGCAGAGCTGCGGTCCTGTCACACACGGCTGGTCCATTAGTAATACAAGTGCAGCAAAAAGGTCGCATTGTAATGGAGTTCCCGTGTACCCCAATCTAACCGTTCGAAGGTATACCCACTTGGAATTTCGGTAGTTTTATTGATGAAAATATTTTTTTCTCACAGAATGCTGTTTATCAAAGACGAAAGTATTTATTTTAGTAGTATCAAAACAATAAATAAGATACCAAGTCATAAAATCGTGTCCGTTTTCTTACTAATCTTTGAAAAGTTAACTTTTTGATCTAAATTATCTAAGATCCAACGAGAATCATAGGGATATTATGCCAGATGAAAATTAACATATGCTCTAGTACCAAAATTGAGATATAAATATTTCTGAAGCCCATTTTTTACCGCCCAGCATTATCAATTTGTACGCGCACCCACCGTGGCGGGCGGTGCCCCGGAATTATGAGCCGGAACGTCATACATTAAGCAGCGGGTATTCCGCTAGTGCTTTAAGGGTTCTGTATTACTGTGAGGCTCCTAAATTAGCGTTTTAAGGTTTGAGTCTTTGGTTTATATATTATTTTATAATATACAATGCTCTTCAAGAACCGAACAGAATACTCATTTATTGGCTGCAACAAAACACAGTGCAGTATTACATACAAGCAGAAACAATAAAACACAAGAACTAAAAGTCGGGTGCACACGCCAGGATCACGTCATACGACTTAATGCAGAAAATGAAATCAAGCATTTTAGAAAGTAATATGGTGAAACTAAGATCAACATTAGTTAGGTAGGTACCTATGTAAAATTGAAAAACAAACAAAAACTATTTTTTTTATTATTGTTGGGAATCTTTAATAATAAATAAAAAAAATGATTAGTATTAATAGTATAAGGCTTGATTAATAGTTACTTTATATATCGATATAAAAATTATGATTTTCACATTTATTTTCACGTGACGCAGATGTCTAGATAGTCAATTATATATTGAAAGAGTCGAGCTGAGTCGTTACTCCATTTAAAATATATGTCAGAACCTCACACTCTATCGCAAAGTGAAGCAAGAATAATTTAAATTCACGATTAATGCACATATACACCACCAGAGTAGTAGGTAGAAAATAGAAAGTTACAAATGTCATAAACTTTTTCAATCGCTGTGTTCGGAGCCCAACACTGAAACTAACATTTTTCATAACCGAGTTCTTAGGCACCCCTGCTGGGTCAAGCTTAAGTGGTTTATGGATCATATTCTGTTGAAACTAGATTAAAAGGGATTAGAACAAAGGCAGTTTAGCAAAAATAAATGATAGCTCCCCACAGTTCAGGCTCTAGGGGACGAAAGTAAATAAAACTCAATAAATAATGTTATTACTATATTTCAATGCTTGGAAATTATTTTACCGTTGGTATTGGAGCTTGAATGGATCTGAACATAATGTGGGCCGAAAGCTAAAAGTCTTTCTCATCCTGTGGTTGATTGCACGCATTCAATATACTCAGTGCAGTGTGGTTCGCGGCTTAGAATAGGACCACGCCCAATCTTCCCATAGATGTCGTCAAGGCATCTAAGGAATTGTACCAGATATGGGAAACAACGGTCTCCGGTACGTTCTATGATCATTATTGCGATCATCAATCTATACTCGTACCTGCTTAGCGCAATGGACCGCCCACCAAAAGTGGCATTCTATTGGGGAGGCTTCTTCAGCAGTGGACGTATTTTAACTGATGATGAGACAATACTACTTCACTCTTTTTTTCGTATGTCAACACTCAGCAGGAAGTGAGTTTCACAGCTTGATAGCGTGTAACGAAAAGAAGTAAGAATAAAAATGTAATAACTTTGTGATTAGTTATTACTATTTTATTTTTTACGTAACTTGAACAAACAAAAAGGTTTTTTTTTAAATCTTTATTATTTATAGAGGGTTTGTTCTGCTTAGAACATGTCACCCTCATTATTACATGCAATGAGGGTGACATGTTCTAAGCAGAGCAAAACAAAAAGGTTGTTACAACACAATTTATAAAGTACGATCACAAAGTGATCAAAACTACTCACTTCCCCAACAAACTGCA
The DNA here is from genome assembly GCA_947086405.1 of Esperia sulphurella. NCBI lineage: Eukaryota > Metazoa > Arthropoda > Insecta > Lepidoptera > Oecophoridae > Esperia > Esperia sulphurella. The sequence continues at coordinate 4,610,175 of OX352272.1, forward strand.
CACTGGGCTCAACGTAATTTTTATTCAATTCAGTTATTTACATTACGTAAAAGCGTTTCGTTGTTGATCTTTGCGTGGAACGGGACGTAAAATTGATTTAGCTATATTTTGCGTGACTCGTTTTGTTTATTGAGCGGCTCGCACCGCATCGTTCGCGGTAATTTAATGAAAAAGTTGACAAACTCCGCTTTTAAACAGATTAAAATGTAATTTTCGTATGTTGTCCTTGTCCGTCGTTGTTTAAACGAAAATCTGTCAACACCGTATGTCCTATAGGATAAAGATAACGTAGAAATAATATAAGATACACTTGATAGATAGCGAAAGCGCAAAAGTTATTAAGAGACAGTACATAATATCAAACGGTCAGCAAAGTGTGCTGGTGTGAGAAATATAAATTATTTTAATAGATTTCCTACTGCATGTAGTATTATATAGTCATAGGAAACCCTAATAAAATATAGGAAAAACATTCAGTAATCAGTAATTTATTGCATTTCATCGTTAAAACCAGGAATACACAGATGGTAAAAATAAACAGAGTTCGTCATGGACTCATTTGGGTACAGCAAGTTGCCGTGTCGTTTCCGGTTGAGTAGAATAGGACCACTCCAACTCTTCCCGTGGATGTCGTACAAGGCGACTAACGGAATACATTATAAAACATCAATCAGGCGTCCCCAACCAGTCCCCGTCTGGCCAGCGCGGGGAGTGTAGACCAAATCCTGCGTCTGTCTCCGGCAGTGGAGACAAAAATAACCTGATGATGAATTAGGAAAGAGAAGGACTAACAATATAGTTGACGTTATCTAGTTGTTTATTATTATTATAGAAATGTATGTAAAAAGTATTATTGTGTATTATTTGTATATATATCATTTTTATTTGATTTGTTAAATATCTGTTTGTTGTTAATAATTCTATCATAATTTATCGTTTAAGTATTCATTTAATGTGTAAACTTTTCGTAATTAATAACTATTTCAAGTATTTATTAAATATCTTATCGTTTGTTTCTTCTCTTATTATTTGCGGCAGGCGATTATATCTTTATTTTTAATTAAAACATTAAAATTAAATAGAAAAGCCTCTATAGTATGATATAATATTGGCTTTACCCCTCGCTTACTCAGCAGTATCAATTGCTCTGGCGAAATTCATATAAGGGGTGTTTTCAATACTATCGTAAGACAATAGGCTAGGAGATTCTAAAACATTTAGTCATTTATTTATTTAAAATATTGAAACATTACAGTATATTATTCCATTGCGTTACAATAACTTTTTGCTATAGACGAAACAGGCATTCCTCCAGGCATACATTCCGTTCCGTCCTATGCCGTCCACGAACACGTCACAGTGTGGTGCCTCGGCGAGCAGGGAGCCGAACAGCTGCAGTGCGCGCGCGAGGGGCGAGTGCCGGTAGAGGTTGGTGCGCGAGTGTGGTGTTATGAACAGCAGGTGACTCCGAAGTTGTAACATGCGAAGTTTTTAGTAGTAGTTGTACGACAGCTTCTCTCAAATTGACAGCCAGCGGGAAACCACTATGAGGCCATTGATGAATTAAGCCTAGAAATTCACAATTTGGTATCAACCCGACCAATGGTTCAGCCGCTAGGCAAAAGCGTGACGAACGATGCATTAACCGTTTTGGGAAACTTGTGTTTTAAGATGTAGAAAACATTTTTTATTTATTTCATCATCATCATCACCATCATCAGCCTAAATACGTCCACTGCTGGACATAGGCCTCCCCAATAGAATACCACTCTTGATAATTTATCCATTGGGGGATTTGCCATAATCACCACGCTTGACAAGCGGATTGGTGATCGCAGTAATGATCTTAACATACACAGGAGAACGCTGCTGCCCGTGTTAGTTATTTAAATAACGACAATACCTTACTCGCTACGCTCTAAAATAAAAGAAACGCGCGTACATATTCCCGACATCCAACGCGCCACGGTAAAAGCGAGAAAATGTTTACTCCGAAACTTACAACACAAATATTTCTCGTAACTTCTTGTGTTAAACCAACGTAAATCGCTATTATACGACTATTTAGTTTTATATAGGCCGTATCTACTATTAAACCAGCGCCAAATTGTGTGCATAATTACCCCAGTTAAGCTGAGGTATAACTGTTAACGGCACTGAGAGTGTCCAACTTTTAAACTGCCGCCATGAATGCAAGCTGTTTCTCAATTTCCGTAATTTGGCACAATTTTTGCTAGGACGGGGCTTTGGGACGCGTTTAAATGTTTATAAAGAACGTTAGGGCTAAGTTTATTTTTCTCTAGTTTATTCCTTCTCATTTAACAACTATACGAAAATATACATACATACATACATACATACATACATATATACATACATACATACATACATACATACATACATACATACATACATACATACATACATACATACATACATACATACATACATACATACATACATACATACATACATACATACATACATACATACATACATACATACATACATACATACATACATACATACATACATACATACATACATACATACATACATACATACATACATAATGCTCATACCTTGGTCCCAGAGGAGTAGGCAGAGACGATGTATCGCCACTTTGCGCGATACTGACACCCTCACTAGCCCTACTCAAATGTGGTATATTTTTGCGTAGTTATTGTTATTTTACCGTTACCGTTAATAAGATTTTGCTAAAGCAAACTATAACTCTAAACAGTAAACTAATGCAGAATTCGTATATGGGTGTCACTCTTTTAACTTTATCTGTCATTATTAAAATGGCATAAAAATTAAAGATGTTATGCACATACATTAATGTTAAAAAGGGCGTTAAATAAACTTGTACAAATGTGGACTTATCTATATAAGAGATCTCTTCCAGCTAACACCCACTAACTGTAGGAGAAACTAAATCAAGCCGTCGATCAAAAAAATTCGCATGGACTTACATAATGAAATTGTATAATAAAATATTGTACTAACTTAGCTTTGTAGCTCAACTAAGTATTTTGTAAATCCATTACTTGTAATGTTTTTGACAATACGATTACTACTAAGAAATAATATGAATATACATAGAATAAATGAGTAGTTACTTACATGTACTAATATAAGTTACTACACTTTAATTTATTTAACTTAACAAAAAAATAAAAGCAGTTTTTCTCTCATGAAAAATCGTTACTTGTCCCTTACGCTAACTGATGTATCATCGATCTAGTTAAAATAATACTATCGAATATGGATAAATATAACCCACCGGCCCTAACGTGAGATATGGCGGGAGGTTAAGGAATGATTGAGAGGGGCTAGATTGGTAGACCCAAACCACCTCAATTTGTTAACTCCAAACTAGTTCTAAACTAGATTCAAGAGCAATCTTCGCATATTCCCATGAATCAGTCTAGACCTGTCAAAGTTAGATTTCAACGAATTTGGTAACCCGTAGCAACCTCATAAAATACAGGAGCACAGTAAAAATAGAACAGCTGCTTAAAATAAAATAGAGAGAACTAAGTTGTATCAGTATGTTATAAAAAAATGTGTAAACATTCCTATCCGTTTTTTAATAATAACTGTTTAAAGCATGAAGGTAAAATCTTTTTGGTGGCCGTCTCCGCCCTTATAGAGACTATTCTATTGCGTCAAATTAATATGATTAAATGGAGCATAATTTTTTTTCCTGAAGAAGAATGAATGTATGTATGTATGTATGTATGTCTGTATGTATGTATGTATGTATATATATATATATGTATGTAAACGCTTTATTGTACCAAAATTCACAAGAACAACAACAATAACAAAATAGGAATTAAACTGTGTACAAAGGCGGACTTATCCCACTTAGGGATCTCTTCCAGTCAACCTTAGAGTAACCGAAAGAATATGAATGAATATGAATGGTTAAAAGATTGAAATATAATACACTAATTTTAATAAAACCTAGGATCAAGTATTAAACAAATAAAACTATGAAATGTGTAGTGTCAAAGGTTTTAAAATAGTATAATTTTTATTTTTATATCTGTGTTAAGTATTGAATTAACTGATAGCGTTATAAGTCATTGAGATGTATGTATGACCATTATCATACCGGTACAAAACTTGTAACAAAAGCTCAACCTATATAAAACGTATCTTTATTTAACCGCTTTGAGATTTTGTAACGTTAAAAAATAATTAATGATCAATTTGACACGTATCAACATGACATTTTCATATTTGCTTGTACTGTGACTTTTTGTTGAATTTACACTAGCACATCCAAAGACTGCAACCCTAAAATGATTAAGCTATGAGAATACTCTTGTCTTGATGACAGTTATATTTTCGTTGCGTTTGCGGTCGAAACGCTTGGTCCGTGGGGACAAGACGCCCACCGCTTACTGGGCCAGTTAAAAAAAAACTCATCGAAACCACGGGCGAGCATAAGGCTGGCTCGTTCCTTAATCAGCGTGTAGGCATTGCAATACAGCGAGGAAACGCAGCCAGCATTATTGGTAATCTACCGCGGGGTTTCAGCGAGTTAGGGGACATTTTCCATTAAGTTTCCTAACTTTTATATATTCTTTTGCTTCGTCGATGTTCATTTTATTGTAATATATGTACTATTCTTATATAGAAATCATGTTGTAATAAAATTTCTGTGAAAAAGATTAAGCTATAGTTCCAAATCTCATTTAAAACTAACTAACTAACATCAATTTTTAACATCTCATTTAAAACTTTATAAAACATCCGTTATTTTCGAATTATTCAATCCTTGATAATCACAGATTAAATAGAGCGACCAACTTAACGCTGCTTCTTTTTGAAACCCTAGCCTCGCGCCTGTGAACGGATTTCCCGCACCGACTAAGTTTCAATGAGATTGTATTGGCTACCTACCAAGTTTTCAGGACTGTATCAGACGAACTTTTACTTTGATTCCAATATAGGCATGCCTGAAGGATCATTTTATTATTTTCTTCGCGCAATTGCCTTGGAAAATGTATTGAAAAATTCTGGAAATGTGTAAGGAATATTTTTCTTTTGGGAGGTTCTGCATTTCTTATCTTTGTGTTGAGTTTTATCTAGGAGCCACTACTACAACTTGATGATTTGTTTTTTGAGTCGATTTTTATTCATGAATGGAATGGAAATACAATTTGCAAGGTACTATCAGCAATAATAATTCCGCCTGATCACTTTGAAATCATTTTCTTGTGCAAGAGCTAAGCACAAGCCCGTTTGCTCTTCTAGTAATGTCTCAATTGTACAAAAAATTCTAAAATTACTTATTCATAAGTCTGGGCCTCTGGGGTACGAATTGCAGCTGGTCGCTGCGCACAATATTAAACCTAAAGTCTCGTATCCACTAGGCAACATTTGGCACGCGACATCGCGCGCGCATATCATGCTGCACAACATGATGCCCAACATAGTGAAAGATGCGCGGAACTTTTGTTTAACAACGTTGTCTATCTACGCATGATCAGTCGTCGACAACATGTCGCCAGAGGAACTAGTGGTATGTATGTATGTATGTATGTATGTATGTATGTATGTAAACGCTTTATGTTACCAAAAATAACAACAACAACAATAATAAAATAGGAATTAAACTGTGTACAAAGGCGGACTTATCCCGCTTAGGGATCTCTTCCAGTCAACCTTAGAGTAACCGAAAGGACAAGTATAATGCGTTTAGTACCAAATTTGATAAAGAAATGTACCTACTTTTAATAAAATTTGAAAATACATATTACATAAACATAAATAATAATTTCACTACGGAGATTGTTGCGCATGACGTCTCCCCTCGACAACAATTGATACTCAACTAACGATGCTCTCTAAACAAACAACGAGCCGCGCGTCATGTTACGCGCCAGCTGGCAATGTCGCGCGTTGTTTTGCAACGTTGCCGAACATGTTGAGCGTCACGTGTTGCGCGCCAATTGTAGCCTAGTGGATACGAGGCTTAAGAGTGGTAAGGTGGAACTTTTGCTGATAGTAGTTCGTGTGCAATCTCTATAAGTCTCTGCGAGTGACACAGCATAAAATAATTTGCATCTCCCGCTCCCGTGGGATGAGTACATCTACACCCACCAAGTCACTTGCAGTCAGCCCAGCTAGTAACGAACTACGAAAATTTATTCATAGCCTTCTTCGCCGGCGTAAATGTGACGGGAGCTGTACAAACGTAATTTCGTTTTGATTTTAAACTCTCTCTCGAGGCAGCAAGACAGTTCGATGAGGGTGGTTGGAGAAAAATAATATTTAATGTTCTATTTCGGTTGATATCGAAAAAATAACATACGAATACAGAAGTATATTTTTCCAATTCGTGGATAAGGTTTAGATTTCGTTCTATTATTTCTTTTTACTTCACAACCTTTTTGATTTACATGTGTTATTTTAAAAAATCTTCGTCTATTTCATAAAAATAATCATTATTACAAATAATTTCAGTTTTTATCATCCAGCTTTTGTTTCTGAGTTTAGATTGCAATACTCTCAATGAAGATACACATGTTTGTGAAATGGATCACGGATTAAGTAACACTAACAACAACAAAAATTAATTAATTTGGCCACAATATTTGTCACATAACAACCAATTACGCCGGTCTTCTAGACTACCAATCAAAGTATCCAATCATTTGTGACTAGAAACACCGGATTTGACGCATAGCTAATGAACATAGTGTAGTAGTAAGTTGGTGTTTCGTTGGGCTAGAGGCTTAGTCTTGGACTCGAGCGCCACTGGTCGTAGGTTCGATTCCCACCGGAGACAGACAGATCCTAAAATAGCACCAGATCACGATGTGGCTAGGCGCATCATGATCTGCCTGATTTTATAATTGGTGTGCGACATATGAATGATTGATTCAATATACTTTATTGCACACAAATTATAGACAATATGTAGAAGAAATAAACAGTAAATGTACAAATGGCGGCCTTATCGCTTTTAGCGATTATGTAATATTTATTTATTTTTAAACTTTTAGAGTGCAACTTTTAGCATTCTGAAGGTGCAGATAAATTAATTAACTAAGCTTTAATTCTTGTCAAAAATGGTAGATACTGAGTAGTGTAGAAAGTCCACCACACTGATTTTTATTTAAAAAAAATTGCTATTACATAAATTCTAGTAAAATTCAAAACTATTTTTTCGACTCCTAGCACCATTTAGTGTTACTGAACCCATTTTTACAATATTTTACTGAATTCAAATAATCTTTTCCGTGTCTGAATAAAACAAGTGTTTTACTGGCGGCGGTCTTAGAATTCATTTTGGCCACCTTTTGAGTAGTTTTTTTTATGTTTGGTATCTTGAGAAGTTAAGTAGACATCCCGGATACTTCATTAAGATACCTGAGTACCGGCGTCCCGTTTACCTGCAATTTGTCAAGAAGATAAAACGGACGTGAGATGACTATCTTAACAGACCCCCTCCGTGAATAATTACTGTCACCTCTTTTTGGCTGGAAAATAGGACGGTCATTTGCGTTTTGTTTTTTTCTTTTCGAATTTATCAAATATTCCTGAACATTCAACATTTAAAAATTTCTGGAATATTTGACGTTCTATAATGTAAGTGTAGAATTTATTAGCGGCAACAAAATACCTGCAATTAGATACAATGTAATGATAGTCCTCAACATCAGCCGAAATAAGTTCACTGCTGAATATAAGTCTCCCCAATAGAATGCCACTTTTGGTCGCATTTCCCTTCGGGGATTTGCCAGAATTATCTTAGTGGGCCAGGAAAACCTGGCGACACTTTGACCCTTCGGGATCTTATGTCCCAAACCCCTGTCCTGCAACCAAGCCGATTTGGTGAACTTCACACACGCCTTAGAATTTCTTCCATGCCCCTCATGCAATCCTTTAGTTGCCTTGACGACACCCACTGGAAGATTGAGACCTATTGTTAGCCGGGAACCACAAAATATACGGTCCAACTTTAGGAAGGAATTTATACTGTTTATATTTTGTGCCCGTAGAAGACAGTTGTAACTTTCATGCTAAATATATGAAAAATCCGTATTAATTAGCTGTGTGGTTCCCGGCTTAGAATATGGCCACCCCCAATCTTCCCGTGGGTGTCGTCAAGGCGACTAAGGGATTGCACCAGGGATGGGTATATGCGTTCTCTTATATATATTAAGATCATTACGGCGATCACCAATCCGCCTGCCAAGCGTTGTGGATATGTCAAATCTTCCAATGGACAGCCCACCAAAGTGGCACTCTATTGGGGAGGCTTGTATTCAGCAGTTGACGGATTTAGAATGATTATGATATGAAAGATACTTCGAAATATTCCAAGGACACGATTTAGAACCTTTTCACTGGTCGAATACTTTTGAACTGCATGTATCAACCGCCGGGACAATTCCATCACAGCTACTGCAGATGAGAAGAAACTAAGTCCGAAAACAGGACTGCACAGTGTTCTGGCTTTTATTCAAAGGCTTTTGATATTAAAATGTTGAGCGCTTATAAATATTTAATGCAATCTCATTGTAAGGGCTGAGTGCTAGGTAATTCATCGTCGGATCTCGTACATATGAAATGTTTCTGATAATAAAATAAAGATGAAATGTGTATGTTCGTTTGTGGTTAAGTATGTTAGGTAGGTAGGAATACCTTCGTTTTTATACAGCGTTGGTTGCGTCTTCGACTAAATAAAATACATACCTACAGTCACATGCCCAGTACTCCATACAATACACCATAAAAGTGTAGGCGTAAATTATTCTAGGACTGCACCTACACCAACGTGCCGAGAGAGGGACAACGTTATACACCAGCAACATCGTGCTTCTCTTTCTGACGTATAGGCAGACTAGTAGTGAGAGAGACGTTAAACTGGTGGGAAAGGTGAGTGTCTCTTTTTTATTCTGTGTCCCACTGTATCTGTTCTGGTACAATATTGCACAACTTTTGCTTTCCTGACGGATTCTACACTGATAAATAATAATAGTCTTAAATGTGTTATGATAAAGTTCAAAAGCAGGATACGCTGGATACATTTTACTTCTACATGCAATTCTGAATTTTAACAAAACAGTCTTAAGTACCATTTATAAATGTCAGCGAAAAATCTTCTGCGCTGCTGTCCACTAGGTCTGCGCTGACTCTAACCAAGAAAAGTCGACGCTTAGCGGATCACATCGTAGCTCAAACACTATAGCTACGAAGTTCCAACATCAACTACAAATCTTGCTACGCCGTAGCACTGCGTGGTATTAAGTTAGAAAAGTGTACGTCGTATACGAAGAGCGGGTTCGATAATTAGTTTTTATTATTTTCCTATAACATCGAGAATATAATTAATTTACTCAAATTTTCAGTATTTCCTTTTTAAATTATTCGGCAGAAAAAAAGGTTCTCTTCGTAAATATTCGATTAGATGAATAAGATTTTTAGCGTTATGTACACTAGAAATAATAATAATTATTGCATTCTCCAAGGCAGATCACAGAGCCCATTATACAAATATCTACCACCTCTAACACCTGTATATCGCAATAAAGGTTTTTGAATTTGAATTTTGAATTCGTACTCCTAAAACCTTAACAAGCGTTTCCTATACTATTGTAAATAAGACAACTATATCACAATACGCAAATACACCACACCTGAGCCACGCCCCTGCTCTCCACACAAACGAAACGATTTAATTACCTACCACTACAGTTGCACCAGCCTGTCCGTACACGTTCGTCTGTATAAATTATTGTAATTCTACTGCACCGAGAGCGCGAGCATAGTCGATCGAGAGGACAACATTATCCGTCAACAACATACGTGCTTATAGCGTCGATCTCTCGGCGTCCGCGCCGGTCTATTGCGCACTGGCGTAGTAACTTTGTACGCCACGTACGGCGCGAGCCGAACTGCGGCAACCCAGTGTGCATACTGCCAACCGTGCTCTATTTTGTGGCTAATATTAAACAGGCGGAGGGATGTGAGTGACGCTTCTTTACGTAGCCTGAACCATCTTATGCAAAATAACAAAAAAAAACTATACCTACGATCTCTGGTTATCGAGGCATATGCTCAAACCTACATTGGAACTACGAGTAAAGCTCCACCCTTAAAAGATGCCGTTCCTAATAATTCTACCGCCGCATAAATTATTTACACATGTTAATTAGAATCTTAATTAGAAATTACTTATTAAAGATAGAATTAAACAAAGCCAGAGAAAAGGCCAGTATGTAATAAATTCACAAGACAATTACAGCCACACAAAGAGTTTATCGGAGTGAAAAATACGGAGTTCTCATAATAATGCGACCTTAATATACGAATGCTTTGTATAGGACTATACTCTTGTGCGGTGAAAGGTTTAATTTTACCTAGGTAAGGCCTTTGAGATATATTTATGAGTAACTTCTATGCCTCGGTGCTACCAGCGATTTATGAAATTTTACCCACAGTTTTTTCCCCTTTATAAAAGAGTTCCAGGTTATAAGCAGTTATAACTACTAATCCAAGTTATAAGTAGTTAATTAATCATCTACTTATAACTACTAAACCAGTTTATAAGTAGTTAACTTATAACTTAACTTACAGTTTAGTCGAAAAAATAATGACGTGTACAAATGTACTCAGTGTACTCATTTGCAATAAATGATTTTGACTTTGCATATAACCTACTCATAAAAGAGTCGTAACACACATTAAGTCGCGAACAACTAGTGAGAAAAAACAATGAATCAGTACTTATTCATTTTCATTTATGTTTATTGATCCCCTTTTTTGTAGTTTGATTATTAGTTTTCTTATGCTAAAACCTATTACGGTATTGACTAACCGTTTTGGTCAACTTTCTCTAGTTTTAGAAGTCATTTCTAATATAAAAAATCTGATCTATAATCAGATGCATTGCTTTTTATTATTTTCTGTATTTTTATTATAAAATCTTTCTATTCCATTACGCTCGACTATACTCGTTCTCAAAATTTTCTTTAACTTCACTAATTGGTTAATTAATACATAATTTGGCTTTCATCAATACCTAACTTGTGCATCATTAACCTCTGTCTATCGCCGGTTGCTTATTTGGGTGCCGGCGCCGGCCGGCAGCCTTGTTTTAGATCTCAGCTGCCGGCAGTACACCTACCGCCAGTTTCCCATGGCGTGTTTTATGGGTACCGGCGCCGGCAGTGGAGGCACTCCCTTTTTTTATGTCATATACCTCTGACAAATTATATACCGATCGGATTAAGAAATAATTCTGAAATATTCAACCAACGCAAGCAATGAATACGTAATCGCCTGGTTTATTACATGTAGATAATTTAATTCATATTATGTTGACAGATGTATTGATTCGAATTTTAATAAAGCAGATCGTATCACAATTTTCAGCAAATTATTTGACCGCAAGCCGTATAAATTTCATTGAACGATATATTTATTACAAAGCAAACAACATGCGGTTTTATTAAGTATGCAAAATACGAAAATATCATATAACAAATATTCTGTTTTTTAATTCGCATGTGTTAATTCCAATTTTAGTTTGAAATGAAACATTGAATCTGTTTATTTTTGTTTGATAAAATGGAATGGTCCAGAATGAAATCAGTATAATTGATAGCAGTTAATTGGTGTAGCAATTGTATTAAATAGTGTAGGGTGAAAATACAAAAGCAACCTAACTTATAGTTTTAACAGTAACTAAACAGAGTGGAACATGAAAGTCTCCCCCTCATTTTTTAACTAAAAGATAACCCAAAAACATCAATGATATTATCTACATAGATATGTCTAGTATAAGGACGCAGATGTTCTTGAACCAATAAAGTTATTTGTATTGTAAGTTATTTAATGATAATATGTTTTTATTTACAAATAAAAATATACAATTACAAAAATGGATAGGAAAAATCAATTGATATAGCTACTAGGTGGTCTCATGCTAAAAAGGATGTAACTGAAATTTAAAAATGTCTCAAAAAGAAGTACTACAATAAAAAAAATTTACCCCCATAAGGGTTAACATTTAACGCCATTTGAAAGCGCTATTTATCATCTACTTAAAAGATTATGTACTTCTAAAGACTAAAAGTAAATTATTAAAAGTAAATTTAAAAGAAAGTTTTTTGGTTTCTCTGAAAGATAGCGCTCGGTATATTAATACCGCAGTAGGTATTTTAAATATGGATGGAGTATTAAGCAAAAAAATATACAATTGCATATTCATCACATCAGTCGAAATACGTCCACTGCTGATTATAAGCCTTCCCAATAGAATGCCTCTTTTGGTGGGCGGTCCATTGGGGGATTTGACATAATCACCAAGCTTGGCAGGTGGATTGGTGATCGAAGTAATATACACAGGAGAACGCTGCTTTCCGTCCCTGATGCTAACCCTTAGTTGACGACACCAACAGGAAGATTGGGGGTTGCGCTATTCTAAGCCGGGAACCACACGGCTAATTTAATATTAAAAGTCCATAAAACGAAAGTGATACATTAGTATAGTAATTAGTAGTAATGTATATTACTTTCTCACGTGAAGATAAGTAAAAATGCATGCGTTGCTTTTAATTTTAATGTCTTCCAAACTCAAAGCTCCATACCGATACACTTTGGCTGAAAGTCTTGCTAGATATCTTTCTGTATTTATTCTGGTCTATCTGAGTCCGAGAGTGGGGCGTTTGAACCGTGATCGGACTGGTAAAGCAGCGATTGAGCTGCCAGTGTTGGTGCACGAAGTCGCGCATCCATTGGGACATATTCGTTCTATCAAAAGGTACCTATTTGACAAAAGTATTCAGAAATTCAAATAATTTAAAAACCACTTTATTTAATTTATTAGTCTCCCACAGAACGGCATAAATAAGCCTAATTACTAATTAGGTTCTTGTGTGCTAGGTTTAGCTCGACACGCGTTAGCGAACTTCCAGCTAAAAGTGTTACGTATAATACACATTATGAATATAAGTATGTAAACACAAACAGTTCATGTAACTACTTCTAGTTCTAGAAATATAACATTAAATAAAAATATTGATCTGTCGTCGAAAATACATCATAAATTATGAGCAAAGATGTAGATGTGCAATGACTTCATAATAAGTTAAAGTTGTATAGCATACATTTACTTCAACTAAATATTGCTCAACAACATAATCTGCTTCAATATAATGACCAATTAGCACTTACCAGTAAAATAGACCGCGATCTTTAGAAAAAAAAGTATTATAAAGTCGTAATACAAAGAAAAATACCATTAGAGTATCAAATGCAAGGGTACGACAGATAATATAATCAATGATAATATTAATTACTAAAATACTTTATTTAAAGACAGCAAAGATCCACATTAATAAAGTTCAAGGACTCTCTTTGGTCAATACAAATAAGGAAATGGTGATTCATTTTCTTTACGTACACACACACACACTCCTTCACGCACAAATACATAAATACACTTACTCACACACGAACACGAACATACACATAATCTTATAGTAAATAAATAATAAAAATATGCAGATGTGACTGTTACTGCAATGGAAGAGCGGAGCCAAAATATTTGATTTGATTTATTAAATTAATAGTTATCCCAGCGGATGGGCGACTATGAAAAACAATACAAGTCAGTGGCCATGAAATAACTCGTACATTGCAATCTAACCACATCGATTGCTTGAAACGTTGCAACGGACAGAACATCCTGGAAGATACTCTTAAAATGCAATTACATGCATTTTTAAAGAAAAGTAATATTCTGAATTAGGCGTTGAAATAAAGATAAAAGAGACTGTATAAACATGGATACTTGGATACTATTTTGCAGAATCATCGAAAATGATGAAATCCGATGAATAACAAAACTTAACTTTTTCAATTTAAAATGACACAATATTGTTGAAGCCCTGACTCCCCAAACAGATAAACTGTATTTTAGGAGTTTATCTTGAGTATTGTCTCATTACGACAAAGTTTAAAATAGTTTAGATACGGAAATAAAATAGATCACAAATGACATTTTTAACACGTGGTCAGGCAGAAAATAAAGTAAAATATTTCACGTGTATATAATAAAAAAAAATTATAAGCTAATAGATACATTTAATGTGTAAATCACCAAATACTTAGTACCAGTTGCGCCACAGAAGTAGGAGGAGGTGTTGAAATTAGTAATACGTGGTATTTCTCCTTCAATCAACGTCAAAATTAACTAAAAAGGCAGTGGTGGATCTATCACTCAGTGATTCAATGGTCTACCGCTGCCAGGACGGTCATTGAAGCAGACAAGCTGTAGATGCCGCTTACAGACCAAATCCTGTACATGAATCGACGACCAAAAAAGGTAGCGGAATGTGACAGAATGAGGAAAACGAAGAACAGGGTGTGGTGGTACCCTTAAAACAAGGCATAATTTGTTCAACAGCAGACACTAATACACTTACATACGCTATAGGAAGTCTAATAAGAATTCATCAAGAAAATATCTATACTTTTTCAATTGAAAACTAATGAATATATTTAAGGAACCCAAATACGAAGCTAGTTATAGTACGGCCCTGCGCACATTCCAGCGTCGCCTGCGCACCGGCCCGACACCCCGGCCTCAGTTCGGTCCGGCCTGCGTGAACTCAGCGCGAAGACTTTAACTCGACACTATGTAGCTGCGCGCCAGCTACATTGTTGTTTCCGATAACAAAATATAAACATTATTTACCGTTCCTGGAGTTTCCTTATTCTGGAGTATCCCATTCATAATCATTAATTGTAAAATAGTTAAATAATAAACGACAATTTAATAGCAGATACGCAAAGAAAGTTATCAGTGGCTCTCAAACTCCAAATCAGTCTTTAATCCTTTTATCTCCGAATTGTTTCGCATATTTTTACATTTTTTGCCTCGTCTCCAGAGAGTGCTCAATTAAGAGCTATTCAATCCTCATTTCGTTTTATCTACGTTTTTAATAAAGTTGCTGACAATGTCCGGTTTTTGTTAATTAAATAAATAAAAGTTGAATTTTATTTTCGAAAACTTTCATATATTTGTTACCATTAACAAAACTTGGACTTTTGAAAATTTCCATTTCATATCGTTAATAAAAATTTCAATAAACGAAACCGGGACAATAATTATTTATGTGACCAGAGACAAGGGCATGTGGACATTGTTTTCGATTGCGGCCATATTAAACTGCTTCGCATGAAATATCTGACGCGTTTCCGCTTCCGGGCCGGCATTATCACCAAAATTACAATCAGCGGCTTTTGTTCCCGTCCGAAGCGCGGACAGCAATCAGCAAAGTTCACATTTGAAACATGCAGATAAGTCTCTCTTTGGAAGTTCTGTGTTTTAGCATGAATAGCAGGAACGACATGATTGGTCATCTTTACTTTAATATATAAACATAATTAAATGGCGTATTAAGTATCAATCAATAGTGCCAATGAAATAAAATTTAAAATGGCCGGTTGGCCAGGCAACTTTTGCGTCCGCATGGATATATTTTGATTCTGTTTTCATCAATGGTTAGCCCATTTTCGGGGAAGGTTTTGATAATACAATACCAACCCACACACGTGCGAATTCGGGACGAACAGTTAGTTACAAAAAAGAAGTTCTTCCATTACAGCATTGATAATTTATTTTGAAGAGAATTTTCCTTCTAGTTTCTAAATATTAAGGAACTAGAAGGAAAATTCTTTACAGAATTTTTTACAGATTCCAAAAAGTAACAAAAACTCGGAGAGTAATAAATCTGTAAGCGTTAATTGGAAAATCGATCCGGACAAAAACAAGGCACCAATTATATAGATCTACCTTATTTGGTCGCGCAATTCTTCTCGAATTGACGAGACTTCTGAAAGTAAATGAAATACACCCTCATTAAATAAAATTGATCAAATACGAGTACCCCGCTTAGTAATACCTAGAACTCGATTTCAGCTTTCAATATTTTTGATCGAATGTCGGTTTACCTTTCTTGTTAAAGGTACTTTATTAGTTAAAGATAAAGTCACATTCCAAATTAAATGACCAGTTTTTTCACCTTATCCAAATATGAAAAATTAGAATTAGAACGAACTTATCATTTATCATAGGGTACTGACTATACCGTTCTGTAGCACAGCTTTAATATATTGCACTGTTTATTTATTTTTCTAGTTAAAGGTACCTTTTAGCCAAAGATTTTACGACACAATATGGGCACGAAACGACACGATCGGGTGTCATCATACACTGTTTCTGTAAAACGATGACGTCCTTCTTACCATATTTGTTTATATGACGCCTGCCTGTAGATGAAACGATCTGTAAACACTGGAAATAGGTACACTACATCGAAATGTACTATAACTAAAGCCTACTTTGCTATAAACACGAAATCTCCTTAGTTTAAACCAAGTCCAACTTGGTACTTTTAAATTGTAAAGTCTGCGGCGAGTGTTCAGGACCGATTCTGTCACCCGTACGGATGATTCCCTGCGGAAAGAGATTTATTTCACACATTTCGCCACCACATGACCGGCGAAGAGGGTACAAGCCTCAAGGGGGAAGGGGCAAGGGGCAACACCCCAATGCTTACTGGACATTGTTGATAAGTGGTTGCATTTCACCTTTGGAACTGCACTTTTGTTGATGTAGTTTTATGTGGTTTTCGTATCACGTAAACATAATTCTTAGCATAAAATAAATAAGGGTTCTTTTACCTAACCTTTTTTATTTTTACATTCCAATTCAGATCTCAGAGTAGCAACGTATTTGTTGCACACATCAACCCAAATGCTGCAGGTTCATGGGCGATAGTGGACACATACCATCACATAGGCTGCTTGTCTGTCCATTTGCTGCAGTGGTAGTAAAGAACCGCCTTTTAACGATATTATTATTGTTTTGAAAATCTTTGCTAAAACTATTTATTGGTACTAAACATGAAAGTTACTAAAATTCAATTACAAATGGAATTACATACAATATATACTATACATATTAGACGTTAGAATTGTTCTTAACTACATAATGGGCTCGATTCTGAAGGTACAACGTTAAAATTTTACGTCACTAAAACTGTTGCTATCCTTGTCACAAACTATATTATGAAGATAAAGACGAAACCAACTTTAGCGCTGTCAAATTTTAAATTAGTGCCTTCAGAATCGGGCCCAATGACGACATTTAAAAGCTTGTAAAAGTTCTATTTTACGTCGAATATTGTTTTAAAAAAAACTAATTTACGAAAATAACAATTTAAAGTAGGTACTAAAGTAAACAAAAATATTTATCCATCATTCTAACCACGAAAGCTACATGCTTCACTACTTTAAGTAATTTATTTCAGAACATAGCTTTTACAAATGTTTGTCATTTTATAGATTCTGAAAATAAATTTAATGTCGAATTCAAATGCAGTCACGAAAATATAAAAATAAATTTTTGGTCTCCAATGGTCGTAAATAATACTTTTTTCACTGTTTTACTTTATAGTAAAACAGTGAAAAATCAATCAAAATCTAATCTATGTTATAATACTATGTGAGTCCCGGAACAGGGGCAAATAATAAAAAGGGTAATATCTATAAAGTATCGTCTCAATTACTCATCAGTTGTTGGGTCGAAAAATTTCAACTAATTCAAACCTGAATTAATTTACATTTTTTCTATCATACTTAATCGGAAATTCAATTTAATGCAAACATAGTTTTTTCAGAAATGAGGAAATAACCCTCTTAAATCTCAGTCCTAAAAATTTACTTTATTACATGCTAGTATTTTCTTAAATATATTATACGTTTTACGCGAGTCCGATTCGCACTTGACCGTTGTTGAGCCCCAGTTCCGGGTCCCACACTGTATAATCCTTCCTACTATAATATTATAAATGTGAAAGTTTGGATATTTAGATGTTTGTTACTCAATCAAGCTTCAACCACTGGATGGATCATGATGAAACTTGGCACACATATAGGTTAGATCCTGGAATAGGACATAGGATAGTTTTTATCCCGAAAAAACATGTAATTCCTACGGGAAATACATATTAATTTATGATGTGGACGCAGTCGCGGGCAACAGCTAGTAACATATATTTATAGGAGTTTACCTTTCAAAAGGGAATAGAACAATGCATGTAGAAATAAGTAAATGCACTGAATCCTTCCACCGGTCTTTTGCGCAGAATTCCGTCGATATTATCTTTCGCTGGCACAGCAACTTTCCATATTACATACATATTCGTACTATTTGAATATCAAAACTCTTTTGCATACAAAAGTCAAAGATACGAACTTAAACGTTCTAGCAACTTATATTTCCCAGTAAGTTTATTATCTATGTGTAATCCAGGTATCTGGAACAGAATACACCGCTTAGCCTTCCTGTAGATATCGTCAGAGACGAGAAGATAGAATAAATAGAGATGATGGGGATAAGCATAGTGAATAGGACATATTTTGAATATTAAAAAAGTATCTGTATTATGACTGCCGTCCTAATCATAACAACCGACAGAGAAAACGCACATAAACTTTTTTTTTTATTGCTACCATCTAACATATGGCAACAATGACGACCTCCGTAGCATAACGGGGTAGCTCTCGGACTGCCCCACCGGAGGTTGCGGGTTCGAATCCCGCTAGGGGCAAATATTAGTATGGAGAATATGAATGTTTCTACTCAAGTCTTGGATGTTTATATATTTATTTAAGTACTAGCTGTGCCCGCGGCTCCGCTCGCGTGGACTACAGGATCCGTTCCCATTCCCACTTCCGCTCCCTATCCCACTTCCACTCAGACTTCAAATCCAGGTCCAGGTCCAGGTCCAGGTCCACGTCCACGTCCAGGTCCAGGTCCAGGTCCAGGTCCATTTCCAGGTCCAGATCCAGGTCCAGGTACAGGCCAGGTCCAGGTCCAGGTACAGGCCAGGTCCAGGTTCAGGTCCAGGTCCAGGTCCAGGTACAGGTTTGGTCCAGATCCAGGTCCAGGCCAGTTCCAGGCCCAGGCCAAGTTCCAGTTCCAGGTCCAGATCCTCAAATCACTCCTCAACCCTCCCCTCAGCTCTACCCTCAACCCTCCCCTCAAACCTCTTTCCCTCGTCTCTCCAAATGTAGTCCTCGTAAATAATCCATGGCAGTACAAATTCCGACCAACATTACTTTGTTGCATACGTATACCACAAATTCATCGTAATCGGGTAACTCAGTCAAAAGTTATGCAAATTTTCAAACACTCAAATTACACTGGTACCATACCCGCTCCCGCTCCGGTCCAGCTCCGGTTCCGCTACCACTCTCGCTCCCGCTCCCCTCCCGCTTCCGCTTCCGCTCCCGCTCTCAATCCCACGCCCACGCCCACACCCACTCCCACTCCCACTCCCACTCCCACTCCCACTCCCACTCCCACTCCCACTCCCACTCCCACTCCCACTCCCACTCCCACTCCCACTCCAATTCCTACTCGCAGCTCCAAATGTAATCCAAACTCTTCGCAATCTGAATAGTACGGAAATACTACTTATATGCAATATATTGCTTATTATTAACCTTACCTACTAATGTATTTAAAAACTAAAAATGTCTATAACTTTTGATTAAGTTAGCCGATTGCGATGAAATAAAGACTAAATGTTAAGTTAAGTTAAGCCCCATATTTTTGTGAAAAGTCCATCAAAATCCGTTCAGTAGTTTTTAAGTGATGCGTGCACAAACTCACAGACAAACAGACAAACAGATAAACAGACAAACAGACAAACAGACAAAAATTTCAAAAATGATCGAAATGTGTTCTGCTGCTTATCCTTAGACCCCCCCAATTTTTCAATGTACAGACACGCGAAGTTTACGATTTTATTTATAAGATGTGTATCCGTTATCTAGTAACCATAGCACAGGCTCTGCCTAATTTGGGATTGGATGATTGGTGTGAATATCTGAGATATTTATTTATGTATTAGATAGTCAAATAGTAGCAATACCAAAAAAAAATTACATTCTTTTATCTCCATATAATGATATTTTCTGTTACGGTTGTTATGATTAGGACGGCAGATGAGTTGCATTAAGAAAGATATCTCACGTGGAGCCCCCCCTTTTTTAGTAATTGCTGCATAATTGGACCATTTTAATATTAATTTTATAAAAAAATTTACATAAATACAGCGGCTCTGACGTTGACTGCAAATGGCGAATTAGAAAACTGTGGCAAAGTCATACATTTGACACCTTTTTAAAGCTTTCATACTAGCTCCATATGGGCCTCGAAATTATTTATTCATGTTTTTATTGTGAATGCAGATCTGATTTATAGCGGTAGAATATATACTATATCTAATGCCTTGGCTCCTAAAGAGTCTCGCGGAGGAGAGAAACTGTTCAATTCAGAGAACACATGTGTGTGTCAAAGTGAATATGATGGATGTTTACATCCCCCCTTCTCCCAGCGTAATATGTGCCTCCCCTGGTGTTCAGCCGTCTTCCGGATCGGAAAAATTGACTACGTGTCGTGAGAAACTAAAAAATGTCTATTTTATACCGACATCGATGGAAAATGTGATCTAAGAGAATTGTAATTAAGGATATAACTAAATAAATGTTACTTATCAGGATACCAAATAAGTTATCTTATAAATAAAAACGTTAACTTGGCGTATCTGAACATAGAAAATACTTGAAAAAAAAATGTTTGACTTTTAGTTTGTGCACGTATCACGTAAAAACTACAGAACCGATTCTGATGCAGTTTTCGGAGTAACATTGTGTCTTTACTTCATCGCAATCGGCTCACTCAATCAAAATTTAAGTCAATTTATAGTTTAAAAAACTCGCATACATTAGCATACACTATACAACAAAACACTTTGTTTGGAGCAAGGATAAAAGGTAACGTTGGCAGTTGGAGCGGAAGCGGAAGCCCAGCTAGTTTTTTTATTGATGTTCTGAAAAATTTATCGCTTATTCGTTTCGAAAAAAAAATTCAGAACATTGTTAAAAATAATTTATTTGGTCTCCTGAAAGCTGCATTTTCTAAGGTAGATCATTTTTTACATGACATGCACCAAGTATACTCATGTGTATAGAAAAAGTTAAGGCATTCTTAAAAGTTGGATAACTATTGGTGATTATGACGAAAATAAGAAAAAAGGTAGAAGAAATTGCATAATCTATTCTGAAACAAGAGTCGGAAAGCCAGGCTTCTACTACCCACCCAAAACTTCAAAGCTATTCGATAAATATTCTCGAAGGATAACTAACACATTCAAATTTGTAACCCCTTCTAAAATTCCAAATTCCTGTAATTGGCCGGAACACGGGGTGTTCAAGACGTAATACCTTAGTACATCACGTCGACCCCAAACTGTAACTCGAGCATTTATGCGCCTTAAGAGAAAGGTGAGATGAAATTTCGTAAAGCGAGCCGACGCAGGCACGAACTAAGGATAAGAGGTAACTAATATTTCTAAGGTGGAAATTAAATAACAGCACGCTAGGACACACGCTCTCCAAAATAGTTTTGGTCCAGTTTGCTAGCTGGTAGGAAGTTAACGTCAACGAACAATCAGTGGTCAAAACTGTGTTGACATGATTGAATCCCGCATCCGTAGATACCGAACTTAATTATAGTTTATCATCATACCACAAACATTTCAGGAAAGGAAAGCATTGTAGGGACATCTTTAAAAACTGAAAAGGAAATGGTATAGGCCACTTATAAAATTACTAACTTTTAATAAATCTTAACGCGTGCTTAAATTAGAAGGTACAACCCAAAATAGTTTGGCAAGGTGAAAATATCATCCAAGAGAAAAAGATTTCCACATGGCGGCCACATGGGCTATTCTACTTTCATGAGTACGACCCTGTCACCCGGATCTCGTAATAAAAGATGTTGCGCGTTTATAATTTGACTAATGCACGAAACGCGAAATAACGTCGTTACGTACCCGTGAGAATGCATTAATTTAGCCTGAAAATGTTCCCCGTAAAGCCACCGGTAATTTACGAAAGCCTTTGAAGTAAATGAACAACAGATGTTAATTGGTAAATTTTCATAACACGTGCGCGCGACTTTATGATTCTGGAGTAATTACTTACACTATTACACTGCTGAAGTTATAGCTGTGCGGGGAAGGTAGGGCGAAAGGGAAGGTAAGGTGAAATATTATAGGCTATTTCTCTTGAGCGAGTACCTATATAATATTAATAGTTATTTTGCAGAACGTTTTAAATATGCATATACTTAGCAGTATTATCAATCTTGCTTAACTAATATTTCGAAAAAACTTTTAGGTAATGTGATTAATTTGTTTAAATATAGAGGGCCTAACAAGCACTTACAATGCGGCTTACAAGTAGTACTAGTACTAATTATGCCTACACTTTGGCAGCGATAATGACCGCCAAGCCGTTTCTCTTTGATTTTAGTGAGGCTCGAATAATAATGGTGATGCCTAAAGAACAGGGCTTCGCTATGGCATCGACCATTTCATCTCACCACATAATAATTGGTAAGTATTTTATATTCTGTAACTTGTTACAGTATTACGTGCGCGTTGGTGAATAAATTCTTTTTATTTTTAGGTATTTCTCAAAGTGTAGTAGGCTGTTATTCTGATAACTATTCAAATCTTAGGATCATGTACGAGTATGTATTTCTAATTAGCATCGAATACAGTCAGAATAGAAAAAAAAATCATATTTTAATTTAAATACCATCCAAATAACAAATAACTTGTATTCCCTCAACCTTGTTCACCTCTATCTGTGATATACATTACCCGCACCTCCCCTTGCTCGCAATCATTTCCTTCTCGGTAACATCAAATAGCAGTCATATAAAATGTAAATACGGAACGTAACAATAAAGGGAAAATATTATAAACCCGTGAATTCCTTCACCTCTCGCCGTCCCATCAATATTCGCATCAAAATTCAGACGCGCATTTCTGTCAGACAGTAAAAATTTCTGTTGTATTCCTTTAGGCACGAACACTCTTAGCGCCGCTATACACGATCCTACAAGCCCTAGGACGACTGACAACGTCGCATCGTTGGCCTAGTGGCTTGGTTTGGGCTTGGTCATTCCCATTCCCAATTGTACAAACAACTTTGTTCAATTTAGTCTCAATCTGGATGTTATATTTATATTATCCTATCCTTGTTTAATTTCCATGGCACAGGAAAAAATCCTAGTTTGGGATGAGACAAGTGTATATATTTATATGTAAGATTTATTTTATTTAATACTATATTGTACACATAAACATATAAAAACAACACAAAGAAAAGAAAATTATACAAAAGGTTGATCTTACTTCTTATCTGTTATTTTGTACAAATTGAAGTGTAAATGAAAACAAATAAACAATTCGTTGTACAAACAGAATATCTATTTTCAACTTTTACTTACAGCGAAACTAACTAAAAACTAATTAATTTGTCTAATGAACTTAATTACATTCACAGAAAATGGGGCTGTTGATTATTTATTTTTATGTTATTTCTAACTTATGGAAACATTTCCTAAAATAAGGAAATTTATATTATTATTTATACGAAGTAAATGCCTTAGGAAGAAACTATTTAAAGAAGCTAATAAAATACAACAATTAACATTATGGTATTTTTTTATTGTAGATGGGTTTGCGTTTGACTTCAATCTCACCTGATGGGAAGAGATGATGAGGCCTAAGGTAGAGCGCGCTTACCAAGAAGATGTCTATTCACTCGTCCTTTAAAAAGATCCAAATTGTACTTGTCCTGAAATACCCAAGCTGGGAGGGAGTTTCATTCCTTAGAAGTTCGCATCATGAAAGAGGAAGCAAAACGCTACTATATAAGGATGAAGTCCCTCACCACGCCTGGTAGTCCGGTGATGGAAGGGTATTTAATTGTATTTGTATTAAAGTATAATATAATGTAATTTACATAATTATTTAAAATTAACAGTTTACTCAAACTACATATATTAATTATAGTATGAAGTTTATTAAATAACAATTTAACGAATAAATTAATAATTTTATCCCCTTCGCTCTTTTTGCCTTGTCAGACACCAAGTAAGGTTGGCTGAAAGAGATCTCTATTAGAGATAAGCTCGCCTTTGTGTACAAAATATCATAATTTTATTTGGTTTTTAAATTGGGCAAAACAAACTATACCTATATATAATTTAAGAACTTTATAATAAAAAGGGTGCCATATCTATGCCTATACAAGTATATTGTGCATGTCGGTCCGTGTGTATCGGCCTACAAGCCAGCTCATGACGATTCCTGTCACGTAGCAACGATTTTCGAGTTTCGCGCAGCGTCTCCGCGAATTCTTATTTCTTAAGCTCTGACGACGTATGCTTTTTTCACTGGCGCTCGCATGAGAATCCCTTACTGTCGATGAAATTATTTACTTGTCTAATATAGTGGCCTTGGCGATTCGCGTCACGTAACACAAACTCGTGATGTTAGCTTGTTCACTTCCAGTTATTCAGAGTTGAGAATGCTTTTGTGATGTAAAATATGACAAATTCTGAGTACCTACATTATGAAAATAAGGAAGAAATATATAGACAATGGTACAACAGAAACGGCCTCGGGTTAGGTGAATTAACGGTTGCGGCGCAGGAGTTCAGCGTTTACCAGGCTACAATGGTCTTTCGGAGTGAACTGCTCGTCTTGGATCATCGTGACAGTAGAGATGGGTAACCCTGGTAAAAACCTATGGCACAGCTATCACCTATTTTATTCCATTATTTGTGCGGGTATAAAACAATTCCTTATATATCCATTATATTATATAAGTTATGCAATATAATCTAAAGGTTTTTGCTGCACAAACCACCCATTTATTGGCAAAAATAGATGATAATTGGGTTTTAACCCGCAAAACGACCAACCGGATATAATGTGTGAATGACCTGTATATCCGTGATTGAAAGGAAGTGGACGACATTGAAATCCAATATGAAAGATCAAGAGAGAAGGGAAATTAGTAAAATAAAGGGTGGTGTTGCCAGTGTTATAATAGAAATAATTCCTCATAATGATTGTTAGAAGCTAACACAATGTTTTTGATGCTGGCAATAATTTGTATAAAAAGTAATCACCCACCCATTTAATTAATATAACAAGTGTTTTCAATCAATATGCTTCGTGTTTTCATCATCAACAACCACCAGTCATCAACACTCCAACAATGGTAACATTGCAATTCGTCTGAGATCTCAAGATAGCAAAGCTCTTCTAATCTTTGGATTGTTACACAACCAAATCAATTGCCACATTGACGGCTTTAAGTGAATGTAAGAAATCCCAATGTTTAATTTTTGCACGTGCGCGCCATCGACGATATTGATGCGAAGGTATGGAGTTAAGATTGATGTTTACGGATGACAAGGTCTTGAAATCAACCATTGTTAAATTAATTTTTTAGGTATTGAACTCAAATTGCTGAGCGTGCTCGCGGCGCGCACCAACATCGTCGCGTGCGCACCGGTGAAGCGCGCGCTCAGGGAACTTAATGCTCTGTCTCGGAAGGGGTTGGATTTATTCAACTGTTTCCTGGCGGAATTCACAGGAACCTCACTTCGAGCCATAGGGGCTAGGAGGTGAATAAATGTAATTTTTTTATGTTAGAGTGCTTAAGTTGGAAAGGTAATGTATGGTTTGCAGTGCCGAATTGGATTTACTGTTATGATGCTGTAATAGTATTTTAAATAAATAAAATTAAAAAAATATATATTTATTCATATCAATTTACTCCCGGCCGGCGACCTCATGAATGTAGCCACTTATTATCAGAGCTGTCCACCCATCTGAATCCAATTGTTATATATCTAAGATGTTCTTTTGTTCAATAATAGGCGCGGTGTATTTCGCAGTCCTTTTTGCATATATATTTTTCAAATATCGCCAGACATTAAAATGTACAATACGTTACAACTATCCCATGCACTATTCCATACCACAAAAATTATACTAAAGTGTTTATTCTTCACGTCAGCATCTCGGTAAAGACGACCTCCACAGATTAAACCAATAAATAATCCAAAAGCGCGGCAAAACACAATTTCCATCCAGAAAACCGGAGATAAATTGGATAAATAAGGCGAATAGCTAAAGTTGCGATATTAAACAAGACGCGTAGCCTAATAACAACGTCCGCATGATTTATTAAGAGAAGCATACCCTGGAGATGGATGCCAGTAATCGTTCCAGCCAAGTTGCCTGATAAACTTCCTATGAAATTGTATCGGATACCTGCTTACGTGGAAACTGATCAGCTGGAAAAGCTATTATACTGGGAAGCTCATTGTAATAAATGCTTCATACGTGTGTTTCGGCATCCGTATAAACGCCTACACTTAACGCTCTCATGTCTGTCTGTCAGTCAGTCTGGAGGATAACTCGATAATTATTAGACCGACTAAGCTTTTCTGGAATATAAATGTAAAATTGACAGGCAATGATGGAACACCGAATTCCAGGAAACTAAAAAAAATTATGTACGAGTACATTGTGTTCGATGTACACATTGCTGTTTTTTTTTATTACAGTCGTACGTTTGTTAGGGTCTTTAGACAATTAATTTATAAAACAACGATATACTTACAACACGATTCGTTTATTGTTGTTACATCTCATTTTGCATTCACTCACCTTTTTTACAAATCAGATCTTTATCAACTCTGTTTGTTTTGTATTGTAGCTCCTTTTTCTTGTATTTTGTGTTTGTAAAATATCATGTGCTGTGAAATTAAATAAATATCTAAATAAAATATATTATTTAAGCTATCTGATACCAAATACAAAGTTCACTCTTTGTGTACCCATTATTGTAGTAAGAGAATATTAAAAAAATATTAGTCAAAATCGCTTTTTTAACAGACTTCTTTTAAAAAGTTTAAACAATTTCGATTGAAGACATTTCCAGTATTTTTCTATGGCTATGTTGCATTCACCAAGTTCCTCAATCACTTGCTGTAATAAGTATTAAACTTTCCCCACGTGCCTGTGCCGGTAACTGCGCAGGTAGATGGTAACATAGTTAACTTATTTTATTAACTAATTACTTCTTACTAATTCAAATAAACAGTTTCGCTTACGACTTACGCAATCGAAATCTTAGTATTGATGCAAGGTACACGAAGATTCATCAAGGTAATGATGATGGTGGAATATCAACCAGGGGGCCAATTCTACTAATTTCAACATTTATCGTTCGTTTAAACAAAAGTTACGTATAAGTTTCAGTTTTTAACATATGCTATTTTGACGCAATGCGTTTCGTTTTTACCTGAGACAACTGCCAAAATGTAGAAAAACGTTCGTTCCATCTACGTCTGACGTTTGTTTAAACGTCAGCTACAGCTGAAACGCAGCTGAAGCACGAACGTTGTGCGCAGCGAAGTACGAATAGTGTTAAAACTTGCGTTTCAGCTACAGTTCAATTGCATTTTGTGCGAAAATGCGTTATTAGAATTGGCCCCCAGATCTGTTAAAACAAAATATTTGTTGTAAGGTGAATTAGGACCACCAATGCTGAACTTATAATAATCATATTCAAAGAGATATATGGGTATGGAATATGAACGAATGAACGAATGAATATAGTTCATCATCATCAGCCTGAAATTGGCCACTGTTCGACACAGGCCTCTCCCAAGGTGCGCCACTGAATCCGATCTTCGGTTCTTCTCATCCAGTCCCTGGACTGGACAGTGACTAGATGAGAAGAATATAGTTCATTGTACACAAATTACAGAATTATACAATAAATATACAATAAATGTCGAATTTTGCTATTTCTTCCAGACAACCTTATACTAGTGATAATAGAAATATTAAGATTAAGAGCAGAAATATTTATCTGCGAAAAAAAATATGTTTTACTGTGTAAAAATTAAATAGACTAATATTTCGTTCTTTCTAATATTTAAGCAGCTTGTCTGTTTTATTGAACAACCATGTATTATTTCTTGCATTAATGCCATTAATGTCATTAACGACCTGAAGAAGGTGGCCGGTAGCGGCTGGATGCGGAGGGCAGAGGACCGGGTGTGGTAGCGTTCATTGGGGAAGGCCTATGTCCAGCAGTGGACTTCTAGGGGCTGATATGATTAATGTCACTCCCAATAACCTTTATAAATTAAAAAAGTACCTAAAAAGATTGCCTAGAACGATACAAAGTTGATAACGACAGTATTTTTTGTACACCTGAAAAAAATGAAATGACAACATTTACCGACATGTACATAAAGACAAATTGATTGGACGATCTTTTTAGAGATCCTTCCAAACGAATACCCTTGTAGCAAAGATTAAACAAAAATAATATTTATTCATTTCTCCAATATATGCAAGTACAAATAACTCTGCCTAACTGATAATACAGTTTGTTGGCAGAAATTTCTATCTTACTTTATACACACCTATGGCAGGGAATACTAAATATCACTAAACAATGGTGAATAGCAAAGCAAATTACAAAGTTTAACTTTCTTGTCCGTCTGTCTGTCTGGCCGGAGAATAGCTAAGTAACTACTGTAACAAATAACATCGTAACAAATATATACTAATTCCGGGCAATAATGGAAAAAATGACAAATTCAGAATTTTATCGAGGTTTTCCATAAAAACCAAAAATCATCTTTTCCGAAATTACACAATTCTCTTGAATTTACTTATACATACTACATAATTTTCACGAACAGACAGACGACAGTTGGTTTTATTTTGAACGCTAACAATAAAAGCGGACTGCAAAATCATAATATATTTAATCACAAATTGTAATATAATCCCGTTTACAAATTCAACATGTACTGTTTACATATTGAATTTGTAAACGGGACCTTCAACATGTAAACAGTCAACTATTCTACAGTCCGAGATGTTAGTCCAGGCGGCTCATAACTTAGTTAAGGCAGCAACAGTCGTGCGGTGCGCTAGCTGGGTCTTAGCTAGAAATTGTACAGTCGGAAACAATAACGACGTGCGGATAAAAAAAGCTACGGACTGACCCCTTCCCACGGTATTTGTGTCTGGACTAGTCCGTGGAATATGACACTAAAACGGCCCCATAACTAAACATAGCCCGGACAACTCCGGACGACTCCCTTCCCGCGGAGACACCATCCCGAATAGCTCCTTACAACACATTGCCACGGTGCGTGTACCTGGACTCATTCGCGGAATATGACACTAAAACGGCCCCATCACTAAACATAGCCTGGACCACTCCGGACGACCCCCTTTCCAGGGTGACACCAGTCCGAATAGTTCCGGACAACACATTGCCACAGTGCGTGTCTCTGGACTCGCCCACGGAATATGACCCTAAAACGGCTCCATCATTAAACATAGCCTGGACAACTCCGAACGAACCCCTTGACACGGTGACACCAGCCCGAATAGCTCCGGACGACCCAACCCCACGATGCGTGGCTGTGGACTTGTCTACGAAATAAGTCATTAAAACGGTACCATCTTACTTACTAAATATGAGTCATGATTATAAACACGGACACTATATATTTAATACTCAGGTTTATTTGTCACTGATGTAGCTGGGGATGTGACTGGGGTCCGCAGTGAGATGAATAAAATTAGGTACATCATCATTAGCCTGTTAAGGTTCACTGCTGAACATAGGCCTTCGTCAATTACGTGAATTGAATAACGATACAAATATAACATTTCGCCCTTACTTGGTCATTAGCTCACCTCCACTGAAATTATGCTCGTATTTTGTTCATCAAATATGGATACCTCTTTCTGTTACTGACTGTACGTATAAATAGGTATATAATTGAATGGGCAAACTAGCAGGCGATTCACTTGGTGAGAGATGGCTAGACGCTCGGCTTAATTTCAGCTTGCTGGAGACAAGATGGCGTTTCCTTGAAGGAGAAGCGTTTAGACCTAAATAAAGCGCGCTATGTTTATGTACAGAGATATTAAATTAACTGTGAACTTAAGGAGATAGCTAGTCCAACATTTCTTATCTAGGCTATTGATGATGAAATATGGTACAGACGTCCACATCTGGACATAGGCCTTCCCCAATGAACGCTATCACACCCGGTCTTCTGCCACCCGCATCCAGCCGCTTCCGGCCGCCTTCCTCATGTCGTCGTTTCATCTGGCAGCGGGCCGTCCCACTGTGCGCGTGCCGTTCGGCAATCTCCACTCCAGTTCGTGTCTGCCCCCAACGGCTATGGGTTCTGCGACAGATATGGCCAGCCCACTACCACTTCAGCTTGCGAATCATTTCGATTATGTCAGTGACCTTCGTTCTTTGTCGGATCTCCTCATTACGAACTTTACCTTAAAAGAAACTACAGCATAGCCCTCTCCGTAGCTCGTTGAGCAACTTGAAACTTGTAGATAAAACCCACATTTCTGCACCGTAGGTCATTTCAGGCAGGAAGCACTGATTAAAGACTTTTGTCTTTAAACGTGAAAAAATAAAAAGGGGCCTTGACCGCCTCCAAAAAGAAGTCGACAAGTATCACAGAAATTGATATAGGTAGAAGGGGTACATCACCTGTTTATTTCAGTCCCGCGCGTGTCGATTTTCGGACACAACGCGCCCCTCCTGCGCACTTTCTTTGCCTCATAGTCACGTTTCTAGTGAGGAGATACAGTTATGCAGTTTGAAAACGGACAATATGGCACTTTTGCAGATTTTTGGTCGGTGTTTACCCGACCTTGACTCGGCGGAAAACGAGTGAGCGTTTGACAGTTTATGCAATATATTGCAAATTGTTGACACACGCGTCGCGCTTACTTCACCATTCTATCTCATTCATTTCTATGGCTAGGATGATGTTTAGTGAATCAAGCTAGAACAGTCTTTTTGATTTTTCATCCTTGCTATTTAGAGAAAGACCACAAATTTCGAAGTTTTCCACCGACATAAATAGAGAAAATTTAGTTTATCGTTTAGGGCAGCAGCGCTATGAAATATCGACTGTCAATCACACGTCAACATCCATTCAGAAGCGATTACTTCCAACATTTTGCCACCGGTAAAAAAGTTGGTAAATATAGCTCGGGGACTTGCTTCGTACCACATCTCGCTTGTTTAATGAAATGTCCCGTGGTATATTTATTTTTTCCTAGTTCCTAGAATAAAAGGCAGTCGTGTGGTTTCCGGCTTAGAAAATGGCCAACCCCAATCTTCCTGTGGGTGTCGTCAAGGCGACTAAAAGATTGCACTAGGGACGGACAGCAGCTTCTCCTGTGTATATTAAGAACATTACTGCGATCACCAATCCGCCTGCCAAGGGTTGTGATTATGGCAAATCCCCCAATAGACAGCACGACAAAAGTGGCAATCTGTTGGGGAGGCTTATGTTCAGCAGTGGACGTGTTTTGGCTGATGATGGATATAGTTGCCATACGTTAGGTAGCCTACGTTGTAGCGAAGGACGCGGGACAGTGGCAACAGCATTCTAAATGTTATTATTGCTGGAAAATGTGACTGTCCCGTTCTAAATAGATGGATGGGCATAGTCATTGGTGTAGTAAGGTGATGATTGTCTGTGTAAATTAAATATACTGTGGCCGGAAGAGGCTGTGTGCGGAGGGCGGAAGACCGGGTGTGGTGGCGTTCATTGGGGAAGGCCTATGTCCAGCAGTGGACGTCTAAAGGCTGTAAAACCTAATACGACTATACATTTGTATACTAACAAATATAGATTTTGTAATCTTAATATATATATAATATATTATTATAATATAAACCGGCTTTTACTAAAGGTTTGCAAAATTTCACGCAGATTATTTATTTATTTTTATTTTATTTATTTTCACAAAATCCACATCACTATTCTAAATACAGTATTAACAGTATTATTCTAATTTATAGTTCTTACTGCCAATAACAGATTTACAATATATTGATATTACAGTCTAGTGTGTGTGTGTGTATGTGTATGTGTGGGTGTGGGTGTGTGTGTGGACAGAGTGTGGTGTGTGTGTGCTTGTATAAACACGTCAAATCTTATCTACTAGCTAACGTAGTAACGTAACGTATGTTGGTTGACTGATGGAGATTCGTACCTGAATATACTTTGTTATCTTATTTTACTTTAAAAAAAATTTCACAGACAACCGTCCCGTTGACAGAGAGACAGTTGCGTAAAAACAGTGCTCGTATGAGTGCGCTGCGCTGTAGCACTTGCTAGTTGCAAATCTATTTAATAAAATAAAGCCAGGCGTATTTTTACTAAGTAAATAATTCGTAACGGAACGAAAGTTTTATTTATACAGTCCATTACAAAACCAGATATTATGAAATCTCCCACCCGCAACCTCTTGGTGGTCTAAACAAACGCTAAGTCAACAGGGCGAGATCCGTAGAATCATAAGTGTGAAAAAGAAACTAACTTGCAAAATTATTTTACTTCCAAAGTAACTGTGAGTGACAATTTTAAAAAGCAGTTAAAGAATAAAGTGGCTATTAACGAGAACCTACCTCACACTTTTGACAATTCGTACTTTCAATTAAATAAAAAGACGAAGAAGTACGAGTAGGATTCGCGTCCTGATGGTTCCGTACCATCACATGACGTATAAACACCAGCTGTCAACAGGACCCAGACCCAAATTCAGGTACATCCTCTCTTTCTCAGTACTAAGTACTTTTTGATGTTACAAATTCAACTCCCCCTAACGCACCCCCTTAGCTTAATAATATAACCGTATAGTGGAATTATTACGTGACAAACTTAATTTCGCGTTTCTTTCATGTAGGTACGCTGTATGATAGAAACCCTTAAATGAAGTTGGTCAAATTAATATCCTAATTAATCATTTTCTTTATTTGTGCTATAAAACCATCCTTCTTGTTAAATTTCAAGATTGTAGGTCTACTAGTACCTAGTACTCTATAGGTTTTTGATATGTCAATCAGCGAGTTAGTCTGCCAGTAGGAAAATAACACTAAAAAAAATAAAACTAACAAACTTTAAAAGGACGTATTGAGTTACAAATGTAAATTTATTTAAAGGACTAATGAGGCTGTAATGTTTAAAGATTTGTATTATTTAGATTTTCTGTACATTTATATTAATTTCAACTAGATAACTCTAGCCATTCCTACGAAAAAGGGTTTTAAGAGATAAACAGACGGACAGACAACAAAATGAACCTATAAGGGTTCGTTTCTTTCTTAATGTTCACGCCTTGGTCTCATAGGGGTAGGTAGCAAAGCGACTTTCCTTCGCCTGCTTTTCGTTCTGTGATACCCCTTGACGTGATGTATTGCGAACAACATCGCCGCCTCCGTGTTGAGGTACCACGATTATCTAGGGAAATAATGGTTCATCTCATCAGAGCCCCGCATGACTCGATAAGGCTAATAGTGCCCGGAGTTCGCCCAGTTCCGGGATGTCGGCACGCTTATGACCAAACGAGCCGCTGGACACGCATCCATCGGCATGGCAGACCTTGGATTGGGGGACGGTACAGGGATCGGGGCGAGTAAGATAAGTGGGAGTATGGGTAAGGAGTATAGGTTAGGTATAGGATACCGCTATTGCGGAAGGATAGTGGGATTGTGCTAGCGATAACTCGGACCGCATACTCATCTGGATAGCACCGGACAGGTATATACCAGAACCAAGTCGCCTGACTCCTATTTTGAATTCCCATAAAAAAAATTTATTCATCTCTTTCATATTTATTTTATATTTATTTATACTTTATTGTATACAAATACAAGACACACAACTTATTTAAACATATGATGTACAAAGGCGCACTTAAGTCTCATACAACACTAAAACTCAAAATAATCCACATAAATACTTAAACAAAGCAGATTACACATTTCTCTGTCAGCAAATTTAATTCAGCGGCTTAATCCTTTTAAAACTAAACCTTTTTTGTGCGCCCGCGCGTACTAAATGGATCACGGTTTACAGCGACGCTGAAATATAAATTGCAGCATAGATGAATGAGGGCGGCGGGAATTGCATGATAAATATTTGAAAAGAATGGTGTTGCAGGGAGCTCCCACTTACAATATTGCACACTAGGTTTTTGTTTATGTATGCGAGTCGTATTATGGTTCAAGTCTACCTGAAATTTAAATGGGTACAGTCAAAGTATAACTCCATTACTACACATGAGACCGGTGTGAAGTTAGCAGCCAAAGTTAGAAGCCAATTTGTAACCCGACCAAATAAAGATCACATACTTTTTAAAAATAAGATTAATAAAATAAAATAAAATAAAATAAAATAAAATAAAATAAAATAAAATAAAATAAAATAAAATAAAATAAAATAAAATAAAATAAAATAAAATAAAATAAAATAAAATAAAATAAAATAAAATAAAATAAAATAAAATAAAATAAAATAAAATAAAATAAAATAAAATAAAATAAAATAAAATAAAATAAAATAAAATAAAATAAAATAAAATAAAATAAAATAAAATAAAATAAAATAAAATAAAATAAAATAAAATAAAATAAAATAAAATAAAATAAAATAAAATAAAATAAAATAAAATAAAATAAAATAAAATAAAATAAAATAAAATAAAATAAAATAAATGGAGCAGACCTTCCAAAACCAAACGTATGTCAAAAAAAAGGGAATACATCAAGGAGTAGCCCATATGAAAATGAAGTAGATTGATAGGGTCCTAGGGTTCCGTATAATTTATTATATTATTAAGGTGAAAATTGGTGTCCGGGTATATGGAGCAGACCTTCCAAAACCAAACGTATGTCAAAAGAAAGGGAATACATCAAGGAGTAGCCCATATGAAAATGAAGTAGATTGATAGGGTCCTAGGGTTCCGTATAATTTATTATATTATTAAGGTGAAAATTGGTGTCTGGGTATATGGAGCAGACCTTCCAAAACCAAACGTATGTCAAAAGAAAGGGAATACATCAAGGAGTAGCCCATATGAAAATGAAGTAGATTGATAGGGTCCTAGGGTTCCGTATAATTTATTATATTATTAAGGTGAAAATTGGTGTCCGGGTAGATGGAGCAGACCTTCCAAAACCAAACGTATGTCAAAATAAAGGGAATACATCAAGGAGTAGCCCATATGAAAATGGAGTAGATTGATACGGTCCTAGGGTTCCGTATAATTTATTTTAATATTAAGGTGAAAATTGGTGTCCGGGTATATGGAGCAGACCTTCCAAACCAAACGTATCTCAAAAGAAAGAGAATACATCAAGGAGTAGCCCATATGAAAATGGAGAAGATTGATACGGTCCTAGGGTTCCGTATATTTATTTCAATATTAAGGTAAACATTTTTCAGAAAAATTGGTGTCCGGGTATATGGAGCAGACCTTCCAAAACCAAACGTATGCCGAAAGAAAGGGAAAACATCAAGGAGTAGCCCATATGAAAATGAAGTAGATTGATAGGGTCCTAGGGTTCCGTATAATTTATTATATTATTAAGGTGAAAATTGGTGTCCGGGTATATGGAGCAGACCTTCCAAAACCAAACGTATGTCAAAATAAAGGGAATACATCAAGGAGTAGCCCATATGAAAATGGAGAAGATTGATACGGTCCTAGGGTTCCGTATATTTATTTCAATATTAAGGTAAACATTTTTCAGAAAAATTGGTGTCCGGGTATATGGAGCAGACCTTCCAAAACCAAACGTATGCCGAAAGAAAGGGAATACATCAAGGAGTAGCCCATATGAAAATGAAGTAGATTGATAGGGTCCTAGGGTTCCGTATAATTTATTATATTATTAAGGTGAAAATTGGTGTCCGGGTATATGGAGCAGACCTTCCAAAACCAAACGTATGTCAAAAGAAAGAGAATACATCAAGGAGTAGCCCATATGAAAATGAAGTAGATTGATAGGGTCCTAGGGTTCCGTATAATTTATTATATTATTAAGGTGAAAATTGGTGTCTGGGTATATGGAGCAGACCTTCCAAAACCAAACGTATGTCAAAATAAAGGGAATACATCAAGGAGTAGCCCATATGAAAATGGAGTAGATTGATACGGTCCTAGGGTTCCGTATAATTTATTTTAATATTAAGGTGAAAATTGGTGTCCGGGTTTATGGAGCAGACCTTCCAAAACCAAACGTATGTCAAAAGAAAGGGAATACATCAAGGAGTAGCCCATATGAAAATGAAGTAGATTGATAGGGTCCTAGGGTTCCGTATAATTTATTATATTATTAAGGTGAAAATTGGTGTCCGGGTAGATGGAGCAGACCTTCCAAAACCAAACGTATGTCAAAATAAAGGGAATACATCAAGGAGTAGCCCATATGAAAATGGAGTAGATTGATACGGTCCTAGGGTTCCGTATAATTTATTTTAATATTAAGGTGAAAATTGGTGTCCGGGTTTATGGAGCAGACCTTCCAAAACCAAACGTATGTCAAAAGAAAGGGAATACATCAAGGAGTAGCCCATATGAAAATGAAGTAGATTGATAGGGTCCTAGGGTTCCGTATAATTTATTATATTATTAAGGTGAAAATTGGTGTCCGGGTAGATGGAGCAGACCTTCCAAAACCAAACGTATGTCAAAATAAAGGGAATACATCAAGGAGTAGCCCATATGAAAATGGAGTAGATTGATACGGTCCTAGGGTTCCGTATAATTTATTTTAATATTAAGGTGAAAATTGGTGTCCGGGTATATGGAGCAGACCTTCCAAACCAAACGTATCTCAAAAGAAAGAGAATACATCAAGGAGTAGCCCATATGAAAATGGAGAAGATTGATACGGTCCTAGGGTTCCGTATATTTATTTCAATATTAAGGTAAACATTTTTCAGAAAAATTGGTGTCCGGGTATATGGAGCAGACCTTCCAAAACCAAACGTATGCCGAAAGAAAGGGAAAACATCAAGGAGTAGCCCATATGAAAATGAAGTAGATTGATAGGGTCCTAGGGTTCCGTATAATTTATTATATTATTAAGGTGAAAATTGGTGTCCGGGTATATGGAGCAGACCTTCCAAAACCAAACGTATGTCAAAAGAAAGGGAATACATCAAGGAGTAGCCCATATGAAAATGAAGTAGATTGATAGGGTCCTAGGGTTCCGTATAATTTATTATATTATTAAGGTGAAAATTGGTGTCCGGGTAGATGGAGCAGACCTTCCAAAACCAAACGTATGTCAAAATAAAGGGAATACATCAAGGAGTAGCCCATATGAAAATGGAGTAGATTGATACGGTCCTAGGGTTCCGTATAATTTATTTTAATATTAAGGTGAAAATTGGTGTCCGGGTATATGGAGCAGACCTTCCAAACCAAACGTATCTCAAAAGAAAGAGAATACATCAAGGAGTAGCCCATATGAAAATGGAGAAGATTGATACGGTCCTAGGGTTCCGTATATTTATTTCAATATTAAGGTAAACATTTTTCAGAAAAATTGGTGTCCGGGTATATGGAGCAGACCTTCCAAAACCAAACGTATGCCGAAAGAAAGGGAAAACATCAAGGAGTAGCCCATATGAAAATGAAGTAGATTGATAGGGTCCTAGGGTTCCGTATAATTTATTATATTATTAAGGTGAAAATTGGTGTCCGGGTATATGGAGCAGACCTTCCAAAACCAAACGTATGTCAAAATAAAGGGAATACATCAAGGAGTAGCCCATATGATAATGGAGTAGATTGATACGGTCCTAGGGTTCCGTATAATTTATTTTAATATTAAGGTGAAAATTGGTGTCCGGGTATATGGAGCAGACTTTCCAAAACCAAACGTATGTCAAAAGAAAGGGAATACATCAAGAAGTAGCCCATATGAAAATAAAGTAGATTGATACGGTCCTAGGGTTCCGTATATTTATTTCAATATTAAGGTAAACATTTTTCAGAAAAATTGGTGTCCGGGTATATGGAGCAGACCTTCCAAAACCAAACGTATGTCAAAATAAAGGGAATACATCAAGGAGTAGCCCATATGAAAATGGAGTAGATTGATACGGTCCTAGGGTTCCGTATAATTTATTTTAATATTAAGGTGAAAATTGGTGTCCGGGTATATGGAGCAGACCTTCCAAAACCAAACGTATGTCAAAAGAAAGAGAATACATCAAAGAGTAGCCCATTTGAAAATGGAGACCATTGATACGGTCCTAGGGTTCCGTATAATTTATTATATTATTAAGGTGAAAATTGGTGTCCGGGTATATGGAGCAGACCTTCCAAAACCAAACGTATGTCAAAAGAAAGAGAATACATCAAGGAGTAGCCCATATGAAAATGAAGTAGATTGATAGGGTCCTAGGGTTCCGTATAATTTATTATATTATTAAGGTGAAAATTGGTGTCTGGGTATATGGAGCAGACCTTCCAAAACCAAACGTATGTCAAAATAAAGGGAATACATCAAGGAGTAGCCCATATGAAAATGGAGTAGATTGATACGGTCCTAGGGTTCCGTATAATTTATTTTAATATTAAGGTGAAAATTGGTGTCCGGGTTTATGGAGCAGACCTTCCAAAACCAAACGTATGTCAAAAGAAAGGGAATACATCAAGGAGTAGCCCATATGAAAATGAAGTAGATTGATAGGGTCCTAGGGTTCCGTATAATTTATTATATTATTAAGGTGAAAATTGGTGTCCGGGTAGATGGAGCAGACCTTCCAAAACCAAACGTATGTCAAAATAAAGGGAATACATCAAGGAGTAGCCCATATGAAAATGGAGTAGATTGATACGGTCCTAGGGTTCCGTATAATTTATTTTAATATTAAGGTGAAAATTGGTGTCCGGGTATATGGAGCAGACCTTCCAAAACCAAACGTATGTCAAAAGAAAGAGAATACATCAAGGAGTAGCCCATATGAAAATGGAGAAGATTGATAGGGTCCTAGGGTTCCGTATAATTTATTATATTATTAAGGTGAAAATTGGTGTCCGGGTATATGGAGCAGACCTTCCAAAACCAAACGTATGTCAAAATAAAGGGAATACATCAAGGAGTAGCCCATATGAAAATGGAGAAGATTGATACGGTCCTAGGGTTCCGTATATTTATTTCAATATTAAGGTAAACATTTTTCAGAAAAATTGGTGTCCGGGTATATGGAGCAGACCTTCCAAAACCAAACGTATGCCGAAAGAAAGGGAAAACATCAAGGAGTAGCCCATATGAAAATGAAGTAGATTGATAGGGTCCTAGGGTTCCGTATAATTTATTATATTATTAAGGTGAAAATTGGTGTCCGGGTATATGGAGCAGACCTTCCAAAACCAAACGTATGTCAAAATAAAGGGAATACATCAAGGAGTAGCCCGTATGAAAATGAAGTAGATTGATAGGGTCCTAGGGTCCCGTATAATTTATTATATTATTAAGGTGAAAATTGGTGTCCGGGTATATGGAGCAGACCTTCCAAAACCAAACGTATGTCAAAAGAAAGGGAATACATCAAGGAGTAGCCCATATGAAAATGAAGTAGATTGATAGGGTCCTAGGGTTCCGTATAATTTATTATATTATTAAGGTGAAAATTGGTGTCCGGGTATATGGAGCAGACCTTCCAAAACCAAATGTATGTCAAAAGAAAGAGAATACATCAAAGAATAGCCCATATGAAAATGGAGAAGATTGATACGGTCCTAGGGTTCCGTATTTTCATTTCAATTTTCACCTTAACAATAAAATAGTTTATACGGAACCCTAGGACCGTATCAATCTACTTTATTTTCATATGGGCTTCTTCTTGATGTATTCCCTTTATTTTGACATACGTTTGGTTTTGGAAGGTCTTCTCCATATACCGGGACACCAATTTTCACCTTAATATTAAAATAAATTATACGGAACCCTAGGACCGTATCAATCTACTCCATTTTCATATGGGCTACTCCTTGATGTATTCCCTTTATTTTGACATACGTTTGGTTTTGGAAGGTCTGCTCCATCTACCCGGACACCAATTTTCACCTTAATAATATAATAAATTATACGGAACCCTAGGACCCTATCAATCTACTTCATTTTCATATGGGCTACTCCTTGATGTATTCCCTTTCTTTTGACATACGTTTGGTTTTGGAGGGTCTGCTCCATATACCCGGACACCAATTTTCACCTTAATATTAAAATAAATTATACGGAACCCTAGGACCGTATCAATCTACTCCATTTTCATATGGGCTACTCCTTGATGTATTCCCTTTATTTTGACATACGTTTGGTTTTGGAAGGTCTGCTCCATATACCCGGACACCAATTTTCACCTTAATAATATAATAAATTATACGGAACCCTAGGACCCTATCAATCTACTTCATTTTCATATGGGCTACTCCTTGATGTATTCCCTTTCTTTCGGCATACGTTTGGTTTTGGAAGGTCTGCTCCATATACCCGGACACCAATTTTTCTGAAAAATGTTTACCTTAATATTGAAATAAATATACGGAACCCTAGGACCGTATCAATCTTCTCCATTTTCATATGGGCTACTCCTTGATGTATTCTCTTTCTTTTGAGATACGTTTGGTTTTGGAAGGTCTGCTCCATATACCCGGACACCAATTTTCACCTTAATATTAAAATAAATTATACGGAACCCTAGGACCGTATTACTCTACTCCATTTTCATATGGGCTACTCCTTGATGTATTCCCTTTCTTTGGACATACGTTTGGTTTTGGAAGGTCTGCTCCATATACCCGGACACCAATTTTCACCTTAATAATATAATAAATTATACGGAACCCTAGGACCCTATCAATCTACTTCATTTTCATATGGGCTACTCCTTGATGTATTCCCTTTCTTTCGGCATACGTTTGGTTTTGGAAGGTCTGCTCCATATACCCGGACACCAATTTTTCTGAAAAATGTTTACCTTAATATTGAAATAAATATACGGAACCCTAGGACCGTATCAATCTTCTCCATTTTCATATGGGCTACTCCTTGATGTATTCTCTTTCTTTTGAGATACGTTTGGTTTTGGAAGGTCTGCTCCATATACCCGGACACCAATTTTCACCTTAATATTAAAATAAATTATACGGAACCCTAGGACCGTATCAATCTACTCCATTTTCATATGGGCTACTCCTTGATGTATTCCCTTTATTTTGACATACGTTTGGTTTTGGAAGGTCTGCTCCATCTACCCGGACACCAATTTTCACCTTAATAATATAATAAATTATACGGAACCCTAGGACCCTATCAATCTACTTCATTTTCATATGGGCTACTCCTTGATGTATTCCCTTTCTTTTGACATACGTTTGGTTTTGGAAGGTCTGCTCCATATACCCGGACACCAATTTTCACCTTAATATTAAAATAAATTATACGGAACCCTAGGACCGTATCAATCTACTCCATTTTCATATGGGCTACTCCTTGATGTATTCCCTTTATTTTGACATACGTTTGGTTTTGGAAGGTCTGCTCCATATACCCGGACACCAATTTTCACCTTAATAATATAATAAATTATACGGAACCCTAGGACCCTATCAATCTACTTCATTTTCATATGGGCTACTCCTTGATGTATTCCCTTTCTTTCGGCATACGTTTGGTTTTGGAAGGTCTGCTCCATATACCCGGACACCAATTTTTCTGAAAAATGTTTACCTTAATATTGAAATAAATATACGGAACCCTAGGACCGTATCAATCTTCTCCATTTTCATATGGGCTACTCCTTGATGTATTCTCTTTCTTTTGAGATACGTTTGGTTTTGGAAGGTCTGCTCCATATACCCGGACACCAATTTTCACCTTAATATTAAAATAAATTATACGGAACCCTAGGACCGTATCAATCTACTCCATTTTCATATGGGCTACTCCTTGATGTATTCCCTTTCTTTTGACATACGTTTGGTTTTGGAAGGTCTGCTCCATATACCCAGACACCAATTTTCACCTTAATAATATAATAAATTATACGGAACCCTAGGACCCTATCAATCTACTTCATTTTCATATGGGCTACTTTTTGATGTATTCCCTTTCTTTCGGCATACGTTTGGTTTTGGAAGGTCTGCTCCATCTACCCGGACACCAATTTTCACCTTAATAATATAATAAATTATACGGAACCCTAGGACCCTATCAATCTACTTCATTTTCATATGGGCTACTCCTTGATGTATTCCCTTTCTTTTGACATACGTTTGGTTTTGGAAGGTCTGCTCCATATACCCGGACACCAATTTTCACCTTAATATTAAAATAAATTATACGGAACCCTAGGACCGTATCAATCTACTCCATTTTCATATGGGCTACTCCTTGATGTATTCCCTTTATTTTGACATACGTTTGGTTTTGGAAGGTCTGCTCCATATACCCGGACACCAATTTTCACCTTAATAATATAATAAATTATACGGAACCCTAGGACCCTATCAATCTACTTCATTTTCATATGGGCTACTCCTTGATGTATTCCCTTTCTTTCGGCATACGTTTGGTTTTGGAAGGTCTGCTCCATATACCCGGACACCAATTTTTCTGAAAAATGTTTACCTTAATATTGAAATAAATATACGGAACCCTAGGACCGTATCAATCTTCTCCATTTTCATATGGGCTACTCCTTGATGTATTCTCTTTCTTTTGAGATACGTTTGGTTTTGGAAGGTCTGCTCCATATACCCGGACACCAATTTTCACCTTAATATTAAAATAAATTATACGGAACCCTAGGACCGTATCACTCTACTCCATTTTCATATGGGCTACTCCTTGATGTATTCCCTTTCTTTTGACATACGTTTGGTTTTGGAAGGTCTGCTCCATATACCCGGACACCAATTTTCACCTTAATAATATAATAAATTATACGGAACCCTAGGACCCTATCAATCTACTTCATTTTCATATGGGCTACTCCTTGATGTATTCCCTTTCTTTCGGCATACGTTTGGTTTTGGAAGGTCTGCTCCATATACCCGGACACCAATTTTTCTGAAAAATGTTTACCTTAATATTGAAATAAATATACGGAACCCTAGGACCGTATCAATCTTCTCCATTTTCATATGGGCTACTCCTTGATGTATTCTCTTTCTTTTGAGATACGTTTGGTTTTGGAAGGTCTGCTCCATATACCCGGACACCAATTTTCACCTTAATATTAAAATAAATTATACGGAACCCTAGGACCGTATCAATCTACTCCATTTTCATATGGGCTACTCCTTGATGTATTCCCTTTATTTTGACATACGTTTGGTTTTGGAAGGTCTGCTCCATATACCCGGACACCAATTTTCACCTTAATAATACAATAAATTATACGGAACCCTAGGACCCTATCAATCTACTTCATTTTCATATGGGCTACTCCTTGATGTATTCCCTTTCTTTCGGCATACGTTTGGTTTTGGAAGGTCTGCTCCATATACCCGGACACCAATTTTCACCTTAATATTAAAATAAATTATACGGAACCCTAGGACCGTATCACTCTACTCCATTTTCATATGGGCTACTCCTTGATGTATTCCCTTTCTTTTGACATACGTTTGGTTTTGGAAGGTCTGCTCCATATACCCGGACACCAATTTTCACCTTAATAATATAATAAATTATACGGAACCCTAGGACCCTATCAATCTACTTCATTTTCATATGGGCTACTCCTTGATGTATTCCCTTTCTTTCGGCATACGTTTGGTTTTGGAAGGTCTGCTCCATATACCCGGACACCAATTTTTCTGAAAAATGTTTACCTTAATATTGAAATAAATATACGGAACCCTAGGACCGTATCAATCTACTCCATTTTCATATGGGCTACTCCTTGATGTATTCCCTTTATTTTGACATACGTTTGGTTTTGGAAGGTCTGCTCCATATACCCGGACACCAATTTTCACCTTAATAATATAATAAATTATACGGAACCCTAGGACCCTATCAATCTACTTCATTTTCATATGGGCTACTCCTTGATGTATTCCCTTTCTTTCGGCATACGTTTGGTTTTGGAAGGTCTGCTCCATATACCCGGACACCAATTTTCACCTTAATATTAAAATAAATTATACGGAACCCTAGGACCGTATCACTCTACTCCATTTTCATATGGGCTACTCCTTGATGTATTCCCTTTCTTTTGACATACGTTTGGTTTTGGAAGGTCTGCTCCATATACCCGGACACCAATTTTCACCTTAATAATATAATAAATTATACGGAACCCTAGGACCCTATCAATCTACTTCATTTTCATATGGGCTACTCCTTGATGTATTCCCTTTCTTTCGGCATACGTTTGGTTTTGGAAGGTCTGCTCCATATACCCGGACACCAATTTTTCTGAAAAATGTTTACCTTAATATTGAAATAAATATACGGAACCCTAGGACCGTATCAATCTTCTCCATTTTCATATGGGCTACTCC
This sequence comes from Esperia sulphurella, assembly GCA_947086405.1. Lineage (NCBI taxonomy): Eukaryota > Metazoa > Arthropoda > Insecta > Lepidoptera > Oecophoridae > Esperia > Esperia sulphurella. Next base: position 4,654,565 of record OX352272.1, read on the forward strand.
TAGATGTATTCTCTTTCTTTTGAGATACGTTTGGTTTTGGAAGGTCTGCTCCATATACCCGGACACCAATTTTCACCTTAATATTAAAATAAATTATACGGAACCCTAGGACCGTATCAATCTACTCCATTTTCATATGGGCTACTCCTTGATGTATTCCCTTTCTTTTGACATACGTTTGGTTTTGGAAGGTCTGCTCCATATACCCGGACACCAATTTTCACCTTAATATTAAAATAAATTATACGGAACCCTAGGACCGTATCAATCTACTCCATTTTCATATGGGCTAATCCTTGATGTATTCCCTTTATTTTGACATACGTTTGGTTTTGGAAGGTCTGCTCCATCTACCCGGACACCAATTTTCACCTTAATAATATAATAAATTATACGGAACCCTAGGACCCTATCAATCTACTTCATTTTCATATGGGCTACTCCTTGATGTATTCCCTTTCTTTTGACATACGTTTGGTTTTGGAAGGTCTGCTCCATATACCCGGACACCAATTTTCACCTTAATATTAAAATAAATTATACGGAACCCTAGGACCGTATCAATCTACTCCATTTTCATATGGGCTACTCCTTGATGTATTCCCTTTATTTTGACATACGTTTGGTTTTGGAAGGTCTGCTCCATATACCCGGACACCAATTTTCACCTTAATATTAAAATAAATTATACGGAACCCTAGGACCGTATCAATCTACTCCATTTTCATATGGGCTACTCCTTGATGTATTCCCTTTATTTTGACATACGTTTGGTTTTGGAAGGTCTGCTCCATCTACCCGGACACCAATTTTCACCTTAATAATATAATAAATTATACGGAACCCTAGGACCCTATCAATCTACTTCATTTTCATATGGGCTACTCCTTGATGTATTCCCTTTCTTTTGACATACGTTTGGTTTTGGAAGGTCTGCTCCATATACCCGGACACCAATTTTCACCTTAATATTAAAATAAATTATACGGAACCCTAGGACCGTATCAATCTACTCCATTTTCATATGGGCTACTCCTTGATGTATTTCCTTTATTTTGACATACGTTTGGTTTTGGAAGGTCTGCTCCATATACCCGGACACCAATTTTCACCTTAATAATATAATAAATTATACGGAACCCTAGGACCCTATCAATCTACTTCATTTTCATATGGGCTACTCCTTGATGTATTCCCTTTATTTTGACATACGTTTGGTTTTGGAAGGTCTGCTCCATATACCCGGACACCAATTTTCACCTTAATAATATAATAAATTATACGGAACCCTAGGACCCTATCAATCTACTTCATTTTCATATGGGCTACTCCTTGATGTATTCCCTTTCTTTCGGCATACGTTTGGTTTTGGAAGGTCTGCTCCATATACCCGGACACCAATTTTTCTGAAAAATTTTTACCTTAATATTGAAATAAATATACGGAACCCTAGGACCGTATCAATCTTCTCCATTTTCATATGGGCTACTCCTTGATGTATTCTCTTTCTTTTGAGATACGTTTGGTTTTGGAAGGTCTGCTCCATATACCCGGACACCAATTTTCACCTTAATATTAAAATAAATTATACGGAACCCTAGGACCGTATCAATCTACTCCATTTTCATATGGGCTACTCCTTGATGTATTCCCTTTCTTTTGACATACGTTTGGTTTTGGAAGGTCTGCTCCATATACCCGGACACCAATTTTCACCTTAATATTAAAATAAATTATACGGAACCCTAGGACCGTATCAATCTACTCCATTTTCATATGGGCTACTCCTTGATGTATTCCCTTTATTTTGACATACGTTTGGTTTTGGAAGGTCTGCTCCATATACCCGGACACCAATTTTCACCTTAATAATATAATAAATTATACGGAACCCTAGGACCCTATCAATCTACTTCATTTTCATATGGGCTACTCCTTGATGTATTCCCTTTCTTTCGGCATACGTTTGGTTTTGGAAGGTCTGCTCCATATACCCGGACACCAATTTTCACCTTAATATTAAAATAAATTATACGGAACCCTAGGACCGTATCACTCTACTCCATTTTCATATGGGCTACTCCTTGATGTATTCCCTTTCTTTTGACATACGTTTGGTTTTGGAAGGTCTGCTCCATATACCCGGACACCAATTTTCACCTTAATAATATAATAAATTATACGGAACCCTAGGACCCTATCAATCTACTTCATTTTCATATGGGCTACTCCTTGATGTATTCCCTTTCTTTCGGCATACGTTTGGTTTTGGAAGGTCTGCTCCATATACCCGGACACCAATTTTTCTGAAAAATGTTTACCTTAATATTGAAATAAATATACGGAACCCTAGGACCGTATCAATCTTCTCCATTTTCATATGGGCTACTCCTAGATGTATTCTCTTTCTTTTGAGATACGTTTGGTTTTGGAAGGTCTGCTCCATATACCCGGACACCAATTTTCACCTTAATATTAAAATAAATTATACGGAACCCTAGGACCGTATCAATCTACTCCATTTTCATATGGGCTACTCCTTGATGTATTCCCTTTATTTTGACATACGTTTGGTTTTGGAAGGTCTGCTCCATCTACCCGGACACCAATTTTCACCTTAATAATATAATAAATTATACGGAACCCTAGGACCCTATCAATCTACTTCATTTTCATATGGGCTACTCCTTGATGTATTCCCTTTCTTTTGACATACGTTTGGTTTTGGAAGGTCTGCTCCATATACCCGGACACCAATTTTCACCTTAATATTAAAATAAATTATACGGAACCCTAGGACCGTATCAATCTACTCCATTTTCATATGGGCTACTCCTTGATGTATTCCCTTTATTTTGACATACGTTTGGTTTTGGAAGGTCTGCTCCATATACCCGGACACCAATTTTCACCTTAATAATATAATAAATTATACGGAACCCTAGGACCCTATCAATCTACTTCATTTTCATATGGGCTACTCCTTGATGTATTCCCTTTCTTTCGGCATACGTTTGGTTTTGGAAGGTCTGCTCCATATACCCGGACACCAATTTTTCTGAAAAATGTTTACCTTAATATTGAAATAAATATACGGAACCCTAGGACCGTATCAATCTTCTCCATTTTCATATGGGCTACTCCTTGATGTATTCTCTTTCTTTTGAGATACGTTTGGTTTTGGAAGGTCTGCTCCATATACCCGGACACCAATTTTCACCTTAATATTAAAATAAATTATACGGAACCCTAGGACCGTATCAATCTACTCCATTTTCATATGGGCTACTCCTTGATGTATTCCCTTTATTTTGATATACGTTTGGTTTTGGAAGGTCTGCTCCATCTACCCGGACACCAATTTTCACCTTAATATTAAAATAAATTATACGGAACCCTAGGACCCTATCAATTTACTTCATTTTCATATGGGCTACTCCTTGATGTATTCCCTTTCTTTTGACATACGTTTGGTTTTGGAAGGTCTGCTCCATATACCCGGACACCAATTTTCACCTTAATATTAAAATAAATTATACGGAACCCTAGGACCGTATCAATCTACTCCATTTTCATATGGGCTACTCCTTGATGTATTCCCTTTATTTTGACATACGTTTGGTTTTGGAAGGTCTGCTCCATATACCCGGACACCAATTTTCACCTTAATAATATAATAAATTATACGGAACCCTAGGACCCTATCAATCTACTTCATTTTCATATGGGCTACTCCTTGATGTATTCCCTTTCTTTCGGCATACGTTTGGTTTTGGAAGGTCTGCTCCATATACCCGGACACCAATTTTTCTGAAAAATGTTTACCTTAATATTGAAATAAATATACGGAACCCTAGGACCGTATCAATCTTCTCCATTTTCATATGGGCTACTCCTTGATGTATTCTCTTTCTTTTGAGATACGTTTGGTTTGGAAGGTCTGCTCCATATACCCGGACACCAATTTTCACCTTAATATTAAAATAAATTATACGGAACCCTAGGACCGTATCAATCTACTCCATTTTCATATGGGCTACTCCTTGATGTATTCCCTTTATTTTGACATACGTTTGGTTTTGGAAGGTCTGCTCCATATACCCGGACACCAATTTTCACCTTAATATTAAAATAAATTATACGGAACCCTAGGACCGTATCAATCTTCTCCATTTTCATATGGGCTACTCCTTGATGTATTCTCTTTCTTTTGAGATACGTTTGGTTTTGGAAGGTCTGCTCCATATACCCGGACACCAATTTTCACCTTAATATTAAAATAAATTATACGGAACCCTAGGACCGTATCAATCTACTCCATTTTCATATGGGCTACTCCTTGATGTATTCCCTTTATTTTGATATACGTTTGGTTTTGGAAGGTCTGCTCCATCTACCCGGACACCAATTTTCACCTTAATATTAAAATAAATTATACGGAACCCTAGGACCCTATCAATTTACTTCATTTTCATATGGGCTACTCCTTGATGTATTCCCTTTCTTTTGACATACGTTTGGTTTTGGAAGGTCTGCTCCATATACCCGGACACCAATTTTCACCTTAATATTAAAATAAATTATACGGAACCCTAGGACCGTATCAATCTACTCCATTTTCATATGGGCTACTCCTTGATGTATTCCCTTTATTTTGACATACGTTTGGTTTTGGAAGGTCTGCTCCATATACCCGGACACCAATTTTCACCTTAATAATATAATAAATTATACGGAACCCTAGGACCCTATCAATCTACTTCATTTTCATATGGGCTACTCCTTGATGTATTCCCTTTCTTTTGACATACGTTTGGTTTTGGAAGGTCTGCTCCATTTATTTTATTTTATTTTATTTTATTTTATTTTATTTTATTTTATTTTATTTTATTTTATTTTATTTTATTTTATTTTATTTTATTTTATTTTATTTTATTTTATTTTATTTTATTTTATTTTATTTTATTTTATTTTATTAATCTTATTTTTAAAAAGTATGTGATCTCTATTTGGTCGGGTTACAAATTGGCTTCTAACTTTGGCTGCTAACTTCACACCGGTCACATGAGTACACTTGGTACATTTCTGTTCCTCCAGTGAAAAAGGATCTACTCGTAAATAGCAAAATGCTACTTTTCAAGAGACCAAATAAATAACTTTTAACTAGCTAATGCCCGCGACTTCGTCCGCTTAGGTTTCGATATTTACATATCTTGAATTTCAAAATAGATTTCATTTTCGTAATCAACGTCCCTAAAAACCTCAAAAATGACATTCAAATCGATTAATTTGGTTTTCCGTAGGAATAAGATATTTTTTCGATCCGTCTAGTGGTTGAGCGTGATTGAGTAACAAACATCCAAACTTTTGCATTTATAATAAGTATTAATGGGATGGGATAATCTTCTGTTTTATTTTTCTTGAAAACGGTTAATGTTTTTTTTTTCTCCTGAAAAGTAGGATTATCTAAGTTAGACCCTTTTTCACTAGAGGCACTGATTTATAGACTGTATAGATCAATTTCTCGATTATTTCCCCAATAGTTTATTTTCCATCCATGACTTCATACACGTAATTTTTTTATCGACTACCGCTTCCTAGGTATTAGCGGTGTGAAGAATGTGGGAGTGGAATCGTGATTATTCAGATAAAAATTCCAATTGTACAGGAACCCCGTTAGAGATTAGTTTTCATAAGCATTCAAAAATAATGCTTTAAATTTTATTTACAAATCCAAGACACGTGGCATTTGCACACAATTTTCGTCCTTCAGGTAGCAAATGCTTCACTGACTGACTGTATCTCAAATGTAAGTAAAGATGAATTTTTAAAGTCTAAAATATCCTTGAGAATGCTTGTAAACCACACTCATTTAAGTAGGCAAAGTTTTTGGCGTTGTCGTGACAGCTTAGTAAGGATTATGATTGCTTTACGTTTTTGTCAGGTTTGTTCGGACATAATTCATCTGAAGAAAATCTACCTACTTCGTAGACTTAATTCACCTTGTCAGGTAAATAAATATTGTTATTAATTTTAAATATACTTTATTCACCTTAAAACTGAAACTGCAGTTTAATTGAAACTGTAATTATAAAAGTAGTGTACTTAATTCACCCAGGTGCTCTGCTATAGGTGATTTGATCTACCGTACCAAATCTTCGTTATTATGCACCAAAAAGGGTTAAAAAGTTAAAACAATTTAACGCAGAACGATGAATATATATTTCATTCCAGATTAATAGTCCTATGAAAACCAACGCTATTTACGTCTCGGTAACATATACATGAAAGGGTCACCAGCAGCAAAAATAGGTTTGTATTACCAAGTAAACTTTGCGGTCCACTTAGGAACACCATCTATTGTGTATTTTGTTTTCGAGACGCAAATGCGTTTGTTTTCATAGGACTATTAATCTGGAATGAAATATAGAGTACATCATCAGCCTATAATACCTACGTCCACTGCTGAACATAAGCTTCCCCAATAAATACCTTTTTGGCATGATTATGCCACCACACTTGGCAGACGGATTGGTGATCGTAGTAATGATTTAATATACACAGAAGAACGCTGCTGCCCGTCCCTGGTGCAACCCTTTAATCGCTTTGACGACACCCACGTGAAGATTTGGGGTGGCCCTATTCTAAGCCGGGAGCCACACGGCATAAATATAGAGTACAAAACCTGCATGAACTGTAACCAAAATTTAACAGAAAATAGAAATAATGTTATAAAACTGTCGGGGGCTTATTTTCAGATCGGGTAGTGCGCTATTTTATCCGGCGTGCATCTATCATCTATCATACTCAACTCGACAAGCACATGTTCCGTGAAGCAGGGCTGGGAGAAATAATTTGACGTGTTTCCAATGGACCGTTGAATCTAAGAAACGTAATATGAAACGTCGAAACCAAACTTGGGTTTTATTAATAAACCTTTCTTGTAACTTCAGAGCCACCTAATGGACAGACTACATCGAGGTCCGGTGGTGTCGTTAATTGTAGTAGACCTCATAGCAATAGACTCAAGAGGCTGAGTTCAATACTTCTTTTCTTAAAGGCTGTTTTCTTAGATGGTAAAAAATTTACTACAATATAGGAGGTATTTTAGAAATAACGAAGATTTAAAGTACTTACAATTATAAATCTCCATAATTTTGTGTATATACTACAGGTGCTGATGACGGATGCACTGCAGCTAACAACATAGAAAATAAGTAAATATTTTATTAATAAATAAATAATGTGTAGGGAGGGTGTATGGTAAAAAGATATGTACTTAGTTTAAATGCGCGCGCGCCGCTGCCACCCCTCCTGGCGGCCGCGTGGCGCATAACACCAAGCGCACGGGCCTGCCGCGAGCTACCTCCGCGATCTGCCAGACTCTTTTTACTGCCATACGCCGTCGCTATTTTTGTTCACAATTAGTCTTCTTTTTATTTACTTTCACAGCACATCAGTTACAACAGGTTTAGCCCATTTTAAACACCAGCTATCACGTAGACCATAACAAGTATCGGAATAAGGTAGTGTCATTTATACAAAAAGGTAACTGACACAGCCGAAAAGATTAGACAGCTGAAGTTGCAGTAGGCGGGCCACATCTGTCGCAGAACCGACGGCCGTTTGGGCAGACGAGTTCTGGAGTGGAGACCTTGGCACGCGCAGGGTGGGACACCCCGCGACCAGGTGGACCGACGACCTGAATAAGGTGGCCGAAAGCGGATGTGGAGGGCGGAGAATCGTATGTGGTGGATTCATTATGGAAGGCCTATGTCCAGCAGTGGACGCCTAAGGATTTTTATGATGATGAGGATATATTTAATCTAGTAGGAAATCATATCGCTAAAAGCAATATCTTAGAAACAAGTTTATAACAGAAGGAAGTTAAATTAGAAATATGGTAGTTATGTAGTTCATTCAGGCTCATACGAGGAAACAAACAATATTCAACCGTAATAAGAGTTGCAAAATTCAACTATCGATTTAAAAAAGTGACGGATATCAGTATTAAAAAAAATAAGTTTCAATGAATAAGTAAAGACCATCGTTTACGACCATAATTATTTTTCATTCGCAATACAATGCAAATTTTCATTCCACTCACATAAACGTGAACTGAATTACAGTGTTGTACAACGAACGAAAATTAAAACCGTTCTGCGCACCGCAATAAATACTTTAACTTTATTTGCGCTCAGCGGGCAATGAACGAAAATATCAACGGTATTACAGCTACCCAGCCGCCAGGGATGTAGCCAGGGGGGATTTGAACCCCCTTCGACCTTGATGACCAATGGGAACAAACTCCACCGACCCAACACACCATAAGTAGTTACATAACACTGCACTTATATACCCTCGCCGGCGAGAACAGGTTTACTCTACTTTGAGAGCTCACGTTCTTAGCAAATATCCGGGTGATTTTTCTCTACTCACTTTCTTATAAATCCACATCCCATAAATACCCACGAATCTGCTGCATTCCTCCGGTCTTCGCTCTTTAAGATTTGATTGAACGGTGCAATCTGGTGAAGGGAAGATCCGATGATGAACTATCATGGTAGCGGAATGAATTAGTAAAGCAGACGAGTTCAAAAGAAGATACCGCGTACTAAGCAGCTCATATGACGCCTTCCTGCCAGATACACCCTTGACCAAGAAGTGCTATATTCAAAAGTACAAGTTGTTGGTATTTTCGCACACAGGGTAGTTAACTCGCTGTTACGTCAGTGTGTCATGGGTGGTATAAAAAGCCCCCTCCAAAATATCTGCCTCCCTAACTCCGTGCCTGCCAGGCGACGTAATCTACCGGACGGGGAAGCCCCTAATCCCTCGGAATTTAATTCAAATTAGCACTGTGCCACTTTGGACCCCGAGAGCCTTATCTGACGTTACTTTTGGGACAACCTCTCCGAGAGGAAATTGGGAGGCAGAAAAGTGGATGACCTTTATTATAAGTGTTTTTGTAAATGTCCGCTTAGGCAGTGTCCATGGTGTTGGTTGAAAAAAGAATTATGCAACAACTTCAGTATTTTATAAAATGTTTGTTAAAAAATAAAGCAGCTATTCTTAGTTTTAAACGTGAAAAATCTGTACCTATTTTTATTGTCATTCTTAATTTGAGTGCAATAAAGAGTTTATCTATCTATCTATCTTTTCAGAAGAAACAACGTATAGCGTCTAGATTGTGCTCTAGAAATCCAATTTATAATGCAATAAAATATTGAATTGAAATAAGGTCTAAATATTTTAACGAATGAATATTCTAAAGAATACTCAAATCACTCCAATCAACTCCTTTCATTTGCCAAACTCCAAACCCCAAGGAGATAATTGTATAAGTCACTTTATTTATATTTTGGGAAAAATAACGAGTTTAATATATAAGAGCTCATATACGTTTATATACCTCGTTAACATTTTTACAATCGCTTGTATCTTAGTAAATAATTAATATTTTGCGCTGCATATTTCTGAAAATGATAAATCAATCGATCAGCAGTAAAATTATATTAAAATGTCAATTTCTACAAAAATACGTCTTACTTATATATGACATGAACTGTTTATTCCTTTCATGTTGGTACATTTGAAAATCTTAAAAAGTGAGTCTGAAACATGACACTGCTTTGGACATTGCATTATTAATATTTATATATCAAACAACATCATTGTCCGCGTGGACAACTTAACATCACAAATTATTACGTATTTCCCGTAGGAATTAGATATTTTTCGGGATAAAAACTATCCTATATCCTACTCCAGGACCTAACCTATATGTGTGCCAAATTTTATTCCGATCCGTCCAGGGGTTGAAGCGTGATTGAGTAACAAACATCCAAACTTTCGCATTTATAATATTAGTAGGATAGCATTACAATGTCAAATTACAAATATCAAATGTACCAAAATTAACAACAACAAAAATAAATAAAAGAATAAAGTTGTGTATAAAGGCAATCCCACTTACTTATCAAAGCATAAACCAATATTTTATTATACAATATAATTAGAATTAACATTTTGTCTTATAAAATTAAATAAAAAATTCAGATAAATAATGAATTACAGATGCGTTGGCACGAGAGCCCGTGGTGCCCTAGTCGGTTCACGTTATCTCCGCACAGGCAGCGATGGGGCACAATTGTGCCGGAGCCTATACGCAGGCTGATGGCTACGCGAAAGGAGGCATTTTCCATCAGCGTGCCGATGTTTGTAGATGGTAGGGCCTGCAACCAAAATCCCGACTCACGTTCAGAAACAGCGAGGAAACAAGCGCGCTCTACCGGACTACTGCTAGTGTCAAGCAGGGTCTTCTGAGTTATCTTACATAGCGGCTCATCCCACTGCCGTGATGACACTTCAACATTTCCCAAAGATGGGTGGATGATTTTTCGGTACAAAGATGACGTGCTGTGAACTGAAGACAAAAAGGCTGGCAACGACATACTCGAAATTTTGCGAATTCCCAGGCCTCCAAATCTGATAGGTAAAGAGGCCTGGCTCCACGAACGGTCACTGATGGGGCAGTTTAAGACTCTGACTAAAGTTGTATGAATAATTTGGTCTAGGGTGTCTAGGATGTTATCTAATTTCCAAAATGGACTACATCTTACCGTGTAAGTTAATTTAGGGACAAAAAGACAGTACCGGATGATGTGATATGCGATATGAATTTTTAATTGTGAAATATGTTCAATCGTACTTTGGAATTTTAATCTTAATATAATTAGGTATAATATTCATAAAACCAAACAAAGCATGTGCTCATCTGTGTATGCTTCATTTATTTATTAAGTAGTTTAGAAGTAGTTCAGTTTTAGAGAAACTTACAACTATTATAAATCATTTTCTATTTCGCCATATATACCACCAAAAATAAACTATAACAAGACAAGAAGGAAATAATACTGTTTTCCTGAAGTAAACAATATCCTTACATCACTTTCCTTTTGTTATTGTTAGATCTCCAAACTTATATCTCGATTTGTTTTTCACGTTAAATAAACCTGACTGTTTTTGTAATACTTTTTGGTTCAACAATAATATAATAAGAATACGCTTACAATAAAGAAGGAAAACGCAAATTTTCCGAATTCTTAGAAAATCATCGCTGTATAAATTTTCTGAAATCAAAGAATTCTTAGAATTTTAAAACAAGGAATTTGATTTATTTTATTTTAATCTTCCTTTCGCTGGAACTCTTTGAAATTAAGTTCGTTGTGAATAACATTATACAAACACAAATCTTTATTAGTTTATAGTCTTGCTAGTTATCTTAAATTCGTAACTTGACTCAGGGAAGACATGGTTTAAAATCATTTAGAGACTGTGTTTATGTGCTTTTCCTCAAGTTTATATATACATATACATTAACAGCCCATCGCTTTAACCCAATAAATAGTGCATAACGTGGACTTATTGAAATATGTCACTGACTCCTGGGGAATAACCATAGCAATTACAGTCTTAGCTTAGATTAAGTCACTAACTGCTGGTGAATAACTGTACCAATTAGAATCTTAGCTTATTACAAGAAGTCATTAATTGCTGAAGAATAACCGTAGGAATTCGAATCTTAGCTTATTGCAAGAATAACTGCTATGGTTATTCTCCAGCACTTAGTGATTTCTTGCAATAAGCCGACGAAGGTATCTTTATAAAAAACTACTTAATTTGGTGATACCTAGAGCAGGACCCAACGAAGAACTAACTTAATCGGACATTTTAGCAAGCCAGTGGGGATGCCACATCTTTCGCAGAACCGATGACCGTTGGAATATATGATTTATAGAATGGAAACCGTATAAAAGTAGGTGATGTGAATCACTTATTGTAAAAAGGGCACAATTATTCTTATTACCTGCTATTAAAGCAGGATAAAATACGTCATAAAATAATTTTCGAAAAACCTTTTGGGATGCCCCCGGCTAGATGGGGAACGGGTGTCGAGGGGAAGGCTTGTGCCCAACAGTGGACAGCGATAGGCTGATGATGATGTTGTCGTGTTTGTGGAGGAAATTGAAGGATGTTTGGATGATGGAAATGGAAGGTGAAAACAACACTTTTCAAATTCGATGATTCATGTTTGAATACTATCATAATCTAACGTAGTTTTTTAATAAATTATAATAATTACACATTAACTGACAACAATGAGTAAAAAGAGGTATTGTTTTGTAAATATAACACAGGTTGTTCTGACATTTTTGACAACAGTTCTTTTTGTTTGTAATCATCATCATCAGGTTATTTTTGTCTCCACTGCAGGAGCACAACCCTCTTTCATCTGCCGGAGACAGACGGAGGATTTGGCCTACACTCCCCGCGCTGGCCAGACGGGTTGGGGAGGCCCGATTGATGTTTTATAATGTATTTCCTTAGTCGCCTAGTACGACATCCACGGGAAGAGTTGGAGTGGTCCTATTCTACTCTACCGGAAACCACACGGTGTTTGTAAAACATCCTTCAATTATCAGTTTAAAATGAAAATGTAGCATGATTTTTTTTTTACCGATTATTAAGTACGGTTATAAATATTACATGTATAATCTGAAGCATCATGTTTAATTACGGTAATGTAACGTTTCGTGGATTAACAGTCGACGCCTTCTGTAGGCTATTAATAAGAGTCATTGTTCTTTATAATTGTAAGGCTGTTCGTCTAATTACTTGTCGAGTGCGCAGCGTAGTATGTTATGGAATCACGCGTTCTGGTAATTTTGAATTTAATAATATTGTTAGATATATAATTATATCGTAATTACACCTAAAATATATGTTTTTAGGTAGTGTCCCGTAAAGTTACGAAGTAATTCTTTGCGATGGCAATATATAGTATTGTTTTAACATACATACATACATAATGTTCACGTCTTGGTCCCAGAGGGGTAGGTAGAGACGATGGATCGCCACTTTGCGCGATCCTGACACACCTCACTAGCCTCACTCACATTCATCAACCTTTTCATGCACCTCCTTTTATTCTTCTCACTGCGGACCCCAGCCTTTTTGAAGACGTTACTAATTTGATCCTTTTAAAATGTATGTATATCGCTCAACTATACGTAAATATTTAGTGGTTGAGTGTCATCGGGATATACTCGTCCCTAAGGCAAAGTCAAAATCCTTTAATGCACATGAATTCACTTAGTATGTTTATACAAGTAATTTTTTTTAGTTAACTTTTTAAAGTCGTAAAACAGAAAGTTGTTTACTTTTCGATACTAAATGCTTATTGCGTATACTACTGGATATTTAATAACACTTGTATTAAGTAGGAATCCTTAGAACCGCAAACATTTTGCTGCGTAATAATACGCTACGCAGTAGTCGTGTAGCAAGCTGCTACAGAGCGGCCTACGCCACGTAGGTCCCACCATAGACTTCATTATCTTTACTCTGCCTTTGGCACGAAGCAGAGAGAACTAAATATTACTACGTAAAGAAGCGATACTCACCTCCCCCCGCCAGTTTGTAGCACGGCTGGCAGTACGCACTACCGGGCTTAACACATATGTTGTTAACGTACAACGTTGTTCCTCCAAGATGAAAATCGAGGGAGCCCCATTTATCTTATAACATGTGTGACGTGGATGTGGGTGCCATTGTTCTGTTCTGTTCCTTACACGCTTGTAATTTACACGGGGCAATGAGCGCCGCTCATTTATTTATAATGTTATCAACGGATAGAGTCATTGTATTTAAAAGGTTTTACCTTACTTTTTACTTTTACTTACTTACCATTCGATAGATAATCGACAATTGAGTTTGAGAATTTAAGCTAAAAAACAGATTTTGGCAGTTTGTCCCTTACGCCAATTTTAATTTCCTTCGGAAATATTATTATTAACTTCCTATTTTTAGAGTTCTGTACCATCATGGTAAAAACGGAATCCTTATGGGCAACTTCTTCCGTCTTCCGTCTGTCACAACTGCTTATTTCATCAACTACTAATGTTATCGACTTGAAATTTGGAACAGTTTTAAATAATGCTTTTACAATCTAAAATAGGTTATCTCCTTTAATGCCGCTTAGTTTTCGTCTTATGATGAACAAAATACCATCCCCGTCCCGGAAGTACGTCAACTGCTGAACATATGACCTGAATTCCTCAATAGAATGCCACTTTTGGTGAGCTGTCCATTGGGGGATTTGGCATAATCACTAGGCTTGGCAGGCGGATGGGTGATCGCAGTAACGATCTTAATATACACCGGAGCACGCTGCTGCCCGTCCCTGGTGCAATTCCTTAGTCGCCTTGACGACACCCACGGGGAGATTGGGGGTGGCCCTATTCTAAAAATTACACAATAATAAAAAATATATACCTACCCCAATAGCGTGCAGTAAAGTGGTAGAATTGCAACACAGGAAGTCCCTAAAATATTTTGCTGTGAAACCGTGTCACAAAATTACAATAACACAGTGGTACTGAAAGTTACAGTCGTAACTCACAAGTTAGAGTTAGTTTTAATCACTCGTTATGAGCAAAACTCCCCTTGGCATCTTTAACAAATGGCAACTCGCGCCGGCGGCCAGGGAGTACAATCCAGATGCTTTTAATGGGTTTTTAACGCGATTATTGTAAGTTTTGTGAGCATTTTGAGACATTGAAAACTTGTTAGTGTTTACTACTATGATGTCATCAAGAAGGGGAAGGTTTTTTATTACGCAATGGAGGTTGAGATGCAGACAGATGACCTGGTGAAAGGCGGTCAGTTTTGGCAGAGAATACTCACAACCACCAGTTTAGCGTCGCCCGTAAAAATAAGCATTGCGCGTAGTACAAGCTGGTATGAAGAGAAGCACTTATGTGGCAACGTGAATAGATAGGTTAGTGCTCCTGTAATAGTAGTAGGCGATTAAATCCGTTACCCATGAACTTATAACGATACAGAAAGACGACGCCATACTCAGGTGTCAGCCGAAGATACAAGACCTCCTAACCATGCGCGGTATGGATGTGTGTGATGGATTATGAATGTGTTGTTCGATTTGTTACGAGTGTGTTTCGTAATACCGTGTGGTTTCCGGTAGAGTAGAATAGGACCACTCCAACTCTTCCCGTGGATGTCGTACAAGACGACTAAGGGAATACATTATAAAACATCAATCAGGCCTCCCCAACCCGTCTGGCCAGCGCGGGGAGTGTAGGCCAAATCCTCCGTCTGTCTCCGGCAGATGAGAGAGGGTTGTGCTCCTGCAGTGGAGACAAAAATAACCTGATGATGATGTGTTTCGTAGCGACAGCGTACAAGCACACCCCTAATATTCCATACAAGTGAACAGATTTAATTAGGATCAGTCAAGTTTTTTGTGAAGTATGCAGATATTGAGCGACAAAAATAACAATAAATACTATGAAAAATATATTTAAATCCGATCAAAAATGACGAAGTTACAGCGATTGCAACCAAAAACGCGCGCAAGAAAGGAAGCGACCGGATGTGACGATATCTGAAACATCGCAGGTCGAGCGAGCCGTAGCACACTAGCACAGTCTGCCATAGTGCAAGAACTGGAACCGCGCGAGTTGTAACAAATGACGTCACCGTAAGAAGCCAAGCGAGAGCGCACGTTACGAATTAGCCGTTAAAAAACTTTAATTGACTTTGACTTTGATTTCTTGAAGAATTTTATTCTTTTAATTATAATATGCTCAGAAATTTATAGCGCATACGCGAAATTAAATTAAAAATCCAGTATCTTATATGATTAATCCTCATTACCTACTCTTAACTAATAATATTTTCATGAGTAAAACAAATTTTTACTGGATAAGAGTTGAGAGTCCCATAATTATACCGTCTTGCCATACTTTGTCACCTATGACCATTTTGAGCACTTTATATATTTAGATTGACAAAATTATAATATCCTGCAGCTCAGGTCTCATTATAATTTAGCCGCTATACAACATTAATATCATAAATTCGGCGTCCCCACTAATTAGAGAGCGCGTTATGCAAAACAGGAGCAGTCGACCGTGGAAGTAATCCCTGTAACTCAACTCCAATTAGACCGACTTGCACTGCCTTAATAGGTAAATTCAACCGTGACATCATAAAGACGTGGTCCCCAAATTGGAAACTATAGAACATCCTATAACTGTGGATATCCGAGTGCGATACGCACGTTTATATTAATAATTAAATTGCAGAACTCCTTTTTATTTTTAGACAAACAAAGCAGTGTGTTTTTACATATTTTTTATGACTCTGGAAACCACTGTTTTTGGAGATATTGTTTAGGTCTCTGACAATCTATTTGTTGTTTATTCCTCTTTGACGACTCTACAATAAACAGCCCATGTAGCATGAAGTGCTAAGAATAAGTTACATAAGAGCTGAATAGAAGTGAAAATTAGCACCTTAGGTTTTATATCAGCTCTAAGAACTAGAGCTTTAGCGCGCTGTATTCCTACTATACCCCCAAAGATGACCATTCTGATAACACCTTAGATTCTGCTGTAGCTATACAATAGCGATAGAAACCAAATTTGATAGTAGGTACTACCAAAGGTATAAGATTAGTAGTTTATCTTAGCACCGTAGAGTGATAAGATGTGAGTACTAACTCTTAAAATGATACAGGGTATTATGGATAAGCATGAACTCTTTTCATAAAGGCTTAGTTTGAGAGGCTACAGAGAACATATGATTATTTAGTATGGAAGATTGCTAGAAACTTAAATTACCACTGATAACTCCGCGGATTGTAATCTAGTAGTCAGTAACATTCCGAATTGAGTGACCAGTACGCTAGATAATAAATGACCAACTTCATTCTAATTTTAACTTAATCATTATGGAATAAGGTGCTAACCTTATTCCATAATGATTAAGTTAAAATTAGAATGAAGTTGGTCATTTATTATGCCTCACTGTCTGTACACAAAACATCTTTCATGTTTAGAAAAAGTTAACTTACGAATATTTTTTTTACCTTTTACGAGTATATAATAATCAAACTATTGTTATGTGAATGTTTATTCTTTGCTTGAAGATCGTCGCTCAAACATAACGACCAGCTATAATAGCTGAACGGATTTCAATGATACTTGGTACAAATGACCTACTCGCAAATTCTGTTTAGGTACATCACATAATTATTAAAACCCTTTGTTCTACAGGTCATCCCAACTACATTCTTTGAAGCCGCATGGACACCTACCTTAGAATATGAGATATATTACTCCTCCCACTACTTTATTCCGGACCTTTTTTCCATATGTATGTATGTAAATAAATTCAATAAGTTGGCTCCCTGGACACGGCGTCAAACGACGTGGCCCGGGGCTGATAATTCAATTTATACAAGAATAGTGGGTGTAGTGTGGTGTTAGTTGCCGAGAACTCGGTAGTCAGTAGTCGATACCTCGATAGTCGATTACTCGTGTATTCTTACAGAGTGTCATTCATATCAACTACACAAACTTTGAGGGATTGATAGGTTTGTTATATTAAAATAAATATATATACACAATTTTCATTGTTAAACACTTGTTAATTAGTCACATTTCAGTTATTAAGTTAATACTTGACGTATTTATATATTGCATTTCATAATGTAATGTATGTAGACTCCTATTTTATTTATTGTTTTTCTTGAAGTCTAACTATTACATAATTGTCAAGTTGGTGTTATTAATTTTGAATGACACATTTTAAATGACAATAATACTGATAATACTAGCTTGTCCACGCGACTTCTTCCACTTTGATGCAAAAACGAAATACGGATACATACCTAGTTAAGACTGCTTCATATTGTTGATTGTTTTTTTTCATGTGACATAATAAATGCATTTATTCCCACTAGAGAGGGACAACTTTGTACAAGTTGGTCCCAGTCTAGATATTATATTTGTGAATTGTACTATCCTTGTCTAAATTCCCATAGTATAGGAGAAAATTCTAGTGGGATTCATATTTCATCGTGCTAACTTTGGCATTAGTATCGACAATAGTTTTCAACACTAGCGTGTGGTGTCCCTTTGGGGTATAACTGTGGCGGCAAACAAAAGATACTGAAGAATATCTGAAAGTTTATGAATAGGAAAAGGGGTTTGACAGGTTCTGAAAGCAAACGTTACAAAGACACATTGTTTTATTACCTGTCTTAAGAGTTGCTTTTGAGTGCCAGAGTGGTTTCGATCCCAAACTGGGGACAGACAACTTGGTTTAATCAAGTCCTTCTACTCCTCATGGTTTTTAACTTATAAATAAAATGTATCTAAATTCACTCAGCAACGACACTCGTGCACTTTTTCTTGAATATGGGACTTACAGTGGGGGACCGAGCGAAAGGGCTTCGGGGAATGAGGTGCGGTGGAGTGGGATGGAACGTCAAACCATAGAATACCTAATGTCAAACTTCTAGGAGCAGTAAGTACTGCTATATATGTAACTGTTACATCCCTCCGATGGTCCTTTGACTTGGTCCTCCACTGTAGCTTTATTCCTATGTGCCCTTTGTTGTCCCCCAAAGTCGCATCGAGACAAATCATTTGGGGCCCTTAGCATGTACCTACAAACTAATAACGCCTCATTAAACATTTAAATACTTCATTTACATATTTAATTTTATTCCATGCAAACTTAAAGTCAATTGATTTATTGCATATGAGTACACTTGGTACATTTATACACGTCATTTTTTTATCGACTACCGCTTCCTAGGTGTTAGCGCTGTGAAGAAGAAACGGCGCAACAAACTTCACGCAACACATCTTTTAAAAATCAAGTTTGCATACAATTAATAAAGATTTTGCGAAGCTGAATTAACATTAGTACCAGGCATAACATAAAATTAACAGCATGTCTAATTGAAAAAAAAAATACAATAATAAATAATACATAATATGTTCCTTATAAAGTTCTTCATTTTAAAATAGTTAAGTTTAATAAAGAGGGAAGAAAGCTACTCCTAACAAATATCAAGAACATAGAATTAAGTTAAAAATTAAGGAGGAAAGAATTTAAATGACGTCGATAATTAATAAAAAAAATTTCTACTAAGATGTTAGTTTGTGTAAAAGAGTGTCAGTGGGAGAGTAGTTGTATGTTGGGGTGTGTGTATGTGTGTAAGTGTATAAATAAGCAAAGCCACCGGTGTATCTGTTATCTGTTTAATAAACTGGGGTCTACTAAGATGAAAGATGTCGACCCCGGCGAATTTCTTCTCGTGCGTTGAGTCATAGCTTTAGAAAACATTCCCAGAATAGGCAGAATGACAGAACAGTATTTAACTTTAGCACATTAATGAAAAAACATCATTTAGTCAACAATTTAACAATCTGAACTCATAGCAAAAACCCGTTCATTGTATCGTTCCGTTATGAACGTATACGTACTGATTGTTCATTCCCGGAATGAATTTCACCGAGTTCGTTAATTTCATATTAATTGATTGCTCGCGCTGTACACAAATTGGTGTCGGTGTATGTTACTTTACGGAAATAATGGTTTTGCATGCCTTTAAGCTTTGTCGAATTCATAACTGATGTGAAGTACTATCCTACTTCCTACTAATATTATAAATGCGAAAGTTTGGATATTTGGATGTTTGTTACTCAATCACCCTTCAAGCACTGGACGGATCCGGATGAAACTTAGCACACATATAGGTTAGGCCCTGGAATAGGATAGTTTTATCCCAAAAAAACACCTTATTCCTACGGGAAATATTTAATAATTTGTAATGTTAAGTTGTCTACGCGGACGAAGTCGCGGGCAATAGCTAGTTTCAAATAAAGAGTTAGTGTATCACTGGTAAACTGATTAGTTCGTCATTTTCGTTAATTGATCACTTTCGCTAGTTCGCAACAGCCAATAAACGTCCCACTATTTATTGGGCAAATATCAATTCTACAGAGCTATGCTGGGGGAAATTTGTTGCACGCGCATGTACTTGTAGAATATGTTTGTGTCAAGCATCATCGCAGTGCAGCGCACGCGTATCTTTTCTTCTTAGGGGACCAGGAAGACCTTGCGACGCTTCTTAAGTTGATACGAGCGGGGTTTGTGCCCACGACCTCAAGAACGTGAGGCGAGTTTATAACCAACTAGACTACCACGGCTCTTCTATGCACTCCCTACAGTATTTTTATTACAATTAAATACATAAAAAATAATGTTAATTTCCAAAAATATAAAATTAACCTTTATATAACCTTCACCTACCAGTACTACAACAAAATAATCAAGTCAAATTATTCAAAACGTATCCCAGATGTATACAGAACCCAAATGAATGTCTGGTCCCGCCCCAGTGGTCACGGAGCCGACAAAAAGCCTTAATTTATCCTTGGGAAGGCGGAGGGACAAAAAGAAAGGTACAATTTGGATAGCGAATTTTTTTTTCGGTCCCTGTCTATATGTTAATGAGGCCGTCGATCAAAACGGTATGTTAAAAAGGGTGATAGCGAATTCGAATAAAGGTAAAGAATTGGAATAACCGGTTTAGTGAATGATGTTTTATACTGGTTTGTTAGTTTAGCATCATTAAATATTTCTTTCATCAAACTACTCAATCAGTAAACTTCTCTAAATGCAAACAGTGGACGTTTGTCAATCACAGCTCACATTTTAATAACAACAGATCTTGTATTAATTATCACAAAGGATAGGTAGGTAGGTACTTATCCGAGAAAGCTGAATGGTTACTAAGGGAAACCACCAATGTTATTTCTTCTAACTTTCATCTCTATGCAGACGATTTACAGCTTTACCGTCATTTTCATGTCAGTGATACCACTAATGCTATTGCTGCCATGAATGATGATCTGGAACGGATTAGTGCGTGGGCCAGATCGTATGGTCTGTTGGTTAATCCTACTAAATCTCAAGCCTTGTTCGTTGGTAGTAGGTACATGTGTAATTTACTAGATAACACATTTACTCCTCCTATTATTTACAATGGTGTGCCTATTGCCAGAGCGAACACGGCTAAAAACCTGGGGGTTATCTTTGACAAGAACCTGTCATGGAGCGCCCATGTGAACGAAATTAGTAAGAAGGTTCATTTCTCTTTTCACTCTCTCAAGCGTCTCCAAAACTTTCTCCCCTTGAAAACTAAGATTACCCTTGCCCAGTCATTACTTCTTCCCATAATTGATTATGCTGATGTCTGCTTGTTGGATGCCACCGAGGAGCTCATGAATAAACTTGAGAGACTACAAAACATTTGCATTCGTTTTATTTTCGGACTTCGTAAGTATGATCACATATCACAATTCAGGTCTAAACTCAAGTGGCTCCCTATCCGTTATCGCAGGGATACTCATATCCTTTTTCTTTTATTCAAATTACTCAGAAATCCATCTTCTCCTTCCTACCTTCGTGAGCGTTTCAGCTTCTTGCGGTCTCCTGCTCAACTATCTCGATCCCACATTAGCTCACTTTTGAAACTCCCTTCCCATACCACCGATTTTTACAGTTTTTCATTTTCTGTGCAAGCGGCTCGATTGTGGAACTCGCTACCACCAGACATCCGTAATAGTAAATCCTTTTTTATTTTCAAAAACCGTGTTAAAGAACACTATCTATCACTAAGTTAGGATTGGAATCCATATCTTATATGTATTTTATGAATATTTGTATAGTATTATTATTATTATTATTTAATAATATATATTATATTTATATATATTTACCGTGTAGTTTATAATCTATTTAAGTGGGTATATAGTTTATATTAGTGTATGTATGTATATGTTTTTTTTTTATTTACGTACACACTATGTCTGCCTTTATTATTTCAAATATCTCTCTCGCGGGTCTGCTGGAAGAAATCTCTCTCAGAGATAAGTTCGCCCTTTGTACT
Organism: Esperia sulphurella; assembly: GCA_947086405.1. Taxonomy (NCBI): domain Eukaryota; kingdom Metazoa; phylum Arthropoda; class Insecta; order Lepidoptera; family Oecophoridae; genus Esperia; species Esperia sulphurella. The sequence goes on from OX352272.1 coordinate 4,676,400, forward strand.
TGTGTTTCTTTTAATGTATTATTTTTTATTTTATCTGTGTGTGTGCAATAAAGAGTTAAATAAATAATAAATAAATAAACCATAAATAAGTTATTCAAAATATTCAAGAGATATGGCGATATCAAATCTATACATTTCGCTTTTGAGAGTATATAAATATATAGTGGGAAAGCAAGTTAAAGGACCAACGCATCGGAGGAATGTATCAGTTATCTAAATACAACTATTTTCCAATTTATTTTCATTCTCATTAAAACGCAACTACATTTAGCGGAGTGGAAATCACTACGAGAGCTGAAACACGCTAAATTTTTTATTGGCAACACAGACACCGGTTGGTTGGACAAAATCCTAAAACGCAGTAAAAGAACCGTCCTTTTTATGGACCTACCGGTTTGCCAGCCACTTCTGTGTGAGACACCTTGTGCATAAGACGGGACTATTAGAAACCGTCAACTGTAGAACCTGTGGAGAGGACAGCGAGACGACGATGCACCTGCTGTGCGATTCAATGCACTAGCTGCAAGGCGACTGAGTGTCCTGGTCACAGCATACCCTGATCCAAAGTACTGCAGGCTCCTATACACCAGCAGCGGACTCTTGAGACTAAGAGTAACATCTAAACAAGAGGGCCTGGCGCAAAAGATGCTATAGGCTCGCCGTTTCGGCATTCCAGCCCCCTATTCAAGATTACTTAAGCATTTATGCACTTCTCACTCACCTGTATTACTTAATAGTCTTGTTTCTTTCACTCGAAGTTGTTACCCTAGTAGGTACGCGTTTCCCCTGCGAGCCAAAGTTCGCGCTAGACAAGACACGACAGTAATATTTACGGCAACGAAGTCCCGCCGCGTCCCGCAGTTAACCAACGATCACTCGGGACTTGCCAACTTACTCGCGAGTTAGCGGCACACTTCTTTCATAAGTATAGTAGGTAATCTTAAGGTGATAATCAAGTCGTATATCTCTGGGAAGTGTTTAGTGTGTTTGTCGACTTCTTATGTGAGTATAAGTAGTATATTAAATGCAGGCAGGGAAACAGGGGAGGGGGGGGAGGATGCCCCCATTGCGAAATTCTGTATCTACGCCTGTTTAAATATTCAGATGATTTGGGTGACGTGACGGCTGAATAGTGCTAATACGGCTGGCGCAGTTTGATGAAGGTCTGTCTTTGTTCAACAATGGACGGCGATGGACTGAAGTTAATAATATTAAATACATATTGCAAATAAATAAATGTGGTTGTTAATTTCCTTTTAAATACAGGTGTTTTTTGCGCGTAATTTAAAACACACGTTTAATCATATCAAACATACATTTATTTATAGCTACATACATGAGGCAAACATACAAAATAAAATTACAAAATACATTTTTAAAATAATCTAGGTCTGTGGCGCAGCAATAAAATGGCGCTGACTCAGCATAATGCTGCAGCACGCTACGTGAACTGCGGCGCTGGTATTCTGTCAGGAGCAGGTCAAGCCACAAGCTCACAGATACGATTTATTAGACTATGCTTAGAGGGCTATCCGTCTATTGCGCGTTTACAATATGTACAATTGTGTATTTGAAAATTCGTTTGAAATGATCGCATTGTGTATAAATGAGTTAATAAAAGATGCTGAAAAGCCACAGTGAATTTAAGTGTAAAACTTTTGTTTTTTTATGGTTGTGTGTGTTTCATTACGATTTACCACCTATTCATATTACTGGAAGTGGAAGACAATACCGTATTGAAGTCTAACTGAAAACAGAAAATATAAATACAGACAACTAATACGATTCGTTTTCTGCATGGGGGTAGGTAGGCTGTCCCAGCACTTTGTGGCTAGATACCAGAAACTGCCTCGTAGCGCTGCAGATGTGACGTGGTACACCTATAAGATAAGCTTTGAAACGATTCGACACCCTGGTAATTCCAGAATCTTTGCTTGTCAACGCACGCATAACACCAGTAACGCTAAATGCTAAACACAAGCATTTCTGAACATTTTGCTATTTCTGGTAGTTCTAATACTTCCCCCCTTCGCCCGTATGGTACCAAGATCGTAACCCCTAGCCGGACACCAAAATTGCGTTACGTAATTTGCGTACGCCCTCTAACGATTAAAAATACAGCTTAAATCTCTTGAGGGACTCTGACCTTATGAGGCAAACGTGGAAGATGTCCGCGATCACAGATTGGCAAACCCACCTTATTGTTGCTTTGGTCGAACGCGAAATCCCCAAACAGTCCACTCCGTGATCCAATTATATAACAAGGTATTCCACCAGTGGCTGTAGTCTAAATGTTAATTCGGTATCCACGGGACAATACTATGCAAAAACAAGGCCCTCCCGATGTTGGGCTCATAATGTATGCCTCCAATAACGAAGGTCCTTCGATTCGGATCCGGACACTAATACTGGGATAAATAAAATTTTCATTTATATTGGTTTTTAAATGCACGGAGGGCCGGCCGTGCACAGACAGAACTCATATTTTTGTGTACGCTGGCATTTGTAGGGATACTTGAAAGAAATCTACAATTTGCTTTTATGTAATACCTAGAACTTAATACTTATTTATTGGCTGCAACTAAACACATTCTAACACTACATACTAACAGAAACAATCTAAGACTAAAAGTCGGGTGCACTCGTCAGACCACATCACATGGCTTGTCGGATGATAATTTTATATATTACAATCGCTTGCACGAGTGAGCGGGACAACCGATTTGTAGGGAAGGGGACAACACTGTAGTAGACACAGTATCTCTATGGCAAATTAAATACTTGCTTATCGCATTGCTCACAGTTAGCCGACTTTCACATAGGAACCCTTTTTTATCAGGGTAAAAAGTATTATATTTATTGATATGGAATATTATACAAGATTAATTATAAAGATAAATATTTCACGTATTACATATACAGACTTATCTAATCCCAAACTAGGATTTTCTCCTGTGCAATGGGTTCAGCAATGGTATTAGAGTAGACAGTTCACAAAATAACAAAAGTTATCCGACAAACCGGGAATAAAACCGACGCGTGCGACCGACTTGTAGGGTAGGGGTTAACAGTACAGCGTGGCAACAGTTTTAGGTAGACGATGCAAGACGTATACTTCTTTGTATTGGAAATATTTGAATTAAAAAATTTGGGAATTAGTACAACTAACAATTTAACAAATATAACACTCATTACCAGGACTAAAACATTTGTACACAGTTGTGCGTCAATCCCCATCGAAAATCGAACTTAAGAATTCACGTTGGAGTCATATGCCCCACCACTAAACCAACGAGACGAAAACGCAACCTATGATTATTTTTATCATGTTCATGATTTAGTACGTATAATGTCATAGTCTTTTCTGTCATAACATCGAATTTCGCAGATAAGAGGGTTTATATGACCACCAATCTGCCTGCCACGCGTGGTGATTATGGCACATCCCCCAGTGAACAAACTACCAAAAGTGGCACTCTATTGGGGAGGCTTATGTTCAGCAGTGGACGTATTTCAGCTGACGATAAGGGTTTATAATAATAAAAACAAATTTGACACAGACTTTTTTTATTACAAATATTAATTGCACATAAGAACATTTCATACAAAAATATACTCTTAATTAAAAAGATTCCCACTAAAACAAACTTTTAAAAAACTGCAGTATAAATTCACAAACCACAAATAAAAAAATTTAATCATTTAAACTTTTAAAAATCTGAAATGAGTTTAAAATTTAAGTAAATTACAAATTTCAGTTACAAATCAGATGTCAAGAAGTATTTTTTCTAAAACTAGCTATCTACATAAAAAATTTAGAATAATAAATCATATGAGAATCAATTTATATAATTATTTAGTTTTCCAAATAAATTACATAATTTTTTTATTTTCAATAAAGTCAAAGTAAGAACGCAAATAGTGACTTTGAATTTATCATTAAAAATTACGATTTATATTTGTCAAGAATTCTTATTTACAAAGTAAATATCTAGCTAACTTTATATATATTTGTGATGAAAAATGGTAACAATTTATCTTTGAGTTTTTATATATTAAATTCATATCAATATTCATAACTTTAATAGTTTTAAAACAAAGTTGATCGAATTTTTATACAATATATTTTAGTTTGTATCTATCACATCTTAGATTAATAAAATTAAAAAAAATCAGCTAAATGTAACTGGAAAAAATTTACAGTTAAATTAAGCTAAGTATAAAACGACAAGAAAAATAAATTCTACAATGTACCTAAGATCAAGAAGCTTCGATAAAAATAAAAGACGATTACATATTTTTTAATAATTATGATGAAACAAAAGCTTTCTACTTAAAAATTAAAAAATTAAATTACGACAAGTCATGTTTAATTTTAAACTATAAAAATATATTTGCCTAGTTATAAACTATTACCGTTATCTTGGACACGTTCAAAATAAAATTGTACAATTTACAATGGTAACTTTGGACCTAAAAACTAATATTATAAAAAAATACAAATCAAGTGTGACGTCGTTTCAAAGAGAGCCCAAATAATCAATTTTTTAACGAACTATTTTTTTTATTATTTTATGTTTAACCAACGAAAAGTTGTGGCATATTACTATGGCGTAATTATTACTTTCAGTGACTTTAGCTATGTCTTGTTTACTTGTTACCTTGTTTCATAAATAACATTCCTTCCTATCTTTCTTACTAAGATACTATCTTTGCAATATACATGTAAAAAAGTACAGATTCAGAGCTGTAGACGCTGTCTTCGACTTTTAATAGATTTTATAACATACATCGTGTCTTTTCTAAAGATTAAGTAAGCTAGCTAGCAAGATTAAGCTAGCTGGTAACTCTACAGAAATAACTGTCAAAATGTTCGATAATTGTCATGTTGTAACGTTCGTTCTGTTTGTACGTTTTATTAAATGAACCCATTTTGTGATTTTTGTGTTTTAATCAAAATACACTGCCACCTAATATAGTATTTAGGAGTTAATTTATGTATTTAGTGGCTATTTCAATATGAATGTTCATTTAATAACATAAACTATATCCTACTTTTATTTAACTGCACAACCTACCTTTCGCTGCTATTCTTATTTTGAACCCGAAGGAAGTAATCGCTTTTAGAGATAATACCGCCGAGCTGTACTAATGTAAGCTACTTTATTATTATATCTGAGTATTTTTTATCATGCAATAACGAGTACTTGAATTGAATAGGTACCTTTAGCACAGATGACTTAATAGCCTTTAGTGATCCGTTACAGAGGCATTCAGCTTCATATTAAGAAACTTCTTTTTGTTAAACTTGTGAAAACACTCATTTATTACAATTACTAATTTCGTACGGACAGGTAAATTTTTTCTAAGTTCTAAATGTCTTAGAAAATAATAATGATGACGATGGAGCATATCAACAAAAAAGTGTGCTAAATACAACGATCTCTATATACTACTAGATGGAGCGTTCCAAACAATCGCTCTGTTCCACGCAAGTAGCCACAACTCTTTCACATTCACAATGAAACTTTTGCAGTTACTACGCAGAATTAATTATTACTAAATATTGACGCTACGGTTAAATAATGTCAATATTTTGTAAATAATTAAATGTTCTGAGTAGTAACTGCACAAGTTTCATTGCGAATGTGAAAGAGTTGTGGCTACTTGCGTGGAACAGAGCGATTGTTTGGAACGCTCCATCTGGTAGTACATAGAGATCGTTGGCTACATTATTTTAAATGTTTTTCAGCAAAATAATACATCTATTTTTGAACAGAATGAAACTATAAGAAACTACATAAGAACTAGTACATAGTTGAGGGTATTAAGTTGACTAAGGTGACATTTTGATTTACGAATAGTCATAACTCATAACAATGCTTATGTTAGCAAGTTCGATGACTTCAATTCAAGTCAGGTCACGCGATATTGATTTCTAGTGCAAACTAAACGTCTGTAACTCGGCTTGTGGTGCTTCTGCTTTGAACTATTGATTTATATGATTGCATTTTGTATGTAAGGGCTATAAATGTTAAGTTTCTACAGGTTATACCATAAAGGAAAATAATGTTCGCACCTCATAAGTCACTTCAAAGTTTTTACCTTCATGATTGACACTAATTGGTTATTAAATTAGATACTTAACAATGTGAAAATTATTTTCTTTCATGGTACGTTTACCTTTAAGTATGATTTACCTTTGATAATTCTATTAATAATATCAATTAAATCATCATCATCATCAGGTTATTTTGGTCTCCACTGCAGGAGCACAACCCTCTCTCATCTGCCGGAGACAGACGGAGGATTTGGCCTACAATCCCCGCGCTGGCCAGACAGGTTGGGGAGGCCTGACTGATGTTTTATAATGCATTCCCTTAGTCGCCTTGTACGACATCCACGGAAAGAGTTGGAGTGGTCCTATTTTACTGTACCGGAAACCACACGGCAAATATCAATTACATAACCAAACCAAATATCTATTAGAAGTAGACGTGTTGAAATAAATTTAAAATGTTACACTTTGAGAAGTGTCGGGTACACACTTATGAAAGTGTAACACTCTAAAACACTTTGTAACACTGCTGATAGTGTAACATTTATAAACACATTCATGCCCTTGATTTAACATCAAACGAAACAAGGTAACAGGTAACATAAGCCTACTTCGTTTTGGAACTAATCGATCCATATCACAATTTCACTCCGGGCACTCGCCCCGTTGTTTACTAGCCGAACATTTTGTTCAAACTTACAATTTATACCTACCTATACATACAAACATTCATATTGAGAAACGTGAACATATTTATTATTAAACTATACCTTTTAAATGTATAAAGATGTACATTTACGTAAATGAATCGCTTAGCTTTGTTATTTTCGATGTCTGCCTTTTATTTTATATCCAAAAGTCTCGACCAGGGCCCCATACTGTACTATCTAACAGGTCATGTCATATATTTGGATATGCGATTGGCGTCTAGCTACCGTAGTTAGACGCCAATCGCTTATCCGAATATGTCAAAAAGGCCCGTTACAGAGTACGACATGGCTTTTACCGTCGACAAACGATCTCTATGTACTTACCAGATGAAGCGAATCAAACAATCGCTCTGTTCCACGCAACTGAGGCTCCTCGTTCACATTTACTTTGACACTTGTGCAGTTACTAAGCAGAACAATTAATTGTTTACTAAATATTGACCTTTTTACCCGTAGCGTTAATATTTAGTAATAATTAAATGTTCTCCGTAGTAACAGCAGAAGTGTAAAAGTGAATGTGAACTGGTTGCGGCTCTGGGAGCCGCAGTTGCATGGAACAGAGCAATTGTTTGGTTCGCTCCATCTAGTAAGTAAATAGAGATAGTTGCCGTCGACGGTTTTTTCGGAAATATAGATAACCAGGTTGCACCTTGAAATCCAGGCCGAAAAATTAATTAAATTAATTAACTAATTAGAAATATGGTTCAAGTTTACGCGTAATTCTCTAAAAACAACAAGTATTGAAGGAAACGAGAAAGATATAACGATTCTGTTACGTTACTGTAAATCCTTCCTTTTTCAAAGCCAAACATCGAATTGGTTAATATGAGCACGTGATCACTGTATCAACCAATGTCGATAGGCGATCGGTATTCGTTCCCAAATTATGCTTAGAAATTCACCATCCATTGTCAAAAATAGGGTACAATTAAGTTGTCGCTGTATCAGATGCACAATTGAATCTCTTATTGCAAAAAAAAAACACTTGTCCATTAATATAATTATTCTATTACCTGCTCTAATGGGATACGAATATGACAGATAATATTTTTTGAAAAACCTGTTTTGTGTTCTTTTGCAATAAGTGATTCAATTACGACTTTTTGTCACATAATTAACAACTTTATTAGAACTTACGTCCATATTCATGTTACAAACATACGGTCGAATTGAGAACCTTCTTTTATTTAAAATCGGTAAAAATAAACAACGCGATAATAATGGTCCTTCAACCTCCAACAGTTCAGATCCTGAAAAAGCCTTTTAAAAATTCAAATAGGAAGTTGTGATCGCATCACTTATTCTTTTTAACTTACACCTACCGAAACTCGAATGTGAATCACTTTGTCCCGTCGTGAAAGCACTTCTCACGTGTACATACGTCATCCATCACTTACGTCTAAGATCACAGTGCGCGCTATGTGGAATGTTCGAGGAGCGGTTCGTGTTCATGTTGCTCGTCTCGCTCGCGAACTGGGAACGTGGTGCGGGGCATGAGGACCGCGACGTCGCCGTCATCGGTGCAGAGTGGGGCGTAATCCACGCCGCGAGTGCGAGCTTGTGGTACGCGCCAACTTCTGGTCTGTGTAAGAAAATTTATATTTAGTTCGAAAAACATGTTAGTGTCTCAGGATCTCTTTCGACCCGAAATCGGCTTTAGCCGGTCGAGTTAAAACAGAAACTAGTTAATCTCAAGGAAATAACACGTCGGCCGATGTCATGCCGCATCGGCCGAGCCGAAGTTATGGGTACAACGTCGTAACACACAGTATACCGTTGAGGTAACGTAGTTTTTGACCGGCTTAAGCCAATTCCGCGTCGATATGTGTAGGAAGACCCATAGTCGAGATATTTGAAAGATCTTTCGGAGGACAGCCATTGTGGGTCGAAGTTCGGACCAAATCGGCGAAATAGGCTGAGATGTTACTAACAGAGAAAATATTATCACAAAATAGATTGAAATTTTCGAAGTAACAATACCTCAGCTCATAAACTAGTTTGAAGAGTTGTTTCTAATGGTATTGTAATATTTTTATTACAAGCTTTTGTTTAACTTTACGTGTTAATATGTTTGGGTCAAATCTTGCAACTAAATTTTTTACCAGCTGAAACTTTACATATACGAGTATAATATTGTAATTACTACCAAGTACTAACCAAAAAAACTTTTAAAAAGATTTATTTAAGCCATATAATAAAACGAAACAGTAGTACGCTTAATTATTTTTTTTTAATAAATTTTTATCTTTGTATAATATACAGATCTACACCGACTGGTCTACAAATAATGCAATGTACTAAAACGAATAAAATAAGTTTTAGTACGCTTAAATAAAGCTTCATTTTGTGTAATGTGTACTCGTAAAAGCAAACTGGAAGCCTCGAAGGCAACAACCGCACGGGCGTCACGCGGCTTCATATCGATGCGCGGCCCTAACCGATGCAATGCAATTAGTGGGCGCCGCTACGTTGTCCAAAATAAACATGTTTAATTAACGATACTGGTTACGCGATCAAACTATCGTAACTAATTGAACTACGTACGCAGTAAAGTGAGGACCACACGGAAAGAGTACTGTAAATCATTCTGTTGACATTTTGAAATATATACGGATTTAATATTTCATTCATTCATTCATAATGTTCACGCCTTATTCCTACAGGGGTTGGCAGAGACGATGTATCGCCACTTTGCGCAATCTACTGTCGTAAAGCGGCTTTCCTTCGCCTGCTTTCGGCCCGTGATACCCCTTGAGGTGATGTGTTGCGAACAACATCACCGCCTTCTTGAGGTACCACGATTAATTAATATTTATGATTATTTATTTTAAGAAAACTTACAGCTATTATAACTAAGTACATTAAATATTAGTGAAAGAGAGCCAATAAAATTATGAGCAAGGTTCGGAATAAGGTAGTGTCATTTATGTACTTCCGTTGAAAATATAACACATAAGATTTATTTTATTTTTATTTTGTTTTATTATATTTTTATTAATATGGGGACATTCCTTTTCATGAGACTTTATTATTACTAAGAGTTAGTAGTAATGATTTAAAAGTATATTATTATATATCGTTAAGATTTGAATTTTATTTTTATTCCTGATGGGTTTACACTTGATCTCAATCTCACCTGATGGTAAATGACGATGAGGCCTAAGGTGGAACGCGCTTACCCAGAAGATGCCTATTCACTCTTCCTTTAAAAAGATCCAAGTTATACTTGTCCGGAAATACCGGGAGTTCCATTCCTTAGGAGTTCGCATTATGAGAGCAAGAACTACTGTTCTGCAAACTGCTGCCTATATACGAACCTGTAGTACCATCAGCACGACGAAGAACAGCGCAGCGGCCGCTGCGCAAACCGCTATAGCGACGGTCGCGACGCTCGGCAGCGCACGCTCGCTGTGCTCGGTATGCAGCGCGCCGTACTCCGCGATCCGTCGCTTGCCCGCCACAGAGGAGTTTATACAATCCCCTGTGAACCAAGCAATGGATTTACATATGTTCCATCATACAAATAATGTACATTAGGGGATCATCATAATCCTAAAGCAGGCTACTGAAATCGGCCCTCGATTGTTCGCATCCAGTAACTGCCAGCCGCTTTACGTTTATTTGTTTTACACTCAAGAACTCGCCGTTGTCAGTTATTTCAAAGTATCTTAAACATCAGCTTGCTGAAATAAATCAAATGGTATATATAACTCTTACTAGCATCATTACGACGTAAAAAAGCGGAAACGCTGTAACGCACACCGATGTAAATTTTTATTGCAAATTCAGAATCAGAATACAAATCTACGTCGAATGGTCAGGTCTCATATCTCTACGGCTAATAGTAAAGACACAGGACCCAGACCATTGGGTAATAAACGTAAAAATAAACATAAAAATAAACGTAAAAATAAATAAATAAACGTAAAGCGGCTGGCAGTTACTGGATGCGACCAATCGAGAGCCGATTTCAATAGCCGCCTTTAGGATTATGATGATCCCCTTTTGGATTGAATTATTAACAAAATTACTTGCCTGTTTCAGCGTTACAGTGACAGCAGTCTGGTGCTGTCGTAGTATTTGATAATGCTGCTCTCTCGGCGCAGCACGGTACGCATTGATTATTTAGCCTGCAATAAAGTATGCATGATGAAGCAATTACATTTAGATAAAGAGCAAGGCAAGAAAGCAGGAATCTACATAATAATGTACATTGGGAGATCACAGAAGAAAATATTTCAGTAATTATAGCCATTATAACCTGCACTGACAAATAAAATAAACAGAAGAAAGGGTCTCTTTTGAGGTCTGGACTGTTTTATTGGCGACAAAAAGGTAATTCAAATTCAAATTTTCAACATAATAATGTCATATTTGTTGTACAATAAGAATAATAAAATTGTATTAGAATAAAATCACATAATGCACATAATCACGTAATGCTCGCTCCCCATGTGGCAAACGGTAACTTAGAATGCAGAGATGATGATTGATTAGGCAAGTGTGACGTTCTTACACTAACTTCACTTTTATATTGCTCTGTTACGGTCCAGTATTCAAAAGCATTCGTTATTCGGATGCTTGGAGCGGTGGGGTAAATCTGTGCTTGGCAAATTAAATGTTCAGCAGCTATGTGCAGTAGAACAATAATGCGTCGCAAACTCTGCTCATTTTAGTACCGGCAGTCGTCGTAACTAGGTCAGAACTAACCTGTCAAGCCTCAACGGCCTCGAGCAACCGGAACAGCTGAACTGGCCAGGGCCTGAGCAGGTCCTACACGTCGGATCGCACGCTCGACACGTTCCACTGCTGGCATCGTAGTACTGCGAGCCGAGACACTCCATACAAAGCCCTCCGTCGAGCATGAAGCGGGGTGGACACGACTTGCACTGCAGTGGACCCGAGCCGTCGCATTCGCGGCAGTAGTGGTGGCAGTGCCTGCATCCGCCTACGCTTTGATAGAACCCTGCACCAGAAATTTGTCCTTTAAAAATTTAGGTACCTACTTTAAACACGTTTATCTATCTTGACATATGTTCTTCCAAGAGACGATGTAAATCCCCTCTGGTTAGACCTCTGCCCAACAGTATTACATTCGTCCGAATTTGTGAGGCAGTGCAAAATTCGGAACCCTTCACTCTCTCTTTTCTCCGTATCTCTGTGCATGCACTCTAAGTAGTTAAATCATTGACACACATATTCAAGAGTTCACTAAGAGTTCACCTATCTTTCTATTCTATTTATACCTTGTGGGCACTCCGGATGACACTCGCCGGCCGCGAGCCGCCAGCCCTGCGGGCACGACGCGCACTGGTCGCGTCGCGGGCCCATGCACGTGCGGCACGACAAGTAGCACTTGGAACATGTTCCACGATCCGCGTAGTACCTGCCAATAAAACACTTGTTAGCCCTTATTTCCCATCGCCTACTGCAACTACTGTAATCAAGATCTATTTAGTGGTATATCACGACATGTCTACCCGTAAAAATACTTAGCTTCAAAAATTACTTAGCTTGAACTTTAGAAAAAAAATGGTTGGATCACATTTCTTGCTTGTGACTAAAGGATGTCATTTCCAGCCTTAAAAGCCTAACCCTAATTTGTCATGTTTGCTTACTCAGACCTTAATCTGAAAATTAACTTTATAAATGTATAATGATTCTTTTGCCCTGTCCTGAAAAAGGACTGCCAACTCAGGATCTATATGTTCCATTCGCTGACACTGATGAACACTCCCTATGTAGCAAGCATCCTCGTTGTAGCTACTAAAATTCTCCGCTAAATATATAAGTCATAGTTATACATACCCGTCAGCACAAGCTGTTCTACAGGCTCCGGACTGAAGTCGCAAAGAGCCCGTGCAAGACGTGCAGTTGAGTCGCGATACGCATTCCGAGCAGCCGTGCACGCATCTTGCACAACGACCAGCTTCTGTATAATAGCCGCGACTACAGTCTGTCACACACCTAAAAGAGAAATAAATATATTAGATTCTCTTAACGCCAGAGCACCCTATTATCCGCCTTCTGTATCCACTCTTCTTCTCTCTTTCGACTACTGTTCCAGGGCATCGGTATTGCTAGGTAAAGGGGCATCCCACACAGCTCCTACTCGTATCGATATACGGTCTCTGTTATAATAAACACGTCATGTCCCAATGACGACACTATCAACTATGTCGGATTTCTTAAAAATAAAGCAAAAAGCAAAGAATAACCTCTTTTAAAAGTTATTTAACTCGTGGACCAGGCCAGTGTTTACGTCCATTTAATTTCACAATATGAACTGAGCACAACATTCAAAGTTGTTTGAATATGGCAAAGTTCAGAAGTAACAGCATCAGTAAGGAGTGTGTAAAATAGCAAACTTCACGAACAAAGAATATTATGGAACAAACATCGCAAAGTAGCAACGAAACAATGCAAATCTAAAAGTTAGTTATGGTAACAGTAACTTTCGTGCGTTACACATGTTATTTTAAGAACTTTAACAACATAATAGACTGTGATATGAGAAGTGTTCTGTCTGATGCAATACTGAGAAGAGAACTAAACGTAATGTAATAGAGAACTGAAGAACAAACACACAGCTTCAGCTATGAATGAAAACATTTCTGATGTAGTTAGGAGAACTACTCGTACTTTTGAAATTGAGAGAATTTGTTAGATACGTAAATACAATGTGAACATACTTTGAAATTGTAAATGAGGATTAAAGTTCTAAGTCAAGATGTTAATATAAACTTACTTGTGATCCTGCAACAAATTAGGTGACTGGCAAGTAAGACAGTGGCTATCGTCTTCCCCATAACACGATTCGCACGAACCATGACAAGCATGGCAGGTCTGGCCATCCGTGAACTGTTTGGCAGTACATCGGTCAGATCCCTTCTGTGCACATTTGCCCTTCTTGTTCAATTCCCAGTTCGAATCACAGGTGAGGCAAAAGGCACTGGTGCACGATTCACAACCAGTTTGACACCTGGTAAAAAATACAATAAGATTCAATCTAGTAATATTATCATGCAAATTACTCAAAATACAAAATAAAAACTTACTTCATACACTCTTTCCTCTTCTTGTCAATATAGTAGCTGTTTGGACAAGAAGCAACACAGCGACCTTCGAGCGCATACGTCGTAGGATGACAGGTCACACACTGAGCCTCTCCCGGTCCTTCACATGTATCGCATGAGGAATGGCATTTAGCGCACATATAGTCCTCAGTCTCGAAATACCCAGGTGGACAGGATGCCATACAATTTCCGGCATGAAGAACGAGATGATGCTCACAAGATGTGCAAGTGTCTGATCGGTCTGAGCACGTAGCACAATGAGCAGCGCAAGGACGACAGACGGAAGATTCGCTGTCCTCCCAGTACCCATCCGGACATTGCTGAAGACACACAGCTAAGTCTGCCACTAATAAGTGGGCTGGGGCACACGTTAAACAAGAGTCTTGTCCGGGTCCAACGCATGTTTCGCAAGACTCGTGACACGGCCAGCAAACTGCTCCCTGATTTGCATAGCTCCTAGGAGGACAGCGAGAAACGCAGGCGTCGTCGAGGCGGTAATGTTTACAGGCGATACATTGACTAGGTCCTTTACCATAACAGCCTTGAGAGTCGCATTCGGGATCACATTCATGCGTGACGCGCTTGTCATTACTATCAGCGAGGACATTTTCCCCATGCGGTGAAGGGACGTTATGTCCGTCGAGACGGGCTACCGCTTTCTCCGGATCGGAGCCAGCGGCGAATAAGCTGGGAAAGTTCTGATAATTGGCAAAACTGTCAGTATTGTAAAAAGAATCCCCGATTGTCTCGTAACCGTCCGCGGCGGTTGGGAATGCGAATGATGGAGCAACCGGCGAAGGTCTCTTGGATCGCAGCCTTACGGGATCTATTGATGTGCCATAGAATATTAATTGCCATTTCTTAAGGATACCTGGTTGATTCACGTGTCTGTTGCCACCATTGACAATTTGTAGCTTCCATCTACCTTCCGCGTGTTCGCCCCAAAAGTGTACGCTAAGGAATGGCCAATCGTCAAAGTTAGAGCTGATGACATCACGTGGCCTCTCAAATAGCAATGTCGATGTAGTTCCCATTGGAGATGTCAAAAGTATTCGTAAGTTTCCACGCGGGAAGAACCTTAGAGATATTTTACATTGAACATGTTCAAGATGCCGCACTTCGTTGACAGTTCCACTGCATCCATTTACGTCCATATGGACTGATAAACTGTAACCAAATGATGACTCGATTTGTTTGTCTTCGTTGATTTCTTGAGACTTGCAAATATGTTGAGGTGGAACTGATATCCATTGTTCGGCCAAGTTTACCATCTCTGATGCATCCATTAATCCATATCCGAACTTATGACTGACTTTTTTCTTAACGCCATTGACGACCCATCCAGTCTCTTTCTCTAAAGGTTGTGGTCGAGAAGTTAATACTACCAAATATTGCATATCCCTCCATGTCAGGTCAGGGTTAGCTTCTAAAGCTAGTGCACAGATACCAGCAGCTAAAGGAGCAGATGCTGAAGTGCCTGTATGCTCCACGGTACAAATATGGTCAGCTCTTAATCTTCCATCCATATCAACGGTAGCTACACTCTTGTCATGCCCAGGAGTTCCTGAACTGTATGTCGATGCTAAAGTAGAAGAGCATTCTTCTAAATACCATGGCTTATATCCTCCTTGAGTAGCACTAGATATTGATAGCGTGAATATACTGTTCGTATAACCATCACAGTTGCAGGAGTCCGTATGTCTGCCTCCATTTCCTGATGCCCAGACAAAAATAGAACCCTTGCCGCGACGTCCGCTTGTGACTCCATAAATAAATGCTCTGCAAATAATAAGAAATATTAATGTCTTGAAGTTGACTGTAACTATTAGATTTTGTTTTATAGTTCAGGTAGTTTTCTCACCTCCTAGCTAATGGCCCTGGACCATCAACCGTTTTGCCATCGTCTTCTGGTCCCCATGATGCACTGTAGACATCAATGTGATCTGGATTAAGTCCTAAGGCTCTAGCTTCAACTGCATCATTAACAACTCCGTCCAACATCCTGACTCCACCTATACTGGCATTATAGGCTATTCCAACACCACAGTACTGGTTATAGGCCACTGCTGCAACTTCTCCAGCGCATCTTGTGCCATGCTTGTTATCACCGTTGTCTTGAGGCATGGGGTCTTCATCGTTCCCGTTTATATCCGTGGATGCATTGGGGTCCTTAAAAAGGAAAAGAGAATATTCAAGCTAAATGACAGTTGGTTTCACAATTACTATACGTAATTAGGTTCATTTATTGATTGACATATATATAATAATAATAATATTCAAAAGGATGGACCAAATTTTATACTTGACTTTGAAATTAATAGTAGTTTACTTACATAGTTCTGAGCTAGGTCGGGGTGGTTTGTTTGTATACCGTCGTCGAGGATCGACACCACGACGCCTTTGCCTGTATAACCTTTCTGCCAGGCAGGAACCACGTTCATATCCAAACCATCTTTCGCACCACCATTCTGTTGAAAACATGTTTTTATAATATAATATTTCATTGAGGACTGATTTGTTCAAGCATCACCAAAACCAAAATAACAATACCGAATTGACAACGCTGCAGCGCGTTGCAAGAAAATTTTAAGCTTGTTGAGGAAGCAAATATGCAAAGTAGCTGATCTAAAAGCAGAGATTCCATCGATACTAACCAAATACCATTGCTCCTTGAATAGTGGATCTGGGTAGAACGGCGATTGGGAACTAAGCGCTCGATGGTGTGTGCGATGTTGGGGCAACCGCCTGTTCAGTTGCGACCAGATAGCTCCGTCGTACGGCTTGTAGTCCCTCTTGACTCTCCGCCGCTCGCGCTGCTGTTGCACCCATCGCACCTGTGGAACACATATCCTAATTTACTAATAAATAGGTGACAGGCAGCGTTGTCGCCACTGTGGTAGACTACATGTCAACAACACCTTTGGCCAACGTGATCCTCGTAGACATGATGGCTAGCACTAGCTGTGCGTATGCAATGCACTAGCTGGTAGGCGAGTGCAGCCTACCCTGAACCCAGGAAGTACAGGCTCCTATCCCACAGCAGTATTATAGCTTTTATGCAGCGGACTCTGGGCATGGAGGCATCGTATAAACAGAAGGGCTGACACAAAAGATCCCATAGGGTCGACGGGTATACCTGACGCCCTATTGTAAGATAAGGCCCGATGGCTTACTGGCTGATTATAAAGAATGATATGAATGAATATAATATTCTTTATTTACAAAATAAAATGGTAGTGTAAGTATATCTATAGTTGCTGCTATATCATTATGTTATCTCAACTCTAATTGGTTATTTTACAGACCAAGAAAAAGTCTATCACGAAAACTTATATATGCATTGTAAATTCAAAGTTTTCTGGTCATGCCAAATAGACTTGTGAGATCTTTAATCGTTGGTCGGGACGCTTGACTGCCATGAATTTCAAGCGCGCCAACTCAAACATTGGGTGGGTGTTTGGACGAAGTTTGGGAGCCTCAGTATTTTACTCTGCCACCGTGAAGTTACGTGAAGTTTTCGAATCAAACCGACTTAGAGAAATGTAACAAACAGGGCCGTTTAATGGATTAATATACGATTATTTGAAAATTACTTTTATTTTAGGGCATAAAGATAACAAAACATGAGTAGTTTCATTTGTGAAAACCGTTAATTGCATATTGCACGAACTAAAAATACAGAGTAACCAGTTTTTTGGGATTACGATCGTGATGATACAAAATATAATTCGCAACTGTAATTTCGCTAAAATTTCTATTTTCTTGAGACTCTGCCTTTAATTCTTTAAAGGCAGACATTTAGACAAGGGCCGATGCAATTTTTAATTAATCATCAGCCGAAATACGTCCATACATAAGCCTCCTCAATAGAATACCACTTTTGGTGGGTGGTCCATTGGGAGATTTGCCATATACCACGCCATTTTTATATAAAAAAATTGTATTAGGTAAAAAGACTCAAAGTCGCAAGCTACAAGATAAAATGTCTAAGTTACCTCTCAATCGTTATCTATCTCGCAGTCGTAATAAAAAGAGGAAATTCTACAATAAATCGAAGTAAATTATGGAAATTCCGGTTTCCGTTAGAGGCGGTCGGGTAGAAAAATAATATTCCATTCGAATATACCTTGATCCATTTTTATATACAAGAAAAACCTTTAAGCTTCTTCTAAATACTTTTTTATAGACTATGTACAAGTAAACCCACAATGAAGTCCAATTTATTTTACACTGGGATGTTTTTATCCAAGCATACAGTTGTATAGCAGACAAAATCGGTCGTTTTCTTTTAAATGACCACATTTATCTGTATCTATATTACTGTTTTTTTTTAAATAAATATCTCAGACATTCACACCAATTATCCAGTCCCAAACTAGGCAGAGCCTGTGGTATGGTTACTGGATAACGGATAGACATACTTAAATATATAAACATCCAAGACTTGGATATCGCACCCTTCGTGGAAGAAAGGCGTAAATGGAAAATAATAATTTTACAAATTTGGGGTACACAGGAGTATTCTATTCAATGACATTTCATACCATGAACGTATTACGTCGTACAATAACAAAGCCAAATATGGCATGTCTACCAATTTTCAATATTTATTTAAAAAAAAAAACAATTATTTATTACATTCTTTAAACTTTTTCGCGTGTTATCTTTTTTAAATGTCATTGGGGTATTATTTTAATTCTTTTAATGACACAATTCGGCATCCTTACAGCTTTGCGATCAAAACACGACTAAGAAAGTGTGCTTACATAGCCATTAAGCACACTTTTGCCGTCCCCCTAACAGCGCGCCGATACGATGTCTTGATATAAAATGTCATTGATTCTATTACTTTTAAATTTTAACAGCTGTCATGCGAAATGAAGAAGTTTCATTTAAGAAAGACGCGACCCGCATAGTTCTCATTTGAAACGAAGATCGCAAAGATTACTTATAATTTTTTGTACTTGATCTCCTTGTCTCGATTCATTTCATAATATTTTTAATTAGTGCAGCTATAAAAAAAATTTCCTCGGTCAGACCTAATTGCATGTAAGTAGTCAGTAGTAGTTTCACGTCAAAATGGTGGCCACTACCAGAACCTGCCAAAACTAGGATCAAGTATTAAACATACTTGATCCTAGTGCCAAACCATCGTTTTAAAAAATGGTAGTCAAAAATCATTAAAAAAAAACAATATACGACCAACAAATGTTGTCATCCGGTTGGAATAGGGTGCGACACGTCCGTATTTGCATTCGGCACAGAGGAGAATCTCGGTAAAGCCCCCATATAACAAAATATTAAAGTAGTAGGTACTTTAAAAATCCAATCATTCTGTAGTACGTCTCCGTTTGAGAAACTGCGAGAAACTCTTTTGTTCCGACCGAACGAGACGTTCTCGTCCAATGTTTAGAAGGTGCAATTTCACAGTTGTTGGGAACGCAACAGACAGCGAGGGACTACGAGAGGAAAATAGCACCAGAACGTATTAGCATGAGAAAAGCCCCGGAGGGAGCGCCCGTGTCCGAGTTCCATTGCTTTTTCACAAGTGTCGAGGGCAACCCCAACAAAACGATGTAATTTCCCCGCTGTAAAAAAGTAAAACCAAGCGCAAAAGTCGCCACGTAGTTACTAGGTACACATAATTTGAAATTCTGCAGCGCTAAATTGTGCTGTCTTAGCTGTACGGTAGGGGCTTTAATTTCATTAACAGTGGCAATATGTTGGTGCTAGCAAAGACAGTGATGATGTAAATAGTCGAAGAAAATCGAAATAAATTCTTGTATCGAAAGTGAACATTCGGTCGCGACTCCTCCCTGGAACCTTCCCACGTATAATTTGCAACTGTAATTATATAGTAGTATTAATCATTGTCTTTTGTTGTTGTTTATTTTGAAGTTGTGACTCAGCATGTGACTATCTATCTATACTATCTATATTCCTACAAGATTCTACCCACAATTTATAAATTTTCTGCAGTAATTATCTCATGATAAAATTATAAAATGTACCTGAGTATTTATTTATTTGGAAGTCTTACGGCACACAATTTTATATTACATAAACTTTAAGAATTTTACAATTCTAGCATTACAGCATAAATGCTAAATTTAACAGCTACAGTTACACAAAACATTAAAATAATACAATACGTATGTATGTGAATGCATGTGTTTAAGGTGTGTATTTATGTTTTTAATTGGAATCAATACATTATCGCTAAAGAGTCTTGATTGCTTCAAGCAATTGCCTTTTGAAAGGATGATATTTTAAATAAAATACATCCAGGTCTACAAAGTATTCATAATACTGGCGTATGCACCTGAGCAATAATAAACATCGAAACTTTAATACTAGATAGATAAAGAAAATTACTTTTGACATTCGACTATTGGAAGATATTCGAATTTAATTAACATCCCTAGTCTTCACTTCGTCAGACGTGTTTTATTGTGTTGCTGCGAGCATGGACTGCAAGAAGTGGAATACAGTTTGTCCCAGTAACGACGTAAAACATCCTGTCCATCTGTTTGTTTATACGTTACTGTGCTTTAACTACTTTTTGGGTTTCGATAAGACTTTTACATTACAGGATCAGATATTTTTATCTCATTATGATGTTAAGTAATAGCGAAGGATATGAGTCGTAATGAGGATCTAAGAATGAAGGTCACAGACAAAGCTGAAAGTATTAGCAAGCTGAAGAGACAGTGGGCGGTTCACATCTGTCGTAGAATAGACTGCCGTTAGCAGTAACGGCACTTTATAACTGCAGAGTTATAAAGTGAAGAGACTACGGATCGGCACGCACTGGGTGGGATGCCCCGACGAACTAAAGAAGGTGACCTGAAGAAGATGAGGAGAGTGGAGGACCGGATATGGTGGCGTTCATTGGGGAAGGCCTAGGTGCAGCAGTGGACACGTCTAAGAGCTGACATGAATAGCTAGGCGCATAGCTTAGACAATAAAACAAAATTTTGTCATTCGACTATTTGAAGTATTCGAGGATTCGGATTTAATTTAGAGTTCTAGTGAACGTTGTCTCACGTATTTTATTGTGTTCCCGCCACGAGCATATAAACTACAGGGAGCGAGAGACTATTTGTTTCAGTCCCGGCGACGTAATCTAATAAAAAATCTAGTTTTTCCTTCCCTTTGTCACTTTATTTAATCTAATAATACGGCATACCAAAAGCTGGAGCTTATATTCAAAGGAGAGTTTAGTTCTCGAAGATACCTAAGACATTTTGATCGTGGAATTATTGTAGAATTTATAGAGTGTACTCAGAATGACATTTTAAAAAAATATAATTATTTACACTGTTAAAAAAAATATTTTTTAAATATTTCAAATGCAATATTAATTTAATTAAAGTGTTAACATGTTAGTTTGCAATATAGCTGCATAAACTAAATGTCATTAAATTTTAACATGTTTAAGCTAAAAATGTAACTGTAACTGCTTTCAATTCCATCAAGAACTCTATAGTTTTCTTCGTTTTTTTTTATGTTACCTAACCGGAACGCAAACAAAGGTTGTCCATAGAAAAAAGAGAATCCTCATACGGGTATAAATCCAGTTAAAGTTATTGTTATGCTTATGAAATTTAGTGTTTTCCTCTTCGTGTTATATGTACTTAATGTAAAAATACATAGACCTATTTTTGAAGTAAGTTAAAATATCGTATATGTGATTTAATTGTATGAAATATAGAGACATCAAAGACGCTCAGCTGTCTTCTACAAACTTTTTATAATGGGAAAGAATTGTACTTTTTTCAGATAATTTTCATTTTAAGTCGAAAACTAAGCGGCATAGAAGGAAACGAAAACCTATTTTAGAATGTACAAATGAGGCCCTTTCATACGATACCCCACTTGACCTAGTAACCACACTTTGAAATTTTGCACAAAGATTCCTTATGTATCTTCGGTATGCACATTCGAAGGCTTTTTCAAAATTCAACCCATAAAAAAAAGTGGTAAAATAGGGGCTCAAAGTTTGTATGGAGAAAAACTATTAGATGTTCCTGTCAATTCGAAACTTTGTAATACTCTAAAAACTTAATGATTCAACACGTGTTTTACATTTTTTTAAAACCATTCCCTAAGGTAGATTCAAAAGTAGTAGTCTGCATCCGAGGGTTCAGAAACTAGCTCAGGTACCCACTAATGAAACCTTTTTTACAAAATTCATCCCCTATTAGAGTAAAACTATTAAATGTTCCTATCAACTGAACTTTGTAGGAGTAATTGTAAATTTTATGATTTTACACGGGTTTTACAGTTTCAAAAAACCATGCTCTAAGGAGGTGAAATGGAGCTCAAGAGAATTCAAAAGTATTTTCCCAACCTATAGATACATTTAAAATATAAAGGAATAGGAAGCTGAAGTGGCAGTGGGCTGGCCACATCTGCCGCAGAACCACGCACTGGGGTAGACCAGTTCTGGAGTGGAGACCGCGAATAGGCGCGCGCAAGGTAGTGCGCCCCGCTACTATATGCACCGAACGCCTTTAGGAAGGCGGCCGGAAGCAGCAGGATTCGGAGACGGTGGACCGGGTGTCGTAAATTTATTGGGGAAGGCCTATGTCCAGCTTTGGATGTTGCTGGGCTGATATGATGATTAACTATATTATATGTATAAAACGATGAAAACATTATAAGTAAACACGTCGGTTACATAATTTCTGATAATGATAACGTCACTAGCTTCTTCTCCAAAACAACTAAGTGGATTAAGATGGTATGGAGTGGTATTCACTGTTAGAGTTAGCTTGGTTTAGCATGTTTTTTGCAGACTACAAATAAACCCTTTCTTTAAGCAGGCGAAGCCTCGGGTAACAGCGTTAATATATTAAGTCTATAGAGTGTCCGTGTTTTTTATTTGTCTGTTTTTTACGCTTTCTCAGCTTGGCTATTTAACTGATCACCATAGTTTTTGATTAGTACACATAACATATGTATATGTACATACATACATAGGATCATGTTTACCTTTGGAAAAATGGTTCCCTCGGGAAATAAAAACTTGCTCCACGTGGGCGAAGCCGCGGGCGTTTGCTAGTCCATAATAAATCTGTTTTACTTTTACAAACATAAATATTGTTCCCCATACTGTTATGTTCGACGCTCGTTACGTATGCATTCAGCTGTGCAAACATAGCCCGTTACACAAAACAAACCTAGTTATCCTTCGAGTCGGCGGAAAAACAAAAATTGTCGTGGAAAAACCGTTCCGAATGAGGGTTAATAAAACCCGTTTGCGCTTATATACCGGCGTAATAGGGTCCTAAACTAATAAAGGTCGGGTCTGTTGCGGGTACGGGCTAAGAACCGCAACTCTATCAGGCGCTTTGGTTTGAACAGATTTACGCACAGAAAAAAATTCGATGAAATGCTACCGGAGCAAAACCAACCTATGTTGCAATTTTTGTTTCAATTGTCTTTAGTACGGACATCATTAAACTTTTTACCAATTGGCACCATGTTCAATCATGATTTTTAATGCTCTATATTTGTCTAGTTCCTTAATTCCTTTCGGTCGTAGAGGTTCGAATAATACGATAAATAGAAATTCCATATTTAGAGAAGCAATAATCTATCTCATTGATTTAATACTGAAATTAAAAAAGACGTACTTCAACAGCAAACAAATGTAAGAAACTTTAAAAAGTACTATCGTAACGAATAACTTTATCAACTTGCAGAGCCTAATAGAATTTGGAAAAAAATATTCGATAAAATATTCAATCAATATTCTTGATAAAAGTTACCGGACCGTTTGTCTTTGAGTCCAAAGCCGAAGGACTTTGCGAGGCACATGGTTTGCATACTCCGAGCGGAGTGAGTTTGTAGAAAATTCTTGGCATGAGCAAAGTGTTACTTTTAAAGCTATTTAAAAACAGTAAATCAACTTATTTCGAGAGTTTCGCTCATACAAAGAAATCTTCACGAACGGTTTTGGTTACAAATTTATTCTTTACTTGCACACACATATTTCTTTTCGGTGAATATCTTTGGAGAATTAGTGTGGGATCTCAATCTTTTTAGGCCTATTACCATCGATCGGTAAATCTTCAAAGTGTTCACCTCATACCAGTTTCGATATTTCCGGACAAGTACAATTTGGATCTTTTTAAAGGACGAGTGAATCATCTTGAGGCATCTTCTGGGTAAGCGCGCTCCACCTTAGGCCTCAGCTTCACTTACCATCACGCGTGATTGAGGTCAAACGTAAACCCATCAGGAATAAAAAAATTCTTAGTAAGTTTGATAAAATTTTATAGAGTTGAATTACTGTTCATAAATTCTACTATGATGTGATGACAAACTCCTTTGCAACACCAAATGACTGTACGAAACTCTGAAAATCACACACTCATTCTCCATGTAGTTGACCCTTGTCTTTTGTCGCGCGACCCAGTTTACGCCCCGATGGTCGTATTTGTTCTGGATATAATTAAAATGTCTTCCCCGCGAAGTCCATTAACGAAGCTATAAAAGTGACATTATCAGTCAAAAATGGGTTAATTACGAGACGAGGAGAATAGCACCTTACTTGGTCTAGGCATATGCTGAGTCGTTTGCCCTTTTGCTGCCACGGCACACGCATACTATTTTAACTATGTTAAAATTTTTAAATTGGTTTCTCTAGTTCCTATAATTTTTTTTTTCCTTTTTCTTGCTTTGTTGGTTTTTTCTTTGTGTGTGCCAATTGTGGTAGTGAATAAATGTTTTTTTCTATCTTTCTTTCTTTTAGTAGTTCTAAGCAAAAGATATATATTTCATTCCAGATTAATAGTCCTATGAAAACCAACGCTATTTACGTCTCGGTAACATATACATGAAAGGGTCACCAGCAGCAAAAATAGGTTTGTATTACCAAGTAAACTTTGCGGTCCACTTAGGAACACCATCTATTGTGTATTTTGTTTTCGAGACGCAAATGCGTTTGTTTTCATAGGACTATTAATCTGGAATGAAATTTAGATGAATATACGAGTAACTCACTGTTAGTAAGAAAAACACTCAGGTTTTATTAGTACTACGACGTAGCACGCGTAGCAGATTATAAAAACCGCCTGTAGTATTTAGAACTGCAAATGTGACCGCCTCGTTGGCCTAATGATAGTCATTGGACTCGAGACCCAGAGGTCGTGGGTTCGCTTCCCAGTGGGGACAGACAACTTTGTACAAGTTGGTCCCGGTCTGGATTTTATATTTGTAAATTGTCCAATCCGTGTTTAATTCCCATAGCACAGGAGAAAAGTCTAATTTGGGATTAGACAAGTGTATGTATATTTGTCGTGTGGTTTCCGGTAGAGTAGAATAGGACCACTTCAACTCTACCCGTGGATGTCGTACAAGGCGACTAAGGGAATACATTATAAAACATCAATCAGGCCTCCCCAACACGTCTGGCCAGCGCGGGGAGTGTAGGCCAAATGCTCCGTCTGTCTCCGGCAGATGAGAGAGGGTTGTGCTCCTGTAGTGGAGACAAAAATAATCTGATGATGATGATGTGTATATGTATGTAATATTAATTTAATATTTATTAATGTTAAAGTTCCATGTCAGATTCCATAATTAATATAACTTAATAACTAGGCGCGAGAACAGAACACGATTATTATGAACGAGTACCTTTTCATCAAGAGCTCACTCAAGCAAAGATATAAATCTGTAATCAGTCTTGCTGTATAGACTTTTAACAAAAACCAATTGGTCTCCAAGTAACCCCGCATTCTCCTCATCAACATGAGAAAGGCCCGGGAACGCCCCGTAGTTTTATTAGCTCGGCCACTGCGGGGTCCGCCTAACTCCACCCATTACGATTACCGCATAAGGGGCACAAAACTGTCATGGTGCGTTAACAAACTTTTACGCAGTAAATCTAAGCAACTCTACCCTGCGGAGTTAGCCAATTTACTGCCTATCTTCTGCTTTTATTGTTACGTAAAGACATGTTTCACCTTGGTTCTTGTATGCAGCGAAACTTTGGGAAGGGCGGGTAAAGTTCAGACACAAGGGACGAGACATAACGTCTCTGGGTCTGAGTGTTAATGAGCTGTGCAGGCTCTCTTTATACAACTAGCTTGTATCCCATAGTGTTACCCGTAGTTTATAAAATTACCTGCGGTAAATTGTTTTTTCTACCGGTGGTAAAATAATTATAAGTTTACCAAGTTTAATCAAAATCGGTTGATTAATCTAATAAATAAAAGTTTGAACTTCGCATGTCCTGATTCACATTGAAAATATTTACAAAAATAATAATTGGAATATGGAGGATGGAAGATAATTAATAGAACACCAATTCAAATTAAAATCAAGCGGCAAGTCAAGGAACTCTTTCTTGCTGATTGATCATCTCACTCCCCCATTTTCTTTATTTTATAACTTAGTCATTATCAATTCCACATTGTGTGATACGGTATTGTATGAATATATTTATGTATGTATTAATATGTGTATATATTTGAGTATGTATTTATTTATGTATGTACACTTGTAGGGGTATGCTGTTACTGGTATATACTATACTCCTTCCTTTATTTAACTGCACAATATAGAGTTGTCTAATCGCCAACTAAGATTTTCTCCAGTGCTATAGGAATTAAGCAATGTTATTGAGTAACAAAGATTTATACTTGAACACGTCCATCACGTGTATAGAACAAACAAATACTTAGATCTTAAATAACGATCTTAAATATCGACAGTCACGTACTCGATCTTACAGATTTATCGCCAGACAAGCAAGCGTATTTGCCGTTACCCTGAACCATTTATATCATTTTTTCTACACTTAAATATAACTTACGTATATTACAACAAAGCCCAACCAATAACAATCAAAACCGTTCAACCAAATGCGAATGGGAACGATTCATTTTCCCGTAAAAGGATAGAAGAAACTTTCCATGAAACGGGACCTTTCCATTCGCAAGCGTTACAATTTACTTTCATTGTGGTATTATTCTAAAGTCTGATAGTTTTGTGGTAATATCTACGTGCGTTTTCCATATTTGAGATAAGAAAACGTTTCACTGTTTTTTTTTAATAAACATCCTGTGTCTCCTCCATCATCAGCTGAAATACGTCCACTGCTGAACATAACTCCCCAATAGAATGCCATGGTCGGCTGTGCAGTGCTATAATTATAACGCTTGGCCGGTGGATTGGTGATCGCAGTAATGATCTTGGTTTTAATTTAAAGACAGCTAGATACATTTCGATGAACTATTTAATCTTTAATATCAGGAAGCCGAGTAGTAACGATTTTATCTTATACCAAGTAAAGGAATAAAATACAGGCATCAAATTTTAACGCATTTTGAATGACTTTAGTTCATAACGAAAATTAATTAAAATTATTTGCGACAAAATATTCTAAGAAAATTTTCAAGAAAAATCTAAGGTTTGCTGTAAGGGTATACGATTCGACAGATCCCTAAAAGCATCGTAAGAGACCTGCATTTATGGTGAAATAACTATGCAATACTCTGAAACAATGTCCCAGCAGTGGAGGCCCAAGGTTGGGATTTATAATCTGTTAGAATTTCGCACTCGAAAGTTGCAACGTAGTTATAAATCTAATGCAAAAGGGAAAAAAGATGCAATATATTATAGTGTATACTGGAATCCCCTGATAGGAAGGAAAGGGGTGACCTTCCAACCGTAAAGTTTGTTTCTCATAACTGTAGCTAATAAAGTGAAACAAAAAAGGTTACCTCTATATTTGTTCAGTAATTTATTTCTTTCAGATATGAAATAATGTCGAGCATTGTGTTTACTTTGATTTAATATCAGTTTCATATTAAAGTACATAAATAAGATTATTGTTTTATATCATTATCAGATTAGCTTTCGACGTCCAGTGCTGGAAATAGGGTTTCCTCCAATGCGCTATCATGTGACCCTTTTTAGTTCGTCAGTACATAAGACAGAGTCCCACGCCGCACTTACCGGTGCCGGTGCGGTAAAGACTTATAACGTAGGTAATGTCTGGTTGCAGTGTGGTTCCAGGCTTAGAAAATGACTACTCCCGATCTTCCCGTGGGTGTCGTCAAGGCGACTAAGAGAGTGCACCAGGGATGGGCAGCAGCGTTCTCCTATGTATATTAAGATCATTACCGCGATCACCAATCTGCCTGCAAAGCGTGGTGATTTCGGCCATCCCACCAAAAGTGGCATTCTATTGGGGAGGACTATGCTCAGCAGTGGACGTATTTGGGAAGATGATGATGATGTAGGTAACTGTTAGTAATCCATAAATATAGGAAACGTATATATAATACTCACTGACTATAAGAGACCAGGTAAATAATTAGTCCCTTTTACCTTAAAAGTAATCCTAATTCGGTTACCTTTTCACATTGCCCTAATTTCGCCTTATAAATTGCCTGCTAACTCGCTACCGCCTCCCGTAAGTCCAAATAAATTCCGAACATGTCACCGTAATGAGAAAGTAAATTGAGCAATTTTATCCTGAAGCAATTAGGTGGTATTAACAGAGCAGTTCCAGGGGTCCTGAATTTACGATAACATCAGCCTCTTGACGTCCTTTGCTGGAGATAGGCCTTAGGATTGAATTCCACAATAGAGCACCACGCCGTACTTTAGCTATAGATAATCATCATCATCATTACCAGGTTATTTTTGTCTCCACTGCAGGAGCACAACCCTCTCTCATCTGCCGGAAACAAGTGGAGGATTTAGCCTACACTCCCCGCGCTGGCCAGACGGGTTGGGAAGGCCTGATTAATGTTTTATAATGTATTCCCTTAGTCGCCTTGTACGACATCCACGGGAAGAGTTGGAGTGGTCCTATTCTACTCTACCAGATACCACACGGCAAATATAAAAACGGCATAGATAATGCGTGTTTTGTATAGGATAGAGCCCGCATAGCACCGCACTTTGGCATGAGTCCGCGCACTTTCGCATGCGGCCGTGCACTTTGACATGTGGCCGAGACCTTTTGCATGTGGCCGCGCACTTTCATATGCCGTCACGTGCGTTTGCATCGTATTTCTTATTAGAATATTTTGAACATTATCTTTATTAAATGAATACCAGTTACCTTATCAGTTATAATTTATATTCATATACTGTAAAAAAATATATATTATGCAAGCTACCGCACACGGAGACGATGCTATAATATATGTACATTTTGCCTTCTTATCACTACGGATATATTATGGTATATACATTATAGCTATGTCCGTGACGGGCTTAAAACGAATGCGCGCGTGTGTATTCAGCTGAATCCTTACCCAAAGACCACCACCATACCCTATTATCAAACCTTCTACCTCTTTCTATATATTTAAAACTAATATATAGAGATTTTTCTTATTTTTTATAAAAGATTATAAAGTGATTCAGGTAGTTCAGGAGTTGCTGTTCTGGACTGGAGACCCGCGGCAGGTCAGCAAGGGACCTCCGTCAGATGAACCCGACAAATTTTAGGATAAAAACATTTGTGGTCAAATAAATTGGTTTATAAATAAAGTGGATTCGACCCCAAGTAATTTTAAATTTGACCAAGCATACTTGCCGCGATTGCAACTAGAATCTAGACAGTCATGAGTTTATTATAGCCCAATCCTAGCGCTAGTACAGTGATAAATCGAGCTTGAAGGAAAATCGAGCTTGAATTGTTACAGGTAATTATTTATTTTTACGTTTGCGTCGAAACGTATAAAGCAAAGCATCTGTCTATCTGGCCGACGGATAACTCGAAACTACTGGACGGGTTGTGCTAAAAAATTAATATTTCCCAGCAATACTGAAAAAAATTATACAGATTTCAGGATTTTTTTTATTTTCCCAGTTTCTTGAAAAATATAAATTTATATACGAAAACCGAACATTGTGAACGACGTTACGACGTAGCTGACTTTAAAAGATTTTGTAAGCAAGGAAATATATTCCTCTTATGTGAATATCTTCGCTCCCCTTGTCCATACTCTGCGAAACCCCTCTAGTTCGTGCACAGAAATCTTAACCACATCGCAGTGCAAGAATGTAGTGAGGAAAACATAACAAAAACCCAAGCAAGTAGTACTGGACTAATGTAGATTGCGGACTGCCTCCCTCTTTGCTTTGTCACGCATCCCGAGTGTAAGTCAAAGAAAACGGTAATCGGAGTGACAGTAAGTAATAAGTTTCAGACGACTGTTATCTGTGTATCTATGATGGTGACTCTTCATGGAGACAGCACTGGCTTAAGTTTCGGGAGAGTATACTTGTAAAACTGTCGTAGTTCTTTCACTGAAGCGTGTATATGCGTATGGGAAGGTAAGTCTAAGAGATATCTGCAGCATATATTAATATTTATCAACGTAACAAACTATTAGAGCAACATTTAATATATTTTGTAGGAGAGCCAATGTAATTACAGATACAGGAGGCATTCTATCTAACGTACACCTCAGGCAGAGAATACAATATTACGTAAAGATGCGACACTCATCTCTCCCACCACTACTCATATGTCGCTGCCCGCCGGCGCCGAGAGATCGACGCTTTCAGTTAGAAAGAGAAGCACTTATATTGTTGTCCCTCTCTCGATTGCGTTGGGTGCAGCAGCCATCGTTATTATTATTTATGCGTATACACAAACGTGTACGAATAGGCTGGTACGCCTGTACTAGTAGTAGGTTGTATGGAGTGCCGGGGTTTGCCTCAGGGTGGCCTTTGGGCTGCAGCTGACAGTCACCGCTTACCAGCAGGCGGCTGTCTGCCCGTTTGCCACCTCAGAAAAAAATCAACCGACAGGTTTTTATGAATAGTAATTATTTTCGTGAGTGGATACTTATCACCCCTTACATTGATACCAGCCACTTAAACAACTGATAAGCCTAAAGTACGAACTAACAGGCCCATTTATAATGCCACTATGCGTTGCATTAAATTAAACACGGTTAAATGTTGATAATCCTTCGGCCAAACTGCACAGCTGGTATTAATTTTCAATGCGCCAGGTATGAAGGCTTTCGTGTTTATATTGCACGCTGACTTTATACGCCAAACGTAGTAATTATTGCGACCCTTGTATTTTTCAATCTTTTCATCGTAACACATACATGTCATACGTCAAACTAGGAAGAGACCTAGGAAGCGGTAGTCGGTAAAAAATTTACGTGTATAAATAAACCATGTGCTGTACAGGATTTTGACTTTAGGATTTTACCCAAACCAAG
Source organism: Esperia sulphurella (assembly GCA_947086405.1). Classification (NCBI taxonomy): domain Eukaryota; kingdom Metazoa; phylum Arthropoda; class Insecta; order Lepidoptera; family Oecophoridae; genus Esperia; species Esperia sulphurella. The sequence goes on from OX352272.1 coordinate 4,707,460, forward strand.
AGCAACTTGTACAAAGTTGTCTATCCCGGTGGGGATCAAACTGAAGACCTCTGGCAATCGAGGCAAATGTCAGTCCAAAATTCAATTTTAGTCAATTCGAACTTCCTTATAGGCTTACAACAACGCCCGGAACGGAAAGCAGATTAATAAATTATAACTTGGTACAGTCGGTCCTGGTTCAACTTGATCCTTGTTATAAGTTTTATAAATAAATAAATATCTCATATATACATACAAATACATACACTTGTTTACTGCTTGCTTATTCCCGAACTAAAATTTTCTCTTGTATAATAGGAATTAGACAAGGATATAACTATACAAATATAACACTCAGACCGGAAGCAACTTGTACAATTGTGTTTATTGTTTGCGAAATTAAAATCCTAATACGGGATTTGACGCGTTTACTTTTTACAATAATACTTTCTATAGATAACTTCACCCAGACCTCTTCTTAACTCCAGTAATAAGACGATTATGAATAAATACCCCTATTCAACATGGTTTAAGAAACACAATGAGATATACAACAGCACCAGTCCTACACAATACAAGATTACAATGGCATGTTTAGGGGGTAAATATTTTACGAGTCCGAACTGTCACGAGGGCATCCGATCTAGTCCCGTGGCGCCTCGTCCCGACAAACCCCGCCTAATCCGGACCCGGGGCCATACTTGATCTTTTTGTCGTCCGATGCATGCTGTTGAAGACAACAAAAACTGGATACTTACATCTTATCTTTCAAAGGTATTAGAGGTCGTTTTAGCTCAGATTTTAATAACGGCGGTTAAATGATTTTTTTAAAATAAAATATGGATATATATAATTTTTTTACATATCACAAATTCTGTTTTTTTTTTTAATTATATTATATAAGTATCTATTTTTTTTCCAACATATTCTGCCATATATTTGGCATGAAAATATTTTTAAAGATTTATCAAATTATAATAACTAAAAATAAAACAAGAAAAGAAATTATATACATAAATAGGTGATGTCAAAGTTTAAGAGTGGCAAAGTTGAATAATAAAATGTAAATTAGGGAAGTTGATGTGATTAATAAACGTACTGCTGATTTTCCAGTCCCGTCACTTCCATATACCTATCCCATTACTAGAAGTTATTCACCGCGAATGATATTCGTGAAATAAAATGTAATATTTTTACTAATCCACGAACATCACAGAGGCAAAATATTTTTTTGGTGCTATTCACGTTAATGGAATACATCATTGGAAGGGGTCACTGCACCTACTCCACGACTTCGTGACACAAAAAACCCCAAGCCATTAACCCAACTACCCGAGTTACTAGAAATAAGAGTTCCTGGTATTTGCCTCCACTGCTGCAGCAGGCTTACTGTTGTCAACACCTAGGTATATTTTGCACGCAGTAATATAACTGTAGCACTTTTTTTCTGTTCTCACGTCTTCATCAGCCTGCAAGAGCCCACTGCTGGACATAGGCCTCTCCCAAGGCGCGCCGCTGAACTCGATGTTTGCGCTATCCATTGGAGGAAATGCCCTAATCGCCACGCTAGGCAGGCGGGTTGGCGATCGCAGTGTCAGGCACCTCACACAGGTGACCCTGCTGCCCGTCACCGGCCTGCGGTATTTAGGCCTGACCAGACTCGGTAGGTCGTCTGTCAACTAACAAGCAGTTTATCAGCAGGATGCACCACGTGTAGGTGAGGCTGACAGTTGGAGTGGTCAGCTGGTTTCCAACTTACACTTATGGGCTCATATACTATATTCAAATACATAGGTATTACGAAAGTCCAGACCAATCGAATTACGTCTAGCTTCATAAAATAAGTAAAAAAGAATTGAAAGATTGCAAAATATTACCTGAGGTTCCTCATTTAGCTTTCGATTGTGCTCGTGGCTTGGCTCCGTTGACCTTTTGTGAATCTCATGATGAGACAGCAGATAGTAGCCCTTTAGTGAGCCAATCTGTAACAAACAACAAGCATGGTTTAACTTGTTATAAAATAAAAAGAAAAAAAATGAACTCAACAATGGAGACGTTTCATCGAAGTTTTTTTTTAGAATTAATAGATTGAAGTTTAATTCTTGCACTAAAATTAAATACATATCTGGAACTTGGTAAATAATCATTATTAAAATCTAAAAACAGTAAAGTTTTGAAAGTTGAATACCATAGAAAACAATACGTCCATATTACATTTAATCGAAAGACATTTGTCCGAAAACGTATCGTTTTCGGTGTTTCGATGAAATGTAGTACGATCAAGTGTATTTTGAAATGATGAGCAATCGATGAATTACACAGTGGACGAAGTGTTATCGATAAAATTTCGAAATGACGTATGGAACCCAAAATTAAATGTCGAGTGGGACTTTTATGAAAAGTCCATTTTACTGTATTTAATTTATATACATCTGTAAAATATCTTTAGTTACACTAGAGTTATTAAACTCAAAGTTAGTTGGTGGGTTGAACAAAAGGGATCGTTGAGTTATTCGGTGCTCCAACCCTGGCGCCGGATCGAAAAACCGAAACAACGGGCCCGACACACAACTAGCACTATCACAAGCTTCGGAGTTTCTGAGAGTTGAGAAACTGTGTTGCGAATCCTTAAAGTTTGCGGATAAGGCCGCGGGCGAACCGGACATACATTCACCTATTTTAAATTCTATTTGCTATAGAAAGTTCATTTAGTGCAAATCCGTCTGTAATATTTAAGCGTATTGTCTCTTGTTCTAGGAACTGGCGAAATTAGTATTGTTACTTACTATACATAATGATTATCTGGCACAAAATCTTTAAAAAACTCCTAATAATATGAAAATTTTAAGACGCAGTCTGTCTGATTCCGACTTATATTAAAAATCAGTGACCACACATTTTACGCAGTTTAAAAAAATAACTACAAAAACGTAGATAATGTGATATACGTACAAGTGGTAACCTTTTTCAAACTTTTCCCAAATGTTTTTTTATATATGTTTATTTTAAATTTCAACAATTTCATATTGTTGTTATGAAATGAATACCAGTAATTACGTCATCTCTTTCCTTATTTTACGTTTATATTGAATATCGTTACATTTTAAATACAATGTAGACTCAACTGTTATGTTTTTTCTCGATAAATGGGTGATAAAACGAAATATTTTATTTAAATCTGTACCTCCTGTGCTCGTAGATGTAATTGCTAAAGATCATATACCTAATTTTGAATTAGCCTGTATAGTGTATAAAGTATTTCCCCAAACAACGTTTTTTTAAACATGAAGCTATGACAGAAGAGAGTCGAGCAATTGCCGATTAGATTAATAAAACTAGCCTTGGAACTATTCCGCGAGCTCACATAGTACGAGCCGAGTCTTGCAGACAAATGCTTTTAGTATGCAAATAATTAGGTATATGTCGGATACCCATTACATAAACTTCCTCACATTTTAATAACCGTGTAAAGACTTGCATACTTTCCACCATAAACCATAAGCCCAGTAATTTATTCCGAGTGAAAACGTTACCTTTGCAGGTGAAGTGAACTTACGTGGACTATTTTTAGTAAACCTTTCAATAGGCTCTAATAAATCCGACCGCACGCGACCGCCACCCGCTATCGGGCACCATCTTTATGGCCACTCCACTCCGAACCACATTTGAATAGTTTACGTATTTATTGTTATATTTCCCTTCCGCAATTAAATATTGTAAAATGGAACTTCGAGGAACCTTAGAAGCTTTAATGAGGTACTTTATTTTGTACAATTCAGGTCAAATACTCGGAACTAGCTACATTGCTTGTTAAAGATTGCCTTTTATCAAAAAACGACAGAACGACTAAAAATAGAGATATTTAGTAAATTTCAAATCCTTAACACCTTGAATAGCTGAATTATATTATAGTAGACAGGCTTATACTGTAGACTATTAACAATCATTTTAAAACCCAATTTAAACATGAATTACATTTATTAGAATTGAATAAGAATTTGAAATTTATCTCCTATTCTTGAAATAAATCTAACATAATATTAAAAAGCTACCAAGTAAGTAGGAGCGAGAATATACCGCTACTACAGTATGAGAGAGAGAATATACACCGTTACTACAGTATGGGAAGGAGAATATACCACCATTACAGAGTGGAAACGAGAATATGCCGTTACTAACGAGTGTGTGCGAGAATATCCCACTCCTACAGTGTGGGAGCGAGAATATACCACTCTTACAGTGTGAGAATGAGAATATACCCATACTATAGTGTGGGTGCGAGAATATATTGCTACTATAGTGTGGGAGTGAGAAGTTAGACTGAGCAGCTCTCGGATTAAATTATTTGGCGGATCACGTGCGGGCCCGGGGCGCTGCGTTTAACGTCCGTGCTATTAACTAACACGCCCCCATCTCACTTCAGCGCTTTTCTACAACGCAACCCATGCATGCCACGATTGAGATACTTGGAGATAGCGGTTATACTGACACAGTCGCCCATGCCCTTTGCATAGACGACTGATTGTATCGACACAGTAACCTAAGAGATTAACTAACACGCAACACGCCTCTATCTCGCTTCGCCGCACATTCCTATAACGCACCCCATGCATGCCAAGACTATGGAACTTGGAGACAGCGATTGTACTGACGGAGTTGTCTATGCCAAGGGCAGTCGCCTATGCAGTTACATTAGGTAGCCGGCGGCAGTCTTACCTGCGTGCTACTAAACATGCCCTCGCCGCACGCCTTAACGCATCCTATGCATGAAACGATTGAGAAATTTAGAGAGAGCTGTTATACTGACACAGTCGTCTATTCAAAGGCTTTAGTCGACACAGTCCTCTAAGCAGAAGCTACCATGCAGTTTCTATTAACTAACATGAGGGCATCTCGCTTTGCCGCACTCCTTATAAGATCGCTATTTTACTAACAAGTTGCCATTTCACATAGACTTTATCAAAAGGAAAACTCGCGAAATTGCCATTGCGACTTATGACTTTTGCGTAAAGCGGTCGGACCGTGAACAGCGCCCCTTTCCGTACTAGGGTCGCGATGAATAGCATTAACCTCACTCGGTTACCATTATAGTGTTCGAGCAGGGATTTTTCGCGTGAGAAGAACAGCCCGCGCCGTCACTATTACCTTTATAGGCCTTTAAAGTCGCCGTTGGAAACACGTAACTTGTTTATTTTACACAAACACCGGTTGTAGAGGGTATTTACATGTTAGTTTAGAGGGATTAATCACAAGTCATATAATTATAAAGTCTGCAGGTTTATGTTTGTTGTTTAATCCCTATAATCACACCTCATGGCGTACGTTTGAGTGGGAGAGTAAGAAAAACTACTCTACTTATTACCACGGGAAATATTCCAGTTAAAGCTTCAAATATGGTGAAGATATTTTTATTGTAAACCCTATTTTCCTACATCTTCTGTTAATGGCATTACATTAAACTTTTTTTTTTCATCGCGAGTTTCTTAACACCTATGACTGGGGGAATACAAACTAACTACTGCTACCTCTTTCTTTGCAAAGTGCGTCTGACAGGCCTATTTTTTTTTTATTTTCAAGAATTTATGCGGTGGTTTAACTACTCCGTAACAATTTCGTATAATGTGCGTTTGTATTCTAACTATAAGAGTTAGATGCCAAACGCTAATCAGAATATGTCACATGACTTGTTCGAAAATACAAAATGGCCTTTTAGTTCGACGGATATTATCAGAAATGCTTAAGATTTAAATCCTGCTTCTTTTATATAAAGAAAAATGAGAAAGAATTACCTATTAGTAATTGTAAGTCTGTGTACATTCATAATGGTGGTGGTCAGAGTGTTGCTGTAAATATTTGTACACCAATGGATTGATCCGTCAAACTGTCGCTTACCTTGCCGCACGATTGAGCCAACAAGGAAAATGAATGATATTGATGGCGCGGCATAACGCAACATAAATCGTACGGTATGAAGGGAAATACAACGGATTCGTGTTAGGGAAACGCGAATTAGAAACGCTATGCGTACGTTACAAAGTATCCGATATTTCAGGATATTCGGAATAGTGAAAATCATTTATTACAATAATATAACAGTTTTATTGAAAGTGCATTTTAAACCCTATGAAATACTGGCGCATAAATTTAGTAAAGGAATCTACCTCCGTGGCGGAACGGGTAGCTCTCGGACTGCCACGCCGGAGAAGGCGGGTTCGAATACAGCTAGGGGCAAATGTTCGTATGATGAATATGAAAGTTTGTACCCAAATCTTGTATGTTTATGTATTTATTTAAGTATGTGTATACGTTATCTAGTAACCATAGCACAGGCTCTGCCTAATTTGGAACTGGATAATTGGTGTGAATGTCTGAAATATTATATTATTATTATTATAAACTTACACATGTACATCTAGGTGGTCTTATTGCTAAAATACTTCTATTTCTCCTAGACAACCTTTGGGTAGAGGATAAGAATAAAAGTTGCCAAAAATGTTTATGTATGTATGTAAACGCTTTATTGTAACACAATTAACAACAAAAACAATAACTAAATAGGATGTGTCACGTTGTATAGGCACGTTCCCGTACGTGATAACGTAAGATATATTTTATGACATTCAAGTAAATAGGTATAAAGACTTATTTTAAAATCAGTCGATAGCTTTAACACACGAAAATGATAAGGCTAAATGAAATCACATATCCACAGAGTTCTCTGACATTTTAACCAAAATAACGGTGAACCACTTTGCATCATATACTTAACAGAAAATAACGTAAGTAACGCATACCAGTATCCGTAAAATTTAATCGTAGCTTTACTACTCTAATTCTGAACGTATCGAGCTCGTATAAACAAACACGTGCACCGTAATGATCTGATGGAAATGATAAAAACGTTTTGCTTACATACATGCCCCATTTATTGTGATCGTATTTTAATCTTAATGGTTGTAACTGTCATAAAATATATCATCAATATGTAATGCAGGCAATACGCTTGGAGTAGTTAGTCGTAGAACATTTTGCAAAACCGACTGTATTTGGATGGTCACAAAGGTCTGTTTAGCCAAAAACAAGTATTTATTTTATTTTATTTGGAAAACTTACAGCTATAGTAAAAAGGTAATATTACAAATATATAAAGCTATTAGCCATTAACTGGTTTTCACATATTAAAACAACACGCATATTTACTTAACATTAAAAACAAAAAACAAATCTACTTAAAGCAGAGAAAAACATGAAATAATAAACAACAAAACCTTTCCATGGTGCTAGGGGCTCGAAATAGCTACCAACAGCTAGGCGCTTGATAGTTACGGAGCTAGTATTGTGTATATCAATAGCTGGGTGCTCAGACACTAAGTCATTGAGTTGCGAGCAGGCTCGGCAAATAAATGAGTTACGTATAATAGATGTGATCGGTTTATTATATTCTACTACGATCATAATCAACATCGACCTACGATACCTCCAATGCTCGACTGCACTTCTTCTAAAATCATCATATCAACCTTTAGATGTCCACTGCTGGAGATAGGTCTTCCCCAATGAACACCACCACACGCGGTCTACCGCCCTTCAGCCGCTACCAGACACCTTCTTCAGGTCGTTGGTGCATCTGTCCCACCCTGCGCGTGCCGATCCGCGGTCTCCACTCTAGCCAGAACTCGTCTGCCCCAACGGCCGTCGGTTCCGCGAAAGATGTTCTTGATATTGGGAGGTTGATATTCATCAATATGATTAAACCTGCGGTTTAAACCTAGCGTAGGTTGATCATCGCTGCCTTTTAATATATAGATGAAGCTGCCTCATCATAATTTTCACACTAGCCATCCATCCATCCATCCATCCAAAGACATAATCTTTTCTTATCTATTACCCCTTCAATCGCGGGTATGCCTTGAACTGGTAGGGTGACTCCCTTTAGACTGCTTTATTTTGAGCATTTACTTAATACGGATTGCTTTCAGTTCTTACTCGATACCGTTGAACTCTCTCAGCTTGGGTCTACTTTACTATCTTCAAGCTATAGGATTGTGACAGCGGGCCAAAGCTACCATATTTAATGTAAAATAATATATATTTTATATAATTTTATTTTCTAAAATTATTTTTAAGGACGTTACTGACAAAATCATGGATTGTAAAAATATCTTAAATAAATGAACTAAATAATTATAAAATATAGCCTAGCCATATAGTCGCCCCTTCTGCAGAAGTTAAGGATCTTTTTAAATTATAAGACATTTTGAAAAATATTTTTTGTTAGTTCCACTCCCTTAAAAAAGAACAGTGCAAGGTAAACTTACAAAGTATTCTTACGCCTAAATATTTTCGTTACTAATTAAGTTCGCATCACAAAATGATACGGGTTTCTGGTTTTAACCCTTTTAAGTAGGATAATCGTTGGGTTACTTGGCAACCTGACAAAGTTGCTTAAACCGCACACATTTTCCGCATGTGAACTTGTACGAAGCAGCTATTTTAAGAGAAAGCTATCAATTTACTTGGGGAAGGCCTAGAAGTTGATGTTATAAAACCTAAGATGATCAACCAATATATTTACTATGTGTAACCAAAACGCACTGACAAGCTAAAGATGCGGTTTAAGCCTATTCCCCGCCATTGCCTTCCACTGAAGTCACTGGTATTAGTTCCCCACACGCCAATGACTTCATTATCAAGTTAAGACAAAAATATGAAAAATAGGAACTGGTTGGTGGATGATAAATTATACGGTAAATTTTCAGAGTAAATTGTTAGAATCATAAGTAATAAATGCTTATTTTTATACATTTCATCAACATGGATACTTGGTAGCTTTGGATTCCTTATTTTTAATGCGTTTTTTATCTGCAGGTTGTTGCTAGGCGTTGAGGACGCCATATTGTTAAAAGAGACTAGATAAGTATACACAAGTGAAATTTTTCAACACTTTATATTCAGTTTCAATATACCTACTTAGAGTAGAGATTTACGATAGAAATGTAGGCATATATAATACCCTATTGCTCTAAGATTAATAGTCGTAAAAAATACAATTATGCACCACATAGACTTATTTTAAATAAATATTAATAAAAATAAATACTTCAAGAAATAACTGAAAATATCAAATTTAAAAGCTTCAATATTCTACATTTCCTTCATGATTAAAACCGATACGCTACCCAACTCTCCGGAGGAAAGGAAATAGACGTACCTATTTATCTCAGTCCCAGCATCACGGGAATCCTACTCATGTGGATTGGAAACTCGCATAGACAGGGCCGGTTCTGCCACAAATGGAACAAGGAGGCGCAACAAGGAAATGAAAGGCGCAAGAAATAAATGGCATCGCTTTGAAAAACGACCTAATAGAAAAGTGGGAATACCAATATGACCTAAATGGTAGTACAATAATACACAATGTCAATACAATTAAAATAGGTAAATACCTAGAATAAATATTTTGGGCTATAAAGCATAATGAATGACAAACGAAAGTATTCTGATACGAAGGGATTTTTCCAACGATATATTACTACTGGAATGGGAATATTCTCGCGGCACATCAGTTAATTATATATTATAACATTATAATTATAACATATTATGTGGCTCATTTCATCAGAACTAATGCATGATTATTCAAACACACCAAAAAAATACACTTAAAAATTAGGGGCGATAATTTAAGATTAGCTCCACCAGGAAATAGGCTAGAGCCGTAACTGTGTACGGATTCCATTAAAGGAACGGCTTACATTCCAGAAAATCGTATTCATAATTCAATACCAAGTCTAGTTTATAAGGAGCGATTGCGAATACCATTTGAATATTATTAACCTTTTAAGGTATTTACTATATTTTATGGAATTGTGGTTTCTAGGAAATCATTGTAAGGAATCACAGACAGATACTTCAGAAAACTAAACGCACCCCAGGAAGTGGGCATATCACATCTGTCACAGAACTGCTGGTCGTTGAAGCAGACATGTTCTGGAGTGGAACCCATGGACCTAGGCGGTGGGGACATCATGAATCTTTTGATCCCGTAGGGGCAGCGTGAGACGTCTCCCTGTCTGAAGGGCCGACGAACACCTATGTGGCTCACCTATGTCTGGCACAAGCGAATAAGACTGTTGGAGCTGCTCGAGGAGCTTAATAATGATAATACACGAAAAAGAGCCGCCCGACGGCGAAGTAATGTAGATGGTGTCGAACCCTAGAAAGGGGTTGGCTCGTACAAGAATATACAAAAAAAGGGACAGAAAGAAAAGATAACTTGTAAGGGGATCAAGCAGGGCGCACCGGGAAAGAGTATAAAGGCAAGTACCGCCCCCCTTCCCCTGCAATTAGGTCCTTATAACCGGGAATATAAATGCTGGAAGGACCATGAGTGACGGAGAGACTGTCCAACAGTGAACCCCAACAAGCTTATAATAAAAACACTCGTAAATAAAAATCAAACGCTTCCAATTGGCCGCCCACTAAACATATCAAACTCTAATGCGACCCAGTTACCTGTGAATTTAAGATCATATATATATTCGGCGCGCCTCGGGCGCACGCCGCTGGCAGCTCTATTTTTCACATTGGCCACAATTTATGTGGCCGCTTGAATACGTTGCCACCAGTGTTACCAGCGCAACGGATAATAGCACAGTTATACGAAGTGAACTTAAAAATTTAGAGTCAAGAATGGGAGACAGTAAAGTATGGGAATGCCCGTAATAGTTTGAAAGGATGCGTTAGTTATTGGAGGGGAAAGTTATACGCAGAAGTTTTTTTTGGTCAATGAGAGGTAGATAGAACTCAAAGCTCATATCAGATTGCGCCACTAGCGTGTGTTTAACAAGAACCTCTGAGGACCAACATTTAAGTTATCAAAACGCTCGTTGTTTGTGATGGTTTTCTTTTAAATGTAACAAATTTTGTTTACTCAATGCGCTAGTGGCATTTCGACGTCGACGCGCAGAATGCTCAATACGCAAAACGTTCAAATTCTGTTAATTTACGAAATGCAGAATGTGCAATACGCAGAATGTTTAAATTGAAAAATTCGCAACAATACAGAAAATATATTACGTCAATATAAACAATAGAGTACTTACAAACATTTTCTGAACTAAGCAATTTTCACCTAGATTTAATATAATCATAAATTTTTGAATCCATATTATAAATGCGAAAGTTTGGATGTTTGTTATTCAATCACGCTTCAACCACTAGACGGATCGGGATGAAACTTGGCACACATATAAGTTAGGTCCTGGAATAGGACATAGGATAGTTTTTATCCCGAAAAAACATCTAATTTCTACGTAAAACCAAATTAATAGTTAAAAGCAGTGAAGGTGGGTAAATTTTGGGCAAAAGTTACAACATAAACGTATCACTATAAAGAAATAGTGATTTTTAAACAGCAAGCTGGCAACACTGCTTCTGAATACGCCGCCGCGATATATGAAGCGAGATTAAGTTATTATCTGCTTTAAACGGAACGTAGTTTAATGCTATCAAGAGTATTATGGACTTTTATGTTGCCGGCGCTACGGTATCGTCTCGCCTTTAATTCCAGTATAGCGGTTTATTGCAGCGCTTGAGGTTGGTGAGGGCGATGAAGAATGGGGAAGGAAACCACGGATAAGGAATAGGAGGTTAGGCGGTCACATAATGCTTTTTTAGGGTATTGGCAAATTTGACCATCTGCCTGTGTGACCGTTGGGATGATTCTAAAACTGCTGGAACGATAGGAGAACTATGAAAACTGCAGCAAAATTGGCACATTTTCTTTGACTTTTTCATAATTACTTCACTCATCAATCATATTGTATCCAATATCGTTTTTGTTAAATCGGTTTCCAAAAGTCGTAGCACATAAGTTGTTTCATTACGATACCTAAAGCCTAGTCAAAAGTCATTTTATTACGATATGTTTTGTTAATTATCGTAACGGATACAATATGTAGGTCACACCTGGGCTACAAAAGCTATACTGCGCAAGAGCATTGTCATCCCACCTATTACAGATAATCATAACCGATAGCGCACTAACCGCGACGTACTGTTGTAATGGCGAAATTAAAACTCGAAGGCCTTATTGAGAAACTGCAATAAATTCTATTAATCTCAGTTTCATCCATCATTATCATCGTCAGCCTGTACGAATCCACTGCCTATCTTTTCTTGTAATAGGGGGCTAGGTACACCCGGCGCCCTGTCGAACCTATGGGATATTTTCTGTCAGCCCCTTTGCTAATCTGACATCCCCTACAGTCCACAGCATAAAAGCTATTACAAACTGAAGTTGCATTTCATAAATATAGGAACTAAGGAGTACTAAGGACACTTAAGGATACCTCCAAACAAAATTTTAATAGTATGATCCAGAAAACGGAATCCAATTAGTGAGTTAACAACAATGGAATATTCTCCACGAAGCTCGGCAACAATCAAGACTTGTGTCAAGGGCACGTCGCGTTAATTGTTCGACATCAGAATCAGAAATTAATATCGAAATGCCAATAATTAAATTGAATCCGTAGAACATTTCACCGAAACTTTTACGCAGAAAGCTAAGGAGGTTGCATTAAATTGGGCATGATTATGATTGCCGAAAAAGAATGATCAAAGTCGAATTACCTGTATTAATTTTAACACCGTGGCGTAGTAATTATTAAGTAGTTTATTACACTGACAACACTACATATCCTTATTGTACATGATTTTATTTTTTATAATAGCAATTTTCACATATACTTCAAAATAAAACAGTAGTTTCCAGAAAAAGTTTATTTCGCTTCGAGATAAATTAATTTGATGAATGAATTATTGTCAATAAACAATTGTGTCTTTCCGTGTGGTTCCCGGCTTAGAATAGCGTGTCTTATCTTTACCGTGGGTGTCGTTAAGGCGACTAAGGGATTGCACCAGGGACGGGCAGCTGAGTTCTGGTGTGTGTGTATGCTAAGATCATTACTGCGATTACCAATCCGCCTGCCAAGCGTAGTGTTTATAACAAATCGTGGACGTATTTAGGCTGATGATGATGAATTGTGTTGAGGATCAGACGAAACCTTCATAAATAAAACATGCTTTATTTTGGATGATTAATTATTTTGATACCAACTGTATTCAGAAATAGAATTCTTGACATTTCAATGACAGATAAATCGGAAATAGTTAAATTGACAGTAAAAGAGGGAACGACAGGCATCGAGAAAGGTGTGAAGCTGTCAACTACGTTACTTAAGTGGCAATCACAGAATTATTTGCAGAATGATATAGGTACCTACCTAGTGAAAGGATACCAAAATACCAAGAATACCTACAATGGGAATCCGAGTTAAAGGGGATTCGGGGAATGTGGTGCGGTAAGGGAGAAGGGAACGTCAAACGTACATATCACGTAGCAAGCCTATTGATAAGTGACGTTCGAACGACTGTCCTTCATAACTCCCTCGGCCATTTCATACTGATTTTATTAAGCTCAACAAGTTGTGATTATTTTTTATTTAAAAGATATTAAAGAGTTACTAAAAAAAACAACTGGAAACACATTTAAATTAGAACAAAACTCCCATTTCTCTAGAACTCAATCGGCTGACTTGTGGACTGTTTTAAATCAAAATCAACAGTCAATACGTCCCACCGTTGGGCAGAGGTATATCCCCATCATCCAGATGGACCGATGACCTGAAGAAGGTGGCCGGATGCGGCTGGATGTGGAGCGTAGAGGACCGGGTGTGGTGGCGTTCATTGAGGAAGGCCAAAGTCCAATCCAGCAGTGGACGTCTAAGGTCTGACATGATGATAATAATGATATCCCCATAATTATCTTGTAAAATGTACATACGCCTTAGATTCTGCCTGCATCTTTGGCATATGCAGATTACCTCACGGTGTTTTCCTTCACCGAAAGGCCTGTAGTATATGTCACAGGCCGTATAGTATTACAAAAAACATTCATACGGACCCGGGTTAGAAACCTTCACATCATTAACGTGAGAGGAGCGCACTGCCAACTATACAAGCTAGTATTTCAGTGATAAAACACCTTTAAATTAGTATTTTGTTCAGCATCAGGGCAGCACAAAAGTTACTAATTATATCGTTAATAAGGTTGCCGGTTGGCACTAGTCACTCACAAAGCTTAAAAGTTCCACAAGTTGGGGCTGTTTATTACTTCATAATTAATTGGCTAAGTTTGCAGACCAAGACAAGGGGAGACGACTGGCATTGTGTTCCACATCATTGAGCATAATTTAAATTGTTTTCCAACTAGTATCGAGCAAGTCTTTCATCTCTAACTAAAATATAAAAAGAGAAAACGAAAATCAATCTATACTCTCTAAAGAGCGTTGAAACTGTTAAAAAAATATGACTGAGAGAAATTAATACCTACGAAAAGTAGTTTCATTGTAAATGTTGTCCATTGGTCTCTGTTAGGGAATGATCAAGTCGAGTTTTAATGATCAGTCATCCAGAATATTAATATGAATAGAATAGAACCAGAACGCTTACCCACTGATTAAATAAATTGTTCATCCCAGAAACTGCAAAGCATTCGAATTCCATTTATTTACATAGATGAACAGATTTGGTATAAAAGTCTTCAGATACAAGGCGTAGGCGTTCCAGTTCCACTCTATTACATATTGTGGATGATTATTGATCATTGGACAATTATCATTTTATTTTATTTAATAGATGGTTGAGCCACACCCCCGAAACTTGATACAAGCGAACAAAAATCACCTACTCTAACTGTTACTGGCGCACCAACCTGTCCGTACACTTTTGTGTGCGGTAAACTATCGAGAGAGAGACGGCGTTATGCGTCAACACATAAGTGCTTCTCTTTCTAACCAGCCGTGCTTTATTTTGTAGGCGAAATTAAACTGGCGGGCGCTTCTTTACGTAGTAATATTTAGTGTGCTCTGGTGTGAGCTTTTTTGGTTCCACTTTGTTACATATTGTGGATGATCACTGATCAATCACCACAATAAATTATATATTAAATATTTAATAGAGGATTAAGCCTTGTTTACCTCGAGGCGCTGAGACATTTGAAGAATCTTATATTGTTATCTCTTACGTGTAAACTTCTACTATGTAAGATATGGTAATACACAATCACCATTTATAAATTCATCATCATCAGGTTATTTTGTCTCCACTGCAGGAGCACAACCCTCTCTCATCTGCCGGAGACAGACGGAGGATTTGGCCTACACTCCCCGCGCTGGCCAGACGGGTTGGGGAGGCCTGAATGATGTTTTATAATGTATATAAATATAAATTACATTCATTACATATATTATATTTATAAATTACATAGTAAATATTTAATAGAGGATTGAGCCTTGTTCACCTCGAGGCACTGAGACATATGAAGAATATTATATTGTTCTCTCTTACGTGTAAACTTCTACTATGTAAGATATGGTAATACACAAGACACGCAACCTAAACACATTACCCTCCTTAACTTCTAAATCCTACGCACACACGAAGGGACAACCGTCGGAAATTATTACTCGCTTGCGTTACAAATTATCCGGCCCTCCGTGGACTGTTGGGTAACTCGGTTACGGGAACTCGACGGTTAATTTACAGCGCACCCTACAAATTAATATCTCTGATTTGGACCCTTGTCAGCAAGGGGCCAACAACCAAGGAGCCCGCACGTGGCTGCCGCAAGACGTGAACTGCAAGCGAAACGTTTAAAGTCTATAGATTTCATTTTCAGTGTGACGTCTAATAGCCAACAAGTTGGCCCAGAGTGTGGCCATTTTTATATAGGAATTTACTTATACAGATAAACATATGCATGTAGCGAATATACATAAGATAGGTTCAGAGGTCGTAGGTTTGGTCGCACTAGGGGAATGCTTCGCTTCCTTTGTTATTAAATTATACATAGTCAAACATTTCTTGAGACACGCGCAGTACACAGTACGGGGCTGTCGCCGTTCGACTAGCGCCGCACTGGCCGCGCTATTGACCGACAAGATCCACACTATAAGTTTAAAACAGAAGCACTTCCGTTATTGACGTATAACGTTCTTCCTCTCTCGACTATGTTCGCGCGCAGGGTGCAGTAGCCCTCCCATAATTTACGCACACACATAAACGTGTACGGACAGGCTGGTGTGCCTGAACTAGTAGTACGTAATTAAATCTGTTCGCTTGTATGGAGTGCCATGCAAATGAAATGAAATAAAAACCGTACGAGAATATATATAGTGGTTCTAGAGTTAGAAGATAACATGCACACACGTCAACCACGTTGTTTTGGTACAGTTAGGACTTTGACGCAGTAGCATTTTGGATCGCTGATCTTGTTTGGATTTCTAAAAATTTTGAAGTTCGAAGAATCTTAATACAAACGGAAACGGAGATTTATCGCACTTTTATCAAAAGGCATAAATAATCATGGCATTCCAGTAAACAATATATCAAATCCGAAGATGAATTGGTTACCTTGTTTGCCAAGTAATTTTGTGGAAGGGTAACAAACATTTTTAATGAAACCCTGCCTGGGTTTCTGATTCTAAATTACAAAGTTCGTGATTGTTTTCTAACAAATCAATATGTAACAGTTATAGACGTTCCAATATAAATATCACATTTATTATAGTCCAACCCCAGGGTTCACGTTCAAAACTCTTGTCTTATCAAATTCAACAAGTGTCTATTCCATCGTAAACAGAAGTCATGTTAATTTTTATTTTATTTATCAACCTGGTGTAATCGTTCGTATGATGCAAAACCTAATAAACAATAAGATAAACATCGCATGTCTGTACACTGAATAGTTACTTATAATGGAAAAATAATAATAATTGGTGGATGAAAGGTAAGGTATAGAATATTAAGATATTTTTTGTCTGTTTGTGCACGCATCATTTGAAAACTACTGACACAGTTCTGATAAAGTTCTCAGAAAAACATAGGGCTTAACTGAGAGTAACATTTAGTCTTTAATTTCATCGCAATCGGCTTACTCAATCAAAAGTTATGCGAATTTATAGTTATCAAAACTCACATACATTACATAGAACAGACAGATCGGCGGAATTCAGACTTATTGAGTTAGGACTAGGGAACAAAGGTCAAAGGGAAAGAGCGGCAGGGGTAATGGAAGTATATGGGGAAGAGGGGATGGGAGGGAGTCCAGCTAGTAAATAATATGACTAATGACGATTGATGACTAATGTCTTACTTTCTTCCAATATTAGATTATATTTTTACTGTCCTTAGAATCTAAGCTTTTATTTCTCAATTTCTATGTGAATCTAAGCTTTCCTATCCTGAAGGTTTTCTAAGATATTTCTAAATAAAGTGCCTTCTATAATAGCTTCTCGAATAGCAACTTAAGTCTATGAGATGGCATATCGCGCATCCGTGAAGTGCGAGTGACGACATATTAATCTCTGCCGACGTACCGGCTTTAATATCGAGACTACCGCCGGGCCGGAACAAATGTCGACATATTTCATGAGACGTCTTGAGGTAATAACTCTTAAGTTGGTGCTCGGGGCCGGATCGCTCTTACTCCGGACGATTATCGAACATCTTATACTTGGCATGCGGTAATCCTGAGGTATCATTTATGAATGGTGGAAACTCGTCTCCTACCTCGTCTTTCAGTGCTGTCTCCTATTGGTTTTTCTCACTCAAACACGCTATTAAATACGTAACAGATACTACCGCCAGTTTATCGTCGCTCGCCAAATAGATAACGGCTGGCAGTGCGCACTAGCCCTTGACGCTTTCAGTTAGAAAGAGAAGCACTCATGTTGTTGGCATATAACGTTGTCCCTCTCTCGATTGCACATCAGCCAGGTCTATAATTAACGTGCTGATGCGCCTTTTATAGGAGTAGACAATTAAATCTTTCGCTAGTATGCAGTGGCGGGGGTGTGCTACAGTTCTGTAGTTTTTTCTTTAAGAATTATCAGACAGTCCACCAGAAGGTACATGGCTACTGTCGCCACTTACTTCCTCCCTGAGGATGAGGTTGGAATGCCTTGTACAGCTGTGGCCTACTTACTTTTCCAACCAGGAATAATAGGTACATATAGGTATGTCTTTCTTATTTTCCTTCTGAAAGGTTGCCTGGAAGAGATCGCTGTAAGCGATAAGGCCGCCTTTGTACACTTTCCAAATATCTGTACCTATTTTATTGTTATCTTTACGTTGTGTGCAATAAAGAGTTTATCTATCTATCTATCTATAGGTAGTAGGTACTCGCAACTATACACTAGTATAAACATTACGATATATAAATCCGTTGACTACAGACCGTCTAAGGGTCACTACAGATTATTTATTGGTTACTACTTAGTTATTCATAACTATGTGTGTACTAGGCGTTGGTTCCCGTCATATAATTGTGGTTTTTATGGCTTCATCATCAGGTTATTTTTGTCTCCACTGCAGGAGCATAACCCTCTCTCATCTGCCGGAGACAGACGGAGGCTTTTTTATGGCTTGATTACTATAAATAATTGTAGATATACCGCCTTTGTTCCTCTAAATCAATATCTATATATAGTCGCGTCTTGTTAGTACCAGAACAAGAAATGGGTTCGTTATTTTAGCTTATTATTTTTACAATATCTAGTTTCGTTGTCGCCTTAAGGGATAGTTAGGAAAATCATTAATTTGTCGTCAGATACAATTGTTTGTCAAGAAAAAGTATTATGTTGTCCAGGAAAGGATATACCCATATGTAACAGGGGTAGGGCTATATCGACGTATTAAAGAGCATGTTATCGCCAATTACAGTTTTAGGCACAGTTTACTTGCCACTTGAAAGTGCAATAACACCCAAAAGTTTCCTCCTTCGCAAAAATGACAAAGATAAATTTTCTTTTAGGTAAAAATCCCATACAAGCCACCAGTCTTGTTCCAAAATACGACGAATAAAAAAAACATCTCTCGCCGGTCCAGTAATAGTTATAGCTTAAGGGAAAAAGATTTTCCCTTCTAGCTACTTCTCTTCATCTACAGCCGAAATACGTCCACTGCTGAACATAAGCCTCTCCAACAGAATACCACTTTTGGTGGGGTGTCCCTTTGGGGATTTGTCATAACCACCACGATTGGCAGGCGGATTGGTGATAGCAGTAACGATCTTAATTCACACAGGAAACCGCTGCTGCCCGTTCCTGGTGCAATCCCTTATCGCCTTGATGACATCCACGGAAATATTGAGGTGGAACTATTCTTAAGCCGGGAACCACACAGCAAGCCACATCTCTAAATCACCTAAAGTTAAACAAATCAACTCTGCCATATTTAAACGCACACGACGCCAGATATCGGAAATAAAACGTGGTCGGAATACGAAGCGGCTTCCGGCTTCCGATGCATCACACAACAGCACATTTACATGATCTGTGGTACTATTGTTTCTCGATTCAAACTCGCTCGCATTTCTATCATTATTGTTGAAATAAAACTTGGTTAAAGCGATTGTGACTATCCGGACCACTAAGTACGCAACACAGTCAGAAGCATCGGTGTTTCAGTGGTAGAATATTCGCCTGCCCCGCGGGCGGCCCGGGTTCGATTCCCGGCCGATGCATAGTTTTATCTTATTTTTAAACTTGATATTTACAATCACATCGAGATACAACTCGCATGTAGATCATGTCAATTGATTATAAAAATTATAACGTATCATGTTCTGATGAATGTATTGAATCGCGCATGAATGAAGCATCGATATCTATCGCACATTACAATTCAAGTACGTATCCGTGAATACGTATTCAAACATCGTCGAATTCGTATTCAGTGTGCACATTTACTTTACCCACAGCGATGGGTTGGGTAAGGCTCTGCGCACACTAGATACTTTCAGCATCGACGTTCCGCGAGCGGTAGCGATATCGAACGCGTAAGCGTAACTTCTCACATTATAGTAGAATGCTATGTTTTTGAAGCGACTTCGCGGTGGAATTTCAATTCATCATCATCATCATGTCAGCCCTTAGAAGTCCACTGCAGGAAATAGGCCTCGCCTAAGGCGCGCTACTGAACCGAATCCTCTGTTCTTCTCGAGGTGTGAAACAGTTAAAATGTAAACCACAAAACAGACTGGATAAGTTTGTGTGATAACAAAAAAAAATTGTGTGACAGACACACACCCTCTCTCACACACATAGCGGTCAAACTTATAACACCGCTCTTTTTCTGTCGGGGGTTAAAAATACGCGATACCGCATCATGCTGTTGCGAATCGTCAATCGCCGATGTTAAAAGTATCAAGTGTGCGCATGGTCTAACTAAACTATCAGAGGTTACTACGGGGCTATAAAAATAAACCGCCCCGTGCGCACATCAGATATGTATGCAGTTACCTTGTCTGCATCAGGGGGCGGCACTAATGCCATACTAATTGTGAATAAACTCAAGATACTGCTGTAGACAGGTCTGTGATGAGAGTGGAAAAGATTTCATCATCATCATCAGCCTATATAAGCCTTCCGTACGTTGGAGGATTTTCCATAATAAAAAAAAAAACATTAATTCATCTTTCCAAAAAATACATACAATAATTCTGCCAAACTGTATAATAGTTTTTTTTTGGCAGAAATTGCTCTCTCATATTATACGAGTGATACCTATGACAGAGAATACTAAATATCACTACGCACCTATGGTCAATAGCAAAGCAATTTAATAAAGATTTTGATATTAGCAAAAAAATATGGAAGTTAATCTTCAGGCTTGGCAGGCAGATTGGTGTTCGCAGATCGCTGCGGAGGCAGATTGGAGATCGCTGCTTGTCCCTGGTGCAATCCCTTAGTCGCCCTGACTACACCTACGGGAAGATGTGCTATAATATAATTTATCGTAAGGTGAGAAAATTACTTATTGATAACTAATTTGATGATGGTGGATGCAAGAAATTGAATATATGTATAATATCTCTTAAGTATGTTTGTTTAGATTAAAAATCCTACAAAAAACGTACAAAATTCTTCGCTGCTTAGTTTTGCATTTTTGTATGAATGCCGTGTGGTTCCCGGCTTAACAATATTTTGTTGCTATTACAAAATATAGCTTTCTGAGAGAACTCGCATCGAAGGCATAGTTATTTCAATATAGCTGTATGGTTCCCGGCTTAGAATAGGGTTACCCCAAATCTTCCCGTGGGCGTAGTCAAGGCGACTAAGGGATCGCACCAGGGACGAGCAGCAGCGTTCTCCTGTGTACATTAAGATCATTACTGCGATCACCAATCCATTTGCCAAGCGTGGTGATTATGTCAAATCCCCCAATGGACAGCCCACTAAAAGTGGCATTGTACTGGAGAGGCTTATGTTCAGCAGTGGGCGTACATATATAGGCTGATGATGATGTACGAGTGCACCTCCAGTCACCTCACTGCACAACGTCATATACTCTTTGCCGGCGAAGAGGCCGCGGCAGTAAGACTGTGTGACATTTTCAAAGGAGCCCTCTCGCTTAGAGCCCTCGACATTAAGCCGGTGACACACATGATCTGACATAAAAAAATCTAGCAATATTTTTTTTAGTTGACAGTTAGGGTTTCTTTCAACTGAATAAAGTTTATGTTAAACAGTATATATTTTTTTTCTAGCACGAATTAAATTATCTATTTCAACACAAACGGCAAATGACAACAAACTGATTTGCGTCTCGATTTTTTTCTTTGCTGCTACTATCCCTTTCATTATACAAAGTTATTACATTTTGTTTCAGGAATAGTGTTGTATACCATTTCATTTCAAATATGTTTTATACGGGCAGCAGCGTTCTCCTGTATGTGTACGTTAAGATCATTACTGAGATCATCAATCCGCCTGTCAAGCGTGGTGATTATGGCAAATCCCCCAATGGACAACTTACAAAATTGGTATTCTATTGAGGAGGCCTATGTCCAGCAGTGGACGTATTAAGGCTGATGATGATGAAAAATATGGTTTTTTGGGTAGGTGTGTGAGAGTGTGCGTCACTCACATAAAAGCATACCAATAGCTATCAAATGCGTGCTACTGGAATTTGTATATAGATTTCACCAGTCAAAAGCAAGCTTTTTAACAGCATGCCAGTACCTCAGATGCACTCACAAAAGCATTCTATTCCCAGTCAATTTGCATACAAAAACAAACACATTTGCATCTCGAAAACAAATAAACAAAATATGATATTCTGAAGTGCACCGCAAAAACATGGTAATAAAAACTGTTGGTGCTATTGTGATTTCATGTACATATTTCCGAAGCGTAAATAGTGTTTTGGTTTTCGTATGATATATGGTTTCGTCAGAATTACGTAGTGTGATTTATATACTTCCAGTGAAAATATGGCGCGGTAGCTTAATATCATCATCATCATATCAGCCCTTAGACGTCGACTGCTGGACATAGGCCGTCCCCAATGAACGCCACCACACCCGATCCTCTGCCCTCCGCATCCAGCCGCTCCGGCCACCTTCTTCAGGTTGTCGTAAGCGGCAGTAGGCGGGTCACATCTGTAGCAGAACCGACGGCCGTTGTGGCAGACGAGTTCTGGAGTGGAGACCGCGGACCGGCACGCGCAGGGTGGGACGCCCCGCTGCCAAGTGGACCGACGACCTGAAGGATAATATGGACACTTCTATTTCCCGTGGGATGTTTCAGGACTCCTAAATCAGTAGCAATACTTAATTAATATGTCTAAACAATTTTTAAATCCCGATTGCTTTTTCAACAATTAAAAAAAAACTATTGTGCCCCCTTTTCTCGACCTCAGCCAGTGCGAAGCGTAAAAACCATATCTAAGATATATTATTATTTATCCTCAGCGCCTCCATTTGTACAGCACACCTATACGTCGTACAACAACTCGGAATATCCATATGAATATAAACATTTCGTCGCAAGAATTTTCCAGAACTCATTGACATAATTCATCATCATCAGGTTTTTTTTTTGTCTTCACTGCAGGGCACAACCCTCCCTCATCTGCCGGAGACAGACGGAGGATTTGGCCTACACTCCCCACGCTGGCCAGACTTGGGGAGGCCTGATTGATGTTTTATAATGTAATCCCTCAGTCGCCTTGTACGACATCCACGGGAAGAGTTGGAGTGGTCCTATTCTACTCTACCGGAAATCACACGCCAACGGATTTTGTAATTGATCTGTAACAAAAGTTATGAATAAAAATATGTCTATGTCTACCTAATTCTGATCCCTGATATTAACTGATCTAGAACGGAATGTTGTAACTGGCATGTGTCGACACCACCTGTTAATCATTAGCATGCCAGCAACTTTCGACTGGCATGCTAATTACTGCCATGTGTATCACAGCCTTTACTTGCGGTGATGAATAACTGAAACCGTGGAAAAAATCCACTTTCAACTTGAATGTTTCAGTAAGTCAGTGAGTTCCGTGTATTTACAAATTTAATTATTTTTTGTGTTTTGTGTATTGAAACACCAGATTTAAGTGGTCCACTGATGTAGACACCACGATACTGGGCACGTGGGTTAAGTATCTGAAGACATCGCAGTATTGACGTTTTGCATAGACTATATGTTGTATATATATTTACGTAATTTGGTGTATGGTCTATGTATATTACATTGCATCGTTTACGTTATTATTATGCAGTACGTTAAAAAAACGTATTATGTTATAAAAAAATTACCAAACGCATTATACTAATCCTTGCAGTTACTCTAAGGTTGATTGGAAGAGATCGCTAAATGGGTTAAGTAGTTCACAATTTTTTTCCTACTTATTGTTGTTAATTTTGGTACATGTATACAATAAAGCGAGTTCATATACATAACGCCTAAGATATTTATAGAAAACTATCACTAGTTAAAAATGACATGGAAATGTTCAATTTCATATCCTACTATTACTTAAAATTTAGTTCAGTCGGTCTAGTAAGTCTTGAGTTATAAGATGGACTAACAGACGGACGGAAAAATTAAAAATATAACGGGACGCATACCTAACGTACAACGGTACTCTTGACATTTTTATATCGAAGGTAGGTAAGTTTTATCGCTTCGATGGAGCTTTTAGTGGCGCTATGAAGACTTAACACGGCTTATCGTAATGCTGGTCGCTTATTTACTGCTTATCGTAACACTGGTCGCTTATATTTCCATATCTTATCAGCGGACATCGGCTCGCTGGTCGTAAAAGGCCACGATTTATGATGCTGTGACCTATTGGGCTTCGGTACTTTATGTTTTAGTTACCGTGCTGTACATAATTATTATATTATTGTACTATTTTTCGGTCAGGGCACTTGGTTCGGGTAGTTGCCGGTCCGATGCTATCCAGACGAGTCACGGGTATGCGGATCCTTCCGTAATAGCGGTATCCCATACCTAACCTATACTCCTTACCCATACCCCAATCTCCTGTCTCCCTCACCCCGATCTCTCTACCGTCCGACAATCCAAGGTCTGTCGTACCGATGGATGCGTGTCCAGGGGCTAGCCTGGTCGTAAGCATGCCGACATCCCGGAGCTTGGCGAACTCCGGGCAGTATTAGCCTTGCCGAGTCATGCGGGGCCCTGATAAGTTGGACAAGTATTTCCCTAGCTAATCGTGGTACCACAATGTGTCTCATCACGGAGGCGGCGATGTTGTTCGCCACACATCACGCCAAGTGGGATCACGGGGCGAAAAGCGGACGAAGGAAAGTAGCTTTGCGAGGTTTGTCAGGATCGCGCTAAGTGGCGATAAATCGTCTATGCCTAGCCCTCTAGGGATAAGGCATAAGCATTTATGTATATATGTACTATTTTTAAATTCTAAAACTTGTATTTCACCCAGTACATTTATCTCTATAAAGATATTTAACGACTCTAATTGTAAAAATTTAACTCATTATTTCGATTAATTCAGTTGAGATATAGGAGGCGTAAATAAGTTACAAATGGCCAGACACACGGACTTTCTTCTTCATATTATTTATAGTAAATTAAAACCAATTCATAACAATAGTATATGTTTAAAAAATTATAACTATTTTTTTGATAAATGGAAGAGATTTCCAAAAGTAATATAAGCGGTAGTTATAAATATTCCATCGAAAAGTGTATTTTATTTACTTCATATTATGTATACAGATTCTATACAAATACTGTACGTTCAAATAACAGTTATTATAATACTTCGTAATTGCACAACAGCTGAATTCGTCAACGAAGCATTTTACAACATATTCATAAACTACCTCATCATTTCGAAGTGAAGGCTAAATTTACATTTACCGTTACAAGCATCGGTGGTTCAGTGGTAGAATGCTCGCCTGCCACGCGGGCGGCCCGGGTTCGATTCCCGGCCGATGCAAGATTTTTTTCCTTTTTTTATATTTAATACGACTGTAGCCCGAAAGCCCCGCTTGAAAATATATAGTTTTGTTTTAGTGTTTGGTAAAAAAAATAAACTATAAATTACATAATCGGTCCCCATACTAGATAAGCTTCATGCTGCCTCCATAGAGGCGGAGGCACAAGTGGTGTGCAAAATGTAAATAAAAATGTGGTGGGCTTACCATTAAGGAGTTTCCTACCTTCCCGCTTCATCATCAGACCCTGATCATCACTTCTCATCACAAAATTTACCAATACCATTTAAACGAGCCATAATTTGGTGGGCTTACCATTTACCATTAAAGAGTTCCTATAATATACGTACTTTGCACTTTTATAAATTTTTATTATTTTATGCCCGGGGCACACCCTTAGCACAGCGGCAACCCAGTAGTGCATACTGCCAACCGTGCTCTATTTTGCGGGCGAGGGTGGGTGGGGGGTGGGGGGGGTCCGCTTCTACTATTTAGTATTCTCTGCTCGGCGTGGGAATACGGTGGGGTATGTTTAGTTGTCTATCACATTTCCTAATTCTTGTGTTACTTAGGACTTCTAAACTATCGAATGTGTTCCGTTCCGGCTCAGTCGTTCCGAATACACCTGAGAGGCACACGGGAAAATGGGTCCACCGTGGGCCGGAAACATTCTAACAATCCGATTTAAGGATTTGCCCAGATAATCTTTGGTCTTAATGATAGATGTATTCCTGTTTATCCGATCTCGAATTTATCTAAAAAACCTTAATGTGTTTGTACCCTCGTACATTTAGTATCATAAACGGGTAAATATTGAAGCGTTTCAACCGCCGTCATCACTGTAAACCCCACGAATTGATGATATATTTAATTAAATATTTCACCAATGCAGAATCGGTGGTAGGACTTAATGTACAATAAAAAACGATGAACTGGTATGGTCTCTTCAAGTTTTTAAATGCGCCTTTGTACATCATACGTTTAAATAGTAGTGTGACTTGTATTTATGTACAATAAAGTATAAATAGACGATGGTTGAAACGCTCGAATATGTAACGAATTATGACTGATTTCTAATTGCTACAGAGTAAACGTTTCTTGCGATTCAGCATCAATGTAGTTTTGAATCTGTCGCAGAACCGACGGCTGTTGGGGCAGACGAGTTCTGAAGTGGAGACCACGGATTGGCACGCGCAGGGTGGGACGCCCCGCCGCCAGATGGACCGACGACCTAAAGAAGGTGGCCGGTAGCGGCTGGATGCGGAGGGCGGAGGACTGGGTGTGGTGGCGTACATTGGGGAAGGCCTAGGTCCGGCAGTGGACGTCTAAAGGCTGACATGATGATGATGAAGTTTTGAAAACACACGATTATGACGCCACCTTCCAACGTTAAGAGAGAGAAAACGATGCTAAAATTATCCACTACGAGGAAGTTTGCATTACAGAAACAGGCTGCAACTGCACACATGGGATTCATAGCGAAAACTTAATATAGAAAATGATTATTAGATAATGTAACTAAACAGGAGTAACCCTAATGTAGGAAGCATTAGCGAACAGTGGAAATGCCTCGGCTTCAGAACCGGGATAACAACACAGCACATTTCTGCTGAATACGACGATTTCTTCTGTACGAGTAACGACATCACATCCAAATACAAAATAAATGTTCAGAAAAGTTGCAAAAATGTAGTCTTGATGCGTGCTCTTTGCCTGAAAGTAGCAAATGATGAATACATTAGCTTACCTTTGTTGTAAAGTCGGGTAAAAATGGAGTAGTATACGTCGTCGGAGAGGAAAACCTCGTACAGCACAAATTAACAGAAAGTTATTTTTCTTTATAAAGAACCTTTGAAATGCATGACTGAAGCTTACTTAAATTAACTCAATATTTTGATAAATGCCATTTTGTTATGTAGAAGGCGCTTTAGACTTATATTTGAGGTGATCGCACACGGATTAAATAAAACTAGATGGCGCCAGTAGTCGAAAAAATAAGTTTTTTATTCACTTAAAGTAAAATAAAAGTGGTACATTTATGTTTCACGATTCAACACACCTGCACAACTGACAAGGACGTCGTAGGTTTTATTGAAGAAAATGGTGAGAGTGCGATAAGAGGCGAGTTATTTGTTCCGTACATTAAGACACCGTTCACCTCGTTCAACCTTACTGTATTGAAAGGAAAAGAAGACACATTTTTAAGTGAAATTTTCTGGCCTGGGCATTGAATTTAAATAATTCAGATTAAAACATACGGCTGCGATTCCGCCACCTCGTAAATAATAAAGTGATTAAAATAATTTAAAGATTACTTATGACAGAAATAATGATGTTCCGTAATTTGAATATGTACTCGTATTTACTATGGGACTTTGTACCTGAAATAAATGACTTATTATTATATTATTTTAATTTAGCCTCAATTTTGATTAAAAATCTATTTCGCGGCCCTTCTACAACGCTACTTATTCTTAGACAGGGTTGGCAGTCCCAGCACTGACTCCACTAAGACGGGAGATTATGCAATTCCCCGGGCCATAAATCCAGCTATCTAGATTCTTGAAGTAATAAAGTAGGGCTTCTGGCTGACGGCAACACTGTTGCCGGTTGCTCAGTGCCGAGAGGTCGGGATCCGTGTCAGCCGCGTTCCGAAACTTAACTCATGCAGGGTCAACTATTAAGTATTCTAGGGCAGGGTAGTGTGGCAATACGATATATATTGCACACACACACCGCTCTCCCCCCCCCCCCCCCTCCACTCCTCGTGTACAAGCACTGAACGCGCACTGCGATGATGATTACACTTCTATTTCCAAACTAGAATTTTGTTCTGTACAATGATTTGACAAGGAAACGACAATTTACAAATACAACATCCAAACAGGGACCAACTTGTACAAAATGTATTAAATTGTCCGTCCCTAGTGGGAATCGAACCCCCGTCCTCTAGCGCTCGAGTCCAACGACCAAGCCACTAGGACAACGAGGCAGTCAACTTGTTTCTCCCTCTCTCTCAACGTTCTACTAAAACAGACTCCAAATCAAAAGCGAATACTATTAATTACTCTAATTTATTTAACCGCAAACAGAACCCGCAATTCGTTTATTTACTGTGCTCATTCCGCCGAACACCGGCAAGTATCAACATCGCAGCTACAGCTATACTGCACTAGTTAGTGGTTGCACTTAGCGGAATGAAAACGATAACGGGCAAAGCGCAAACCGCAATCTCCTGAGCGAGAATCCAAACAACAGAAACTACTAACTGCTAAATTAAATAATGGACAGACCTGCAACGGTCGGTGTTGGTGGATTTTGAGAGTGAGACTGGTACCATCTACTTGGCACTCCATGCAAGCACAAAGATTTAATTACCTACTACACTACTTCAGACGCACTAGCCTGCCCGTGCAATATTGTAAGCTCATTTACAAAACTACGCATATACTCATCAACCTTAGTGCGCCCCTGTATTACATATGCAGCCCCTGTTTGGAGCTGTACTTGCAACACAAACCTCAAAAATCTCCAAATGGTGCAGAATAAGGCTATCAAAATTGGTTTAATACTTCCTCTCGTACAAATCTTACAGATTTGCATACGAGAATTGACTTTCCGCAATTAAAGGAATTCATTATTAAACAAGCTCTAAACTTATATTTACATAAAAACCAAAATCACTGCAATAGTTTGGTTTCATCAATCGGCCGAACACGATACCTCTTGCGTACTGCCAGCAGTGCTCTATTTTTCAGGCGACATTACCTGTCGGGGGGCGGTGAGTTTCGCTTCTTTAGGTAGTAATTTAGTATTCTATGGTTGTGTTATTCGAAAAATCTCCTTCTCTACTAAGCTTTGGTGACGCAGTTGATAGGATACATACATACATAATGCTCACGGCTTGGTCCCAGAGGGGTAGGCAGAGACGATGGATCGCCACTTTGCGCAATCCTGACACACCTCACTAGCCTCACTTGATAGGATAAGGCTTCTAAAGCGCGAAAAATACAGAAGGCGAATTGCTTGGCGGAGGCTCGCTCCGGTTTTTGTATTGTGCAATTTAATATGAGACATGTCACACAAAGCACCACCGCGGGAAGCGGGATTTTGTATGGAATGTACCGCTAGCACCACAACTTCACCACGTATTCACGTTCTGTATGTTTCGCGCTTGAAATGACCGCTTCGTTGTTATTGATCAAAGTCATACATTGATGAAACACCCCGCCAAATGGACCCATGACTTGAAGAAGGTAGCCGGAAGCGGCTGTGTGCGGAAGGACATCAGTGGACGTCTAAGAGCTGATATTATAAAGTCGTAAAATCGTGGAGCCTATAACTATTACCATGAAATTCAAATCCGGTAGATTCTGATTATCATCATTCTCATTGAGCATGGAGGTTACACATTAGACTTTTTGCCGATAGAAATCGACTAGACTTTCCCTTGGCGCAGTGCCAACTAAAACAACACGCCGAAATTCAATTAAAATCCCCCACAGATGGGAATGCCATTCACCAAATGATTTTTACAAACAAAACGCGGTTTTGGCCGCCATATTATTATTGCAAGCGGCGGGGCGTTATCCCGCATGTGTAATTATAAAAATATCTCGGAGAGCGGACAATGGGAACAGGAACACGCGTTTGGGGTCTAATTACGGTATTCCATTTGTAAAAAGGCTTTAATTAATGTTCATTTGGTCGTACATGATGATGTAATTAAAATTGGCATGGAAGCACATCGAATAATGCCTTACTTTAAATTATTTGTCCGTCTGCCTGCCCAGTGGTTAACTCGAAAACTACTGGACCGATTGAGGTGAAATTTTGAATATACATATATAAAATTGTATTGTAAAATATATATATAACGACGTGTGGGCAATAAACATTGGTACAAACTCCATATTGGGTGTGTCGGGCTTTCAGCGAATAAAACGTAATGAACTTGTACTTTAAGTAAACCAACAGTTTTGTTAGGTTGCGACGCGGGCGTCCCCAGCAAAAGTGATCAGCTGAGACCGCCCGGTCAACCAAAACAACTCTGTCCACGTGCGCAAAGCAAGGGCCAATCACAATTAAGTATTGTGAAATTATCCAATCGTGAGTAAGGAATATGCCAACCAAGCGAATGGAGGCCTTCAAGGATAACTCAGTGTTGTTACACTAAAATAAAATCTCGATGGTTGCTGTTTGACAGATAGGTGTTGCTACATAAAATAGCGAGTAGTGTTGACTTGTGAATCGCGTAAATGAATAATTAATTCGATATGATGTGAACTAGCGCCACCAGGTTCACGCACATGTGTTTACTTGAAGGAAATTATGTTACGACTTAAACGGTGTTAATAATCGTATCGATACTTCTAACGTTAACTTAATTGTTATCTCCGACATATATTTATTTGTAGTAAGTATAAGTATATTTTAGTGTAGGATATATATGTAGTTTATGTGTACACGTATGTATGTCTACTACTATTATTAACTCTCTCTTTCCAGACATGGTTTGGCTGGAAGAAATATATTTTTTAGATGTGTGAAATCTCTTGTTTAGGTGTGCTTAACATCTGTGTATACGTCCTCTCCTTCTGTGTATTTATTTTTATATTTTCTGTGTACTTATATAGGACAAACATTTAAGAACCATAATTAAATGCTAAAGATTCATGAACAAATTCTTAGTGCTATTTATTTTAGAAACAAATGTAAAATGGTACAGATATTCTCTTTTTTCTTGAGATATCCTCAATATAAATGCGTGAAAACTTCGTTAATCTTCCTACCGTTTCGCGTATCGATTGACAGACATCATAAACATTGCACCATATGTATGTATATATGTATACAACGCATTTTATAAACACAGTGAAGAAAGCACACAGCAAATAGAATAACAACAAACAGCAGATCGCAAATCCACCGCGAAATGTAATAACGAGGAAGGTGTTAGCACAGAATACAATAACGTCAGAAGAAACAGCAGCGAATTTCATCAATCAAACACCTTGAACGTGCTGAACAAATAACGCGCTCATTCAAACGCAAACACGACGCTCAGTCACGACAGCACATTTCCCTAGTATTCGTAAATACTTCCCCAGTCCTGACACGTCTTTATAATAAAAACATCATCCCGCCGGAAGTTCCGCCTCGGAGAAAAATAACGCGGCATTAGGCGCGATAAGTTCCCAAATGCGTACTATTCGCTCACAATATACATAAAATGAGTACAATAAATATAACGTGAGCTCAGAGAACGGGAGCAGGTGTGTCGAACTGGCGGTCCGCGGCAGACGGAAACGTGAAAAACTCATTCGTAAACAACAAAAGGAGAACCGACGTTATAACTCACGGGCCGGGGTGCGGGGGTGAGGGAGGCGGCCAGGTGCTGAGTTAAGATAAAGTACTAGCGTTACGCTCTATCCCGTGATTTAGATATGACCTTCTGAACGCAATCTGCATTAGTAACCGCTCCCGAGGGATTGCGAGCGAGCTCCAGCCGGCTCCAAGTTTTATTCGGTCTTAACACCTGCGTGATATGAAAGTAAATAAGGCGCCTATACGTTACATCACGGAATACTAAGCTTATGTAAAGTAAATATATATATAGAAACCAATGAAAAGTATTTGCAAGGATCGATTTACTTACAGAAACAGGATCAAAGCTTTCTGTGAGATATAAATGTGGAGATAGAGGGGATATTTCTTAGTACCAGGTAAGCTATAGAGACTATCGATTTGCTTCTCATCCAAACAGTCCTACTGAGCCTCATTATTAGAAAAAAATAATACGATAAAAATACGTTTGTATAGCGACAACCTGACAGCTTATTTATTTCTCATGCTGCTGTAATATAAGACCTATATTCCCACAGGTATCTTAGAAAGAACTATCAAAATAAAGCTGTCGATTGTTGTTGGACACTGGCCCTCACCATGTCCGTACTGAGTCCATCGGTATGGTACTCGATTTTTAAAACTCATCAACTCCATTAATTGATTCCACGGCAAATATGGTCTGCCCATTGCTATTTCAGCTTTTCGGATATATCGGTGACTATATCACTTTTTCAGAATAGTAGAATAAAATATACTTTCTGTTTGAACAAGACTATTGGTTCAAGGAATGCGCCAACCTGCACAACGGAACTTTTAATAGCGACTTTCACGTCCAGAGCGCAGTGGGCGATTACTTTCGCCCCGGCGGCTCACTGGCCGCCCCGTCGTCCAAGTAAGTTTTAATAGTGGCCGGCACTAGCGGGCCGCAAAGTTACGTGGATTTAACACACCCACATGCGGGCCGCACGGTTTAAGCTCAAGTTTTATTGCTAAAAAGTAGGTTATGACGAGTGCGCGCAAAGGCAGCCCGTATGCTAAAATATATATTGTACGTTTGTTTGCGAACTACTAGATGCAAATGCAACAGCCTAACGATAGACTAAGGTGGCCGGAATAACCGTGTGGTTTCCGGCTTATAATAGGGCCACCCCCAATGTTGCCATGGGTTTCTTCAAAGTAACTAAGGGATTGCATAGGAGACTGGCAGCAGAATTTTCCTGTGTATATGTGTGTGTATAAGAGGCTGACTTCTTCTTATAGGAATTTTACACGACAAGTGAACAAGGCTCGTACTGCAAGGTCCGCCCTAAATAAAAACGGCTTCCTTGAGATCAACCTTATAGTCTAGATTCCCCCTTACGCCTCACGCCCCCCCCCCCCCCCCCGCCCCTATTTTGCGTTTAGAATAATATTGTTTAAATCATGATACTATTGTTCAATAACAATACCTACCAATGCGATACATTTGGCACAGTTACCGATCAATGAATGGGCCGAGCCACATGTGGCGGACATGACGGACAGCAGATTATCTTAATGGCGACGACGTTCGGACACAAATTATGTATTCGTGTGGCACAATCGGCACAAATGAGGGGCCAATCAGCCTCCGCCGGCGGCATGCAAACGACATCGGCACCGACGCGTGATGCCAAACGGAATCGATCATTGCAAATCTACAACAGGGTGTAATAAAATAGCTTGACAATTTATTAAATGACAGAAATAACTCAGTATTAGCAAATATTTAGTGATTTCTGGTATTAGCATGTTATAAAAATATCCTGCCCGCTTCCTATCAGCATGTTACTCCCAATATTATGGGCAGCAGCATCGATGTATTTAATTTGAGACCACAAACCGCCAGGACAGCATGGTGCTTAGGACATAACGGAAATACATACAAGGTCATTTGGAAGAAGCCTGCTTTCACAGTGGACGTATTAGGAGACTATTGATCTTCATCATATCAGCCGATCGACGTCCAATTCTGGACAAAGGCCAATGAACCCCAATACACTTGGGCATCCGTCCTCAGCATCCAGCAGCTTTCGGCTACATTCTTTAGGTCGTCGTCAGTTCATCTGGCGCTGGGCGTTCTATACTGCGCGTCACTTTCGCGGTCTTCACTCCAGAATTCATCCGGCCTGATGGCCGCACATTATAAAACATCAATCAGGCCTCCCCAACTCGTCTGGCCAGCGCGGGGAGTGTAGGCCAAATCCTCCGTCTGTCTCCGGCAGATGAGAGGGTTGTGCTCCTGCAGTGGAAACCAAAAAACCTGATGATGATGGCCGTTAGTTCTGGGAAAGTTCTCGCCCACTGCCATTCGGCTTGCAAATGCTTTCGGCTATGTGACCTCAGTTCTTCGTCGGATCACTTAATTACGGATCATGTCGATCCTGCGACCTCTGCATCCAGCCGCTTCCGATCACCTTCTTCAGGTCGTCGGTGCACCTGGAGGCAGGGCCTCCCACCCTGCGCATGACGATCCATAACTTACTAAGCGAGTACGCAGAAATGTATGTATAAAAACGTTAGAGTGATTTTTTTTACATAGTAAATGTGTATATCGTCCGACAAGCCGTGTTAAGTGATCTGGCGTGTGCACCCGACATTTTTGTTCTAGTTTTGGATTGTTCCTGATTGTATGTAGTGTTACATTGTAGTACGTTTTATTGCAGCAAATAATGGAGTATTCTATTCTATCCTTCTAGTGGTTATTTGTTAGTATACATACATACATAATGCTCATGCCTTAATCCCAGAGGGGTAGGCAGAGACGATGTATCGCCACTTCGCGCAATCTAATTGTTAGTATAGACATTCGATAATTAAAATTTATCATGGGCTATATGGTTCCCAAACTCCTTAGCAAATTAAATTAGCACCTTTTATCTTTTAAGATTTTTACCAATAAGCATTATACATGGCATGCCCCTTAGTAATCTCGGACTCTTTAAAGCGAATTTTAATCGATTTGGAAAATAAAACTACACATTTAATTTAATAATTACTTCGTAGCTAGGTCGCGTTCGCGTGTCGAACGCTACGTATCAATCAATTTCATTCAGTGTTCACTTACTCACTCACTCCCTGATGCTTGAAGTAATGGATTAGTTTTGACAGTTTTTATGGAATTTTATATGTATTAGCTTAAATAAAAAAAAAACTATATAATAACTGGTAATTTGTGTACATGATATAAAATATTTAAAAGAATTATTTTATTTGGAAGGAAAACGAAAATCTAGTAAAGCCGGTGAGGAAAACGGTTGAGCGGCTATGGTAGCGCGCATTGAGAAAGGTCTACACACAACAGTGGACTTCCACAACTTAAGAGTATTTCTGAATTAGGTTGAATTTTTTTAACTGACTTTGTAATTAATATACCACTATTAAAATAATCACTTCTCAATAGTCTCGATACTACTACGATAAATTCGTAACGGGCTATTTTGAATAACAATATTGTTGATTTATTTCAATTCGGATCGAGAATAAAAGCGAAGCTGGCGCTACACAGCGTACAAAAACAAAAATTAATTTAATATCCCCCGACGAAGTTAAATAAAAACCTAAATTTCAGAACTCTGCACATGGAGGGACGTGAATTTATCGGTCTCCCTTCAACACACAGGGTTCTTGCTTGTTTAACTTTTTACCAAGTTGTGTATATTGTGTTATTTATATATTTATATTACAGTGTAACATATAATAAAACTCAGGTTGAATACGAAAGGATGACAAGATAAGATAATTAGTGATAGGACTAAAGTATAGCGTCAGTCAGGATGATACCATCGCCCTCTCATCAGTTATCGGTATGTAGGCATATATTTATTCAAGTATTCATACAAGTTTATGTTATATAAATTGTATACTCTCTGCATCCAGTATTTCCACTCCTCAAAAATTCGCCACCACCCAAAGGTTGCCTGTAAGAAATCGCTGAAAGCGATAAGGCCGCCGTTGTACACTAAATTCATCCTTCTATGTAAGTTTTGTTTTTATTAAAAAATGTATATGTTTTGGTGCACAATAAAGAATATTTGAATTGAATTGAATTATTTTA
Source organism: Esperia sulphurella (assembly GCA_947086405.1). Classification (NCBI taxonomy): domain Eukaryota; kingdom Metazoa; phylum Arthropoda; class Insecta; order Lepidoptera; family Oecophoridae; genus Esperia; species Esperia sulphurella. The sequence goes on from OX352272.1 coordinate 4,743,201, forward strand.
ACCGCCAAACATGTGCTTCGGTTAGAAGAGGGACAGGGTAAGTTCATAGGCATCGACCACTTAACGGTGGGCCGACTGGCAGTTAATTACTTCAATGCTGTTTGGATGCTCTTCGAACGTAAGAAGATGGTTCCTACCTGGACGAACATTCAGAACAGTTGGACTCTAACTAGACCAGTACCAGTAAGTGTTTAAGTTTCAGCCAAGAAGCATAAAAATCGCGGCAAGCGAAATGTTAGTGTTTCCCTGCAGACACAACTCCATAATTCATGCAAATTGCTACTAACAAATTTTTATGCAATTTGCGATTAATTTCGTCCAGGGGTCGTTTGGTTCATTCAAATTCCAAAGAAGTGTGGTAATTATTCACTAGCGGACTTGAACACATTATGTAAGTTTTAATGAAAGAAAGTACAGATTATTAGTGGAGGAATATTCATTCTCACAGAGTGGAACGACGAATAATCCATTGCGAATATTAATGGCTTTAACGACAGTCACAACTATCTCATACCCCTTTACGCAGCTAAAGATTTTAACGAACGATAAAAAACGGACTAAATTGAAATCTCACTTTAAGTCTTGGTTACTCTGCAAAGAGATCGATTTGGTTAAGATCCGATGATAGCTGTGCAAGAGATCCATAGATCCATAATGCCTAAGGCTCTGTGTATTAGGCCTCATCATCACTTACCATCAGGTGAGATTGAGGTCAAGCGCAAACCCATTAATAATAATAAAAAAAATCTAATGGACGATCTTTAATGGATAGTCAGCTCTGTTTCAAATACTAAGACTTTGTTATCAGTGCATATGCAACAGCGGGCCGTCCGCCGAAAAGAGCGTTCACGGACGACAGCGGACGTGACGCTCCGTCCGCTGTCGACGGTGTGCGGCGGCGGCGGAGCGTACGCGGCGGCAAGCTATTGCAGCCTTTATTATTTTGATTATGTTGCCGCGAACTCGCGAGGGGCAACGAATTCAACACTGCTGATGTGAATCGTGCCCGCTGCTCTTTGAATAGAGCGGATAATCCGCTGGATGTGAACAGTGTCTGAGATTAACATATATCTGACCAAAATAACAGTTTACAGCAATAAAATCCTGTGTTCATGTAACAATAAAAGAAGAAATGTACTTAATGGAAATCTTAAATCTCTTCCAGGTAGTCTTGACCACCTTTCATGCTCTAAAAATCCATCATCACATCAGCTTAATTCAAATAAGGCCGAGAAAATCTTTTCAAAGTAATGTTTCTTGAAAAAGCTACTTTCGCCAAATTGAAAAGACCCAGCTCGAATACCGCAGTGGGACGTTTACGGGCCAAATGGGGATCGTTAGTGCCGAAGCGGGCGACACTAAGTGAACACAAACGGAACATTCCCTTTATTGACAGCCAATTCTTAGACAGTTTGCAAGTTATCGAGGACTTTTTATAGTCTTCCGCATTATATTTGAATGTAATTAAGGGCTTTTATAGTAAATCTTAAGGAAGAATGAAAAATCAAATGCGAGTAGGACTTAAACCTGCGACTGACTTATCGGGGTCTCGCTCTACCATACTAACATAATTCGTCGTCGTGAAATCTCCAGTCTCATGCGTACAGTATAGTGGTTCGTGGGGATTCCTCGACCAGCATATCCTCGATTAGAATACATGTTGAAATTGACGAGCATGGCTTTTTATACTTCATTCATTTATTCATATCAGTCCTTAGACGTCCATTGCTGGACAGAGGTCTTCCCCCAATGAACGCTGCCTTACCCGGTGCTCCGCTCCAGCCGCTTCCGGCCACCTTCTTCACGTCGCCGTCCATTTTATATAGTATTCCTTAATACATTTCGTAATAAGTACGAGTAGAATAGTAGAATTTAGTTTCGTTGATTTTGACTAGCATTCATTATTTATGATTAAACATACACCTGGAGTACAAAACTCAAACTTACAGAAGAGACTTCATGTCCAACAATGTTTTAGGGTTCAATAAAAACGTCTGTATGTCTGTCTATCCTCTATGAGATAAATAAGAAAATTTGACGTAAAGATTTGCATTGTTTTACACTTTGGTGTATTTTTTTTACCTTACGTGATACCTGAAGTAGTGGAATGCCTTACCTGGAAAAAATAAAAAGTTTCAATAAATGACGACTATAAATTGACCTTTATAATTAACACGTTACTAGGTCCTGAAACTGACGGTTTATTGAGAAATAAAACGTGATTATTTAAAAAAGTTTGAAGACACGACCTTTGCGCATCCCAGGTTACAGAACAGAGTTCTAGTCTCCCTACAGAGTTTTTAGTGTATCAAGCATCAAACTATGGCCAATGGGAGCTGGTAGCAACAAGCCGACAATGACCGAGTTACTATATCGTAAGAAACAGGAAATAACTATTGAAATAACTAAAACAAACTGAAGAAACATGAGCAAAGTTTTGTTAAAAAAGACGAAAAAGAAACATTTCAAAAACAATATTTTTCAATTAAATCAGACGTCCGGATTCCGGCGTTCATCAATATTGTTGGATAACACAGTTGGAAATTGCTTTGCACTAGAAAATGAATTTCTGGCCAGTCAGTTTAGCTAATATTTTTCAAATGAAATAAACTTAACACGAAATTGTATAAACAAAGATTAAACACTGATATGCGGTTGTGTTGCAACTTGTCATGCTTGTTAATAATGTATAGTAGTAATTAATATACCAGGGACAGAACTTTTGGGACCAAATACTAAAGATTTCTGGGTCGCTAAATATAGCTTATCGACATATCGAAACTATATTTTCCAATATTGAATGATGTATTTCTGTTTATTTTTATATAAATAAATAAACCAATAATTATTGTAGTAATTAAGTTATTTCTGTATCTATTCCAGTAATTCAAGTTCAAGAGTTAATAATAACTTTATTACATTTCAACGGTTCACAGATACAAATTATATTTCTATTTTTGACATACTTATTATTCAATTTTAAACTGCAAAAAAAGTATAAAGTGGTAGTAAAGTAGCTATGTATATCCGGCAATGAAAGTGATTTATCAGTTTATTCTTAGTTAATGAAAATTTGGATAAGGCTGAAACTTGAAATACAAATGAAACTTAATCTGTGTTCTACACTTAGAGTAATAAATAATAACAAATGATTTTGCAAACGAAAACAGACCTTGTCATTCTATGACGTGTTAATGACATAATGGAATTTATTGGACGACACTCCAAACAATATTATCAATATTTAAATAGGATTTAGCGATTTATTAACTAGCATCAGCGAGCTCAAAAAGGTATATCTCTGGTAATTACGAAATGTAATATTCATAAGTCGATGAGGTGGTCGAGAAGTAAAAGCGTTGTACTGCTAATCCAACGTGCTCTACACGCGTGGGTTCGAATCCTCCACCACCATCCTCGTCGATGACATACAAAGCTAAGCTATACATTTAGTATGTGAATAATCATCATTATCATCTGCTTGAAAGAATCCACAGCTGAACATAGGCCACTCCAAAGGTGTGCCACTGAACCCGATCCTCGGTTCTTCTTATCCAGTCACAGCCAGGCGCCTTACGCAGCTCGTCGCTCCATCTAGCCTGGGGGTGTCCTATACTACGCTTGCCCAGTCGCAGTCTCCACTCGAAGAACTCGTTTACCTCAGCGGTAATCGGAACAATATAAACAGAATTATTAATGTACGAACAATTTTAAGCTGGTATTTTAACTTCATATATTCAAAACAATACAATTTACCTTAAGAATCCTTCAACGAAAAATTCTAAAAATCTATTTATTTATGAATAAATAAACCAAATAAGCATATTTACGAAACTCCACAGACAAAGATAAAAGGAGAAAACATTATTTAATTTCGAAGGAAAGTCTGAATTTTTTTATGGCGACCGTTACGAATTACTTAAAGCGATACGCCCCTCAAATTCGCTTTGTTCAAAATTAGATAAATTATTTCCACAAAAAGATCCGTACAAAAGAGGCCGGGGAATGGAGAGCAATAAACATTGCGCCCGTCAAATTCACTCCGAATGCTAAATCGACGAGTCTTAGACGTGGCATCGCTGCGGCGCTGTGGAAGTCAGCACAAACGAGCGGCAAATAAAACGCTTATACGCAAGCTGCACTTTGGTCTTTTACCGTTATATAAAATGACGTGCGTCTATAGGCAAATCATAGAGAACATATCGGTAATAGACGATCTTAAAATACTGGTGTTTACGATTAAATGATTTGAATTTGAACCAGTGGACCTCCTCGTAAGTATTTCCAATATCATCCAATGAAATAAAAAGCCATATTGTACTAACGGGACAATCACGGTGTCGGATAAGCGTTTGACATTTAACTATTGTAGTTAGACGCCAAACGCTTATCAGAATATATCACATGACCCGTTATAGAGTAGATAATGGCTTTGTAGTTCGACGAATATTATCCGAAATGCTTACGGAGTAGGTCCCCAGGCCTGTCTCACTTCGCACTTTAGGTATAAAAATATATCTACGCATCGCAGCCCCGCTAGCCGTTTTTTATAGCATTTAAATCACTTCACATTGAAAATGAAACATTAAACGATCATGTAAAATAAAAATAACAAAAGGACTGTCAGTCTACACGTATTTAAGGAAACTTCACACCTACCGTTCCCACGCAAAGCAAACGCTCGTGTGTAACGTGTGGGCGCGGATTGTCGCCGCTACGGAAATGGCTTTGTTTCCTCCGCGCTACAGACGCGCACCCATCCGGCGGGAAATAAAATAATATCACATTATGGACGGCTAAAGTAAAAATAACCTGATGTCGGAGCAAGACTGAAAGCGCCCGTTTTCGTGAAATTAAATTGGGGAAAATGTTGTTGATGTTCGTACCACGTAGCTTAATGACTTGTGTTGTTTAAAGAGCTTTGCCTCTATACAGGATGCAGAATTAAAGTCTTTTATGTTAAAGGAATATTTCCCTATCAATTTTTACGATGTTGACGTAAAGGGACTAAGGGGAGAAGCCTTAACTTAAACCTCCAAATTGAAATTACTCTTGATGTAGAACATAATACTTAAATGAAGCTACACGTGTAAGGAATAGGTAATCTTGTTCATTTAATATTAAAAGTTTATTAACATCTTACACCGTTAGCCAGATTGGAGTGCGGATGCCTTTCGTTCGTAAACCACAGGGGTTCAAACCGGGCCTTAACTAAGGGTGTACAAAAAGGGACTGTATTCCCAAGTAGCATTTTACTCCATTTAAGAGTACACATTTAGTTCCCATGTGAACTTAAAGCATTATTACAGGTCACTCGTGATGTATAAGCTGCATTATTGCGATTAACACCACCTATACCTGTCTAAGGGACTTATAGGAGTGTAGAGTTATACTTTTATACGGTTGTTGGTGTTATAATACTCTAACAACTGTCCTTTAGTCAGCCGTCTGACTAAGAGCATTATAGGAGGGTAGAGATACGGCAATCGCTGTTTAACGGTCTACTTGTACGATGTTATACAGCTAGCATATTAATAGAACACACGTGGTCATTTATACAGCCAAAGGCTGTTATGTTTACTTGTTTTAGACTGTTATACAGCTGGTAGCTGTAGTAGGAGTTGTTTGTGGTCATTAAAATAACCTTTTTTACTATCTGTATAGAAATGTTTAAATGGTTCACATGTGCACTGTAGGCTGTTAAAAGGACTACATGTGTTGTCCATTAACTTCAATAGCAGTTTATTTGTCCACAAGTACTACTCTTATTTGCTGTAAGCTGAACATGAATGTGAATGTGATATTCTATTACACTTATCCCACAAGCTGACGTGTATTGTGTTTATTACGTCGCGTGCAAAAATTTGTGAAAATGAATAAAAAATCTTGGAAAATAAGAGCGACAACCGGTGGAATAAGAAGAAAAATTGCAAAAGAATATTCGCAAATTCGTCCCTCTTTATCTAGTTTGTTTACATTCTTTTAAATACCTCCTTGAACAACGTAGTGTCTTTGTAAGTGTAAATACTCTGACACCAAACTGTGTGGCTCACACGAAATCAAAAAGTGTTTTTTGTTAGTTTGTTACAAAATTTGTACTTTAGGTATTCATACTTGACTTAGTACCTGGGCTAGGCGATTTAACGGACAATAATTATTATTGCGGATCTCTAAAATTTCAGTATATGAAAGAATAAAACGAAGATCACAATTGACCTGAATTACATCTTAAAGCTGTACATAAGTTCACATTAGAATACATTTATAGACATTGGTTCTGTAATGGTACAAATGTGGGACTTCATATAGCCAACAGCATTCTAAAAGAACACATGTGAACCTATATACGCTCTAGCCGTATTTCATTTCCACCATTTTGTTCACGTAACCTAAAATATTTACCATATAAATCTCCAAAATTATCATGCAGATTTATCACAAAATACGCAGATAGAGCGATTGAGTTTGGGTTTCATGTTTTAATTAATTACCGTAGTATAATTATAATGCCAATATAATATCAAAAACTGAAAATTGTAGATTTCCTCTCAGCCAGTTTTAAATATTTTAAAATGAATATCGCGTTTTTACAGAGGCGCGTGAATATTTTAGCTGTAAATATGTATACATTTCACGATAAAGTTGCATTCCCATGGCATTTAACATTATTAAGTATTTAAAACAGGTATACTTGCCGCGTGTTATCATAAATTTTTATCCAATTGATATCCGCCGGAGTTAATGTTTCTGATGGCCGGGCGTACACACAAAACCAAACTAAATGAGGAAAATTTAATAAATAAAAGAAATAATTTAGGACACACGTGAACTTTAGGTAGCACTGGAGTACTTTTGTGGGATTTTATAACTGTGAAGGCTGTGTATTTAGCCACTTGTTACTCTTTATTACGCTCATGGACGTTGTATGGTTCACAAGTGTCCCATATAGCGCCGTAAGTCAGCCTTTAAGCCCGATGTTACTACTTAAACTGCTAATATAACGCTAATGTACAGCCATAGTGAACTTAAGGCTGTCTAATTTGTGCCCAAACTGGTTCTATAAGAGCTGTATAGCAAGCTATACAGCTCTTATACAGCTGACTTACACAGCTTGTGGAGTACATGTGAACCACTATACATCTTATATAGAACCCCGAATGCCACTTGGGTTTAGACTACAAAATACCTACATTGGGAGTGTCCATCAACTGCATGCCGGCTTCGTGCTAGCCACAGTTATAAAATATTAAATTGTAAATACAAGATAATTATATTTTAAATTTTTATTTTTGAATGCGTAAATCAAATATAAATATCTTTTATTTAAACTTAAATATTCTATAATACTGCAGCTAGCGCGCAGGCGACATGCACTCGTTAGAACTCAATTTTACTGACTTGCAGTACCTACGCAGTCAGTCTGTTACACCCTGTTTAGAAAGAAGTTGTCCAGTTACAAACTGACATAGCTGCGTTTTTATGGAGAAAATAATCTTATGCATGTGGAGTCCCCAATAAGCATTGGGCCCGCAAGGACAGTATGCACATGCATGTTGTGTGGGTATGCTGATAAATACAGGGATAAATATGATCTACTGTAACTGGCAGGAAAATAGAAAAAAAATATTCGTGAAAAACACGCATAAATCACCGTTAGGGCGCTTGTGCTCTACGCCCGATACGAACCGTCAAAATACGAAACCAACTATTTATTTGAACGCATTACCCTGAGCTCCATCATCTGAAGCCCGAATATTTTTATTTCGAGATTTAATTTTAACGGACCGAAATAGCTAGTTTGTACTATTAGCATGAACGCTTGTGCACTACGGCTGAGCCGTCATTTAACGGATGAGCCGATCTGCGATGTGATTTAAACTTTATAGTATTATCATTAGATCTAGGGAATTAGAATTAATACAAACTTTTAAACTTCCAACTTAATCTGGATATTTATTCTTTATCATCTGTTTATTATTAGAGATATAATCGGCCCGATTCTGAAGCTACACATTTAAAATTTGACAGCGCTAAAATTGGTTTCAGCTTTATCTTCATAATACTGTGTGACAAGGATAGCAACAGTTTTAATGCTGTCAAATTTTAACGCTGTGCCTTCAGAATCGAGCCCAATAGCAACATGTAAAAAAATTCTGTTCGATGTGAACATAAAGAAAAGTTTGGTTTATGAATAAAATATAGGTTTATAAAGGAGCAATTCAATGTATATGTTTTTAGTATTTTTGACAACTAAATGAATGAATGTATGAAGTAGCGATACGTCGCTCGCGTCGATGCCGCTGTGTCGACTAGGGATGCGCCGACAATAGCCATCAAACCAAAACGTAACATGAAAATAAAACAATACAGCCACCATAATGGCCAGAATATTCGAATCTGCAGGCAGTGCCACAGGGGAGTGCCGAACTCGAAAAAAAATTACGGATCGTATTTTGACGGACTAGGATCAGGCATAGTGCACTAACGCTCTTTCTGTATCAGAAAATTATACTATTAAAATATTTAAACAAACCAGGAGATATACATTCATTCTATCTTTAGTACATACAGGGCCAATTTTACCGGCGAATAACTTCACTATTTCCCGCATGACTTGTTACAATACCCCATCTTTTCAATCCCAAACGTATACATACACCGGCGCAAACATATCAATGTTGGATATTCTGAATATTCATCAAGCCCGGCTGTACGCTCTGAATCCCGTAGCGTGCTGTGTAAATAGTAAACACCCGGTAAAAAAATATATGGTTTTTTTACCAGTAAAAATTACGAATGGCTCCGCCGGTGCGATGAATGTTTGCTCTCAATAAGATTCGCTGTGTGCGTTTTGAAAACGTAAGAATATGTTGAATCTAGTAGGGGTGCACGATTAAAAATAATAAATTAGATTTTGAAATCGTAATAAAGACTAATGTCCCAATTGTGCTAAAAAAATTTATCATGTATAGCCAACTGCAAAATATCAATCGTTAGAAAATTTTACAATTTCCGAAATCTGTGGAATCCATTAAATGAAGGGTTCTAGTTTTAGCGATAGACATAATATTTTTGAAGTGGCAACACAACAACCTACAGATCGGGACATCGATACAGAGGTCCTACCTAAGTCTTCCCATTGCAGAATTCCCATCTCAGATTTCGGGACTCCCGGCCTAATATCCATAATTTTCAAGTCTGGCAGATGTGTTAACCACTGCAGTACTCGTACTAGACGAATAGCACGAACAATATTTGCGTATTTGCGGTTCTCCAAAGACTAAATATAAATATGGTCGAGGAAATTGTTATAGTCTTCTACTCTAAAGCCTAACTCTTCAGAGCTCCACACAATTATACCTCAAAAATGTACGGCGAGGTGTTTAAATTTGTTTTTTTCTATAATTACGTAATTCATCCATAAACCACGAAAATTTTAAAATTCTGTGACTTCACGTTTCTGAGGTAGATGCCTGTGACAGACAGACACGGTTAGTAATATAGCTCCGTTTGGACCCTTCGGGTACGGAACCTTATAAAGGGCTAACACGAGCGGACGATAAGAAGCGATAAGTTTACAGGAAACATAAAATGTGTACAAAGGAGGGCCGTCTTATTCTCTAACTTAAAGACAGATAAAATCTGCCAGTATCATCTGAATAGACTCCCAAACTTGAATCGATTTTCAGTACACAATACAAATTTTCAATACAGTAGCGGCATGAAGTTAAGTATTATGAGCAACGAACAATGTCCGCATTAATTATTATGATTACAGTAGATATGAGTATGCCTATCGGTAAAGCAATTTAAACACAAACTCATTGATTTCGGTATTTAAAACGTTTCCGTGCCCAACAGACTACGGATGTCACGGAAACATGATCGTTGTCCACACGCGAAGTGAACTGTGAAAACATAATTAAAAAATATTCTGATAAAATCAGTATTTTGCCGTTATTGTCGTTCAAAAAATGGAGGTGATTATTGGTGCAGATATGAAATCAAATTAAATACAAACTTTAAACGAAGTAGCTGTCCACTGTTAGTGTAATTGGAAGAAAAAATATTCCTTATTTATTTGCACCCCAAGTTTGCTTGCGTGATTTTGGAATTTTCGACGCGCAAAACTACTAGTATTTTTTACCTTTCTTACGGGAGACATGACAGATCAAACAGAAAGAATATCGGTTCAATGGGTCGGGAATTATAAATTATACTACAATATACCCGCGACTTTGGCCGTATGTAAATAAATACGCCCTAAATTCCTTAATAGGTGGAAATACCGTTATTTTATTTTAGGAGCCGGTACAACTGGCCTTGATAGAATATCAGTCTCAACATCCTACTATCCTACTAATATTATAAATGCGAAAGTTTGGATATTTGGATGTTTGTTACTCAATCACGCTTCAACCACTAGACGGATCGTGATAAAACTTGGCACACATATAGGTTAGTCCTTGAATAGGATATAGGATAGCTTTTATCCCGAAAAAACATCCCATTCCTACGGGAAATACATAACAATTTGTGATGTTAAGTTGTCCACGCGGACGAATTCGCGGGCAACAGCTAGTACTTTATAAGCGCGAGTGAGAGGCATTCGAAATGGATTATACCGGTATTAACCTCTATTTACCCGTATCTAACCCTGCTTTTATTATTCAACGACCACTCATTATAGTGAAATGTAAACTTAGGCAGTGCCATTTCTATTTGAATAACGCATTCACGTTTTCTCTCAGGATCCAGTCAGGTTTCAAATCATCGCTAATGTTCTAACACAACGTAAGTCAAAATTAGTAACTTTACAGGAGAGCGTAATGATCAGTACTTTAAGAAGTTTGTTGAAGTTTTAATCCGCCCAAATATTTTTTTTACAGAGACTGTCGTTGCATTTTCGGCAACCCCTTTACAACGGCGGTTGCACCGTTGGCACCGCCCTAGGGTCGCCCCTATGTCTATGCATACTCTTCTATCAGTATATACGTTTATAGACAAACATGCCTACTTAAGATTTTATACCCATCCTTCCTATAAATGGACTTGTGGTTTGCGCACATTTCAACGTTCATGTAACTTCAACTCCATCCGAACCGTCGATCACTATCCATAAATGGATTTACTTCTGTCACCACAATCACAAGACCTACCCACCTCTGCGCTCCTCTTTCAACTCTCTCTTATCGAAAGGGTAGGTAATAAATATGAGAGGTCTATCTGTAAAGGTTACCTGGTATGCATCGCGTGTTTTCGTTTTAACAACATGGTGGTACGATACTAGAACATCTGTCTGTTCACACGGCTCGGGCACATATCGCTGAATAAATAATTTTCGAAGTATTTCGATGGTAGCATTTCTCAACTTATGTAATAAATAAACATTTTGAAGCAACTGTTCGTGTAACTTGTATCTATAGCTCAATTTACTGTGCTTTAGTAGGTTATAGCGATAAGGCCGGCTCGACCTGGAGGGGAGATACCGTAGCGTTTTCTTCCAATGCGAAACATCCTAGCATTTTTCGCGGGGGGAGGAGTCAGTTTTAATTACCTATTAATACAGGAGCACCAGCCTATCCGTACACGATTGTGTACTTATATTCTTGTAGGGCTGGTAGCAGCGAGCGTGCGAGTATATCCGATCGAGAGGGATAACGTTACACATCAGCAACATAAGTGCCTCTTTTTTTAACTATAGCAATTATCGCTCAGCGCCACACACTAGTCCGTATTCTTAAAAAGGTATAATAGTAAGTACATACTATCCAAAACAGAACAATAACAGCTTTTCATAAAATTGGTTGTTAATATCAACTGGTGAGCCGGCAATCCTGTAGTGCTTACTTTCATCCCTACTTTTACTTTGCGGGCGACTGGCAGGTGTATATTTAGTATTCTTTGCTTGTACGATGTCGCTATGAAACCCACACGTAACAAATCGAACAACACATTCAGAAACAGTCTGTGCGCTATGATAAATGACCAACTTCATTCTAATTTTAAATCTATCATCTTTGACTAAGGTACTAGGTCTCACTTAATTCAGAATTTGACCGTATATTTATGTCGATCAACCCTTGAATCTTGAGATTGACAATATTTAATTACAGAAATAGTATCTTGGGTAATGTGATTGCCAGGCTACTTGCTCAAGAAGGATGCCAATTTTATTTTTACATTTGTATCCGTAGGTTTAAAACCTGAATTCCTGTAACGTCATGTTACTTATACTTTCGCCGGAAGCACCAATACTTAGGTAAATCAAAAGCAGCATCTAAACATTCGATGTGATTTGATTCTTTACTTTGGTTGAGATCTGACGATGGCTATATAAATTATGAGGATTAGAGGATTAGATGCGACCACCTAAATTTAATTCCAATATTCGAAAACAAACGCTGTTTGCGATTCGGAAACAAAATATACATGTACGTTAAAGGGACAACAGCAGTTACAAGTTTGTATTACAACAATAACTTTTCAGTCCACTTCGGTTTGTCTTTGTAATATCTTAGATCACTTAAGTGATTCAGACAGAGCTTGGGGAAAATGTACTTCCCAAAAATACAAGGGCACAAACCTAACAGTACCGCTCATGCCCAACGGCGAAACCAACACCAAATTCAATTACCTACGAGTTACTCTGTTCGGGAACTGATTGATTTCCGACTGCCAATCGGGCACAAAGGTCCCCGCTTGTTTTGACGTTTAGCCTGCAAATGAATCGGGCACAATCGCTAACAATCGTAATCCGATTAATGGTACAACGGTCCAAATTAATATCCTTCAACTTATGTTTAGAGTTGAGAGCTTTGTTGTGTCTCAATTTTGTTGTTGGGGATTCATTGTAATCGTTTGTAGATTGAGATTTTAACTAATTAAGTATACTTTACGGGTATTAATTAAAGAAGGCTTTTGTCTAGCAGTAGATATCTTCAAAAGACAGTAAAATAATCAAAAACTAATGTTGCCAAATTATTTACTTTCGTTCCAAGTCAATCATTGCAATCGTTTCAAAAAGGATCGTTAAAAAATCGTGTAATCTGAAACACACCTTTACAGTGTACAATAAACTACTGCGTTTATGTATCTGTACTATCTTAAATTTCAGCTCAATCAGTCCAGTAGTTTCCGAGTTATCTAGATTGTCTAAGATCAATAATTCTTTTGTGGGGCTGTGCGTGCGTTACTACAATAAGGTTCCGAATGAAATTATTAACTTGTCTGAAGAAAAATTCAAATCTTCTATAAAAGTTAATCTGTGCAAGAAAGCCTACTATAAGTTAGATGACTACTTAAATGATAAAAGTCCATGGAGTGCTTGATGGCTCAGCATAGGTAGACTTAATGATTGTAATGAATAAGATAAATCAAAGGTAGGGCCCTGTGCCGTTGGGTTTGTTGCCACTTCTTCCCCTCGGTTATACAGGTGGAAGTGGAGTAGATTTAGGCAGAATTTGACGTCAAAAAGAGAATTATGTGTTCCAATTTTGAAAATAAATATTTTGATTTTGATTTTGATTTTGATAGACAGACGGACAAGAACAAGCTTCGCTGTAAGGGAAACCTTTTGACAGATCATAAAAACCTATGTTACAAGATGACATCACTTATTACGCTTTTCCAAAAGAGTTTCGTTCACATTAATGAATGTAAAACGAACTGTTTTAAAACACAATGTTGGTATGTGGGATACTAAGTCCCATCCCAGCCCAACAGGAAAGGTCGGCGCTTCCTTCCGTCCCGCTCTGGGACCGCCTTTATTATGACTTTATTACGCACAATGAAAATCATATTTACTGAGATAGAAAGAAGACATAATAAACACATGCGGATGAAGAATGGGAGCGCGTCCTTTATACGAAATATCCAGGGGTGTCCCAGCGAGCATCTGGCATATTTTCTGCTTATTACAGCGCACAAAGAATCTCAGAAACTCTATTCGTGACGCGCGTCTATTGCGACGCGTTGACACATTCGTGCATTATGTAATGCTGCTGAGACTGGCGCATTTTTCATAGCGAGATTTGAGTAGTACGCTCAGCACACCTGTCACCTTTCTCCTTTCAGGCGGGAATATTACATTATGTGTCAAAAGAGCCGCCTTGGCGACGCCGTGTTAAAGTAAAACGTCTCGACGACACTATTATGACGTCATAGTGTTGCTTTTAGACGCACTTAGAGCTGACAGGGACTGGGAGCCATCCTGATAGTCCTGGAATTGATTGGCACAACAAACAAAATGTTTTGTCGTTTTTGTGTAGTGTTTTCATCGGGGTAACGCCACGCGAACGCATCCGATTGCTGACCACAGATGCGTGCGGACGTGTCGACACTGCCATGACATGTGAAATGTGTTTTTTAACGTCTGCTACGCGTGGTTATTCAAGTTTTCGGACTATGTGGGTCTAAGGGGTCATAATAACATCTAGTGAAAATCTGCACGCGGTGCATTCAATTGGACAGCCAATGACGCTCAGATAACTAAATTAACATCGATGCACAAACCTACCTAACGCTAAGATACGTGATGCAATACATTACTCCTATGACATCAAATAGATTGTTTCCCACAAGAATTTTATAATAAATAACACACATTAAGTTATGTAATAAAATGACGTCATATATCATAAACATAAACACCAATAGCAATTGTTTCGCTTCGTCGCAGACATTGGCGGCGACGTTACACGCTTTGTTGTTCCTACACAATAGACTATTAGTTCTTTGCAGTGTTCCAGCGACATTATAGAGCTAGTGTCAGTGTCATTACCGTTCTCGGCTTGACATTGTGACAATGGAGTTCTAGCGCTGCCAGCAAGCTGCTGGAATCGTCACGTCGCATTTTAAAAGCTTTACTATTTCCAGTGTTTATCTTGAAAGAACATGGTTTTTAATTACCGTGATGACATAATTTATAAACATCGTGGTTTATGATGACGATTATGGTCTTCTTATGTTTAGCAGAATATTGGATGAATAGATAGGGAATAACTCGTTTGGGTTTGGATAACAAGAAAAAATCGTAAGAAACGTCGAAAAAAGCGTATGTAATGTGCGTGAACCCGCACTGAGCTAGTACGGTGGACTATGACGCATGCGCCCTAGATATGAAGAATAGATCTTATACACACACGCATACACTTGACGCACTACACATAATGGGTGCAATACACGGCACTCGTCACCACTTCCTTTACTATACATCTACCATAAGAAGAAAAAACATTAACAAAGCAAATTAAGAAAATGAAAATCAAACGCTATTCTAATAAAGAGTTTCAATGGATCGATTCTTTTCACAAACGGCCGCATTGTACCTTATACTGTAATTATCGAGAAAATAACCGTAGCTAAAATGCACCAAGCGTTATAATTACGCTTATAGCGTTATTCTACGGCGCCGTAAGGGTTAGGGCTCTAACACACGACCGACTTTTGAGTCGGATCGGGGCGAGCTCTGCCGATCCGTTGTCGAGAGCGGGAGGTAAGAAATAATCTGTCGTGGCGAGGCTTATAGTTTTGTGGTTGGACAGTGATTTGAGCGCCGACTACGCAAATAATCTAGTTACGCTAATAACCAAGTAACCATCGAGTTATACTATTATAAAAAAATAAAGACAATCCATCCAGGTTCTCTGAATTGCTAAAAGATAGTAAAATAAACGTCGAATAAAATGTGATGATTTAACTTCTTTTTTTTTTAGTTTTCCTGATAAATCTCGGAAAAATCTATTTATCATGAAATTTTTATAATTTTGCCTTTTTTGACGGGCAATATGTAAGCTTCAAAATTTCAGTTCAATCGGTCGGACAGACTGACTGATACTGATGGATAAACAGACGGACGATAAATCCTCTCTATTCTAAAAATTCAAAAGTTAGTTTCTCATTACAACAAAAGCAAATTATATGCGATCGTGCTATAGTTATTCAACTAATTTGTCGGTGGTCGTCCGTCGCCGACACCGGTTGACTTTGACGAAAAAATCTTACCAACGACTTAACTATGGGCCAACTGAAAGTTGTTCGTGTGCTGAAGAACTTAGTTTTCAGTTTAACGCAACTGAAACCTATTTTTAAAAACTCGTTAGCAAGTTAAAAGTGCACGCAAATAAAGTCTTTATTAAAGTAAAATTTTAGTACTTCACTATATTATTTTACAGAGTTCGTCAACTTACACCTTGCCATGTAATTATAAATTTCGTGTTAATTATAAGAAGTTATGATTTTACATGTTTTTGGTTCGTGGAAAAACGTCGTAAGTTCCCTGGAGCACAGCTAAATACTGTACTTAGTTCTGAATTTTTTTAGTAGAAGCGCTTATATGAGACTGTTCTAAAAAGTAATCAAAGTGTACATCATGCACAATGTGCTGGTTCCGCCAATTAAATTTCTTTTTTTTGGTTTCCTTGGAATATCTCAGATATTATAACTATTTCATTTGTCAGGAAATTTTACATATCAGTACGAACATTTCAGCTTAATCGATCTAATAGTTTTCGAGTTACACGACTGACAGACATCGGCAGACATAAGCTACATTATAAGGGAATCCGATTTGGTGAAACCCTATAAACAAACCCTTGTACCTACCTAATACTGTTATGCTGTTGGTTTTCCTAAATAAAATAAAATAAAAAATAAAATAAAGAGCCCACGTAAAACGCAACAGACTACAGTTTTGACTGAACCAGTGGTTATTCGTTTTTAACATAACTATTTTAAAACGGATTTACGTCACAAACACAAGTGCAGTAAGTAAATGACAACTCAGTAGTTCCTACTCCACCCTTTGATAATCCGAAACCCAAAGTAAACATTAAATAACCCATCAAAGCGTAATAAGTAACTTACTATGCCGCTACAATTGGCGAACACTATTGAGTACTTTTAAAACGGAGGGGATGGCCGGGCCTCCTCGGAAGGCCATTGACAGTCAGCACGTGACACGAAACGTAAACGTAACGAAACGCGCGACGTTTAACACTCGGGTTTCATTGTTGGGGGTGCAAGTCAAAGAGGAAATCCCTAAACTTATATATTATGTATGTATTTTGCAAAAGTTTTCAAAGCTCTAGGTTTACAATTACGCGTCTGCTGGCACACATTTTCATACAACATAGCGCCGTAAATTTCTTCTTCTTCGTAACCGATATTTTTTGGAAATATACGAGATACGTACTCGTATTATCGTTATCTATCGTTTTTACTTTGTCTATACCTGTATTAACACTGACTTTCTGTACTGTCGCTCATATTCTAGACTGTGGTCAAGAATTTGAACGATTATCTACTTATCAATTATTACTACATTTTC
Organism: Esperia sulphurella; assembly: GCA_947086405.1. Classification (NCBI taxonomy): domain Eukaryota; kingdom Metazoa; phylum Arthropoda; class Insecta; order Lepidoptera; family Oecophoridae; genus Esperia; species Esperia sulphurella. The sequence goes on from OX352272.1 coordinate 4,760,530, forward strand.
CCGCGATTTTCACTAAAACAGTTAATAAAATCCCATGAAAAGAAATTTCCACATTTACCACCCGTGTCACATTTTCGTCGCAAGTAACTGATTTTACCTGACCTTATTCCGATCCCAGCTTATCACTTATACCACATCCTACAGCTTTATGAGAAACCTCATGTGGTCTTAGCCGCACCTATAATAATAAAAAAGAAAAATTGGATTTGGATCTTCTTGCCATTTTGCTTCTCTCTATAGACATACTTATTTTCGCTCAACAGTTCACCTTACTGTTAAGAACAATAATATTATTACAAATAACCTATCTAATTGGTTTGTTATGACTCGTATTCCTATAGGCATAGTTTATAAGAGTTACCATCAAGTTGTGTTTGTGATGTATCGCTCTAGCCAGCAATGTACTCAGAAGCTAGACGATCTTTCCTTTCTCACTTGTAATCAGGGCCTGAATCTTGATTTTAGTATCTACGAAAATTGCTACGCACACTACGCTGCTTAGAAAAAAAAATCTGAAAATATATACGTTTATATAATTAATATATTGAACGATAACTAATCAAAGGATAGTCACGTTAGTCTATATTTGCGACCATAAACCTGACTTCATTAAGCATCATATTTACCTACGAGCCTATATTCATAGTCCATACAAACCGACGAGCCTACAACGTGCCTAATTCCCCGTGCAAATACAAAACCACATCTTGACCTAACCCTTACAATATGTCAATCCAAACATCCTTACCCATCGATTAACCCACGGGCGCGTGAATACGTGACCGCCGCTGTTTTCCAATCAGCGACACTCGGCACTCGAGTGCCTTCTCCGCCAGGTGTACCTTAACACTGGTGTGCACGGTGTCGCTCTGTGTCTAAAGTCAAACGTGAGCTATAACAACAACGTGTGAGAGCACTTGCTGGTCTATTTCCCGGAGCAAGTCAAACAGCGGCTCAGGGCTGACTGCGTAGCGGGCCAAGTGTTTGGCGACACTCTCTCGACAATGAAAGCCCTTTGAGTGTTTGCATCCGCCCGCGTAGTATGTCTTTACATGGCTTTCGTCAATGAGATTTATCAAAATTGAACTACCTTAATGTTTGTTTTGAATAGAACATAAAGTCGAGGCTCAATCTACGAGTACAGCCTCGTGGTGTAATTTTTCGTACAATTCAATTCGGTACTCTTTATTTCACAATAAAAAAAACAGACATCTTCTAGCCCACCTTTGAGTAGTTTGAATAGCTGAGAAAGGTTATGCAAATGTAGAAGTATTTGTATCGTTTATGCATACTTGGAACGAATCTGAGGAGTTCAGAAGACGTATAGTGTGAAGTGTGACGTGTACCGTGTTTGATCGTAGAATTTAGAGTGAGTGGCAATGGTTTTGTAAAGACTGAAAAGAAAGATCGTGAGTAGAAGAAACAAATTGAAATTAAAAAATGCAGAAAAGAGAAAGGATATGAGCATCTCTGCGACGACGAAACTTCTTTAAGAATCAGAATGGATTATCTATTCAAAAATACATTATTTGCTATTTTTGTGCCAAAAGAATTAGGTACTAAATAAGTACTTGCAGATAGCAAGAATTACAAGTCCTCGCTAGTAAGAAGAAAAAAGGTAGAAAAAGAAAAATTGCTGCCCATGCCTTCAATTTATCTCGAATATATCCTATGTAGGTTGTGATTTTGAATAAAATCACTTAACTCTGTTTTATGTGATAATTAATCATTTCTGTAGCCACAAATATTAACATACAAACGATTTTTAACTGAGTTTCGTGAGCCAAAAAAGAACAATTAATTTAAACAATAATTCATTAGTATTAGAAAGGAAAAAAATCAACTTGCAAATTTAACGACTAAGATCAAAAGGACAAAGTAATTACCAAGGTGTACGGACACAGTTTAAAATAGACGAAGCTTTGTTTTCTTGTTGCTAGGCGAAAAATTCACAAGAAGTCTATCAAATGCGCTCATAACAATATAAGTAATTAATTTGCTATTAAAAAAGGTTTTTGTTTGAAAATCAAAGACAAAAGGTGTTTATGTTGCACGGTTTTAAAAAATAATTTAGGTTATTTCATTACACATTTATAGCTATAATTTCCCATTTAATTTAATAGCCTGTCGACATCCACCGGCTACCTTATTTAGGTGTTCAGTCATCAATCAACACGCGGTCTCCACTCCAGCACCGTCGACCTTAATGGTTCTATTATATACGTCACTTGAATTCAGCTATCTAATTTTTAGTTATTCCTTTTCAAATGTCATTCCAGATATATTCACCGCCAAGCATAGTCGTCTCCATAGCAGCACCAGCAAATTTTAACTTCTGGACCAGGCCTGTAGTACAATTTTAAATTTATATTTTGGACTGCAATGGAAAAAGCCCTCTCAATAAAATGCCCAAGGGATAACACCTCAGTGCCCCGAGTTTCGAATAAACAGGGATAAATAAGAAGAACAGTCGATAATACTGTGGGAAATGTTCCAAATGTGATTCATAAAAGCCTCCCCGATCACACCCACCTGAGCATTGAAAGTACTCTTCCTGCCTCTAAGTATATTTCTCATTATGAGCTTAGATCATTACGAATTGTAGGAGGTAAAGGGAAATATAATGGTTTTATAATGTTATTGCGATGTAATATTACGTAATTTCTGAAGCTTAATTTTGCGATGTTTTACATTATCATCTACAGCTATAAGTATACTGTTAGATTAGGTATATGACAAAATATGGGAGTTTTTACCATAATCAACACGTCGGACAGGAAGATTGGTGATCACTGATCACCATAGTCGATAATTTCAGCATTTCATATCTGTGACATTTTCATTCCTGAGTCAAAAATCACAACATATGAAAATTAACGCACAAAGGATGCTCTTGGTCCATTACTATCGTACGATATGTTATAGTGTTATTTACTACTAATAATTATTCAAAAAATAAAATTCCAGATTTCTTTTAAGTACGCCTCAGACAATCAATCACTTTCGTTATATACTTATCTATCTCTGTTCGTAAACCAAAAACATATTTTAGGCCGCTCTCCAATCAAAGTTGAAAGTTAAGAAGAATAAAAACTTTGCCCGCAAAGCATCCGTCGCTGACTAGAAACAAGTTTTGAGCGGACGATACCGGGTTGCACACGATCTGAACTGTCGGAGGGATTTCAACTGACTGATCACTTTAGCAACCTACGGTTTTGGACATTTAATATTTATCATAGATTTGACTCCCTCGTTAGAATTTAAGAAAATCAATTTTATGTTTATAAAAAGGTATGTCAAATATATTAATCTAAAAGGTGATTATGTTGAAAAATGATAATATGTAATAAAAATATACTGTAACATATTCACTATTTCTTTTATGTATGTATATGAAATATTTGTTATGCAGAATGGGTTTGACTGTTATGTTTATGACGTGTTAAGCGGAATATTGCGGATACTCTGAAAGTCAACAGAAATGCACCTACCACAATATCGCTATAGTGGACTACTTATTCATAAATTGGTTATTTAATCTGAATTTGGAAAAAAAACTACTGTTGGGCAGAAAGTCCATCACACCGGTTTAAACAGTTCAACGGATTACCAGCTGAGGAATGGCCTTACGAGCAGATCCGTCCGACAAATCACCAATACCAAATCTGGTAGTGTGTAGCACCCTGATGAGAGGCCGCTGGAGGAAATTACCAACTTACTTACGCCTGTCCTTCATTCTGACGTGTCAGCTGTCAACTAATTCATGACTGAATGGCAACTTTAATTTCGTGGAAAGGAAAAGACAGTGACTGAATAATGCTAAGCCATTTTTAAAATTGCTGGAAAATAAAAAGTTTGTATCTTAAAAAAAAATATCCTCAAGTATCAAAATTGCTTTATAAAAAGTTTACGAAAAACATTGAGTAACTGTGGACGAAAACGGAAAGTAATCGTCATAGTTACTTTTACTAATTTTAACTAAATAAATTGCTGAAATAAGTAGTTATTTTGAAGTGGAAAAAAGCTACTCTACTCTTCAAAGAGAAAGGAGCGATACAAATGAGTCAACTCTTCACAAGTTGCGTAGTTCTCGAAGCAAGGTTGAGTAACCTTAGGCCCATTAATCAGGAGAACTTAATTGGACAACCGTTAGGGCACAGACAGCCGCGACAGACTGAACGTTATAAAATATGTTTTGCCTAATAATATACTGTATACAATCAATTTTTTTCATCAAATACTAATTAAACAAATAAATAACTGAGGACAACAAAAAACAAGCAGAAGACGTATATAATACATTTTCTCCTGTACAATGATAATTACAACCAAGAATGGCAAGGACCAACTTGAACAAACTTATCTGTCCCCATGGGGAGTCGAACGCATAACCTCTGGCGCACGAATTCAACGACCTAGTCACAAAGCCAAAACGTGGCAATCTAAACATTGACTCAAAAGATTAATATCTTATGGGATTCAATAAAATATCACAGGCTCAGGGAAAAACATAGTGAGGAAATGAGCTGAAATTGTAAGGCGTGTCTGCAAATCCGCGCACTAGTTCCTGTAATCTTACAAACAATTCTGTCAAAGTGCTGAGGTGTGCGGGCGGAGAGAACTGCACGCTGATTGGCCTGGTCAATATCTCGTCATGTCGTGTCTGATGTGCTGCCAAAAAATATTCATCTTACATGAGTGGGACATGCTGTATACATGCTGTTAACGTGATATGCCTAAGATTAGGGATTATTTAAATCACACGAAGCTTTACAGAGACCGAAATAATTTCACATAACAAATTCGCCTCACCGTGTCGTCGGCGGGATTGCGACCGCAGTAACCAGAACAACCGCGTTTGCACTAACCATTGCCAACTTACGCTACAACAAAATTAATGCCAAATTATGTTGTGGGAAATATTCTTTATTAGTCGAGCCTATTTTGTTCATTAGTTGAACTAGTAGGGTTAAATAGTGTAAGCTCTAGTTACTCTGTAATGCAAACAAGGTAACACTCGCTCTGGACCAGTGTAAAGGACGACAGTTCGTGCGCCCTCGTTGCGAGGGTAGGTAGGCCTATGTAAAAAAATATATACTAGTGTTTCCTTACGAGGCTGGCATTTACTCGTACATATTTGAGTTACAATCCTAAAAACAATAGGGCTCATGCTTGATCTTAATCTTACCTGATTGAAAGTGAATATGAGGGCGAAAACGGAACGCGTTTACCCAGAAGGTAACTCTCTTCCTTTAAGGATATCCAAGTTATATGTAGCTGAAAAAACATAAACCGACAAAGAATTCAATTCCTGAGCAGTCCGCATAATGAATGATATAGCAAAACGATTTCAGCGTATCTGTGGTAGGTTAACTACATAGGGATGCATTCCGGCACTACGCCGCGTCGTCCGGTGGTGGAAAGGGGATGAGAAACTATATAATTGTATAGATTATCTCACGGCTATGTCACGCGGAGAGAAAGTACTTGAGATATTTCAATATCTTCAGATAGGGAATTTTACTTAGAAATAATTTCAATTTATTTTTAAAAATAAGTTTATCAACGATTTTTGAAAAATAACCTGTTTGAGCCGGGAGAAGAAAATTTGTCGAACCGGACAAATATTGTATTTTTATGATATCGAAAGGGTCAATCATAAGAATCAATTCGATCTAAGTAACATAGTATCTTAAAGTAAGACCATGAACTTGACATTTTAATACTTAAGGGTATCCCCAAAATATTTAAGAAAACAAACATAAAATAAAGGAAAAGTTAATTTAAATAATAAGAAAACCATTTTCCTATACAACATTTTAAATTTAATGTTAAACATGGTCTTCCTTTAAGATACTATGTTACAATCATCTATCACGATCACTGCTTAATGTTAAATGCTCAATAACACTCACCTGTCCATGATTGACGAACCCATGCCTCTGCGCGATGTCATCCACATGATGCGCGCCGTCGGGCACGTGTATCGCGAACTGGTTGTGGTACATCTGTTCGGGCAGCCCACCGCACACGTGCAGCGCGGCCAGCAGCGCCAGCGCACGCCATGCCGTCACCATGACACTGACAGCGACGCGAACACCAATCACAAGCCACACAACCACATCTGTCGCGTGACGTCACACTACTCACAGCACACACAGTACGATATCAGAGAACACTCGTTCGAACACCGTATGTCATCCCACCTCCAGTTACCTGCAAAATAGAAAACGCTGTCGTTAAATTAAGGCCCCAACGTTTTATCACCGAAAGGCTTAATTAAAAAGCTCTCTAATTGTAACGTCTACCCGCTTTCGAACACAAAAGGCGCTCGGGGGATATTAAAATTTAATAAAGTGTAATTCCCGCTGCTGCGCGCTTTATTTGGCTTTATTTTTACGTTCGGACGAGCGCTATAAATATAAAAGGAAAATTTGGGACGCGATATAAACATATTTGCGGGCGCGGGGCGGCTCCGCAAATCACGCCCCAGATAAAACGCAATAAGCGGACGCACAAACGCGAACAAGTTAAAAAAATCCCGGGGAAATCCCAAGATAATCCAGATAAGCCACGCGGGCAAAGTATGAAAAGCCTGACCGTGAATATATCAAAAATATTTATGAAATTTTATTTAGGAAATTTATCCGGAAGTCCACGAGTGAAAGTAAAACCTTTGAACTAAATATTCTGTGTCATTCGTCGGTTTCTCTTTGAGAGCTTTTATTTTTGGATAACCTTGTGAATATTTCAAAGAACACTTAGAGATGGAAATCGTGGTTCTATCCTTTTAATGGTAAGTATGATAAATTTATTCAATATTTTTATCTGTTTGCCGTCGTTACAGTTAAATATACACATTTGCATAATACCTTTGTAATCAAACTAATTTTATAAATGTGAAAGTATGGATGTTTGTTGTGAAATGTGGTAAAGTGACATAAATCCTGGATTTATACAGGATTTTAAAATGATCAAGAAGCTGTCTCTACTATAAGGAATAGAAAAAAGGCCGACAGTGGAGTATCTTTAATATTGATGATAGCGCATTTAACTTAATCTAAATAAGTAAAACTGCATTCAAATATTTTAAAAAGGATCTATTTTTAACTAACGTACTTCCTTGACACTCCGTTAAATTTCATTCATGGTCATCCTTTAATTTAAGACACAGTGTTTCATAAAATTCAAAGCTGATGTTTTCGCATTTTTCTCTGTTCGAATCTCGGCTGAATGATGCATCTTTTCAAAATTCTTTGAATGTAATTTTACTTATTTTTAAAAATAAAGATATGTTTCCTTTCAATAAAATGTACTATCATCAATATTGTAGATAGTTTCCCTCTACTGATAGCCTTTTATTTCCATACTGTACATACCACAGAATAAGCCTGTTAGGGTAAACAGCTACATACTTAGTCATCAAACGTAAATTTATAGTAGAACGTAAGTTAAGAATATAAGTCACGGAACGATCACACTAGAAAACATTACGTGCATCATGAGATTGCCATCGTCACGGACACACGGATATCATAAGGACATTTATAGCCAGCAACTGTCATAAAATGTTGTAACAGCGGCAGGAACAGTGAGTGCTAGGAAATGCACTCTAGACTCGGCTTTTACGACACATTGCTTGTCCATCTTTAGAGTTATGCCAGAATATTATCATGTAACTCTAATATCCTGTTAACAAAGGTACTAGTGTACGACCGAAACAGGATTTACAGCCGAAACCGAACCTTATTTAGACATGTTAAAATTTCTATTGTATGCTGAAGTCTAGTGTGTTTTACATGTTATATAGTTAATTCGTGTTAAATGAAATAATAATAAAAAAAATTACATTTTAAATATGTAATATAAAATAGATTTGTTTTGTTACAATATGTACAACACACTTTATTGCACAAACAAATGCTGTTACAGTTTTTAGTTTTAAAAGATAAAATAGTACAATTTAGGTCTTATAGCTTTAAACGATTTCTTTCATACAATCTTTGGGTATAAAATATAATGGCAAAGAAAAGGGTAGGTTGCACTGATTAGGAAATTTAAATAATAAATGGGTACCTACATAACATTAACTTTATGTAATATTAACTTTAACATATACAAATATAATAAACAATGTTACTCTTCTAAGTAAACTCTATACGAACTCACCCTAACAGAGCGCGACAATTCACGAACACTGAGTCTCGGCTCGGAAGTTTCGGCAGATTTTTGGCCGAAACCGAAACTACAACCGTACCTCGATTTTTGCCCGAAACCGAATCTTCGGTCGGACACTATAAGATACTCCACGTATAATCCCTTAGCCTTGTAAATTGGGTGAAGGCACAAAAGAAACAATATGGAAGCTTATTATTTCCTTCTTAGGGTATCGTGCAGACAGAGAACGTGTAGTAGTATCCGCAAGATATTTCAAAGAGTAGAGCCCCATACAATTGGATTGAAGTTTGCAATGATTATTATGTAAAATTGTTAACAACAGAGAAAAAATGCCAAACAGTAGATAAAAAAACATTTAGAAATATTTCATGAAAATTTTATACAATTAGAAGTTATCGATAGTGCTCTTAGAAAAGAAATAGCACTTTACTAACAAAGTCCTCTGGTAAAGTGCTGTTTCTTTATAATTCTTCTTAACTATAAAATAACTTCCAAAACTGCAGCTTTTTAATATATTCAATATTGAATTCTGAAATTCATTAAATATTTACATACAAAGCTATAAAGTATAGATAATCAATTATAAAACTTTCGTATAAAATCCAGCACGTCCTTTTCTAATAAATAATAAATCAAAGGTTTACCAGAACAACATAAACATGTGTCGAGGTGAATCGTAGGGCTCGGAAGGTTGAGAACCCCTGCCCTATGTAACCTAGCGGCTTTATACAAAAAGTTGCGTCCTTGTTAACGCATAAAAATACTTTCTTTTATTTGCCTTGCGCTAACATATTGTAGGTAAAGGCTTCTGTCCTAGTTTTTGAGTTACTAGGGAGTCAGAAAAGCATCGATAATCTGCAAAACAAATTAACTGCATCGTCTACCACATGATTATTGATATCTGCCAGAAACAAAATCTTTCATCGAACGCCAGTTACAAGATTTTTTAATTTTATTGTTACTAGCTGTTGCCCGCGACTTCGTCCGCATGGACGACTTAACATCACAAATTATTATGTATTTCCCGTAGGAATGGGATGTTTTTCGGGATAAAAACTATCATGTCCTATTCCAGGACCTAACCTGTATGTGTGCCAAGTTTCATCACGATCCGTCCAGTTGAAGCGTTATTGAGTAACAAACATCCAAATATCCAAACATCCAAACTTTCGCATTTATAATATTAGTAAGATAACGGTAAATTATTTCACAAACAAAATGACACTAAAGTCGCCAATGGCGCCACAGTTCATTATTGACCTGGGATTGATTAAGGGTTAATCTACATACACAAGCGCACATTGCCGCGTAGTTTCCGGTAGAGTAGAATAGGAGCACTCCAGCTCTTCCCGTGAATGTCGTACAAGGCGACTAAGGGAATACATTATAAAACATCAATCAGGCCTCCCCAACCCGTCTGGCCAGCGCGGGGAGTGTAGGCCAAATCCTCCGTCTGTCTCCGGCAGATGAGAGAGGGTTGTGCTCCTGCAGTGGAGACCAAAATAACCTAATGATGATGAAGTGCACATTCGCATTATAACGGTTGACCTAGACGCGTTGCCACGAATGCGACACCACGATCAATCCGATCCTGTCGATACAATCGCGCGCGCCGGCATGCGGCCGCATGTGAAAGCGCCCTTGCTATAAACACGCGTTTTGTATCGGCTGTGTACGATGCGCACGCGATAGTGGGGTTCAACTCTAAGTCAACATCTGACTCTGTTCATCGTAAACGATCTATTGAATGTTCCTCCAAATATCTTCTCATCCATCTCTATCTCTGAACCCACATTTCTCCTCGGAAAAGCTTGAAGACAAATTTTATAAAGTTTATATAAAAAAACTTGTACCAGTCGTAAATTTTAATAGATTGTCAAGAGTCGCATGCATTTAAGCTGACTTAACAAATTCATCGATGGAAAGTTCACGATCACGGATTCAAAACTGGAACTCTTGTCATCATAGCTAAGTCCGTGCAAGGGCAATATTTGTGTTTTTAATGCGGCACGCACTCGGCCCTGCCCTGGGTGGGACAAAAATGTTTTAAAGGTCTCCGCAGCGTTCAAATTAATTCGAAGCTATCGCCGGGATAATTCCATTAGCCCCGACATCGGCCCAGTGTGGGGACAGCCCGAATATTTACGACTTAATAACGAGACCGGCATATTTATTTTGAAAACATTTTAAAATTAAAACGCTGCGCAGTAAAAATTACACGTTTTTTCTATCATATATCTTGGTGCCCAGACATGGTCACTGACAGACATTCAGAATATCAAACTCAAGGTTTTCCAACGATAAATGGAGCGCAGCATATTCCACGTAAAGAGGATCACTGATGGCTGCGCCTCATGACTCAAATCGCGGACGTCGTCGGTCCAAAAGCCTGAAGAAAGGAATACTAAATAATACTACGTAATGAAGCAACATTCACCTGGCTGGCAGAATGCACAGGAATGCCGCCACCCGCCGGTGCTGAGAGATCGACGCTACAAGTTAGAAAGAGAAGCGCATATGTAATTGACGTATAACGCTGTCGCTCTCTCGATCAACTGTGCTCGCGCTCAGTGAAACTGCAGCCCTACAATAATATACTCACACACACAATCGTGTACGGACAGACTGGTTCATCTTTAGTAGTAGTAGATTATTAAATCTATTCGCTTGTATGGAGTGCCAGAGGTGTGCCTGAAGGCTGAAGTAGGACTGGGCAGTTCACGTAAGTGACATGCAGAGACAGGCGAAGACAGCCACGAAATAGGTGCTACGAGATGATGGCTGAGCTCGCGGTACTCTAAAGCGAAGGATGAACTAGATGGTTTCCTGCAAGAAACAGGAAGCAGGGGGCTCTAAACCGGTATGAGTGGAAGAAGTGCAGGGATGATTTTTACCCAGCAGTGGGACAATATATCAACTTGAAAAAACTTTGATAGAAGACACACAAAATCAAATAAATATGGCGACATAACCTTTTTCGCAGGCAAGGCTCTGGCGGCATTATTCAACAATGACAGGCAGTAGTGACACCACTGCAATTCAATTGTCATCACGTATCATTATGAGCATTGCTTCCGCTTAAAGGCATGCCCACGTCCATCAGTGGACATTAATAGACCGATGAAATCTTTAACAAGTTATACCTAGATATGTTAAAGTTAAGCAAATGTTACCTCACAAGCAATATACTTTATATATAATACGCAGATATAGATAAGCGATAATACCACTCATAAGTCGTAACACATATTGTGCAACCGATGTACGCAAATCAAATATTTAAGTTCCGGTAACCGCGACCGTATTCCCGGAACCGAAGCATTCACCGCGAGGCGCTGTACCATAACCAAATAGAGGGCGCAAATATAAAATTCAGTGATGCGGAACGATCTCCAACTAAATTCAGAGGGTGTGAATCTTGGGCGTTGGATAAGTAAGATTTCATAGCAGAAGATGGCTATCTGCATGTATTTATGGAAATAGGCAAAAAGAGATAAGTATTTCTGACTATCGTTACTTCCACAGACAATGTAAATAAGTCTTAATCAAATCAAAGAATATTTTTTATTGTGCACCAACATATTATATAAAAACATTATAATTATGTAATGTAAAAATATGAAACAAGTGTATACTATACTAATTTATTTCAACATTTTGGGAAATGTCAACAAACTCCATAAAGTCACAAATAAAACCTATTTAATAGTTTTATAACCTCTTCGTATTTTCGTATTCACAGTACTTTACTAAATTATGAGCCGATCTGAACAACGGGAAGAAAAATTCCCGTTGGCCAGAATAGTATGACCATCAATCTGATCACTGGGAAAACCCCACAATGAGAACTCTGGACTCGTCATTATTCTGTTTACATTTTATTCTATATTTATTTTATACATGGCTTGGAAATGCATGGCAAAGAGCGACCAGTTTCTACATTATAAAATTAAGCTGCGGTAAAGAGGTATTGTCATACAACACAAAATAAAATTATTAAAGACTAGCTTTTGTCCACGACTTGGTCCGCGTAGGTTTCCATATTTACACATCTTCACTGCTTTAGGAATGAGATGTTTATCTGGATAAAAACTATCCTATGTCCTATTCCAGGACTTAACCTATATGTGTGCCAAGATTCATCTCGATCCGTCTAGTGGCTGAAGCGTGATTGAGTAACAAACATTCAAACATCCAAACTTACGCATTTATAATATTAGTAGGATGTGATGGAATTCAGTAATAAATAATAACGCTAGTAATCATCATTACAGGAATCAAGGGCGCATAACATCATCGAAATCTCCAAATGCTGACCTTACTTGCAAAACCAAACGGTGGTGGTAAAACCAAACAAAACGATAGGTGTCAATGACAGGAAGCAACGCGACATCCAGGGTATTTTTTATTAATCGAAAAATTGCGGAATTATTTAAATTCCTATCCTAAAATACATCCAGAATGACACGTGATTTTATGGAGGAAATTCCAATAACTGCGATACAATATACTTGTTATTTAGTAGATATTTGATTGCGTATTTACAAGTTAAGCGTAGGTAATATTGGGTGGTTTTATAAGCATACTAGGTAAATATATTATATAGCGTTCAACTTGAGGTGGATAAAATATTTACTGTACATATGGTAAATACGGTGTCTCGTAAATAAACGTCCAAAACGAAACTGGTTCATGGTTAGTGAAACCGTTACCGTTTTTGATATATTTTTCAGACGAACCACAAAGAGCTAAATACAAATAAAAATGAGCACAGTGTGCTATGATTATGACCAAGTTCATTCTACTTTTAACCATTTAATTCTATACTAAAATGATTTTTGTTTATAATATTTTAATAACATGACGTGCACCATACGTTATTAATAAAAACGATGTCTAGAGATACCTATTCAATTAAATTTATAATTTATTTCATACAAAGTCCATAATTTGTTAGTAATACAAAAAATTTAACTTAATCTATGTTAGTAATAATAAAATAATACATAAACAGAGAAGAACAATATGTACTTATTTTCTATATGTCACACCAGCGAACCCATGTGTTTGATTCCAGTGTCTCATTATGGGACTCTCAATTTTATTTATAACAACGCATAGGAGACTGTTGGAGCTGCCCCTCGCACGGCGCATCAGGGACGCGGTTCCTTTGCGAACAATTGAGAAAAAATCGTCAGTGAGCGGCACCGCGAACATTCCTGGTGCGCTGCAGAAACGTGGCAACGCCAAAATTACCCTGAATGCGTTGTTATACTGAATACGCAGGGCGTCGTACGTCCGCTGCGTGTAGCCGGTCCACAGGTTGCAGGTGTAAAAAGATTGGCAACCTGTCTTAAATAATGTGGTTTTAACGCGATTATCGCGGATATTTAAAGAGCTAAATAGTCATCAAGCTCCCAAGCGTAGCGTAAAGCACACGGCGGGGCAGTTACGTTATAAATCACTAATTTAACACGGGCAGAGTCGCAAGCAACATCTAGTTAATTACACAAATAAACTCCTAATATCTCCAATAAACAACAGCCGTTCAATTCCTCCAAAATTCAAAGTTACAACACATTTTGCTGATACAATATTTAAACGCACAGATAAGAAATGGGGATTTATAATAATTAATTCAGAGTAACACATGAAGCAGCTCCCTGGATTTAGAAAGGAACCCTTATTTCCGGTGGCACTTGGAATATTAACCTGACAAGTAAAGTGGCACTCTGGTTTTGAGGGTGTCGATAGATTCCTCCGGGCGCCTAAATCTCGCCGGCGAACACCTCAATAATTAGTCGGTTATTCGCGGCAGCCGAGCGGCGCAGCATGAATAAAACATGACGCGAACACAAGTACGATTACAACAACCAGTCTTACTTAACCTTCTGCTCCTTCCTGATGTATATACCTGAAAGGCCATAGGAGGGTATAACAGTACGAATGTAGAGATCTTAATAGATTGGTAGAGATTTACAGAGCCCTCGAGTACAGTACACGGGGCAAGTCAAACAGCCTTGGGGTAAACAATCAGTGACGTGGCAAACATCACCTAAGCCTAATATTAGTGGGATTAATTAAAAGTTTAGTATTTGCTTTTTAAAATAAAAATGTTAAAAATCTAGGCATAGAAGTCATGCAACTGTCTGAAGATGAAGTTATTAAATGGACTTATGAAATGCAGTTATTGGCATACTAACTTTTTCCACGACCTACTATAGTTTAAATAAAAAACAAAGATGATTACCTGCTGCTATAGCATGGGGATTGGTTAACAGATCTTTACCGCCAACCAATCCGTGCACGATGACTAATCCGCGAACAACAGCCATGACGCGCCACGGCATGGCACACTGAGTACCAACTCATGACAAATATTTAAAGTTGACATTTAATACACATATATTTTTTAAATCACATTCATGCAAAACCCTGGTGTAATGTATGCTATTACGCACTGTTTTGAACAAAGAAGCAAATTACAGAACGGGAGTAGTAAATAATATTTAACAAAGTTTCCTAATACTAAATACCCGTTCGGCCGCCATCGAAACCGATGGTTATACATGCTTCTGACATCTTACATTGTCATATCTTAAGCATAATACGAAGGAAAATGAGTTTCCGTGAGCAATTCAGTAACGGATCGTTCTCAAAAATTCTTTCACTATCATAATGAACTTTCCAGATAGATATCCTTTTTACTGAATGAAGTATCTTTAGCTAAAAGAGCCCATATCTTTTTCATATAGTAAATAGTATACTAAATAGTATATGAAAAAAATTACTAATTACTATTTCCTTGTTTGTTTACTATTTCCTACTTGTAATTTGCTTATTAGTTCAAAACAATGTGTAATAGCGAAAGTTCACTATCACCAGTAAACCACATTGCGGGGTGAAACTATCTACACACAAAAATATTCTACACCCACTTTATTAGACTAATAAAGTATAGTTTTAAATTCACTATCAGAGACGATCCATTACAAACAATAGGTATTTTTAAGACAGCTTATTATGCAAGGGCACGCGGTCGCGAGCGTGCGGTCGACGTAGCGCATTGTGCTACGCCCTGTCTACGTAGCTACGCCCTGTTTGGCGCTACGACTCTGCAAGACGCTCTACGAAAATTAGTCCACCCGCTACGAAGCTGATGTAGAGCTCTCTACATCTCCACTACGAACCACTTCATACCGTTCTCGTTGATATCTTAGAGTAATTTATACACTTTTAAGAATTATACTACTTAAATATAACTCCTGTATTATATATACACTGCTGGTCGGAGTAGGTAATACTATTTTATGTTGCAGCAAGATAGCCAATGAAAACACTTTGAATCATGGGTTTTATAATATTCTTATCCTCAGATTAGATTCTATAGTTTGTTACTAATGAAAGCAATTAATACATTAATTTATACACAAACTTTTTCCTTTCATTCGAGTATGGCGACCCTTGATTTTAACTATTAAACGATATAGAACAGTATGCAGTATGTAGAGGTACAGTGTGTAGAGGTACAGTGGTGACACGACGCGATGTAAGTGACTTGTCTCGCTGTGCAGCCACTTGCTGACTAGATCAAGTGGGAGCCCCATCGGCCGCCGATACAAGAGCCTCTCCACTGACGTCACACTACACATTACCCATGTACATCGAGTCAGTACAGTCATCGTCAGCATATAACTTTTTATAAAGGAGTTATGGCCATGCTCTATTTATCACATGGAATTTATTATAAGATTCAAAAGGACAGTATGGCTGCTAAATTATCTGTTGTTTCATTGTTTGTACAGATATCATGCAAAAACTGCTAAACGGAATTCGATGGAGTTATGGTTATTGTAAATATGAGTGTTCTGTATAGAATCTGCAGTACATTTTAACTCGATATTAAGTAAGGGGGGGGGGGGGGGGGGCTGAGCAATCTACTAATTGCTATAAACAACACGAGCAAAGCCAGCGGCAAAAGCTAGTTGTCACTTAATTCACAACCAAATACATACAAATCGGCAAAATTTAGTTCTTCAGCACCTCTATTTCGAAGTATGGTGCTATAGACTTGTACACGATGTTGAGAGCAGTCTACTGGTATTCAAGAGAGCTCTCTTCGAGTTCCGCCGATACAAAGGGCCCTTGACTGACGCTTCACCCGGGACCATTTCCCTCGACGATCAGACGTCATTCAACTATCTAGTTATTAGATAGTTACCTAAGTATTTTAGAAATACTGCACAATTCCACTATTATAAAGAATGAAATCTTCTTAATTAGCTTATAGCAGATCACCCCTGGACATAAACTTCTCCATGTTGCCTCCACTTGGTCCGCTACCATCCCAAATGGTTTAGGCTGTTCCCACTTTTTTACATCGTCTGTCTATCTGGCTGGTGATCTGCCCACACTTCTGCGTGTTCTTGAAATTCTCTTTTTTATTTCGAGGGTAGGTCATATTTTCAACCTAATCTCATTTGAGAGATTCACCAAAACACGGTACTGGTATTTCACAGTACGAGATTTCCAGCAATTACGCAGAAGTAAACTGCACCATTAGCCCACTAACCGATCTGAAAGTAAAACATCTACGTGATTCTTTCGCAAATTGCAGCGATTATGTCGAAATGTCTGGTCTTCGTCTTAATCTGTGTCGAAGGGCGCCGTTATACATCACTGCGTGGTGAAAAAATATTTTTTATAGGATTTTTACCGCTTTTATCCCCACAAATAATATATCTCAATTAAAGCGATCGTAGTCACTCACTCAGTAGTAGGCCATCAATAAAAGGAGCACTGAGTCCCATTTTAAATGAAAATATTTGATTTGGGACGCCTTCTGTCAAGATACCACGAATGTTGCTGCAGGAAAAACGGTAACAAAATAATAACACACTTGAAAACCAGAAAAAAAACGTTGTACACAATGGCCCTTACATTACAATTATGAAAAGTTTTAATATCTCGAAAAATATTAATTTTCTTGATACTTTTACAATTTTATCATCATTAAATTATTATTTTTGGGACGAACTGATTTCGGTGCAAACTTATACCACGCGGACGAAGTCGCGGGCAACAGCTAGTAATAATTGTGATAAATAAATATTAAATTCTATTTGATAAAAGCTAATATACAAATAAACAAATACAATACACAACACCAATTGTACTTGTGGTGTTGTATTATTAGCCACTTCGTACGTCAATTGAACTTGGCTTAGCGTCGTAGTGCCTGCCTTGGTCCGGATCAGCATACGTAATCGGATCAAAGGCGCATGGGCCCGGCATCGATGCATATAGCCGGTGCGGACGAATGGATCAGATCCCGGATGACTGAATTCAGATCCGGGTAACGCGGAGGACTGCACTCGGCCCGTTAAATTTAAATCAGATGGCACGGCAGCACACAGGCTTTCGCGCAAGCTTCTAACAGGTAGTACTTTGAGCGTGTACCGCCGAGTACATAGTGTGAAATTTAAAAGGGATTGGAATTTTGAGATTGATTGATCGTAACGTATTCGATATACGTTGTCTGATCAAAGGCAACGAGTAAAATAATTTTTGGGCACAGAAGGCTATTCTCAGAATCGGATCGTGCGTGCGTTCACCTTAACTTACCTTAGAGATCGATACCGGAAATAGCAATTAGCGTAAGAGACAAACAATGACTTTTCAGGAGAGACAAAATTGTTTTGTATTTGATTTTGTATTAAATGACACTCAGAGCGAATATTTATAAGTTAATTCTCAATTTAGCAATATATATGAAAATTAATTATACATATATCACAAAAGAAATTTTATGTATCAAGTTCATTAAAACCTTTATAAAAATAAATACAATCGGTCATAAAAGTTATGTCAAAAATCATTCATGATCTTTTACATTGTATAATTATATGTATTTATGACTACATCGCATTAATGGATAAACTGTTCAGACTTATATATCCTTATACTTATACTTATACTTATATCCTTCAATGAAACTTATGTGGAGTTTGTAAAAGCTACAGAACAGGGTTTGAACCTTTGGGATACCCATATCAAACGATATTACTTAGGTAACGTTAGTTAAGAATACCCTCACCAGCTAAGATTTTGAACCAATCAAATGATATAAATAGGAGTGATATTCGAAATAAAGATTAGAGTTCACTGATACCTCCTCCAGTACACATCGTCCCCAAAAACCCCCAACCTACTGAGCAATTTCTACTGCTAGGACTTAGAAACAAATTAAATTAATATAGTTATAAAAGCTATAGCAAGTCCACAGTTCAGCAAACTGTAAAATAAATCCTATTTCTTAAAAGATCAGTTACTTCCTATAAATATAACAGCACATCATTATGGCAATTAACTTCGAATTGAGTAAGTTAAGTCGAGAATTTAAGCTGTAAATATCCCATTATGGGTGAGGACCTCTCAAAATATTTTAACGCCCCGTTTAAACTGAAAGGTTGGCGATCATCAAAGTCATTGAACAAAGCTCCGAGAATAACGGTAGTGAAAACACCAGAATAACGGGCAAGAAATGA
This sequence comes from Esperia sulphurella, assembly GCA_947086405.1. Taxonomy (NCBI): domain Eukaryota; kingdom Metazoa; phylum Arthropoda; class Insecta; order Lepidoptera; family Oecophoridae; genus Esperia; species Esperia sulphurella. The sequence continues at coordinate 4,779,255 of OX352272.1, forward strand.
GGGGGATAAAGGCAAATCCTATTTCTTACTAAGGTTACAGGAAATAGAAGAGAATTTCTTCGTAAATTGGACAGCGGAAAAGTTGTTACCTTGCACTAGCGAATACCCGAGTCAATTTACTTCAAACTTCGAATGGTTCTTATCGAGTTACAGAATATTTGATTCTTTAAAACTATCGCGAGACGTGTCGCTCTAAGTACTCACAAGTGAGACGATATGTGTTCTTGTTAACGCTATTCACGTCCATGTATCGGTACGCCTCGTGTAAAGTATGCAAACGAGCTAATAAAACCGAGTCGCTAGTACAGGCAGTAAATTCGGGAACAGTTGACATTTATCCAAAGTTACATCCGTTAAAATAACAGTAGCAGTTACGATATCCGAGCGCTGGCGCTGCCGCCCATTTGTTCTAGTTCCGGGGCCGCTGGAAGCAGCATCGCAGCTCTAATGTAATGGAAAACTTTACACAAACACGTCCTGAAGCTCTTACGGATTAGACGCTGCAGGATCGTGCAGCGCCGCGCGCGCTTTACAGAAACATCATTAAAATTCACAACGTAACTACTTGTATCCCAGTGGAAGTTCAAAATATTTACTGTTACGCCGCATCCGCTGTTTAATCAAGTTTACCTGAGAGCTTTGCGGAACCGGTCTCGGAACCAACAATCTTAATTAACACATTCAGTGTGTACATATTTATTAGCAATCCCGTGTTTATGTGAACCGTGAGGAAGTGGCAGATAATCGAGTAAGTTTGCTAATCAACTGCAGGCCTTGCCTAGACTAGCTTGGTGGAATCCAATAGCTCAATGCATCAACACTGCATACATTATTCGACTAAAACGGGTGTTCCACTTCCTAGAGGGAGATACGGTTTCAAGCCTTTGCGGTATCGGCTGTTCCTGGAATTATCCATGTGATCGATTTTGTTATTTACACATCTTGAATTTCAAACTATTCCATTCGACTATACGAATGAGATGTTTTTTCGGGATACGAACTATCCTATGTCCTATTCCAGGACCTGACCTATGCGTGTGATAAGTTTCGTCCCGATCCGTCCAGTGGTTGATGCGTGATTGAGTAACGACCATCCAAACATCCAAACTTTCGCATTTATAATATTAGTGGGATAGTTACCACCACCAGTAAATAAAGTATAACTGCTGGAAAATGGAAAAACTGCGGGCAGCAATACGAGATAGAAGCTCTTTTTACATAAAAACTGTTTCACCCATGAAGGAGCCCTTTGGCGCCATAAAAAAATATCTCAATAAAAGTACAAGCGCAATGTCAGGCAGGTGTAAGATTGATGGGCTTATTTCAAAGTCACACCCTCAGCGGGACGGCCCTTTTTGTCGCAAGGGACCAAGTTTTATATGCGTCTAAGTAACGCGTGCCGCCCGAAGGAAATGAGAAAGTTATCGGTATCTAAATCCTCGCCCTGGGGACCGCTGAACGTTTTCCTAATAGATATAAAATCCGGGGCTTCGTATAATTCAATTTCGGTTTGCGGAATGGTTGGGCCGGTGTAGCAATTTATGTGTGGGCACGTTGCTGCGACGGCGTCGGACACGCCGCCGCCGTGTCAGGACGTTGTCGCGGCTGTCGCGTTGTCGTGTCGTGTTGACGTCAGTCTCGCTTGCGGTCGGCTGTGGTCGGCGAATTCTGCAAATATTTACCTTCCAACGTAAATCACTCGCTTATATCTAAGGTTCTACGGCCATGGATACTTTTGCATAGTTCTATGACCTTTTTGATATATACATTCCTAAGTGTATGCCGCTCCGTTTCATCTAAGAACGCGGATATTAGTTTAGTTCCCGCCATTCGTTTCTGTCTTGGGCGGCTTTCATCCATTTCGAACTAGAGAGATAGAATAGAAGCACTTATATTGTTGACGTATAACGTTGTCCCTCTCTCGATCGACTATGTTCGCACGCTGAATGCAGTAGCCCTACTACAATTTATGCACACACACAAACGTGTACGGACAGGCTGATGCGCCTGTAGTAGTAGAGATAATTAAATCTGTTCGCTTATATGGAGTGTCGGCATGCGCTCACGATCTCTTCGCGTTTGTATCATTGTAAAGTCACTGCAATTTTCGTAAGTCATTGTAGCACCGCGACCGATCGCGGCCGCTGCGAAAATACTAAACACTATGAAAATATATGGCGCTGCTTCCGCGACCGACGCGCTAGCCTCGGAAGCAGCGTCATATATTTTTATAGTGTTTAGTATTGTCGCAGCGGCGCACGTTAGCCGCGCGCGGCCGCAGTCAGTCGCGATGCTCTTTCGAGCATCGTGCACCTTTATCGACGCAAAAAGAATCCGTGTGAGTGAACCATATATGGGTTGAATATGAACTTAATACATCCCCACGTCACTCGGAAGGCTTCTCGTCATACAGCGTGTAACATTACCGCCACCTCCTTTACAAATTAATACATATAATACGCACCAACAATGTGATCACGTTACGCGTTAGTCACGTTGGTACAAATTAGATTGAACGTGGGAATTATCGTCAAATGTATAATCTACGAAACTATTTAGCAAAATGAAAATGCCTATATATAGCTTAATATTATTCAGTTAAAAGACTTAATGGGCCCGATTCTGAAGGCACACATTCAAAATTTGACAGCGCTAAAATTGGTTTCGTCTTTATCTTCATAATATTGTGTGACAAGGATAGCAACAGTGTTAGTGCTGTCAAATTTTAACATTGTGCCTTCAGAATCGAGCCCAATACCTATCTAACATCAGCCTCCTGGAGTTCCCAATACTAGATTAATGTGTATGGCTCCGCTGAACAGACATGTACACAGAAGTCGCAGTTCTAGTATACTCATCATCATATGCCTTTCGACATGCCAGTCCACTGCTGGTCTTCCCAAATGAAGGCCACCGCAGCCGGTGCTCCATCCTCTTTATTTGTGCATATCTAGTAGACGATCAGCGGCGGAATCGCACTATTTAATGCGACAGCGGGCACGCCACTCAACAAATCACATAAACCGCTCGCCGCTTGCGAGAGCGCGGTGGTACACTCAAAACAAACACATACACACACCCCCGGAACTCCATACAAGCAAACAGATTACCTAACCTCCGTATAGGTTTGTGTGTGTGCGTAAATTAGTGTAGAGCTACTGCACCCAACGCACGAACATAGTCGATCGAGAGAGGGACAAAGTTATCTTTGTTCTCTCGTACAAGGCTCTCTTTGCCGGCGGGCGGCAGCAGCCCGTAGTGCGTACTGCCAGCCGTGCTTTATTATGCGGACCATTAAACTGTCGGAGGGAGGCGAATGTCTCTTCTTTACGTAGCAATATGTAGTATTCTCTGCTCGCAGATTCGTCCGATTGCTCATACGGCGAATTTATGTTTGACAAATGCTCGCTCCCATTCAGCAGCTCACACTTATAACTCGGCGCTACAGTTTTGAATATAAACAGAAATCACCCAACTATCTACCCGCAACACAGTGGTTAGACTGGAAACTAGAAAAGTCCGGACTGATGTGTGGATTAGACTCAACCCTCTACAAGGCTTACAAGGCAGATGTTTCGATGGGAGTTCACGGAATAAAGGCGGCTTTGTTCAGAGGCCGTAAAACATATGTTTGGCATTAGTTAGTAGGTACTGTTCACGTTTATTAGTGAGATAAATAGTAAATGAAAGTATCAACAGTTACCATTAAGTGAGAGGCTTCAGGGCAATGCAATAACTTGGCTCAAAAATTTTCAAAAGCAAATGTTAGTAGCAGTGTAGTTCCCGGCTTAGAACAGGGCCACCCCCAATCTTCCCGTGGGTTCTCCGATGTATTTTAAGATTACGCATGCCACGCGTGATGATTATGGCAAATCCCCCAATGGACAACCCACTAAAAGTGGCACTCTATTGGGGAGGCTTATGTTCAGCAGTGGACGTATTTCGGCTGATAGTGAAGACTATATAAATGATAGTATGAATTACCATACTACTTTTAATTTGTTTTAGCGCAGCGGACAATAATGGATTACCAGTATTGTCCACTGCACTAAACTTTTTAATTTGTGACAGCTGCTTATTAAACCAAGTGACTAAAGAAACAAACGTTAGCCGACTGCCCACAGGCACTAAAATAATGTTTTTGCGAAACGTTTATTATGGAATTGTCCTTGTCTTTTTTTTATTTTTTCTTATTTTATCTATTAAGTATACAAAACAGATTAATTACAATGTTATGACGTTGTTTAATATATAATCTATACTTATAATAAAACTGTAAGTGGTCTATGTCTGTAGATGGGAGATATTGTAGAAAAATGTGTATGAGGGGTCTATTTAGGTCCAATAGAAGCCTAAATAATTGTTTTTAGAATTTTTGTCTGTCTATCTGTATGTATGTATGTATGTTTGTTACCTCATCATGCAAAAACTACAGAATAAAAATTAATGCAGTTTTCACAGTTGTCTTGCTGAAGGAACTTAAAACCTGGTGCCTGTTTCATCTTGATACGCCACTTAGAACCTGATATATAAATAAGGTGTTTTCTAGAAGCCATTACATGCAGTATAACAAAGAAGTAATAAATTATTATGTTCGGTACAATTCGATTGGTTTGTACTACAGTTGAAGCGGGAGTGGGATCGGGATCGGGAGAGTGGGAACGGGAGCGGATTCTGTAGTCCACGCAAGCGGAGCCGCGGGCACAGCTAGTAGTTAACATATATTAATTAACAACGTTCTGATTCTGGGTGGTAATTCAAACTATATATACACAACATGTTCAGTAAAAGCAGAAGATTATTAAAAATATTTAAGTCTAAAAATATATTTAAATAGAGTAATCAAAGGTATGTTCTAAGTAAAACAAGAATAGACACACACAAAAACAATGTTGAGTAGAATTAAAGGGAACCGTAACAAATCTTTTGTAAGTGGTGAGCCTGGAATTAAATATTTGAATGTCTTTGTCATTTCTACCAAGTACTAAGTCATTGTATAGGCGACATATTCTGGAATTTGGCTTATAATTTTTAATTTGCAAACGTTTTAGGAACACGTTGTTTAGACATTAACGACGATAGTAACACTGGGGAATCTATAGTAGAATGAAAATTGTACCACTTCAGTAAAAAGAAACTGCTGGCGTCTGTTTGTCTGCTGATAAGAGTTGGAGTGGACAAAATCAAAATAAAATTTTAAAATAAACGTGCAAATTGAACAAAAAGAAATCTTATCACTAACAAAGGACAAAACAAATTCCATTCAAACACAATGCAAGTCAATAAACCCTAGTTAACATCGTAAATTATAGATCAGAGGGCGAGCGGTCATAGGTCATATCCTTAACATTAATGTTATCTGTGGCAATAAACCATCCGGTGGCCGGGGGCGGGTCGGGGAAGCGGAGAGAGGGTCAGTGTGGTACCATTTGTCGTAATATTCACCGGCCGCAGCGGAACGTGACTTTGGCGACTCGAATTTATCGGACTAATATCGGGCTAAAATGTTTCACCACTACGCTAGATTAGGCCGACATAAAAGCAGCAAGAGGCCGGCTAATAATGTTTGGTACGCGCTCGATAGTTCGACAGTTGGCAGTGCTACAAAATCAACGTTTTATTAGTCGCAAGGCCTACGTTCCGTACTACGAATCCGAATGTTGCTGGAGATTTTACGATAATTAACTTACTACAAGTATTAACTTCGAACGAAGAATTTTTAACAGCTGCACGTGTAAGTTTTCGCACAGAGCTTAAGTTGTTGCTTAGCTTCTCGCCCCGCGACTAGTATATATGGTTAGTCGTTTTCCCAAGGGAACTTTATTTCCCCGGATTAAAAGTATAAGTTTCATCGGTTTAGCCGTCACGCATCCATCCCATCCCACTAATATTATAAACGCTTCCACGCCACTGGACGGATCGGAATGAAACTTGGCACACATATAGGTTAGGTTCTGGAATAGGACATAGGATAGTTTTTATCCCGAAAAAACATCTTATTCCTGTGGGAAACCAAATTAATCGTTAAAAGCAGTGAAGATGTGTAAATATCGAAACCTACGCGGACGAAATCGCGAGCCAAAGTACTATATAATAACAAATAAACTAAGTCAGAAAAATAAAATAAATTTGGAATTCAAATGTTTACACGGTAAATTGTAGACTTTAGAAGTGGGGACAACTTTTTTAAACTTATCAATGCCAGCAAAATTGCAACTTATTAGAGCAATATGATAATGATATTAGATAATGTTATGCAAACATATAGTAGATAGTTCTTGTTGGCATAAAACGTTGGCACTTACTCTAATATGAGGTAAAGAATCAACTTTTGTAGGCAGATTTTTAACTGCCGCCGCTCCGAGGCACAAGAACCTTCCAGTTACGTAACTTTTTGGGCCTCCTTGGTCCCTGTCTAACCTCTTTGCTGTCTACGTAAGGTAAGTGTATTTTTACCAGCGTGTATTTTTTCTGATTCGCTGGTACTTAGCCGACGATGCGGGACAGTGGGCGTCGTATGTCACAAAGAGGAAAGTATTTCTCATTTGCCGGAGAGCGAGAGGAAAAAACAACAAAAATGCCGCACCGGCCCGCCCTCAATCTCTTTGGCTGGTCCACAAAGGAATATTATTTCAATTAAGCCTCTCGTGACTAAAAATGCGACAATGTTTTATTATTTTGTTTAACGGCATTTCATTATGACCCTACGTACATTAATTATACCTGGCATCAATTGGCAACTTGGTCGCTTTGAGTAAGTAGGTAGACATAGCTACTGTACGCGTAAAGCCGCAAATAATGATGGACCGATCAGCCTGATGTTTAATCAAATCTCATGTAAACCACATTAAAGATAATACGATAATAAGCTTCATTTTATATTCAGGCATACATACATACAAAATGCTCACGCCATGGTCCCAGAGGGGTAGGCAGAGACGATTAATCGCCACTTTGCGCGATCCTGACACACCTCACTAGCCTCACTCACAACTTTTTCATGCACTTCCTTTTATTCTTCTCACTGCGGACCCTAGCCTTTTTGAGGACGTTACTAATTTGATCCTTAAACGTCCTCCTAGAACGACCTCTAGCGAATATATATATTCAAGCAACAAGACTACAAGCCTGGGGAAGTGAGATATCTAACCCTCAAAACTGTACGAATTTACTTGTTACTACAGTAGTTTACTAGTCAACTGTTTAGGACAATAATCCGAATCAGAAAGATAGGCCTTAATTATTTTTTGGATACTCTAATAACCTGGAAAAATAAGATATTTCCATTACAAGTACGATAAATATCAGTACATTTAAAATAGTAAAGCATTAGTACGTAACTAACCAGTATTAACTATTGGAGAAATACTACTCTTATACTAGCAATAGCAACTAAATACTCGTAGTACAATTAATTAGTTAACATATAAAACGAATAGTAAATCTTTGGGCCTTCAGAGTAGTTTAGAGTCTTATCGAAATAACAATAAAGCTTATAATAATACGTCTACATACACTGCAATTGTATTGGTGACAAGGCTCAGCTCCATAAAAGCTCTCCATCAATCTTTGAAGCGATCGCCGATGTTTTATAAGTACCGAGTCAATGCTGAACCTTATAATTTATACAGTTATCGACCAAAAATTATTCAGTATTCAACCCTGTGAGCCATCGTAACGTCTTTCTTTGAACTATCTTACTTTATATACTAATGATACAATGAATCTGATAATAAAGATCACCTTAGTGACCAACATATCCAATATCCACATGAAACTAAGCAGAGCTTAGCACATTACACAATGTCCGAAGCACTGACGGCAGTCGACGCGCTGGCAATATTTCAAACTCAATAACATACTCGCTCGCTCGCCTCGACTCGGCGAGCCGAATAGCGGGTAACATTATTCAAACGCACCGAGTATCCGGTGAAAACTTGCCCGCTCCGATTATGACACTATGCGCGATATTACATATTAGGAATAGTCTCGCCTACTTCAGCAGTAATTCGAAGTGTTCTAGACTAAGCATTAGGGTGACCACACGCTTCTGATTATAAAAATTCTGCAAAATGTACGTCAGTCGTACACAATGTGCGGATTCCATAAATTTGTTTATTAGTTTACCTGAAATATCTTGGAAAAGTAAAAATTTACCTGGAATTTTTATAAATTTCCCATCATTTCTGGCCAAATTTCCATGTATGTTCCAAGCAGCTCAATCGCTCCAGTTATAAGGGTGTCTGTTTTGACGGATCCCTAATGTTTCCTTGTTAACTTTGTTTTTTTTTAGGTAGTTATTTCATTTAAACTTAAAACTATTCGATTAAAACTTAGTTACAAAGTTACAGGGAAACACTTCAGAAATCTAAAACAGTAACTTTTGTTTCAGAATTTATTTGTGTGCTTTTACTGGGATAGCAGTGAGCATTAACACAGTAAACATTTTTTGGACAAAATATCGAAATCGAGGGATGATTTTTCTAAAATCAATTCCAGAAATCGGAAAGGCATATGCAGCATATGCTTCCTATTAAAATTCTTATATTTCCATTCAAAGTCATGTGACTGAAAATGAGCGTTATAGGAGCTTTCATAAACCGCTCGGTAATAGCTACTTCGTTTTTTATTTGTCACAGTTACAGTGTACAGATATACATATAAACGATGCTTAGGGCCTGTATGTTATATATACATAATTGTTATAAAATAGAATTGTAACAAAACCACTTTTTTACCATGTTGGTATCTCCATTATGCTCAACACGTCTACAAATCGCAGTTAATTAAAACTTACACTAGGATTCACATAAGCCACTTATGGAGTGGAGTAATTTTTGTCCTACATTACAACTACAACGTTTAAGACTGTCACCCTACTTTCAAGGCATGCAGCTGGGCTGATTAAGAGAACTTGGAACATTCCCCGTCAGCAATATTAGTCTCGCAGCGCAGCGTTAAATAAGATACCCAACCGTAGCTGTCCAGCCAAGCTAGCTTTGTACGAAATGGAAAAGTTGTGTTTACAGTAGTTTATTATTATTATTAAATTTGTTTATTAAGATATCAATGATCCAATTATTGTTAGTAACGTAATACAATAATACTTATATGACTAGGTGTTAGTAACATTCATATATTTAAAACAAGAGCAAACAAGAGTTTAGAGAATGGATTCAGCGACTCGTCCGAAGATATGTAGTTAAGATAGTTCACAGACCTAGGCACATACCGTATTAAAGTAGTTCCAATAGTGTAATGTTGACTGTTTCGTTGGCCCAGTGGCTTGGTAATTGGACTCGAGCACCAAAGGTCGTAGATTTCTTTCCCACTGGGGACGACAACTTTGTACAACTTGTACAATCTGGATGTTATATATGTGAATTTTCCAACCTGTGTTTAATTCCCATAGAACAGGAGAAAATCCTAGTTAGCGATTAAACAGAGTATATACCAAAAAAACAATACTGTGAGTCGGGGCCAGCATTCCTGACGACACTTCGACTCTATGGGGTCTTTTATGTCAGTCCCTAAGTTCAGATGTTGCTACTTGCTCCCATTCCCAAGTCGAGTACAGCAGAACTAAGGGTAAGCCGTACCCAGGACACTTATGCGCCTTGCAGCTAGTGTACTGTATTGACACAGAAAGTGCTTCATTGTCTCGCTGTCCTCTCTACAGGCTCTACAGTTGATGGTTTCTAATAGTCCACCTTATGCGGGAGGTGACACACACAGACGTGGCCGGTAAACCCTAATACGATATAACAAACGGTTACCTACTTTGTACCTCATAATGAGCAAAAAAAAAATTAAAGTTTGAGCTCCAAAAGTAAACGCGCAACAGAAGGATCCATGCGAATGTCCAGTTTTTATTCTACTTGTTTGGAGCAGCGGAACAAAAAATGGCCTCTACGCTCAGCTGTGTGTGTGTAAAAAGGGATGATTTTCGTTGTAAATATTTAGCTTAAAAAGTAAGAAATCTTTACGAATCGCGAGAGCGATATACGCATTGAGTAAAGTCCCGAATCGCTTACGACGTCAAATGTGTGCGTGATTTAGCGGTTCAGCATAACATTGACTTTCTTCCATGCGCGTAGGATTCAATTTGGCTTGCATTGTTTTTTTTTAAGAAGCTTTCTTAGAGAGTTCGCCTTCTGTACTTGTACTATTACTCATTCTATGACAACGTTTCGCGGGTCATTTCTTTGGATTTAAATATATAAATACAAGAAATCACGTTTTGAACGTCATATAAATTAACGGAATAAAAGGACAGTCCGTGGTGATCTGTAAACGAGTCAGGATAAACCACGGCTTATTTCCCTACCTTCCCCAATTTCTCAATTTCAAAATCTACATGTAAAGAAATATGCAGAACTAGTAGCGTACGGATTCTATATACTTTCGACCCGGTTGGTAATTTACGGCTTAACCTAGTTTTGGCCGGCGACTACGTCGAGTAATATTTTATGATTAATCAGAACTCTAAAGCTATCGACCGACGGTGTATGTTGTAACATAATATATACCTACAGCGGGGGACCGGGAATGTGACAGTTATCTAATAGTGGAGTGCGATACGTAAGTTTGACGTTCCCTCCTACTTTACGGCACCTCATTCCCTGAAACCCTTTATGTCGGTCCCGCATTGTATATGGAATTCTCAGTTATAACACTCATAATTAAATATACCTACTAACATAAAATGGAACCATGGTCAAAGAAAGTGGCTGATAAACTTTTCGACCAATTCTTTGTAAGGCTTTATCCATGAATAAATGGATGAACGAATTAATGACCGAACGAACGATTGAATGAACTGTACACTATTGCATACAAATTACAAAAATAAGTAGGAGAATTTTTTTTTGTGGATTTTTTTTTTCGAAAAACTCATTGGCGCGTGCCCAGGTTGAACCCTCTCGTCTATATCTATACTAATATTATAAAGAGATAAAGTTTGTGAGGTTGTAGGGGGTACTCTGGATCTACTGTACCGATTTTGAAAATTCTTTTACCAATAGATAGCCACATTATTTGTGAGTGTCATTGGCTATATAATTTATAAAGTTACGTGGTCCACGCGGAAAAAATCGCGGGCAAATAGCTAGTATGTAATATGTGAAGAGAGCATACCCTACAACTGGGCTACAGGTAATCACGACTTGAATAACATAAAGTCACATGCCGAGTTTTGTTTAACATAAAGGGACATACATTGACCGAACTCACGTCCTAACTTATGCAGGTTCTTTCAAATACTAATAATAACTACCTATAGTTGTCGACACGTAGTTTATAGTCTGTTTTGTAAGAGCGCCCGCACCGGTATAAATCGGAGATTCAGTTACGTGCCGCGAACTGTGTTTGACTTTAATCTTTACTATAATTATTACACAAGAGTTCTGCTAAAGCTAAGATATCAGACAATAGACAATAACACGGAGTACTTTACGACGGTTCCGTGTAATAAGAAGTAATGTTACGTATTCTCGGTTTAGATTACTTATTCACAGAATTCATAATTAAAACCACAACTCTAATTAAGACTTCCGACGCGAAGAGAGGAATCTCATTGAAGCACATAGTATATTGTACAAGTATGGTAACATCGTGATGCAAAATCGACGATTAAAACGAATTGTTACGTGCTTACTCGTAACTATAAACGGTCGCCCATTAACCCTGCAACCTTAAGTGCGTTACCAGGTTGAGGACTCGGGTTGAATACCTATGTAATTAGGGAGCTTTAATAAACCACGTAGTCTGATAAGGGGGAGTTTCGATAAAAAGCTACTGTGGACATGGTCGGGGCAATAGCAATATAATTTTTTATTCATTTTATTTGTCACAGTTACAGAACATAGAATATGCAGCACATAGATATTTATATCCATTTCGGAGCCTTTGTGTAATCATGTGTCCAAATTGTCACCATGTATACAGGAGCGACCCAAATAAATGTGTTAGGTGGTGCGAGTTCTCATTGTTATTACGAGAGTGGCATGGTCAGTACTTTACCTAACACTTATTAAAAATTAACAAAAAAATATATCAAAAATTGTTTTGTTAAAGATTTATGATACGTGGTGGTGCCTTTCCTCTTACGAGACACGTATACTGTCTTTACCGTACCTAAATACACTTAGCATAGTCGACCATAAATAATTCCCTGACCATCGCCTGCAAGTTTCATCATATCCGACTACTAAGGCGTTAATTAAGAATAGCCACAAACTTTCCACTCCCGGACACTATAGCAATGGAAGCTCTGCCCATTCCTCGGATCCGCTAACTTTGAAATGCAGAACAGAATCACAACTCCACTTGTTTACAAAAGGAATTATAAACTACAGTCTGTACGGAAACACAACTACATTCATACAGGTTGTGACGGTTCAAGGCCCTGGTAAGGTCCTAACCTTTCCCAATACTATTTTTTTTTTCTTAGCCAACAATATTATATGGTAGTACAAGAATATGATAACGCGCACCGTTATTGGGTCGCTAAGTTCGTCAAGTAATAAGTTAATAATGTTCATAGGATAGTGCCTGGTGTGAGCAAGTGGAAGAAAAGTTATTATGTAAATTCACGTTTAAGTATATACCTATGCTCTAATATTCGGTTTACCGACACTAATAAGTGTATCGGTAAAGGTGACGCCCCGCCCTGAAATGAAGAGAATCAAGACTCACTTCAATTCAGTTTTTCCGCGTCACCCATGATGTCCGTCCCAGACTGGTCGCATCCCTGCCGAAGAGTTTACCCGCCCGCAAGGTATACTAATATGTCCGTTAAGTTTAACCAAACCAACGATGTGTTAGTTTGTGGCCAATAGGTCCGTCAAAGTCTTGGTCAGTCAAGGGGAAGCAAATTAAGAGGAAAGCAACCCCAATACTAAATGTTTATGCAGCTTCACGTTAATAACTTCAGTTCACGATAGCTAGAAAGGACACTTAAGGCAAGATTAGTAATTATTCTAAAACTTAGCTCCGGATTTCAGCTTTCTGCAACGTATCTCCGCTCCGGCCCTCTAGAGCTGGGACCTCTCGTTTCCCTGGCTCTCTCTGTGCGGTCACTCGCGCACAACTTTCTATTTATGATTCTACAATTGAATCTTTATACACATTCTACGCTTTGCTTAATATTTGCAACTAAATAGCAACACTCAAAATATGCACACTTTACGCATTGCTTAATATTTACAGCCAAATTATCGACAGACAAGATCACACACAATACTCGGAAGACCAAAAGCTCGATCTTAAACCTCTCGCGCCCGCTCTCTGAAATCGACTGTCTCGCATCAGGGTCGAAAATCTCCCTTCACCCCTCTGCGCCCGCGCATCGTAAGACACCACCCTTGAGATGCATAAGCCACTCCTTCAGTTCTCCCGTTGGTTGCGTCTGCGCACAAATGAACCTTTCATCCCTTAAGACATTCATAAAGCGACGCCCCCTGTTATATAATTGGCTAAAAGTAAAGTTTATGTTAAGAGAGACCAATCACATGTACTTAGTATCCTTGAACAATCAGCAGCTATTCAAATTTGATCCTAAACAAGATCTATTTAATGATTAAAATACTTGGAGGTTCAACTGAAATTCAGGAATATTTCATATAATGTTCACACATCTTATTCAATGAAATAGTTCATATTCTAATTAAATCATGCGCAATATTAATTGTATTTATAATTAGTATCTTAATCCTAGATGTGTCAAGATACAACTTATTATTGATCAGATAATAAGTTCTCTTTTGTGTATGTTATGTGTGTTGTGTGAATGAAATGTCTTAGATATTTATTTATATAAAACATCGAGGCCTCGGTAGTTACGCAATCTTATTATGTTACGCCTTATTTGCATAGTAGTATTTACAAACACACCGCTCCATACAACCCAATAACAGTGATTAGACTTTTGATTAGACCATATCAAATTGATATAATTTACACTTGCACCACGACATAAATCATTGCATAAATCAGGCATTGGGAACGACATAAATCGGCTTGACGCTATATAATTCTTATTGTCAAAAGGCCGGCTCATTCAATAAAGCAGTTTAAATGGTTGTTGTAATATTTCGTCTATTTAAACGCGCCATATGTTATACTTTTTCTCAGTGCAGAGTATTTTGTCCCGACTGCTTGCCTTTGTAAATGTGTCATTGTTTTAGAATTACTTCCTTTGAGTTTCGTAAAAGTTATTTGAACAATTACCCCGTTCGTACAGCTCCTTTTGTCTTAATAGGCAATATCTACATCTATTCGAATATTTTAGTTGCGTATTTTTGGTTGCATTGTGAGTTAAACCTTTTAATTTTCTATTGTCTTTAATTTATTACCACAGGATGTTCCATGGTGTCGTTTTTACCAATTGAATAACTCTTAGAATTATATTTTTAAAAGAAGTTGTTATTTATGGTTTTTGCGATGCGTCAAATTAGTCAAGGTTTTTATAAATCAACTTTGAGTTAGTTGTTTTTACACACTGTTCACATTTGTTCCACATTTGGTTCTACACTCCTTGACAAACACTTTGGGAGTAATTTATTAGGGTTCGAATTCCGGACGTCTTTTAAAATATTATTGTCCACTTGAGTTCAAAGAAATATTAGGTAGATGCAAGTGTTAGTTAACTATGCCTACATTGACATTATACATATATATATAATTCTATATATATATATATGTACACACATACATTACGGACTGTGTTCTATCACACTTCCCTCCCTATAGAACTATAGGATATGCAGTATCCTGTTGATCTATATTCAAGTATGATCGTACTGTCGGGGTTTGTCCGGACTATATTTAATGTCTATCGAATTTACCGTGGTGTGAAAAAGAAAATCCACAGCCCCTAATCAGATTATTGAGCTTCTCGTATTATTATCATCTTATTCAATTATCAAATAATTTATAGCGTAAGTTTTGCATAAACTTTTATATATTCAGAAGTATTAATTAACTCTCCTTAGGTTGCGTATAATATTATTATTATTATTCATTTACTTTATTATTATTATTATATTTATTTTTCCTCTAGAAGTGGAAACTGAAACCAGTATTTAATTTATACTCTCAAGTTTGGTATTACGAATATTATAAGAATTACGCTTGATGCAATATATTAGTATGTTTCTGCATCAGCTGGTCGAAGTCCTCCGATATCTCCGTCTCTGTATAGGGTAAAACATGGTTACGCATGGCAAGTACATATAGTTTAGATACACCTTAGATTAAGTCATTTTACGCCATCATATCTCGTTCAGTTGAGTATATTAACCTGGAAATACGCATTAGCAGTTATCAAATATAACGTTGCGCTTCGCCTTAACGTAATACCAAAATTGATATATTTTTTTTTCATCGATTGTTAGTCATTAGGTTTTTTTTTTTTAATTATTATTATTTATTTTATTATTTCGGATTTATTTTAATTGTTTTGCCTATTTTATTCTATTTACTTAAGCTTTATTATATACATGTTTTAACGAAAATATGTACGTATCTTATTTATTATATAAGGGTTACATTATATTATCTTGTTAAGTGGATATCATTATAATTGCCTATAATCGAGCTTGTCTCAACGTCTACTAACGTATACACATTACAATATGCAATACACAAACTATGTATGATCCTTCGTAATAAGACTTTTCGAATACTTTTAGTTCTACATTAGATTTTGGCATAACACTCAACTTTACATAATCACCTTATAATACAATATGTCTGTTCTCTTCTATGTATTGATTTTACATCTTTGTGTGCTTGTTATCTTATTTTGTCAATATCCACATGGTGACTTTTGTTCACATACTTAGCTAATACCAGATCTGTGTATTACACTGTTACATTTCCTTTCACTATTTCAAATATCGGGAATCCTGTACTACTAAATATGGTCTTATTATAACATTCCTCTAATTTATTCCTCTAATTTTAGTAATAAACTTAATTATAATCTTAACCAGCTTCTATGCGATTTTATTACAGTTCGTTTTGAACATTCGGCCTTACTCACTGTTTTAGCTTTCTGTGTTTTTATCGGGGATTGCATACTGAAATGTGTAAATATTTTATAAATAGACTATTAAGTCCTTATTTCCATATACGTAAAGTGAACTGAGATCCAATATAAGCAACAATTTGCTTTATTTCTATATCGGTATGATATTCATATTCATATCATTTATTGTTATTTCCGTGTACAAACTAACACAGAATTATTAA
Source organism: Esperia sulphurella (assembly GCA_947086405.1). Lineage (NCBI taxonomy): Eukaryota > Metazoa > Arthropoda > Insecta > Lepidoptera > Oecophoridae > Esperia > Esperia sulphurella. The sequence continues at coordinate 4,795,509 of OX352272.1, forward strand.
ATAAGGGTTCGAACCTTATGTTGTCGACCATCGTTTCCACTGCTTACTATCACTTATTCCATTCAATTTTAATTCAATTACTATTTATTATTTTAGGATAATATGACTATGACTATAAAGATTCACGGATACAGTAATTAATCTGCTTACATTAGTACATCTAGGCAGTCCTATCGCTAAAAGTGATTTCTCCCAGACCACCATTCTCACTTAGCTTCGTCATTTAATTTCCTCAGTTTCCAAGTTTCCTCAATAAGTTTCCTCAATAGTTTCCTCATTAATTTACTTACTTAATCCTTCACACGTATGTAACACCTTTACATACAAATTAAAATTCTCCATGTTATCTATCTTTGTCTGTGTTTAACTCCCATCTGTTCCACGATCAGATTTTCAGAAGTGTACACGTAATAACGGCTTTCATTGCATTGAAATCTTATAACTATAAATTAAACTTATAACTATAAATAAATGTTTTATCCAATACATACACTCTTCTCTATTGCCAAACTAGATTTCTCCAGAATTAGGTACCGATATAACATTCCGTCCGGGTCCAACTTGTACAATTGTACGAAGTTGTCTGTCCCCAGTGCGGGAGTCGAACCCACGTACTCTGACGCTCGAGTCTTACAACCACTCCACTGTACCAACAAGGCGGTCCTTGGTTAATTAATATTCTTAAATTAACATAGATGTCTCTACTTCAATCGCTCTTAACCTTATAGTTATTATCGTCAATCTCGTGATCTGACCTCTCATATTTATTAACCCTTTACTTCATTATTGTCCACTCTAATATTTATTTCCAATAGTTTATAGTTACTTCATTCTCATCAATTATTTATCTATTTCTTCTTACATGTTTGGCACAATTTTCATTCAATTCAAGTATTATTTATTGCACGATATAACACACAGTTGCAATAATTAGATAGCTTACACATTAACATATTGGCAGTCTTATCGCTAAAATAGATTTCTTCTAGACAACCTTTATTCGCTACTTAATAAAAAGCCTTCTCGCCACTGCGATCTAATAAGGATCCTATTATATATATTTTATTACTATCTGAGCTAGTCTCACAGCCTATGGGATATCTACGATTATTCTCTAATAAACCTATGCCTTCATGTGGTATTCATCCCATCTTAGGTATAAAATCTTAAGCGATCCTACACGCTCATGCCTTATTGTATTCACTTATTCAAGATAAACGCATTATCATAAGGGTATCTAATAAAAGTAGGTGTAGTTGAACATTTAGGCCTTGTTTAACTACGATTCGTCTCCCTATATATATTCTTTTAACATCTGCACATCAGTGTCTCTATTTAAACCGTTAATACCTGTTACATCAGGTAGTGCAAAACTGTCTATCATCTATTTTATTGAATTTATATAATTCTTTAACCTTTGAATACATTTGATTGTGTCCAAATCACATCTTCCGCTTAACTTAGGCTTTTTTCAATATCCGTTCACATTTTATAAATATTTAAGATAGCTGCTAGTTGAACTCGACCCTAGATCTGAAGCAGCGGGCACAATACTATTGCCGTCGGTCGGCCTTTGCGCTTACATATTTTTACAAAACATGTAACCTTTTAACTATTTCACCCAGCTTTTCTCTTAATAATTGGAATCCTGACTCAACAATGCTACTCGTATTTGCGCTCTGGCTACGTTGTTTCTTAGTTCTCTATGTTTAGTACGTTTAGGCAACACTATAAACATCTAACTCAACTGCGTCCTGTTCTAACATTACATTGTACGCTTATCTTCTCTACATGGTTGGTTATTTGCAGACATTTTAAACTCTCGATATTATCATATCATATACAATGTCTCGTTATTTATGTAAAATACTGACTGATAACGAATAAGTTTCCAATACTATATTTATTATTCGTGTATCTAATTTATGTTATATATATTTTTATATATAATGAATATCGTAAACAACTGGATACGATTCAATTTTCATTCATAATTATTTATATAAATACGAAGAGAAGGTGGACTATTAGTAACTTATAAATTACCCTTTTTAAATATTGTCTATTTAACTTTCTAATGTTTGAAACCTTCTATCAGAATTATTACTTAAGGTTCCGGGATAACTATTATCCCGTCTTTTTCTGTTAGCACATTTGGACTCTCCTGAAACACCTACTTCTACAGGATCCGTTCTATGAGCTCGTACGCAATCGACCATTTCAAAAATGGTGTTATTTTAATTATTTTGTTTATAGTTGTTACAATAATTAAGGTTTACAGTACTATGTAGATATTGCTTATAATATTAGGGATAAAATCAATTTAATTTTTGCCTGTTTAGACTTGATTAGTGGTGCAAGCTTAAGTTAATAATTGGTCTAGTTTTCAAATAAATTTAGAAAGAACCAAAAATATTGTGACTTTATATATGCTGTTTGGGTCATGTCAGACTTATACCATTACCTCGAAGAATCCAATGCACAAGATGGAATACTTTATATGCGAGTCTGTGTGCTCGCAGCAGACGCATGCATGACAAAGGACACTTACGAGAAACTTTTACTTTTTTATCTCTTACTTAGCCTAATTATATTCGCAGCGAACTTGCCATACGACAAGACACTTTATGCGAGATAAAATACGGGCGTAGTAATCGGAATTGATATGAGATAGAGGAGCATAATATATACTTTTTTTTTTTATTTTATTTTTTTTCTTTCTTTCTTTCTTTTTTTTTTCTTTTTTTTTTCTCTGGGTGCACCCTGTTATGTATTTTTTTTGTTTTTGTATATACATACATGTATACCATGTATCAGTTTTATGTTCTCTCTCTCATATTTAGTTTAGGCAGTAGTCTGACATGACCAAAACTATTTTATACAGTTTAGATTCAATTTTATATTACCGATGTGTATAATATCACATCCCTCCCAAACTGTTACACTATTTTTAATTCAAAGAGATCGTCTTGTTTATTTCTACGTTGTGTTATTTTATTCAGATTCTTTTATCTAGCAGTGTTGCATATTTGCAGACACATTTTAACTAGATCCTGGTGCTCGGCAACAGATGTGACGGTTCAAGGCCCTGGTAAGGTCCTAACCTTTCCCAATACTATTTTTTTTTTCTTAGCCAACAATATTATATGGTAGTACAAGAATATGATAACGCGCACCGTTATTGGGTCGCTAAGTTCGTCAAGTAATAAGTTAATAATGTTCATAGGATAGTGCCTGGTGTGAGCAAGTGGAAGAAAAGTTATTATGTAAATTCACGTTTAAGTATATACCTATGCTCTAATATTCGGTTTACCGACACTAATAAGTGTATCGGTAAAGGTGACGCCCCGCCCTGAAATGAAGAGAATCAAGACTCACTTCAATTCAGTTTTTCCGCGTCACCCATGATGTCCGTCCCAGACTGGTCGCATCCCTGCCGAAGAGTTTACCCGCCCGCAAGGTATACTAATATGTCCGTTAAGTTTAACCAAACCAACGATGTGTTAGTTTGTGGCCAATAGGTCCGTCAAAGTCTTGGTCAGTCAAGGGGAAGCAAATTAAGAGGAAAGCAACCCCAATACTAAATGTTTATGCAGCTTCACGTTAATAACTTCAGTTCACGATAGCTAGAAAGGACACTTAAGGCAAGATTAGTAATTATTCTAAAACTTAGCTCCGGATTTCAGCTTTCTGCAACGTATCTCCGCTCCGGCCCTCTAGAGCTGGGACCTCTCGTTTCCCTGGCTCTCTCTGTGCGGTCACTCGCGCACAACTTTCTATTTATGATTCTACAATTGAATCTTTATACACATTCTACGCTTTGCTTAATATTTGCAACTAAATAGCAACACTCAAAATATGCACACTTTACGCATTGCTTAATATTTACAGCCTAATTATCGACAGACAAGATCACACACAATACTCGGAAGACCAAAAGCTCGATCTTAAACCTCTCGCGCCCGCTCTCTGAAATCGACTGTCTCGCATCAGGGTCGAAAATCTCCCTTCACCCCTCTGCGCCCGCGCATCGTAAGACACCACCCTTGAGATGCATAAGCCACTCCTTCAGTTCTCCCGTTGGTTGCGTCTGCGCACAAATGAACCTTTCATCCCTTAAGACATTCATAAAGCGACGCCCCCTGTTATATAATTGGCTAAAAGTAAAGTTTATGTTAAGAGAGACCAATCACATGTACTTAGTATCCTTGAACAATCAGCAGCTATTCAAATTTGATCCTAAACAAGATCTATTTAATGATTAAAATACTTGGAGGTTCAACTGAAATTCAGGAATATTTCATATAATGTTCACACATCTTATTCAATGAAATAGTTCATATTCTAATTAAATCATGCGCAATATTAATTGTATTTATAATTAGTATCTTATACCTAGATGTGTCAAGATACAACTTATTATTGATCAGATAATAAGTTCTCTTTTGTGTATGTTATGTGTGTTGTGTGAATGAAATGTCTTAGATATTTATTTATATAAAACATCGAGGCCTCGGTAGTTACGCAATCTTATTATGTTACGCCTTATTTGCATAGTAGTATTTACAAACACACCGCTCCATACAACCCAATAACAGTGATTAGACTTTTGATTAGACCATATCAAATTGATATAATTTACACTTGCACCACGACATAAATCATTGCATAAATCAGGCATTGGGAACGACATAAATCGGCTTGACGCTATATAATTCTTATTGTCAAAAGGCCGGCTCATTCAATAAAGCAGTTTAAATGGTTGTTGTAATATTTCGTCTATTTAAACGCGCCATATGTTATACTTTTTCTCAGTGCAGAGTATTTTGTCCCGACTGCTTGCCTTTGTAAATGTGTCATTGTTTTAGAATTACTTCCTTTGAGTTTCGTAAAAGTTATTTGAACAATTACCCCGTTCGTACAGCTCCTTTTGTCTTAATAGGCAATATCTACATCTATTCGAATATTTTAGTTGCGTATTTTTGGTTGCATTGTGAGTTAAACCTTTTAATTTTCTATTGTCTTTAATTTATTACCACAGGATGTTCCATGGTGTCGTTTTTACCAATTGAATAACTCTTAGAATTATATTTTTAAAAGAAGTTGTTATTTATGGTTTTTGCGATGCGTCAAATTAGTCAAGGTTTTTATAAATCAACTTTGAGTTAGTTGTTTTTACACACTGTTCACATTTGTTCCACATTTGGTTCTACACTCCTTGACAAACACTTTGGGAGTAATTTATTAGGGTTCGAATTCCGGACGTCTTTTAAAATATTATTGTCCACTTGAGTTCAAAGAAATATTAGGTAGATGCAAGTGTTAGTTAACTATGCGTACATTGACATTATACATATATATATAATTCTATATATATATATATGTACACACATACATTACGGACTGTGTTCTATCACAAGGTTACAGTCCGAATTCAGTACTGTACTTTTTGGTAGACAAACACTAAGAACGGTATTTAAAAAAAAAATGGAGCAAGATCACGGGGAATATAATATTGATTAAAAAAATCGCGTCAATATTTCTCCGTTCATGGTATTAAATCCATTTACATGACAACAGTTTCAATGAACCGACAATGAGTCAAAGTTATTAATTAATGAGTCCCGGACGACCGACTGCGAATGCCGGGTAGTGTAAATAGGTGTTTGATTGTTGGCCAAAAGTCCTTTTAAGTTTCCTGACCTTTTAGTTTTCGATACCCGGACCCTACACACTTCCTTTCAATTTATTACATACGAAATGAAACTCATCGGTGGAATTTAGGTCATGACCTTTGATATTGGTATTGAGTTTACGCAGCAATCTTCAGCTTAAAAGCAAACTACGATTGGGGTCAAAAAGTTTGCGGTATGAGAAGGTAGGCGAATAAATATACGATACTTTTTTTAATTTCAATATGTTCTATCTTATGTTAGGCATACTACTCCGTAAGCATTTTCGCTAATATCCGTCGAAGCCTTTTTGTCTCTTTAACGAGTCATTTAACATTACGGATAAGTTTTCGGCGCGTATCTACGCTAGTAAGATGCAAAATGTTTATCATAATGCTTATGGAGTAGGCCCTAGATTAATTTATTAATTACCTATACAATAAACTAAATAAATAATAAATAAATAAGTATATATAATATACAAACATTCTGTGTTATGGAAATTACAAGGATTGGACAATTCACAAATATTACAACATCCAGACCGGAACCAAAGTTGTCCCAGTCGGATAGAACTCACGACCGCTGACGCTCGAAAAGTAAAAAAAAGGTAAAATGTTTTATTTTTGTCTCAAAATAGGCCGAAGTTGCGGCCTTCACTACATCATCGTTAGAAAATTTCGTAAGGTGAGTCATTCAGCTTTTGGAAGTCTTGTGCATGGGTGCCTAGTAGGGTCACAAATCATCATCATGTCAGCCCTTAGCGGTCCACTGCTGGACGCCTTTCCTAAAGTCTCTTTTTTAGGGTTCCGTAGCCAAATGGCAAAAACGGAACCCTTATGGATTCGTCATGTCTGTCTGTCTGTCTGTCTGTCTGTCTGTCTGTCCGTCCGTATGTCACAGCCACTTTATTCCGAAACTATAAGAGCTATACTGTTGAAACTTGGTAAGTAGATGTATTCTGTGAACCGCATTAAGATTTTCATACAAAAATAGAAAAAAAAAACAAAAATTTTGGGGGTTCCCCATACTTAGAACTGAAACTCAAAAAAAAATTTTTCATCAAACCCATACGTGTGGGGTATCTATGGATAGGTCTTCAAAAATGATATTGAGGTTTCTAATATCATTTTTTTCTAAACTGAATAGTTTGCGCGAGAGACACTTCCAAAGTTGTAAAATGTGTGTCCCCCCCCCCCTGTAACTTCTAAAATAAGAGAATGATAAAACTAAAAAAAATATATGATGTACATTGACATGCAAACTTCCACTTAAAATTGGTTTGAATGAGATCTAGTAAGTAGTTTTTTTTAATACGTTATAAATCGTAAACCACAATACTATTATTAAAACATCGATCAAAGTTACAACGAACTACTATAACTTTTATATTATGTTACTTGCTGCTACGGAACCCTTCATGGGCGAGTCCGACTCGCACTTGGCCGCTTTTTTTAAACTTATTTCAAACACTTAATATATGCAGTGCTATTATTGAAATGCCCATTTTTTGGATAAGCAGGATACCCTCTGTATCCTAGAAAACGGCTGCCATGATTTTACCGACCGATTGAGATCTTAACTTTTTTTGGCCGTGGTCCGCCTTTTTTATGCCATTGCATGGACTCAAGCTCATAGATTTATAGTGGTATTGTCGTAATTTCGAATTTTCAAGTTCGAATTTCTGTCATTCAGTACGGTCGGCATAAATATATACACAAACACATTAGCAATAATTTTCTTATCCTGTTTCACCTGTACCACAAGTTTCGTCTTCAGTAACAATCTATCTCAGAACTTTATCCTTGTTGTCTCGTTAAAGGTCTAAAAACTTACAAGAACGAGCTTTTGTTCTCCATGTTTAATTTTTTTTGTCAGATTAATATATCATAAACAAATAATTTGATTGACCTGAAACTTTTTAAACATACTTTTGAGTGACACAATAGCATTTAGAACATGATCCCGCTACCCCTATCATGCCGCGATAATTTTGATTTCCCTTCGCATAATACAAGAATGGTCTCTTTGAAAATAACAGATCAGAATTCTCAAGTACAAAAGTATAGTAGACTAGTGTGATGCAACATAAATCTTCCCTCATCAACGTTCGACCTTTGACTGGTCATGGAGTCTAGACATAGATAAACACAGTCTACACGTGCCAAACGAACTACCTACACAGTCCAATTATAGGGAGCACGAGGACGCTATACATTAACACTTTGCTAAGTTAAATACTTTGTAACTTCATAATAAAACATCAGTGTAAAACAGCAGCCTAACGTTGAAACTTGTGATCTAATTACAGATGTCAAGAATATAACAAGCAAAAGAACGGGAATAGCCAGTAAAAAAGGCACTGGTATTTCGCAACTCTAAACTCTAATTCAAAAGCAGCAATATACATATTGCTAAATGAAAACGGTCCATTTTGGAAAGGCGATGATGTAGGGTTTGAACCCGCAAACTTTAAATCAAAATGTTGGCGTATATTCTCCGCGTAAACTTTTAATTGCGGTTCCAGTTATACTGTTGGCGTCTGTGCGAAAATTCGTGTTAGAGTTTAATGAATTCGTACGGCAAACAGTCCGGGAATTCCTGTAACTGATACTCAATATGCCTTCATAGCGCAAACCAGTGTTGAAGTTGGTTTAAATGAATAGTAGGTCGTTTTAATGAGTGAATAGAGTGGTGCAAGCAATTGCAGAAGTTATATCCAAAATAACGAATATCCGTCAATATAATATCTAATCTAGACTTTTGTAACATAAGTAATCACGCTTCGACGTCTTCTAAATATATTTTTTTAGTATGACAGTAAATAAACTACATGGTAACAAACAAATGTTAATTCTTAACAAGTCAAAGTTTCTTCAAAAAAACTGAATGGAGAGTGGAGGAAGACATGACACATAGAGTTGCTTATAAGGCCGCGGGAAGCAAATAAATGAAGATGAACTTGAATAGCTGTAGGCAAAACAAAATGCAGAACTTTTAGGGAAATTAATTCTTGCTTCTTATTTTTAATTCAAATAAACAGCAACAACGAATTGCAGAAACAGAAGTATTAGACGTGCAAGTTATTTCATAAAGATGTAAATATTATTAGTCTGCTCGGTGCACATCCATTTGCAGTTTTACAAGTGAATAGTTTAAATTCTAGAGCCCAGGCAGACGTTTTAAATTGAATTGCCGCACTCGAGACGAGTGGAATAGTAGTAACATTCCTAGTAAGAATTCTTCTAGAGGTTTGTTGCCTACGTTTTATCTAACGGTGGGAACGGATAATATTGCAAATTCTCAATGCTTAGAAATAGGTAGATTATAGCCACAAGGAAACTAATATGGAAATAAATTTTGAAGGAATCATAGGCTTACCCAGTATGTAAGGTCTAACTCAAAATACTTTATTTAAAAAGGATAGAAGATATACTTATTGAATGTCATTAAAACTATTAAAAATACTTTTCGAAAAATTTGATGTCAGTCTGTGATTGGGCCGGATTTTACCAGCGCTTCGCAAACTTCATCATCTGCTACGCTTTTGGCTCTTTTGCTAAGTCGCTGAATCCAGGGGTTTCAGGTGTACGTGGGCAACTTGACCGTTCACCATCAGTGTCTGTCAGTTTGCCGCTTTGAATCTTGAAAAAAAAGGTGATCATATCCGTACTCCGTAAAGAAGTACCAGAGATTAAAAAACTTATAAGTAAAAACACATTTTGCGACGAAACACTGCTTAATTGCTATTAACATATCAGTAGCATTCTTATCTTTAAAGTCTGTAGCAATTATAGCTCTAGCCTTTTATTGTCGGCAGTGACAATAGGGACAATAGTACGTCATGTCTCATTACACATGCAGATGATAACAGTGAGATGTCTAGAGATTGGCACATTATGCGGGCACAGCGGCAGCTAGAATAGTAATGGACCGATAGAACCTGTTCTGTACAGATATACCTCACCTATATACTAATATATTCAGTTTAATGGACGGTTCTACTCCAACAACGTCTGGAGGTCGAAAAGGGCGTTGGGCAGTATTGTACAGTTAATATGTTAATTGTCTATGAAGACAGGGACAGGGTGTCCCACACAAATTAGTCCCGAATCGTAACAACATTCACATATCAATGAGTAGAGCGGTTTGGGATTCAATTCGAATTTGTGATTTCGTGCTCACATCACCTGATCAGATTAAGGATTACAAACCATCTACTACTAGACACATGTTCGAACTTTGTTAATTATTCAATAGCTCTAACAAAATAGTATATAATTTACTGTTACCATTATCACACCCAGTGATGATTGTTTTGACGTAATCCGTGCAGCAGACGAGACCATAAATCAAGGAAGCGAGATACAGCATATTTCACGTGAACTGTGTAGCGAGCGAGCGAGACGGACGCGTGTGTTTTGTTACATTTTATTGCAGCGCCTGCCACAGGACAGCACGAGATATAATTGTAAAATCGTATAAACCTTATAAGAATACATATAAATGTTCTTTGTTAAATCCCTAAAAGACATGTAATGTCATGGGACTTGATGGACATTTTCTTGAACAATGAAAACTTTTTTGAATACTTTCGCAGGACAGTGCTGTATCCGCGCCGCCGGTTATAAATATATCCATTTACTCTTACATCGATGTTTACAAGCACCGTCGAATAAATAAACAAAGTAATCCTAACTTAGCTAACAAAGTACCGCCATTTGAGTATCCGGTTAAATTTTTTCACAACAAAGTAAACACATTTTAATGTTTTAAAATACCCCCATTTAGGTAATTGTCATTTGTACAAGGGTCTGGCGTTAAGTTAAACAATCTTTTTAGCGATTACGCTGTCAACGTTTCAAGGTGAATTAAAAACAATTAAAATGGAAATAATTTGCGAAGAGGAAGAGATAATTACAATTCGGTGCGGAATGACAATCGTGAGTGACAAACAGTGCATAACCAATACATTTGACACTTCAACATTATAGATTGAATCCCTGGTTAGAGGTACGAAGAAGTAATTGTAAGGGTATCGGAGGTCAAATTATACTGGTGAAATTGTAGAGCAATGCATTCCACATCAATACAGACGCTTTGCTGCGACGGTCGGTGACATATGAGTATTGCAATTTCCGAATGCGGCGTCGTTAGTCGGGATTAGGATTATTCTCATTACTACTAAATTATATTCCCACGAATGTGAAAGTGAGATAGACTGTAAAAATGTATAAAATAAGAGAGAAAGGGAAGAAAGCAAGAGATTATTTCGTGTTATTCAGGTATTTCTTGAACAAATTTGTAAGGTAAGCATATGTAATGTACCGCAAGCATAAAACGTACAGACCCGGAACAAAATAGCTGAATATGCATTTTAGTTGTTTTAAAATATCGTGTTCCAAAAGTTAACAGAATAAGTAGTAAACACGAGTCAGTTGAGCATTTATTTAATATTAGAAGCTGGCGAAGGATGGCGGGTTTGACCGAAGTCGATTGTGAAACAATTTCATAGTGAATTCTTGTGTATTGCACTGCCGGCATCTAACGTTTTGTGTCAATGTCAACGCTTCCACCAACGGGTATTTACTCGCTAGTGTAATTTCAAATAGAACTTAAGACAAGTTAGATGAAGTACCTTCTACCTAGGTCACAGATTAATTTAACAGTTACTACGTAACAGATAATATTTAGTAAAACGAATATACCTACGCTTTTAATCACCTACTCTTTCCCACTGTCAGACAATACACGCAATAATGTGTCTCACGTGCTCGACTTAGCGTTGTTATTACTCCATACAGGCGGGGAGAGAACCACGCCGGGGCGGCGCGAACGTGTAGGTACCTATCGCGGTAGGTTCATTCGAGTGACGAAGGCCTGCCTATGTGTCCATTCGGACTGATTATATTTTTGGAATAATAAGTCAGGTTTAAGTTACATCTGATATCACTTATTTTATACGTTATATTTGTTATGTAACTACAAAACTGAAACGATTGGGGGAAACAATATTTGCGAAAAAGGAGTGTACTAAGGAATAACCCGACAGTTGGCACAGGACGAGAGAGCGAGCGCGACAGAGCGACGACACGATGCTAGCAATGATTTACGAACCATTTTGCACATCCGATGCTTGCGTTGCGAGGACAAGCACTCGCTCCAACCAATTAAAACTACTATTGAACGCTGCTGTCGTTCACTTTTTGAGTTTGCCTCTTGCTACAAAACAGCTCTTGCTTTTTCGTTTGGCTACTTGTTATCAAAGAGAACAACATATGTCTGTATATAGATCGTACAGGTCACGACGGCACACCCAGTGGGTTTAAAGTATAGCGGTTTAAAGAAGGTTCGTCTTTCTCTAAACCGCTTACATTTCACTGTAAATGTGTTATATTGTTCCTGTCTTATTTCTATCGTTATTCACTAATTATCAATCAATGTGTGCATACGTACACTAAGACGTTCCGATTGATTACAATCGTGAATTGAACGATCTATACATATCAATTGCCTCATTATGGATATCGGTTTTGTGCACAACAAAAAGCAGGGGGCCAATTCTACTAACGCATTTTCGCATAAAACGCAATTCAACTGCAGCTGAAACGCAAGTGTTAACACTATTCGTACTCCGCTGCGCACAACGTTCGTGCTTCAGCTGCGCTTCAGCCGTAGCTAACGTGTAAACAAACGTCAGACGTAGACGGAACAAACGTTTTTATACATTTTGACAGTTGTCTCAGGTAAAAACGAGACGCGTTGCTGTCAAAATAGCGTCTGTTAAAAACTGTAACTTAAACGTAACTATTGTTTAAACGAACGATAAATGTTGAAAATAGTAGAATTGCCCCCCTGGTGCTGTGTTTAAAACAAACTTACAGAATTGACTTTTAAATTTACTGTATTAAGAAAAACTCGTAAATTGTATACCATTGTCTGTTATTATGTTCATTGGAAAATCTAATACAGTCACATTAAAGTTAAAAGCTTTACGTGTAAATATAGAATTTACGTACGTTTAAAATGTAAATTGCATTCATTGGTTTGCCGGAACGGAGACAATCACCACTAATATATTGCGGGCATCATTCACTCGCACGTCAAGTTAATTGTTACACTAATGTGCCAGTCGGACATCCACTCACGAGTCTGAAAATGTTGTTTTATGTGTCAATGACAATACATTGAAGCAAAGTTGCGTTAAATTCCTAATATTATGGGTATTTCCATACACATACCTACGATATTGTTACTCCATCGATGTGAACAGGTAACGGAACGATAAGTAACGTAACGTAAAGAACGATAGAAATAGTGGCGCGTGTCTCGAGAATGTACCATAAAGCAGCTTTATGTAAAAATCACGTCGTTCGGTCGTTCTTCTGAAAATTGATGGTGTGGTTGTGAAATATATTGGTAAATAATGATGATAACAAAAACTACACCTGTAGGTCGTGTGAGAATTCATTAGAGATAGTATGATTTTATGTGACAGAAATCGAATAAGCCGATTGTATAGCATGACCGGACATCAAACTCGGACCACTCGAAATGATAGGCCGCGCGTCTTTCCCAATACGCCCCCTCAGTTTAAGAGTTTGTGTTTCACTGGTCAGTTTCCTGATGCGTTATCCTTTAAAATCACCAGTTTCCTTTTTCTTCAAAATCATTATGAGTCATTTTCGCTAATTCACAAGTTTTATCAATTCGTCAGTTTCGGTTATTTGTCAGTCGTTTTAACCAATTGCGACCCTAAGTAACATAGCCAATGAATAGTTTAGATTGAGCCGAAAAGACAACAAAAGAATGACTGCAAATGTGACAACAAAGCCTTATAAAAGTAAAAACTCCTTTCTATATCACGAATGAAATCCAGAAATAAATTTCGTCAAAACAATTTATGGCACGATACAAGAAAAATCTGGGCAGGCTTTTGCGCAAGCGAATAATACTAACACCGATAAAAGGGGCGATAAGAAAAGTAGGGAGGAAAACGAGTGGCAGCCAACATTAATTACTAGGGGGTTCACAAAAGGAACTTGGGCTTGTCAAGGAATAACTTGACTGGTTCGGCCAAGTTTGAGCACCGCAGGGACGGTTACGGATTAAGGGGTGTCGGTCGGTGCCCGTGGCGCTAGTTTAGGGTCTTCTAAGACTTTATATATCTATAACGGTACATATTCGAGCGTTTCCACCGCCGTATGTGTGTATGTAAACGCTTTATTGTACCAAACTTAACAACATAGATAACAAATAGGAATACAATTGTGTACAAAGGCGGACTTATGAAAATTAGAGATATCTTCCAGTCAACCTTATAGTAAGTTTAATTACAAGTTAAACATAGTTAACCTAGGCAGCACGAAGTATACATTTCTGTAAAATATATACTTAACTAAAGTATGCATATATTACATAAACGATATAATACATCGCCATCATTAGCGCACCCCTAAAATTCGATGATAAAGAATATATTTAACCAAATATTGCACCAAGAAGCATGTAGAATCTGTGCTAAGACCAGAAACCTATTGTAAACTAAAAACAATTAATTAGTATCGCCTCTTCAACTTTTAAAGGTGACGGTAAAGACGTCGGTTCAAATGCTTATATACCCATAAGCTATACGATCTTATACCCATAGTATGTATTAATAAACTATTTCTATGTAATTTTCTTCTCCAAAAACATATCGTCGACGGAAAATTAAATTGGTGTAAGGTACAAACCACTACTTTTCAGGAGACGCAAAAAACTATTTTTTTTTCTTTGTGACTATTTTGTTTGTGGACCAATATTAAATATCAAATATTAAATCATATCAAAGGACAGAGTTATTGAATTTAAAAGTTTTATAAATATACCGTTCGACAGAGAATTGAAAACTGAGTTTCGAAAACTAAAAACCGATTTTGGTATTTTGTCCCATAGGCCAGTTTCCGTCGACGATATTATATTGAAGGATGCATCCTCGCACAATCGAAAGTCATAAATAATAACTATTACTTTTATTTACTTTTTTGGGTTTCGTCGTTTGCTTGTCCGTCTGTCCGCCAGATAACACGAAAATTACTAACTTAAATTATGACCGTACCTACCTCTATATGTAAAAAAATTCGCGGCAATTATGGGAAAATTATGAAAATGTCAAGATAAAAATTACCTTTCCGTGATATTCCAGAAAAACTAAAAAAAAACCGTCATTGTAGGTATACGACGTACACTTTACTGAATTTTATCTTTCCAACCCGATAACGACTTAAATGAATCAGATACTGTCTCACTCAAATTATTCTTTTCAATTCCAAAACACCCGGTTTGACAGTTAATTCCTAATCTGACAGGTAAATCACACCTCGAAAAATAAATTCAGCGATAATTCTCTATCTGGACACTGCTTTCTGATAAAGAAATCTTCTGTCAGAGGTTATATGAAAGAAATGTTGTACTCCCTATCTCGTTCATTATCAAAGCTGTCCTCAGAAGTTAAAAATCTTGCCTACCAATCTCATTAAAAGTTAAAACTTAAATAACAAATCTTTTTCGGAAAAGTTTTCTAAAATGTGGAAATTATTAAGAAAAACTATTTCCTTAATCATATTAGGGTCGATGTTCAAGTCCAATCATAACGAAAGACTATGAACTATATAAAGACGCTCAAAAGTAACGTAATATAATACAATGTGTTAAAATAATTATAGTTAACAAATACACATTTTTGTTTATTTATAGTAATTATTACAAAACGTTGCTTAAAAGGACACGGATTAGATTTGTCAGTGGCATCTATGTTACATGTTCTCGTTTCTATTCCATATACCTGTTAAACATTAATATAACTTTATTCAGTTTAAAATGAAGTCTTGACTCCCAGACTAGGTAAACTGTATTTCAGGCGTCAGTCAATATGGGGCAATGCAGTTTTTCCTTCTCCTTTGACAGCGTTTAATCAGATACCTGCATCATAATTCCTCCATATCCGCATGAAAGTTGAACAAGAACCCGCCGGTAGTTTATTTAGCGCTTTGTGTTTTCGTTGTCAGTAAGCAGTTAGTACTTCGTAGTTGGTAA
The DNA here is from genome assembly GCA_947086405.1 of Esperia sulphurella. NCBI lineage: Eukaryota > Metazoa > Arthropoda > Insecta > Lepidoptera > Oecophoridae > Esperia > Esperia sulphurella. The sequence goes on from OX352272.1 coordinate 4,811,258, forward strand.
CGAGCGCAGTCCCCGTTCTGTGCAATGCAAAAGTTTCGTTCAAAGTTAAGATTAAAATGAAACGGCAATAGGAGAAAATTAAAATTTCACGGGTGAATTTCTGCGCGAGTATTTACGGCTGTAGGCGATGGCTGTAACCAGTTTTCACGTAGGTGGTTTAGTTCATGAACTTTACTGTGTTGGCATTTTCACAAAATAAGAATGTGAGCCTGAGAGCTAATTTTGATTAAAACTTTAGTTACGGAGCACGTTAGTGTAATTCAGAAGAGTAAATAAAATCTGATTACACTAATTCCATCACACCAAATAACAAACTAATTTACGAGTAGATACAGCATTAACATCCAAAAATAAAATTAGATATTCTATGTCACTAAACTAACGGATCTTGAACTACAGCGCGTCCCAAAACCTATAAAACCAACAGGCTTTATCCATCCCAAAGGCATTACGCGAACTTTGGTAATTATACTTTAATTAACACTCCACAAACAAATAAAAGAACGGGCAGATAAGTATCTCTTTCAATCCAATAACGAGCTCTCCCCTCGAGTCGTTATCTCAGCAGACATTCCCCAAAATCAGCTTTTCATTAATTGCACGACAGCCTTATCTTGCCTTACGAACTCTGTCACTGACCCTAATGTCGCATTGACGTTGATCCGACACTAGATTAATTTATTAGCCGGCACCCGAATGGCCGTCACGCTGGAAGTTGACTTAGTTATCACTGTCATATTTTCCTTTAACAGATGTCCGTTATAACGGAGGGTTTGTTGATTGTTAGTTAGCGACAGTTCGGTGTTAGTCGATGCTATACATCTTTATCTACAGTGTAATTCAATTAATTCTTTGTGTCCTTTTCAAGAGCACAACGCTATTGTTCGAACTCTTGTAAGGTACTGAAATACGGAGCGATACTGATCAAGCCTTTTGTCTTTGATCTGCAACAGAACTTTGTTCTCAGTGACATAAGTTTACATTCACATAACCTTTTATTATTTAAATTGACAAGGCCCGAGCTTTTTGAGTACTAAAATTTGATGTATCACGATTTACACTCACACATTTATCCCACAACATTTCAAATTCCGCTTATCGCATTCGTCGTAAAAAAAGGAACTCACAACCTGATCAACCAATCGCTCTCTCGACAAAGGTCGTCGGAAAAAAATCAGCGCTAAACTGTTTACGGTGGGACGTGATCGAATGTAATCTCGAGCGGCGCTGTACCATTTCCGGCCAATTACGTGACTTAGGGACTTCGGGATCCAGAATGCGGCCGTGAATAGGCCGGCGCGCGTGGCCCGCCTGTGTTTTCCTTCCACAATGCGGGTTAATTATGTTGCCATTGTGGCAAACGTTATTCGGCAGATGCTAGTTACGATTGAGTTGCGTATTTAGCGAACATTTCCTTTGAAGAAAAATAATATAATTTGGGTGGCCATCTTGGAATTAGCTATCAACGCTGCCAGCGCGGTGCTTCACAGGCAGATGCGGTCGGCTGGCTCTGATCCAAAAAGATGTTACTTGGACCATTTACAGTGTTTCTGCTATGTTACATTCTAAATTACATTTAATGGGCTATAAATAAGTTATATCAGTTTATGGCTGCGCGGGCGTGTGTACGTGGAACTCAACTGCCACGTACATTACCTGAAATGTAAAGGTTTGTTTGTTGAAACTCAGTAAAGCGGACTCATATTTATTTTTAAAACCGAATCAACTTTTTAATTTCACGTCCAATTCTGGGCACGCAACAAATACAATTGCTAAATATAACGAGTGAAATTAAATTGCGCAGGCGTGTTTTTCGCAAAATTTAACCATTTTTTTGTTACAGGTATTTCATCAATCATTAGCCAATGTTGTTGACCCTTTCAAAATTGCATGATTTCAAAATACGTCGACTACGGCGATCATAGGGCGCAGTCGGCATCTATTTAAAAAAGATGTCTTGACCTGACCCAAAAAAAATGTCTACTATTCATTTCGGATATAAATTAAAACCAATTCGAGTTTTATTGTTTGAATTTAGTCACAATAGTGAAAGTCAAACGGACAAAGTCGTGATAATCTCTCTTGAAATCAATAACGAAATGAAAACTAGCAACGTGCTTAAGTTAAATTCAAACTGACTGTATTCCATTCCCATAAAACACAATGTCGTGACGGTAAACAATAAACTGTATTCAAAACAAGAGAAGTGCCATGAATCATGGCTGCACCGAGCGCTGCACTGTTTATGAGTGCAGTTGATGTCTCCCCGGACATAAATCCTCAGGGATGTGCCAAAAACAACACGACGTCCATAACTTGCTGTTCTAAGTTCGGAGGTCGAGCCAAACATAATGGAACTCGCGCAAACAACTTCTATGATTCGCATCGACGCCAACTTAAGTTACATGATTTTCTATCGGCTTTTAAAGTGCACATTGTAAGCAATGCATTAGGATGTCCAGTACCGTACAAAGGACACTTCGCTAATAGGTATTAAATAAAAATGGTGGAATGGACAAAAAGGACGTGATTCGTAATGGTCGATGAAAAGCTTTTAAGCTTAAGTTTTCAATATTTTGACAACCTGGCTGGTGCAGTTTACGTCCGGTGTAGCGATTCGACGGTTTAAACAATTTGGGTTTACCTGGTTACGTTTCAAGATTCAGGTACTCTTCAAAAGGTAATCATTTTATGAGGAAAACTTTCGATATGTGAAGCGGCAAGAGATTGCTTTTACCTTTTCAAAAACCACCTGTAGCCTTACAGCTAAGTAGGAGCACAAAGTGTAGCTTTTTAGCAACACTGAGACAGAAATTTCGAGATTATTTCCGTGTGCAGCGGCAAAAGCGCCGCAAAAATGTGAAGAATGGAGACGCTCCCTGCGGTCTAAACCTTGTCTCCGTCGCTATTCGCACAGACATAATGCTGGCATTTATTATTCCTGCATTGTGACGTTAGGGGGAAAATGTTACGTAGGTATGTAACCAATTTTATACTCACAAATATATTTCTGACAAATTAAACTTTTTGTACTCGTAACAACATTGTGGACACAACTTTTGCAGAATTTTTTAACGAAGCAGGTCAGAGGGTAGACGTATGTTACCTATACATCACTTAGCTTTGTCCTATGAGATTGCTTTATGGTTGACTGTCTATAGGTGTTACTTCATTGTATACTCCGAACACGTACTTAGTCCTCAAAGGGCTAGCCTTTGGGACGATTTCTTACTACCTAGACCACGAAAAGTATCAAATAATGTTTAAAAGTTTCAATATATATTCTGGTTCCGTACAAAACTAACTTCTACTGAGATGATTTCGAAGACAAGAACAAAGCTGAGTTTTTCGTTTAAAGAGCAAGTTAGTTAAACTTGGGATTTATCGGCGTTGCGGGATTTAGTTACGCTACATGAGAAGAATGTTTGCTGCCTTCAGGTGCTAAGTTTTAACGAGGGAACTTTAAGGTGTAACTAGCCGGGAACTTTTAATTATGGGTTCTAAAATCCGCTTGGGCGTCATTATTTCACTTTTGAACTTCACTAATGATGATATACGAGATACTAATTGAAACTGTAATTGAGAATGTCGGAAAGTCATACACAACATGTGCATCTCAAACCTACAATAGTAATGATGGATACAAAATTCGATAAAACCAATTTCTTACGGATCTCGTATCTGCTTTGCAACCGTAAAGGTTTCAGTACTTTACAATTAAATAATAAGCTTAATACGGATGATTGATACGTGATTAAAAATGATGAAAACGAGTTAAATCAACAAAATCCAAATAGCATAAAGTTACAAAGAACACCTCCGTGTAAATACATATATTCTGACAAGGGAACCAACTTCGTGACAGCGCAAAAAGGCGAGATGGGGCGCGCACTATTCATAGGTAAATAAACATTTTCTATGACCATTATTGCTCATATTTCACCTGTACCTTCATTGTGGTTGCCTTACAGAAATCGAACTTCATAATTTACCCGCGCCCCGTGGAAATAACCAGTCAATTGAATGGGTAGCCTACACGATACGAAAGATTAATGATAGCCAAAATGAAATATTTATTGGTGTTGGAATGTTGTTAAGGAAAAAAACCTGAATATGTTGTGGCGAAGATTGGCTATTCACCAAAATATCGTGCGGAAAGACAGCGTTTCTTTTTTATTTACCATGAAAAAGGAAGCGAAACAAGTTTCGTTACGTTACGTGAGATTTAAAAGTCCTGAACTAAACTTTTCAGCTCCCGGAGTATGTATTTACGTTGTGCTTGATTTATTTTACTTCTTTGAATTTGTTTCATGATTGCAGAGTTTTCTCCAATGCATTTCTTTTTGAACACAAATACTTCATTAGAAGAAAAGACAGTGGGCATAAATATCGTAGGAGTTGATCCCACAAACGCCACAGTTGAGGCCAGGTTTAAAGGAATCATATACTCGTACATATATATTTACATAGGCATATGCGCTTGAAATTCCGGCCCAGGATTATCCGGTTATGATGGGCATGTCAATTTTCACCATCAAAATTTTTATTATTTCAAACAAAAGTTATATTTTTTATTATTTTATTTTTTTATCACCGCACAACACAATCCTTGTCCATGTATTATTTTTATTAAATAACTTTTTCTCGCGTTAAACTTGCAAGACTCGTTCAATTACTCGTCATTTATTCTAACAATCAATATGATATATTAATCGATAGACTGTCCATATTATGTTTTTCGGAAATAATAATATAAGACATAATACCAAATATAGAAAAATATTGCCATTTCCCCCTGACCAAACCCTGTCATGTTAATGGCTGTAATACCCTCGCAACTGACATTCCCCGAGCAGACATTTGATGTTTATTTCATTACGTCACGTACGAAAAAGTTATACGATATGACCAAGCAGAGTTAGCTTCGTTATTTTCAGGGTTCTTTATCGAAGTGACCTTATTAATATATATTATATTAGTTATCTTTAATTTAACACCGGCTTAGGATGCCGCTTTGCCAGAGGCGGGAAGCGGCTAGATGAGGAAAGCACAGGGCCTGGTATAGGCGCTCAAGAATGGCTTATGTCAAGCAATGGATGGCAACACGCTGGTATAATAAGCACATTAAAAGACAGTGGGCAAATTCATTGGTCCCAGCACAGCTAGCGACTTGGCTAACATCTGTTACTGGAAAGAATAGAATAATCATTTATTGGCTACAACAAAACACATACAGTGCAACATTACATACAAGCAGAAACAATATAACACTAAAGAAAAGAGCATGGATGGAAAATATCTTCAATATATTATACTGATTGATATTGTCATTATTTAGAAAAAAAATCCTAGCTTCCAACTTGAAAGAAAAGAAAGAAATACTCCGGGGATAACTACAGTACTACTGGACCGATTGAGCTGAAATTTGGAACAAAAAAAAAACATGTAAAATTGGCCGGCAATGATTGAAAAATCGTGGAAATTCCATAAAAAATGCCTTTTCGGAGATATTGCAGGAAAACTATAAAAAAAATGGGAATCCCACAACGTTAGCTGACCTTTTTTTAGTAATATGGAATTATTATTGATGTATTCATTTTTGACTAGTTGATTACTATTTTTTTTATTACATGTATAATTCCTCAATGTATAAAACAAGAACTTTCATCACAGAGTTACAATCCTCTACAAGTCGGTATTCCTTAAAAAAAAGTGATAACAATGTTCGGTTTATTAAAAGTAAAGTGGCACGAATAGCCTCTCGTATCACTCATGCTTGAGAAAATTACTGTGTTTTATTTTACACGACAATTTAAAAGCTTTTTCCCAGTAGGACCGACTATTCAGGAAGGCGTTGACAATGCCACTTAAAATTCTGTGAACCTCTGGTAAACACTATCCATGGCGTGACGAATGTGACAGATTGGACCCGGGCACGCACGACTGTCTTTTTAGCCGCCGGTACCTCCGTATACGTGAATATGCACTGTCACTTACATGTCGAATTATATGTGTCGCTGAGCTTTGACAGGTTTCGGTACGTACGCGTCATAGGAACGTTCAGAAAGGGCCGAAGTGGGCGTTAAAAACCACAAATTGGTGGCGACACGTTGATACGTACCCGGTATTAGTGCTGCCGGTATATCGATTGTCGATGCGTCGATAGTTTTTGTTATTATCTATTGGCATTTGGAATATAAAAATCCGCGTGAAAGCACTAGTACAATTCGAGTACATAAATATATCATATATTTTTATATACTTTTGTGGGTTCGAGTCTTACTGTGTTTTAAAAAAACACTCCCACAGTTTCAGCGAGTCTAAATGGTAATAAAATTGTAGTAATATGGATACGTATTTCGGAGAAACTCTTTTATTTTATGCAAAGTTTTTGGTTAGGTTAAAAAAAAAAGGAAATTTAATATGCCACCCACGTTAAATGTATAAAAATATACTCACAAGTGAAACGGTACACCATTTGTTTTTTAACTAGACCAATTTATATTGTATGTCATCTACACCGCACAAAACGTCATTGTTGTCGGAGCAGCTCACACCTCAACGTTTGAAATGGACTGATTCGGAATCTTAGCTCGGCATAGAGGAACGCATGCGAAAGGATCCTCCCATTCTACATGGTCTAAGATCTAGGTCGATAGTACGATTTATTGTGCAATTATCGTTAAGCGTATCGACATTCCGGCAACTCTACCTGGTACATACAAATGTCATTATCGTTTTACACATCCGCACTCCCTGATACCACTGACACCGTGGTACAGTAATATACCTTATGTTATGCACCTTCATGCGATTCAGGTTTATATAACGTAGTCACACTCCCGGTACTCCGCACAAGCGAATAGATTTAATTAGCTACTACTACAAGCGCACAAGCTTGTCCGTGCACGTTTGTGTGTGCGCGTAAATTATTGTAGGGCTGCTACACCCAGCGCGCGAGCTAGTCGATCGAGAGAGGGACAATATTCTCCGTCAACAACATAAGTGCTTCTCTTTCTAAATTATAACATCGATCTATCAGCGCCGATCGATTGTGCGCTAGCGGAATAACTTTGTATCGGCGGGCGGCGTGGCGCCTGCCAGCGTCCTCTATTTTGCGGGCGACGATAAAACGGCGGGAGGGGGTAAGTATCGTTTCGTTACGTAGTAATACTTAGTATTCTGTGGTGCAGTAGTGACACCACGTATCAGCATTGCACGGATTGTTAAAAATAGTTTTTGTTGTTGTATTGGCAACACTGCTTTTCCTACTCCACGCGCGCCGTTGCTTGCCATTTCCCTGTTCAAAGTCTTCGCACGTCCACTGCTCCCACGAAGTATTTATATAAGTTCGCGCTAGATACGTATACTTCCAAGATAAGAACAAAAAGGAACTTCAAATATCAATAAATTGGTAGAAAATATCTAAACTGCATCACCGGTGTGATGTCTGTCATTGTAAAATATGACGAGTAAAATGCTTAGATGCAGAGAGACCGACAAAAATAAGAAAACTGTTTGTGTTCTATATATTACGGATTAGATGTATGTATATTTGTATGAAAACGCTTTTTGTACTAAAATTAACAATAATAAATACGAATAAAATTGCATACAAAGGCTTTCCCCACTCAGGGATCTCTTTCAGTCAACCTTAGAGTAACTACAAGGACTTGTGTAATGTTTTTAGTACCAAATGTTGATAAAAGAAACGTACCTACTAAATATACACTGCATATATTACATAAATAAATAAATATCTCATAAACATTATTGTAATACAAAATTAGATTATAAGAGGGAATATTATTAGTTTCACATTAAAATAGCACTAAGTAATTTTACATCAAAATTTACATATACCTACTGAACACACCTAAAACCAAAAGGCATCATCATCCTATCAGCCCTTAGACGTCAGCCACTAGACATAGGCCTATGTCTAGTGGCAGTCCAATGAACGTCACCACACCCGGTCCGTAGTATAAAATAACAATATTATATTCAACTTGCGTGTGGAAAGATCATGAACTCTGTCGTCATTTTATCGATTACAAAATATCGCACATGTAGTTTATTATACTCGCATATAAGTATGTATTATAATATTTGTCTGAGATGTTGCCACACTCATCTGCGGCACTGGCAATATCTTGTAGTAACAGCACGTCAAATTAGCGAACTTTTCTCACGACATTAGGCCGCAACCCCCATCTGTCATATGGAATTCAAGACACGGCAAGCACGTAATGATATGGCTACAAGTACAAGATATGAACAGGACAGGAGTGAGTAAGTATCACTGGCGCCTCAAGGAATGACCGAAATACCTAACGTTATGACACAGGCGTCAAGGTAGAAAATAAATATCGATATGTGAATTCATAATAATAATATGACTTTGAGAGACCCCTTCCAGCCAACGTTATGGTCTCTGAGTCTGATAAATTAATTATAGTAATAAGATTTTGTACATAAAGTAATAATTTACTCACTCCATCTAATCAAAACACAACAGAACCAATTATTATTCATGACTAAGTTAAAGAACGAAGACAGAAGTATGTTTAAGAATAGACTAGACAATTTCTTAAAAGAAAACAATAAGTCGACTAATGATATGGAAACACCAGTTATAAGCTGCCTTTCCATTTAAAATAAAATAAAATAAATAAATAAGTAAAGAACATTAACTAAACTTAGCTTAGACGTCGAACACATTATTTATGCTATTCGTAACTTATCAAGAAAACCAAAAGTAATGCCAAAAGAAGTTACGAACACGTCAGCTTTGATGGGCTAAGACTTTTCTAATTTGGCGCCTCTAATTGCGACCCTTACATCCGGCCCTGAACATGGATGTAGTGTTACACATTGTCACGCAATGTAGCGTGTGTCCCCAGTCACACTAATGAACATGTAATTACTTCTCTTGTTGATTGCTTCTGAGTTTGAGCGCGCGCACACAATATATTAATTTAACAGATTCGCAACTCTGTAACGCAAGGGACGTGTATGTGTATGACCAATTAACGGGCGGCTAATTAACATTACAAGTGTCGAGTAATTGGTTTCCATGTCGCTGACGCAGGGTTCAAAGTCACGTGTCAAATCGGGTACGGATTGGCGTGACTGTATTTGCTTAGCAAAGATATTTATGCAAACGTGATTCCGGCCCCGGAGACGTCTTTGTTGGTGGAATTTTGTTGAATACGCGTAATTTTGTTGAATAGGCGAATCAAGGTGAAGGGGAGAGACGTAACCATGACAATCAGCATCTGTATTTAGGGCAAAATTTTTCTTTAACGGTTACAAATTCAGCTAGGGCGTCGAGAGTACGACACCTTAAAAATCGGTGAACAGATGGCATAGAAGAAGAATTTTGCAACATGGGATACTGTTTGCATGAAGTAAAGAATCCTGAGGAAACTGTGAATGTAAGTATAGGAGGAGGCCAAACTCAAGGTTGTAAACCGGCATGAAGAAGAATGTAAGCTATACCTCCCGAAAATGATTACTTACTCGGCGACCCAAAGTGTATTTTTAACTCTTTAAGAAAACAATGCTAATGCATCGCAAAAATGCTAGTGAATGTAAAACTTTAGCCAATCATTATTTGCCGGATCTCTTGAAATTCTAAAAGTTTATTTGCGAATGGAGACAGATACATCTAAAATGTAATATCAAAACGGATGCATGTAGACACTCAGTGTTGCATAAGTACACGACAGTTACAAAGCATTTAAATGCAGTTTCCTTTATGGCAATTAAAGTCGTGAGGCAACGCACTCATTGTCGCAATAAAAGATCTCCGGACGAGATTGGAAAGTTGTCCATCCAATTCTTAAACAACTGTTTCCTGTATGGCGCACAGCCCTGTATGCGTAGTTAGAGCTATCTTTAGCTTTATTCAGAACATGTATTCATTCACTGATATAGATCACGTATTCGTTACTAATGCATGCGGGGTAATCGCTTCTATGCTTTCTTTGTTCATTGATCTATTCCTTTCCGGTGTTCCGCGAGATAAATTAGCTGGAATGCACTCATTTTCTATTCATTAACCGGCCAATAAGACCCGTCACTTTCAGTGTCATGTTTTAAACCAAGTCTTTGACCAGTTTACTCGTTCCTCGAGTTAAATATTTAACATTATTTGCATACTCCGCTCCATATCTAAGTCACACAGTGTCCACACATCAAAGGATAATGTTTGTTAACATCAAAAGCTCTAGCAAACACTTCCTCTAACTTCAACTTTACCTCGTATGTGTGAAACAGCAGGAAATGGCTTGTCAAGCCATAAATTTATATTCGAGTTTGCTTTCCGACGGGCTAACATATAGTACTAACCTTTGAGGTTGCGAGATACATTCCGAACTGGCTAGTGTTCCGATAAATCTCGCTTAACCTCGTAGACGGCTACAAAGTTATTTGAAGGCAACACACAGAGTCAAACTAAGCCTAGAACTGAACCGAAGTCTAGCTTCAGTTCAGTTCAGAGTTGAAATTTCTTTGTAATCCATAACTGGGAATGATTGATTTTTAAAGGATTCGGATCATTCGAACTAGAGTAGTAAATCACAGAATTGTAACTAACAATTCTAATTCCCATTATCACATGAAGAGAGCATACATAATACAATAATTGATGTATTAAATATCAGCGTATATTTCAAATAGTCGTAAATATATGGTTGGCATTAGGTTAATTTCATTCGTTTAAAATAACTTATTAATATTATGTTTCTATTTCGCTAATAAATTATTTTGTTTACAATGTACTAACCTCTGCTCAGCAGTGCTGTAAATTTATCTCTTACTTCAATATAAGTATCATAAGAGATTTAGAGGTATGACCTAAATTTCGGATAAAAACAATTCACCACAATATACAATCAATACAGACGTCTAACAACAACGGCAAGATAAACATGATAAAGATTCTTCACTAGACTCTCATTAGTTCAGCAAATTACGTTACCAAGACAGGAAAATAATCCAGTATTATTATTCTCGACACTGTTGTTATTTATAACCGGAAAGAAATATAACTAATAAGAAGTACAGTCCTCCAAAAAAGTGGCTGGACACTTTAGGCTCATTTATATTATGACGATGACAACGAATCACAACGGACGTACAGTTGTCGAAACTTGCGCACTATAAAGTTCGTATTTGTAAACTTCTGGAAAGGATTTGCTGGAATTATAGCTGTAGTCTGCAGACATACTACGATCTAGCATATATTAATCGGTTTTCTTCTATAAAGTAAGCCTACGCTACTTTATAGAGGACTTACGCTTGTATTAACTCAAATTATTTTTACGCCCACGGTAGTCAGCTACTTCCTTCGGCGACTGTATAACAAGTAATCTATTTATAGGTTTTCTCCGTCTAATCACATGACAGGTGGGAAGGAAGAAACCCATTAACGTCAGCCCGACACGTGTTTCTGAATAAATGCACGATATAAGATAAAACGTGCGAGTCTGGGAGTAAAATAAGCGCATAGTTTCCTTGACATTTCAGCATTTAATTAAGACTAGGGTGATACGCCCACGGCTTCGCTTGCTTCTTGTCATTAACAATAATTATAATAATTTACTACAGCTACCAACACGGAATATTGTACCTACCCGAATTTATGTCGAGTTACTCAACAGAAATATGTTTTCTTTGATCAATGTCTCAATGAGCAGCTCATTTGGTGAAAGTAAATAGTTTCTGAGTGATCGTAAGAAAAAAAACTATACTGCCTTTGTAAACTAACACATGGTTCGCAGGCTCCACTGATATTTAACTATCACATCACCATGACGTCAATGCCTACTGATTAACGTAGTAGACGTACGAGTGTATTTCCCTAATGCACGCCACTACACCCGGTCCCGTCTTCCTCATCCAGACACGGCTACCTGGTTCAAGTCTAGGTATTCGGTCCACCTGGAAACAGAGCTTCCAACACTGCGCTTTTCAGACGCGATTTCACTATAAAATTCATCTGCCTCGACTTCACGACCTGGAGAAGCTCATCATCCTGGGACAAGTGGAGGGCAGGCGTGCGAGAGGACGAGCTTCGACGAGGTGGTCAGACCCGGGGAGGAGGGTGGCTGGCGGATCCTTATATGAAGCAGTGCGACTGGCCAATGACCGCTATGGGTGGAGGCGCATTTTATAAGGTCGCGATCCTCAGCAGTGAGGGAACGACAGAGAAAAAGAAGAATAACTGCAATCGAATCTGCTCATTGCCTCTTCAGCACACTAAGTGAACTTAGATCTCCTCTTTACAGATCTCATAGTTCAGATACTATCTAATCTATATAATTAGGAATATTTATTTTATATTTATCTATAGGAACTGCGCTCTATACCTAGGTATAGAGCGCTGTAGATAACTACAGTTAAACGAATAGACAAAGTTATGCGGCGCATAGATTATGCTCTGTGATCAATTCGAGTCTGCAACCAGTGTCTGAATATGTATGGGCATGCACGCAATAGGCTGGATTTTCGGATGCCTGAGACGTTCGGCCCAATTATTCAGTGCGAATGACAGGTTTGGGGCTGATTGATGCAGCCAGCTGCAACTGTGGAACGGATTTGACTCAGATTGCAGGATAAGCGCAAAATTAAAATATTCTAACACTTTATTTACACTAATACAACGTAATGTGATTAATAACACAGGTCTACAAATTTTAACTCTTATTTTCCCCTCGGAGATTTGATGACTGATTCTAGGGTATTTTGATACGCTGATTCCGAATATGAATTCAGTTTTCCCCATCACATCCAGTTTTCTCCGAAAATCCATTTTTTTTATTTTCGCCAAAAAACACACTTGTGTTAGAAAATAAAATTTTATTTAATTCAATACATTGTTTTATTTATTCTAAATACCTCTTACAAATACATAAATACATATTAAACAACGGTTAAATACTTTTATAGTATCTTGTATTTTTTTCACCGAAGCTCCGATTGTGACATTTTATTTGTAACTAGTATTTGTAACTCGTTTCATCAACCAACAATAGTCCGCCATCATTCAAATATTGCATCTTCTTTGATACCTACGTTCCATCTCTTTCAGATCCTGGTGAAATCTTTCACCTTGCTCCTCACTTAAGGCTCAGGTTCTCCGGAAAGTAGTCCAAGTGAGAATTCAGGAACTGAAGTTTGATGCTCATCGAATACCCAATTTTCTCGTAATTTTCTATCATTTTCTTTACAATTTCTTCATAATTGCCACTTTTGTGATTTCCAAGAAAGTTTTTCATAACTTCCTTAAAAGATTTCCCCATGCTTCTTCTAATTCAATCGGTCATTTCGTCAAAACTTGTCTTTCATCAATTTTCTAAATACATGTTAAAGAATTTTTTTACGAATTCGGTTATGTTTTGGCGCTGATTTGCCAGCATAAATTTGCCACAAATATAGCAGAAACTTTCCGGGGAGTTTAAACACTTGCGCGATGACATATTTGCGATGTTTGCGTTACGACTTGCACTTAAGTACTGATTTTTAAAAACAAATTAAAGTTATTTTTATATTTATGTATTCATCATGTCTAATTAACCCTTTTGTTATAGAAAAATAATAAGTAGGGGAAAAATTTACTCTTTCACCCTGGTAACGACCTCATTAACAAAAAATCTACAATTTGACGTATTTTCGAGCTATCAATATAGGCCATTAACTGAATTAGATAAATTCTATAAAACTATTAATAAGAATCAGTTGGCAGAACCTAAATGAAGCTAATTAGTAACTTTTTGCGAGAAAAAAGCATTAACATTAGTTTTATATGGTTTTGACTGAGTCCGCCCAGGGTATTTTAGTAAAAAATAACAATGATAAATAGTAAAAATCTGGACGTAATGGAATTTTTTATTATTTTTCCCGTAATAAGCGCCCCAAAATCCATCGGAATCTACTATCAAACCTCTGAGGGGGAGACCCCTGTAGACCTGTATAATTAAAATATAGTCGAAAGGATTAGCAAGCTGAAGTAACAGTGGGCGGCCAAATTTGTTGCAAATCCAAACGACTGTTGGGGCAGACGAGTTCTGGAGTGTAGACCGCGGATCGGCACGCGCAGGGTGGAATGTCCCGCCGCCAGATGAACCGACGACCTGAAGAAGGTGGCCGGAAGCGGCTGGATACGGAAAGCGGAAGACCTGGTGTGGTGGCGGTCATTGGGGAAGGCCTATGTCAAGCAGTGGACATCTAAGAGTTGATATGATAAAATAAGGAAAAAACAATGAAAATCACATGAAGTTCTCAAAATACTTTGAAAAAATAAACGTAACTCGCATTTTCCAGTCAGTTCTCAAATGTCAAGTGAGAGGAAGTGGCCCGCGGCAAAAGGAATCTTAAAAGCCGCCCGCCATGTTGCCGAGTGAGAAGGGATTCCCCCACAAATCTGTGCAGACAACGGGAGACAACTCACGCGGTCGGACAATGAAAAACGGGATGAGACGTGACGTCATAACTTGACCGATATCATAAGAAAATGGCCCCGTTGGTTTATCTTACGAGGTCATCTTGAGGGTACGGCACGTAGGTCAATATCTAGTCATTGTAAGTTACCTAATGCGTGTTTGTCTATTAGTCGTAAGCGCACGTGTTCATAATATTGTTTATCAAATCAAATCATTTATTAATTCAGACGATAGTACATAAAATGTTGTTAGTATCAATTAAACTTAAGTCTATGTTAGTAAGTGGACAATAAAATAAAATTTGTTTTGTTTGTGAAGGTGGATAGTCACCCAGTGCCTGAGTATTGGACTATCCACCTTCTCCCGTATAGTGGTCAGGAAGCTGTTAGGGCTGCCCCGCACGCGGCGCATCAGGGGGCAATTCTGTTGCGCAGGATGGCGTGGAATCCATCCACACGCGCCTCGGCGAACATACCTGACGCGCTACAGTAACGTGGCAGCCCCAACAGCATCCTGAACCCAATATTATACTGAACACGCAGGGCATTGACGGCTCGCTGCGTATATCTGACCCACAGGCTGCACGTGTAGAAAGACTGGCAGTATGCCCTAAATAATGTTAACTTAACTTGTTTCGTACAACGTGCAAACCTGCGAGCTAGCATATTACATCTCACCGCCAACGCCCTGCGCTCCCTCTCTATGTCAGTGTCGTCGTTCAAATCCTCAGTGACAATATGTTCTAAGTACCTGAACTGCGACACTCTGTTAAGAGCGAGACCACTGAGTGTTATGGAAAGGAACGAAAGAGGGACTCTTGTTTATAGTTAATATGTTAATGCTAACAAAATATATTATTTTTTTTTTTAACTCTTTATTGCACACACACAGATAAAATAAAAAATAATACATTAAAAGAAACACAAGTACAAAGGGCGAACTTATCTCTGAGAGAGATTTCTTCCAGCAGACCCGCGAGAGAGATATTTGAAATAATAAAGGCAGACATAGTGTGTACGTAAATAAAAAAAAAACATATACATACATACACTAATATAAACTATATACCCACTTAAATAGATTATAAACTACACGGTAAATATATATAAATATAATATATATTATTAAATAATAATAATAATAATAATACTATACAAATATTCATAAAATACATATAAGATATGGATTCCAATCCTAACTTATTATTTCTTATATAGCATCACACTTTACTATATAGATGACCGGGATGGCCGTTTGATTCCCGGCTTAGAATAGGGCCACCCCCAATCTTCCCGTGGGTGTAGTCAAGACTACTAAGGGATTGCCCCAGAGACGGGCAACAGCAGTGTCCTGTGTATATTAAGATCATTACTGCGATCACCAATGCGCCTAAGGCAAATCCCCCAAAGGATAGCCCACCGAAAGTAAAATTCTATCCGAGAGGCTATGTTCAGCAGTGGACATATTTAGGCTGACGATGACCGGGATGGTAGCATTTAGTGGGTGATGAAAATTTCTAGCAATGGACGTCGAGATGACTCCTAACTAGAGAAATTCCAATTGTGTAATGGTATATTCGTCTTTCGGTCTGTTGTTGAATGGGAATTTGCAGATTGAAGCAACAAGATATTCACTATTATTGCTAAAGACCAATGATATAAGTAACATGATATACTTAATAACGAACTGCATGAATCTCCTACTGACTATGCAGCTGTGCAGATAACAATAATTTTGATATTCGCTTTGAGCTGCCTCTTTAATACCTATCAATTCCGGACACACTGTGTACAAACCATGTTTATTAAGATAGAACAAAATTGTGAGAAAGGAAAACTTCGTACGTCGGAGAAGAAATTCTACGTATAATAGTGAAGTTTACCACTTCTCGACCTGCATGATGGAATACTTATACCGCGCACAACTTTGTTACGAAGATAGACATTTGTACGACAGTGGAACGATTATAAACTGTTGCTGAAGATAACGAAACGATAAGATCTGTCAATAATATATCGTATATTTTTATTATATATATATATCATATTATTTTCTATTATATATACATATATATTTATGTATCTGTATTGATATTTATAGTTTATTAGTTTATGCTTATTGTATTATATGTTCTATGATTATTTAATATATAGTAGATACACGCGACTACTGCCTCTCCCTTGTCTTCAACGCAGGTTAGCTGGAAGAAATTTCTTTAAAAATAAGCTTATCCTGTTGTATAATTTTCTTTTCTTTTTGTTGTTCTTTGTATATTTGTGTGTACAATAAACTATTAAATAAATAAATAAATAAAACGAAAAATCTCAACAGCATGAAGTCAAGAATAGAACAGAACAGAACAGAATATAATTCATAGCTACAACACACACATACATGAGAAATAGAACAGAATTAATAAATTACAATTTAAAAATATTATAGTCAGTTATTTGCCCATCTAGAAATCAGTATGCAATAATCTATAGAATATCTACGTAAACGTTTTATCCAAAGACAAAACCTGTACTTGGCACTGATTAACACGGCACGAACTATAGACGGTAGAAGTAATGACATAGCTTAGACAATAAACAATGAACGACACAACCTGGCCTCAATAGGGGCGCACGGCAGAGCGAGCCTAATGATCATAACGTGCGCCTGCAGCTGATATAATATTCAATATTTATGAAGAGGAAAAAGTGATTAAGGTAGTAGTAGTAGTAAGTAAATACGCGACTGGCATTTGCACAAAGCTGGTAGAGCGAGCGACATGTTAGCAGGTGAATGAAGATTTGTATAAATAGCTTAGCAGGACTGACTGGCTTATGAGAAACAGTCAGGACCGTCAATTATTTTTTAAGTTTTTTCGAAATATCTAAGACAATAATATTTTACTCGGAATTTTCATACTTTTCCCAGCATTGCCGGACCATTTCACATGTATATTCCAAAATTTCAGCTCAATCGGTCTAGAAGTATTCAAGTTATCTATCAGGTAGACAGACGGACATAAAAGTTTCCCTACAAGGGTTTAAATTTTGACGGATCAATAACAACGACATGTACGTGTATACACGTAAAAAGTTTAAATTGTATGGAGGACGTATGCCCAGAGGTAGGATATTAAAGTTTTGAAAAATAACGTAAATAATACTTCAAAGCCGTTTGGAAGCAAGTGAGAGGTCTTTGCCCAACAGTGGGATGACACAGACTAAGGCAGAAAGCGATAAAATTCCTCAAGAAACATTAAAAACCAGAATAGTTGATTCCTTCTCCTCATTTATAATATGAACAATACTGACAAAACCTCAATAGCAGCATAAAATATGACCTATGTCACTCCGAGGGGCACATGCTTTACTGTTCAGGCATCAATCCCCACAAACAGGTTTTTGATTTATTCTTTACATATGGTTTAATGTAAAACTATTGTGGAGAAGCAAATAAAAGTTATTTATGCCTTAAACAACGTTTAATGTAGGCCTCTTTGTTAACGGACCACATATTAAACAATCTTCTCTATATCTCAACCATAAATGTGTTCACCTTCAAGACAGAAATGTCAAATTATATCAACATTTGAGACGTGAGTCGATTAAATATCTTCACGTCCTATGAATATTCAAACACAATGGAAACAATTTTGAATGTAAATTACGACTAAAGTGACAGCGAAATACTGTAAATTAACTTGACATATTATTTGAATATGGTAATTAGGAATAGTGCTAATATTAATTCTGGGGGAAAATTTCCATTGCCTGAAATATACCTACTTGGGACTTCAGATAAGCTTCAAGCGGCCCAAAAAGTAATCAAGCTCGCTAGCAATCCGACTTCAAATTCATTCGGAATTTTACAAAAATCCTTTGGTAGGCGAAATGGAAAATAAGAAAGTCCTTTTCAGACACGTTTGTCCAGGAATTTCGATTGCACAGATAAGAAAATCCAGCTAATACGGCTAATGTCTGGCTTTACAGTCGGCGAGGTACAGAGACAGTGGAAAAATTCATCCCGACGGGACAGTAATCAGTCAAGTTTTAGCTCGCATTACCGTAATGGGTGCGCGAGGAATTCCGCTTTGTCTCGGCGCCGGCGTCTAATACCGTTCGCGCTTTTTGCCGTCAGATAATTCGACACCATTACACGACGCACTTTCGCGTCGCTCACTGATCACTCTTGATTGATTGATTCGGAAAACGGTGATGGCGTCATACGTACGTTTAAGTTTATGCTTCGTTTGAGGTTGATCCAATACATGATTTAAACTAACCCCGGATTGCCTATGGACTGTATTTTTATCTTGACGAATTCGCCGGAAATCTAATATTTGCTACAATATGAAACAGGTATATCACCACCAAATTAATCTGCATAAAAGATTACCGTTGTATGTCACTTTTTTTATTCTTACTCTTTTTTATTTTTACTAAATTGTACTATGTGTAAATTTTATAACGTGTAACTGTATTTGTTTGTGCAATAAAGTGTATTGTATTGTCACTTCTCTACAAATTTCGGGACCATCATGTTAATTTCAACACTGTGTGCTGTTTTACGGAAAAAAGGGCTGAATGCTTTTTCCTAAACATTTTCCTGGCAACAATATGTGGATCTAATATGATATCTCGAAACATATTTTTTCCGGAAATGTTCATAATTCTCTCATTATTACGGCTTTTTACAGCTCAATCGGTCCAGTAGTTTTGAGATATCCGGCGGATAGACAGAGAGACGGACATAAATAATTAGCTATAAAGGGTATCCGTTTTGACGAAACCCGATTAGGTATCATAGTTATAATGGCGACTGACTAAAACATATGACAGAACAATATAGCATATAGTTTTGTTGGTCTATGTCTATATTAGTCGTATGGATCCCGGCTTAGAATAGGACCTTTCCGTGGGTGTCGTCCAGGGAAAAGCAGCAACGTTCTCCTATGTATATTAAGATCATTACTACGATCACCAATCCACCTGTCAAGCGTGCTGATTATGGCAAATCCCCCAATGTTCAGCAGCGGACGTATTTCGGATGATGATGATGTCTATAATTCAAATACTACTAGACCGATTCAGATGAAATTTGGAACAATGACCGACAATGATGGCTAAATGATGGAAAATCTCAGTGAAAAATTATTTGCTACTATATTTCACGAAAACTAAAAAAAATACCGTACCTGCACATTGTATACAACATACACTTTGAGGACTTTTTTTTTAAACATTACTAAAAAAAACACGTCCGACCCTCAGGCCAGATAGTCCGCTATCGAAATATCAATAAGCTTATTCCAGATATCAATTTTGAACGTAATACCACACTATTGAATCAGGATTAACCGACGCACGTCACAATAACAAAAAAAAAATTGCGCAACGCGACGCAACTAGGATTTGCGGAGCTTTGAAATCGATACGTTTTTGTTTGTAGCAGGAAACTTACAGGATTACGTTCGCTGGAGCTGCTTGCAATAACGCCCATTGCCTCACTTACCTGAAAAGAAAAAAAACATATGTAATCTTTATTTATGTCATCGAACAGAGGAAGGATAACAAAGGAATTATAACAAACTAGCTATTGCCCGCGACTTCGTCTGCGTGGACCACTTACATCACAAATTCCCGTAGGAATTAGATGTTTTTTCGGGATAAAAACTATCCTATGTCGTATTCCAGGACCTCTATGTGTGCCAAGTTTCATCCGGATCAGTCAAGTGATTGAAGCTTGATTGAGTAAAAAACATCTAAATATCCAAACTTTCGCATTTACTCGTATAATATTAGTAGGATAGCAGAATAGGATATAGTGGGATAAGAAAAATCACATTGACGAACCAGGAAACTGACCAGTGATACACTCGAATAAATAACATCCTGGATGTGATAATTACATGCATGGTAGAGCTAATTGGGATTAAGTAGTATAAGAAGAAATACAGGTAGAGCCTTCTAGTGCTACAGAAGGCACGCCGTGACGTCAGAGCTATGCCCGTCGTCATCCCAGTGCTACGCACGGGGAAGATGCGGGGAAGGACGGGGCTTCTAATTGAACTATCACTGAGAACGCACGTGTCGAGTGTTAATTATATCAAATACCAAAATATAACAAGTTGTATTTAAACCAGTATAAGTTGTCTCATTTCTGAACTCCTAACAGTAGCTAAGTTGCATAGGATCTCTTTAAACATAAACATTATTTAAATGTTGATTAAGACTATACGACACAATATTCTTCTGTCATATATTTTTGAATACAATACAGGGAATAATAGTCAAATTAGGAAATTATGAAAATTACAGAATTTTAAAATTATCTAAAAAGATTATCTTCATTGAAGGAACGCGGAACATTGTGCGATTTACCGACTTTATTTACATCATTACATCAAAAACGTGTTAAAAATAAGAATCAACCTGCTGACTTTTACATGTCTATGACTTACACCTTGTCCAGTATCATTTGGCAGCACCAGCGAGGCAGGAGAATGACAACCGAGTTGAGATGGACGCATGTCAACCCTCGTCTCGTCGTGTCCGCGATACGACCCTCTTTAACCGACCGGGATCCTCCCTGGATACGATGCGGGCACCGAAATTGGTGTCATACGAATTACCTATCTGATAGTTCATTTGGGTAAATAAATACTGGTTAAGAAATCTGTAAATGTCTCAAGGAATAAGATATGCTGTCTTAACACGAGCAAATACTTAGATATAGATAGAAAGGGACTAAAGTCTTCGACATAGCTCGAAGAATTAATACGTTGAAGTGGCAGTGGGCTGGTCACATCCTTCTGAGAACCGATTACGGTTGGGGTAAACGAGTTCTCGAGTGAAGACCGCGTAGTGTGGGTCGCCTCCCTGGCTAGGTGGAGCGACGATCTGCGTAAGGCGGCTGGCAGCGACAGGATGAGAAGAACCGAGGATCGGGTTCAGTGGCGCGCACAGGGAGAGGCCTATAACCAGCAGTGGACTCTACAGGCTGATGATGAAAGCTGAATATTGATTTACTGAGAGTCGTGAACTCAAGGAGGACAGGTAGGTTGCGCTGTTATCATCACTCGGAGGCCACGTGTAAAAATGCTGGGGGTAACTCCTACGGACGCGGTGCACATCGACCCAATCAGTGCAATTTTGAAGAAAAAACAACATTGGTATGGCATTACTAGGGACCGAGCTTGGACCACTCATCATAGTAGGCCGTGACCTTCCTACTTGCTTAAAACTCCTATGTTCGGTAAGTAAAAAAAGGGTATTTTTGGAACCTTTCAATACAAAATGTGGTATACCCATATCAACCCACAAATGGATATCCCACACAAAATACTAAACGAAATTCATCAAATTAATACGGGCTCCAGTAAATCTACGAAGCTACTGAATCAGGCACATCTGAATCTAAAGGCATGGCGAAATCACAGGTAGGTACTCGACTCTAGGCTTAATAACCGACCATTTACAGTCGTATATTTTTCTTAAGTTTGAATAGAAACAGAAAATTACCCAATTCTGCGACGGTAGAATTAAAACGGTATCTGAAAGATAAAATTAACTGCTGTTTTGTTAATTTTAACAATTAATTTAAACGAACCAATTTGTCAAAACTTTGATGTTAATTTTCGTATACATTCATTGACGAACGGTGTCTTTAGATGCCACAATATATTTCATAACATAATACACTGTAGTCATCCCTGCCTTATATAAATAGGTATCATGATAAGACTACAACATAGTTCTTATAGTACAGTTTATCAATTTTATAGAATGACAACACTGTCATCATTATATCAGTCCTTAAACATCCACTGCTGAACACAGACTTTCGCGAATGAACGCCTCCACACCCGGTCCTCCGCTCCCCGAATCCAGCCGTTTCCTGACACCTTTTTCAGGTCATCGGTCCATCTGGCGTTCCATCCCGCGCGTGGCATTCCGCGGTCTCCACTCCAGAACTAAGAACAATGTTGCTACTAAATAGTATTCCATTGTGTGTTATAAAATTATTAATATCCATCGATCTCTATTTGGAAGATGTATTTTTAAAATAAGATCTTAATAGGTAGATCCCGAATATAGTTCAGATTAAGGCCTAAGACACTGGATCCACCCCTGTCATAGATAGGTATCCGGATTAGGCTTTCAGCCATAAAGGCGCTTTCCGATCAGTTCCAATGAATGCGAATGCCTCGTGTTCGCTCGACGGAGGCTTTTATCACTCGGACAATGATGCTCGCTCGCAACCTTGTAGAGTACCTCCGTGGTAGGGATTTACAAAGCATAGCTACATCTGACGGATAGAGCAAAGGGGTAAATCTAGGTAGAAAATAGTAGTATAAGTCACAAAAGAAAGGTAAGGTCAAGCATCAAATCGAAGTTGATTTTTAAAATCTTTAGAAACAAGCTTAAAGGGATAAAACTATTGAAAGAATTACAATAGGCACAGGAATCAGTGGATAAGTCTAGGTGTAGAGTATATAGTATGAAAGGTCAATACTCAAAATTAGTTTACATTTCTCAGTAAAGATTTTTCCTAGTATTTTTTCCCTTATCATGAACGTAAGGCGAACGAACGACCGCTTAGAAATAAAATGCTCAGCAGAGAGATATGACTGTAAGCAGTCCCGTAGCCGCATGTAATGCAACAATGCACTAATGCATTTCTATCTAAAGGTAGCCAGCCAAGTACTCTTTGAGTCTTGCGCGCCTTTCTGGGGAAAATAGAGATGTTATGACGTCATACAGCTTTTAGTGAAGATGTCTGTTAGGAATTCTTACAAAGCATTCGTTCACACAGCGATGTGGAAAATATTACCAACCTACAAAGTTTAGTTTTGAAAACTTTCAAGTCTAATTATTTAGGTATTGTTTTAAAATTAAACTTTTAATAGTTAAAGAGTACATAACTATAGTGGAAAGGTTAAAATGCTAAAGCGCCATTTTGAGACTTAACAGAAAGAAAGTATAAAGCTTTAGGAAATACTTTTTTTGTTTTGTAAAAAAAAAATATTTAACAGACAAAAAAAACTTTCATATGAGTATTTTCAAAACTACGTGGTACAATCGACAAATTTAATTACTGACCCACCCAAGTATTCTGTTCCGTTTTTGCACGATGGGAATGTATGTATGCGTTGCATTATAATTCTTATGGCGCTTTATTTATCTTTTTTTGTGTAATTAGGCAATTAAGTTGAAAATTTTCCAAAATCTTTAATTGGTAAATAGGTTTGGTACCAAAAACGATGAGAGTGCAATAGGGATAGCATAATTTTATAGGTAATAAATTAAATTGGCAGATAGTACTAGTACCAACGGTAGTACCATAGCGGGTAAGACGGAGTATTTACAAGGAACTCGAAAAAATAAAACCGTTTGAATTGGCATCCAATCGTCTATAAAACAAAGAATCAGCCAGACCCTCTATTTTGCGAGTTATTTAGGTGTCGAATTTCGGCCAAGTGGCACTTTAGCGGTTTTACTTTTCTACTATCGATAAAATGTTGGTCCTTTAGAAAGTTCATTGTATAGGGGAAAATTCGGCAGTTACCTTTAAATGTCACTGTTTGAAATTTAATGCTACTGTTAATGAAAGGAGTGACTAAATGATACTACCGTGTATACTGGGATACATAGATCGAAATTATTTATTATTCTTATATATAACATTGACTTATTTATTCTTATATAGAAAAACGACTGAAGACCGACGCAGGCAGCGGGGGCCACCTCGAGTCTCTCTGTAATATGACATTATATTTCATATATGAGCGTGCTGCTACACACTAATAACATAAATGTCAAAGTATGAATGTATGTTTGTTGATCAATCACGCAGCACAACGGCTGAACGGATTTTGATAAAACTTGGTACAGTGACAATTTATATCCTGGAATAACAAATAGGATAGTTCATAACACGGACAACGTCGCGAATAAAAGCTAGTACAATAAAGGATAAAGTATGCCGCCTCGGCTTTGCATTTAACAAGCAATGTTTTCATAACAAGTTAGTCTATCTTACTAATATTATAAATGTGAAAGTTTGGGTGTTTGGATATTTGGATGTTTGGATATTTAGATATTTGTTACTCAATCACGCTTCAACCACTGGACGGATCGGGATGAAACTTAGTTCACATATAGGTTAGGTCCTGGAATAGGACATAGGATAGTTTTTATCCCGATAAAAGACCTCAATGCTACGGGAATAATTTGTGATCTTAAGTAGTCCACGCGGACGAAGTCGCGGGCAACAGCTAGTATTATATAAGTTCTAATTTCTTTGACGCACGTTTTAGTTCCTAAACGTGCGTCAAAGAAATTAGAACTTCGGTGCGATTCTTAATTAATAGGCGACCAAGAATACTCTTAGTTAAAAAGCACTCCTAACTAAAGGATGTTTTTATTTAACAAGTAATTTTACATAAGTAAAACAGCAGTACCAAAGTTAGAACATAGTACACACACAAGGTTCTACCAATATTCCTAATTAGTAGCAAGAGGTTAATAGGCGCACATGTTGCGTATTAGGAAATGCGGT
Organism: Esperia sulphurella; assembly: GCA_947086405.1. Taxonomy (NCBI): domain Eukaryota; kingdom Metazoa; phylum Arthropoda; class Insecta; order Lepidoptera; family Oecophoridae; genus Esperia; species Esperia sulphurella. Next base: position 4,836,259 of record OX352272.1, read on the forward strand.
CCAATGGACCCTACATGTTAATCTACGACACGGTAATTGTTAAACATGGTGTTGATACGAAAACTATTTCTGAGTAAATTGATTTATGGTGTAACATTGTCAGGAAAGCCTGATTAAGTGCACGCATGATAGTCGAACTTCTAGTTATTATTATCCATAATAGTATAATTTAGTTACCAAAAAAGTTTCATCCTGGTTTTACATCAAGATAAACGACTTTTTTGTCAATCGGACAAGTATTTTGTCTTAACTTTAGTCTCATCCGAGCCGTGTGGTTTCCGGTAGAGTAGAATAGGACCACTCCAACTCTTCCCGTGGATGTCGTACAAGGCGACTAAGGGAAACATTATAAAACATCAATCAGGCCTCCCCAACCCGTCTCGCCAGCGCGGGCAGTGTAGGCCAAATCCTCCGTCTGTCTCTGGCAGATGAGAGAGGGTTATGCTCCTGCAGTGGAGACAAAAATAACCTGATGATGATGATGATGATGATGTTAGTCTCATCCTCTGTACTCTAAAAAAATTAGTTTAACTTCGATAGTGATAGTTGGTTGGTAAGGCCAACAGTTTGCTTTACAGTTCTAAAGCAAATTTTAACTTTTCAATGATGACAAGCTAAGGTTTCAATTGGCTAATTCTGACGTGATATATTTTCAGTATCGAGATTCAATTGCATGTGGTCAGTCTGCATGCAATACACGATCGCCTTACTGGATATTGAGGATTATGGATCACTGGGTCTTAAATGTTAATCAACCAACATGCTCCTAATGCCTGCGTTGAAACTACACAATTTCCAAATATGAGACGATGTTATGTGCTAATCAAAACTAGGATTTTCTCTTGTGCAAATCATTGAAACTAACATGTACCAATTGTAAACAATTGTCTGTCTCCGGTGGAATCCGAACCCACGATATCTGGTGCTGAAGTCCAATGACCAAGGCATTAGGGCAACGAGGTGGTAGAATTAAAAGTGTGGAAATTAGTTATTAAAAAGGTAGAACTAGCAGCAGTGCTGCTAAATAAGTTCAATCAACGTTATTAGAACCGTAGCTTATGAAAAGTCCTCAAAAGAACGCGTTCCATTTCTGAGAATCTGACAAAAAGACTCAGCAGAACATTTTTCCTTTTCACTAAGTTTCCTTTCAAGACCTTCGCAACGGTCACGATTACTACCCCACTTGGGTGACTACGGATGAACACAAGTGAATAGGTGTTCGCAACAGATCCTTACAATCTATAAATGGACTATGAATCCTTAGAACTTACAATATCTTTTAGCCGAGCGTCTGGAGAGACTAATTGAAAACGTGACACGAGAGCTTAGAGCAGCAAGGGGTTGTCAGCTCGACCCGGAGGCACAGATTACTTAATAGTTACTACGTAACATTAAAACGAAAATACTTATGCTTTTAATCACCTACTGTCAGACAGTACATGCAAGAATGTATTTAAGGCGCACGATTTGCGCGTTGGTACTCCGTACGGGCGGGACGAAGGCGAAGGCTGGCGCAGCCCGAAAGTGTAGGTTCGAGTGACGGAGGCCTGCTGACGGGGAGATTACGTTTTCTTTGGATGCGAATCATCCTGTAATTTTTCGCGGGGGCGATCCGCGCACAACGCCTACTAAATCGAATATATTCATAACCTCTCTCTCGTACACTTCGATATGGCATGACAGGGGCATGGATAGGGGAACGCCCGAGTATGGCCGACTGCCTTTCAGTTTTGCTTTATGCACGAGAGAGAAAATCTAGCATTCGAGAATTGAGCTACAGACGGACACTTCACATTTAACGATTAAAAAATAAAAGAGATAACAAAAAAAAACTTTTTACTAAAAATCCAAACTATGTTGCCTAATGAGCAAAATGACAGTTTTTTAAAAGAAACGCGATGTATCCAAAATTATATCTTTAAAAATACTCTCATACATTTACTATGGTCTCAAAGAGACGCTTTATTCGACTAGCCACTATTATTCGATATTCGAGATTATTCTTCATTTTTTATTACAGGGTCGAGAAGCGACAATGGCAACTAATAGGCTGACATACATTTTGGAAGAATAAAGCTACAGATAACCCAATGTCTTCCATATATTATTATAACCATGTACTAACATTATGTTAATAATTATTAAGTTAAAAAACAATCGCACCGCTAGCTAATTATGGGTGGTTACTAATTACTACACCTACAAAACATAGAACAGTTCTTTTATAATTATTACATATATACGGCATATACATACATTTGTATGTATATAAACTAAGATTTTCTCCTGAGCTGTGAGATTAATACAAGGAATATCCAGACCGGGACCAACTATACAAATTTTAAAAAAAATTCTGTCCCGAGTGGGAATCGAACTCACGACCTCTAGCGCTCGTTTCCAATGCCCAAGCCACTAAGCCAACAAAGCGGTCATACTATTCACTGATTAGTGTTCTACTTTTTGTGAGTCTATACTATAGGTAGTAATTGGAACATTTCTGTATCTTACGTAGATTACATGCACGGAAGGCTTTCTTACTATTTTCGGGAAAGTTGTTTGACTAAAATGGTCCTTCCACTTTTTTCTTCGCCGTTTCGTGACAAACTATGATTAATATTAAACATTCAAACAAGTTTCCTCAGTAACAAATCCTATATAATAGAAACCGTTGAAATATATGAGAACTTTTCGACTCAATAAAACTCTATTTAATACAATAATGTATTGGAAACGTAATACATGAAGTTTAAATACAGCAGCTCTTGTAAAATTAATTAAATGGTTTATTTTAGGTTTCAAAATGCATTGAAGCAATCAACGTCAAATAAAATGCCTCTCAATAAAGTGAATCGGAGCTTTTAGTGGGGACCCTTTTAGACGACGAGGTATTTTTGGTCTTAATGGAGCGTCTGTGCAGAGCTATTTGGAGATAACAGGCAACACTTGAAATTAAAAGTCAGCAAGTATACGTCGTACAAAAACAATGCACGAGTTCCGTATCATCAGCCGAAATACGTCCACTGCTGAACATCAGCCTCCCTAATAAAATTTCACTTTTGGTGGGCTGTCTATTGGGGGATTTGCAATAAACACCACGCTTGGCAGGCGGATTGTTGATAGCAGCAATGAACTTAATATACACGAGAGAACGTTGCCGGACGGGCAAGATCCGTGTTTTTTTATTAATTTCTTTAAATTTCTTATATTTAAAATGGGTTTTTGATCATTACCAAGTAATTTTATATTCGGTTTCCGTTTATTATATAACATCAAATTTCTACTACGTCGTATCGCAAATACAATAAATCAAACAAGCAGTCGTTATGAAACGACAGTGTCCAGGAAGCCCCAACAGGCTATACAGGCCATGCCAGGGCTATCTCTCACATAATTTAATGTGACAAGTTTTACCATAAATATACCTACAGGTTTTAAATTACAGCCCATTAGTTTCGAGTTATTCGGCGGACAAACATACCGACAGACGGACAAGTTAAGAGAGAGAAAAAAGTTTTACTAAAATGGTATCCATTTTAACGAAACCCTAAAAAAGATTTGTACTGTATCAAAAAAGTCTAATCAAAAATCAAAGATCGCTGATTTACACTCTAACTTAATTATGTTCACCATAACATAGACTTATCAAGATGTTTTTTGTCACTAAGGATATGATGATGAATCGAGTTCACCGCAAACCTCAGTTGTAAAAATTAAACCGGATTTTTATTCTCTGAGCTGTCATTGGATGCCGCATGAAGTTTTAACAACATTTTAAAAGGTATCTAATTTGTAAAATTAAGGCCAAGCCAATTGTTCTCAATATGTTAATCCATTCACTCACATTCCACCTCATTTTTCCTTACATTTATCGCCTGGCCTTAATGATTTTCATGCTTAGTCCTAAACCCAGGCTGTTATTGAGGTCGCCCGACGAAAGGTCATAATGACAGAACGAATTACAAGTCTGCAAATTAAGCAGGACGTGTCTCCAGAATGTCCGGGTGATTATTTAAAAGACCCTCGTTAGGTGCTCGGATCACGGAATCCGGAAGCATTAAGTCTTATAATGTTCCGAGTGACGTCATTTGTTCTAAGGCGTTGGTTTTTATACAACCGCCCCCGGCATCCGACCGTGACGACATAACGATGACGTGCGCAGACTGTCAAACAGCACGTCAACCTGACGTCATTATAAATGCCAAAGTCTAATTATTTCACACATTACAATACTAAATGTTGTTGAGAGCAATACTGTTTGACAAAAATTTAATTACACAATAGAAATGTCATAAATACACTGTTTGCCGTGTGGTTTCCGGTAGAGTAGAATAGGACCACTCGAACTCTTCCCGTGGATGTCGTACAAGGCGACTGAGTGATTACATTAACAACGTCAATCAGGCCTCCCCAGCCCGTCTGACCAGCGCGGGGAGTGTAGGCCAAATCCTCCGTCTTTCTCCGGCAGAAGAGAGAGGGTTGTGCTCCTGTAGTGGAGACAAAAATAACCTGATGATGAAATACGCTGTTTACATAACAGCGAATATCGAAATCAGTTGCTTAATGTAAACAATAATAATTATACGACATTCATAAGTAACATAACAATGTCTAATACTCTACGAGTCTTCAAATACGCTACCTGTGTTAAGGCGTACTTAGAAAACAAGCTGTACTATAATAATCTTCATTATCATAAAATTCATAACAATAGAACTATAATACTACAGGGGCCATATGGCTGGGTATGAGTACCGCCGATTTATCTATTTCTGGCGCCAAACAGCAATGCATGTGTCGCAGAATGATAGCACAACAATCTTACTATATTAACTAACATCCGGGGGTAGCATTTGAAAATGGTTCTTAAGCTATTATACTAAGATAGCTAAATTCCATATCAGTTCTCGTAAAATAGCATGCCGGATTTTGTTAACGACAAATGCATTTTTGGTTCCAGTTTGTGTAAGTTGGTATCAAACGTGGATAACACATCCTGAAATATATACATTTAAAAAAATGCATCAAATTCCAATTGGTTATTGAGCTACGGAGCTACAGACAAGTTACACACAAAACAAGAGTTTCGACAAAAGGAATATCGAAGAATAAATGTTTTGATACAACAAACTTCCTCAGGGTTGTAGTCTTTAGATTAATGCACGTAGCAAAAGTTGCAGATGGGCGACACCAACCGCTTACTATTACTTACTATAGGATAAAACTTCGTAAAAGTAACAAACAAATTGATATAACTTAGTTCAGTCTGTAAATGAGTCAGACAGCTATCTGAACACTACCATAGATAAAGGAAGCAATCTCTTAATAGTCAATAATACTTCTGTCAACTTTCCAAAATCCTAAGCGTCATCTATCACACGAGTGGCAGCAGAAACAAAATGTCCACGACACGTGTCGACGTTCGAGCCGAACTAAACAAACCAAAGAACAAAAAGAAACCATCGCGATTAATATGATGGACGACCGGCGAAAAATAACGACCTGGCCGTTCCACTAACGATCGAACACCACCCATCGCATATTTCATACCCGAATTATTGACGGGAGATAGGTAAATAAATCGCAAAAACAAAAAATGTGATCAAAAAGAAAATCTCGCAACGGGAAACTTCCAAAGTTGAAAGCGTCCCGATCGAATCAATCACTCCCCAAACTCTACATAAAAGTATCAATCAAAATATGAGTGGGTAGATTGAATAAACAAAAGAAAAAGTTGCGCAACTTGTTGAGACTGAATAACAATAGCACAAAGGAGGCGGACAATAAAGAGAACGGAAAGCATAGGAATGGAAACCTCACGGAGAATATTTTTCTTCTAAACATTAAACTTCTTAATGAGGTTGGTAAAATAATTGTTGTAACACTAGGAAGGTACGGGAAATGGGTAGCATTAATTAAAAGCACCACCGCAGTGGAGGGGCTGCGGTCAGAGGAAAATGTAACATAAATAATAACACAAGGCCAGTAGAATGTATAAAATGTAAAAGGGCGGACGCCGAACTTTTGGATTCTCCCTTTCATAACTTTTTCGAGGAACCTTTTTTCGTGCCATTATTTTATTCTGCCTCATTTGACTAAAAGAAAGTCCGAGTGAAGCATCCGTGTTATATGTCGGTCCCTTCGTTTAAAATATGCATGGAGTTCTTGCCCCGCACTGAAATAACCCTAAAGTTACGTTTTTAACTCGTCAAAGTGGATTGGATCACTTACGTTAAAAAGAGTTGCTATTTTTCTAAATCACTACGAATCTGGCTGCAGGATAAGCAAAACAAAGCTTTTATTTTTATCTTTTTTACAAGGAATCTGCATAAGACTTCTTACTATTTAACATTACATTCGGATATACGTTGTACGTTCCTGAGAGTAAAACCCCAGGTTTAAGGATCCTAAGTACGGATATTTATCATATTACACCGTTTAGTTCAAAGAAAACATCGCGAGGAAACCTGAATAAGCTAGAACATAAATTATAAGGCAGATGCGACGTCCATGGCACTGAAAATACTTAGTTTATGACCCCCTGCCCTCGTTGTGACAATAGATCTTTACCCAGCAGTGGGATGTAATACAAACTGTACTATCGTCGTTTAAGTTGTAATACCAGGTACCCTGGCACCGACTCCAAAAATAACTTATTATAAATTGTAAATAGGTATAATAAGTATCAATAATTTCGTTGTTGTCCTCTAATGCTCTTTACTTTGAAGTAATTAAAATATTATTTTCTACTTTTTAGTTTAACGCTCAGGGTCAAACCTTCAAAACAAGATTGTTTTACATAAATCGAGCATATAACGAGCATGATCGAGACGGTGAAGAATGGATAAGAATAAGGACAAGGTGCTTTACTAGTCAAGATGATCAAAAAGTTTATAATTTGACACACAGTATGACAAAGTATGTGACTAAAACTATTTGAAATATATATTAATAATAATGAAGTTTCGATTTCAGTTTTGGCCAAAAGAAGTTCGAACACTAGCAGCTATCGCGGGCTATTTAGTTAAAATAAAACTGCAGTCGCGAAGCGAGTCCTATCATCCATCTAGTTTAGTCTCACGAAGCGATTAAAACCGCCGCGACGGCTAGCAATTTCTTATCCATTGATGCTGCGCGGCTTCGTGGCGGCTATTTGAGCTATGATAAAGATAAGTCGAGATCGCCAGCTGTCGCCTTGACTGCAATAGCATGGTGTATATACAGCAGCTAAGCAGCCTAAAACTAGTCGGATTGGACGCTCAAAATTGAGAATGACGAACAATGCGCCATACTATTTATGCGCCGTCTAGAAAAAAACATAGCAATGCGCGTTTAGGAGAAAAGCGCGCGTTTACTTGTGTAGGTACAGTTCTCCTTTCCCCAGTTCAGGATAATTAACACGTCTCTACTATGTTAATGCAGCATGGAGACGGATTCTTTCTTAAATATGAATGATTAATTTTGTCTACTGCCAGGAGGGGAGGGAGAAAGGGGAGGGGAGGGTGGGAAGTATTCACATACAAGTCTGTGGTTATATCTTTAACTATTCGTACCCGATTTTTTTTACTTCGTTTTGAGCATGTCTCAAGCTATGGTATATTTATAAAAAGGCATAAATTCTTATTTCAGTGGCCTGAGCGTACAAAGTGGCGGGCACCGCTAGTAAATACAATACATAAATATCTACTACATATTTAGACGCTTTTGACAAGATCACAGAGCATCAAAATAGGTTAAGAAGACCCTCATAGTGATCCGAGATAGTCTAACAGCGTGAATCACGCAGATGTAAAGTCAAGCTTGCATTTAAACCTCCGAGTCAGTCGGCTCTACTCCACTACTTCAAGTAACTGGGATGACTGGACTGACCGATGGAGGGAAATTGCATACCATTTCCGCTTTCGTGGAGTCAGTGCAGGACTGCGAACCCTGCCTAGTCAAGAAAAAAATTCATACTCAAAATATTTCATTGTCAGTCATTTCATTCGCAAAATCTACACATTTACTACTTATGTTTTAAGGCAAACTCACTGATAATCCTTTGAATGTGGCCTTACCTTTACATAGAACATTCTAATATACCTTCGGGCATGACCGAAACCCCAAATAAATGAAGGTCGAAAGGTTTAGTTTTACCAGTACGATAATTATTCTTCATTAGTAATTCTTCTGTGGACTTGGGTAACGGGTTTGAATGAATGGGGTTTTATCAATTAAACAGATGTAGAGTAATATATTAAACTGTTTTCAATGGTAATGGATAGACACTCGACCAATTTAATATATGACCCATAAAATTAAGCTATTCTTATTGCATTCTCACACAACAAGGAACTGTAGTATTTGTTATCGTATCAAATACCAATATAATAAGATTCTGGAAAAATAACATATTGAATAGCTGGTAGGCTGGCAGAAATCTCTTAAAGAGATAAGCAATACCATTTGTACATGTTATTTTTTTTCCTTACTTTTATTGTTTTGTATATTTTTTTCTTTTGTGTGTGCAATAAATTGTTAAATAAATTAATTAACAAATTTCACAATCTGTCACACTGACAATTTAAAAGAATAAGACGCCATATTCATAACATAATACAGCCCCAGAAAATTTGCTCACGTGGTTCATAGATTCTTTCCGCTGCGCCGCAATACTGTGATAATTGTTTGATTTTGATAAGAGTTTTTAAATTCAGACAACCGATACATAACACTACATGAGCGAGACACAACATTTATTGGGGTATTTTATATATGTATGTTTGTCTCCCTCTTATACTCGTATGGGATCGGTCACATACGAGTAAAACAAATATCACATTTATAAGAAAAAACAGTTTTATTAAACTTTCTAGTAATTTTTATGACGGACAAAGGAATCCGGAAACTACGTTACCATTGAACTAGAGAAAGATACAGCACTATAAACTCAAATTATAAGAAAGGCAACTTTTAGAAAGGAAGAACTGACCACATAATGCACTATGATCAGCATATGCCATCATAATTAACCGCTTACTACATAAAATTAAACCGAGAAATTTGCGTTACCGCATTGCTTTTTGTAATAATACGACACAAAATGCATTAAGCCCGAAATTAGCTTTCACCATTATATTTCATATGATAGAAAGAGCGATTACCCTGTCATTTATGAAACTTTCGTCCGAATACTGTAACGACCATTAACGTCAAGTAATCATTACGAGATTCTAAATAAGATTTTGTGGTTCTCCAGTTGGGAGAGCCCAATCAAGAGGCCGAGGGTTCTTACTCTTAGACAAGGGTAGCAGTCCCTGCGCTGACTCCAAGAAAGCGGGAGTTTTGTGAACACTCTTGTCGTCAGCCAGAAGTCCTACTCCATTACATCAAGGAGTTGGGACGGCCCGGAGGGAATAGCCTATTGTCTATATCTATTGTCAACCCCGTTTCGAATCTGGTTGCAGGACAGTGTAGCAGAACGTGATCCACTTTCTCGCTTTCTTACAGACAGACCCAAGTTGTACTGTACATATGTTTGTTCAGGTTGCAGTATCACGGTATAATGCCAACCAGAAGTCTAAGGTTGCCGCGGTTGCGTTACATTAGGAAGTGTCTATAGTTCATTCCAAACCAATAGTCAAACGAAAACCAACGCTATTATTCTAGTTAGTCAACGCTACTAACCATGTTCTAATATAGTTTTTAATCCCGAAAATACATCCAATTCCTACGGGAAATACATAATATTTTGTGATGTTAAGTTGTCCATGCGGACGAAGTCGCAGGCAACAGCTAGTGAAATATAAGTTTGTTATCTCTGTGAAAGATCGCAGAGCGTGTCTGCTACACCGCCAGCATGTCAGAAGTGGGTTTTTTTACAAATTACATGTTCACAAGGTTTTCCTCAAACATCGTTGCAAGGTTGCGACCTGCAGACAAAAAAAGTTCTGCGTCAATGGTATAAATAGCAGATGCGAGGCTATCAAATTATCAGTTAGTTATTATATGCAATCGATATTAAAAATATATTCAGGAAAGACCTCTCTATTATTACTAGTAATATAACATAATGACTGATAATGAACAGGTATGTGCTTTATAATTTATTCATACAGCTAGAAAACTTACTCGTCACTTGTAACTTGTAGTAATATGTGATAATAATATAGTTACTTGTTATAATAACTATCATAGTTCTACGAAAATAAGCCTCACCTGGCATGGGAAATTTAGTTTTGTTTTTTTAGAATTTAAAAGTAGCAAAATAGAAGATGTACATTTTGATAATACTGGTTATTTTGTTAATTAGCCCGATTTGACTACATAAATTATATTAAATCGCTGAGTTCTCACGCAATCAAGGATGTTGACTTTGAACAGGGCTTTCACATGCAATCGACTTGTCCGGAGTCTTCCCAACTAAGCTATCGCATCAGCTGCCACTAGCGATGAATTCTTCGATCTTCTGGATAAGTATTTTGCGTATATATAGCGCCAATAATAAGTTCCAAAGAAACTAATTAGTGCGTAAGAGCTCGGTATGCCATGTGGTACCCGGTTTAGAATAGGGCCGCCCCCAAACTTCCCATGGGTGTCGTCAAGGCGACTAAGGGCGAGGAGGCACCAGAGTAGTGCAGCAGCGTTGTTTAGTGTATCTTAAGATCATTACTGCGATCACCAATCCACCTGCCAAACGTGATTATGGCTTATCGTCTAATGGACAGCCCACAAAAAGTGGCTTTTTATTGGAGAGGGTTATGTTCAGCAGTGGACGTATTTCGGCTGTAGATGATAACTCGGTTTGAACCCTACGCGTCATTAACGAAAGGCTCTCAATATAAACTGTCTACCACGACTATTAATTCTAGTTAATTTAATTGATGTTATAATAATCTACATTCTAACTTGCACTAGGTAAGTGGTGCAAGGACGCCTATCTTGCAACATGCACCGCTCTCCGCCGGGGTTGCAGTGGGTTATAACAAATATAAATTACTAGCTTGTGCCTTACTGCACTTTAGTGCACTAAAATTAGAGCACTAAATCTTCCATCAACGTCTTATTGCGGATAATATCCTTTACACAAACTCCAAGCTCGCTGAGCGACTAAACTACTTAGTAGGAAGGTATTTTATACGACCCAGTACTTAACACCTCTCGAAAAATTTCCCATCATAAATCAAATTTATCTAGAAGAATTAGCTGAAGGTGATAAGGCCATTATTTTACAAAAAAAATTGTAACTTGTTACATTGAAGAATATTTGTTTTGAATACGTAAAACCAGAACTTCAATTTTAATATATTGAAAAAACTCGAACACAAATTGTGTAACAGTAAATTTCTTCGGTAAAAAAAGACCATATCTCTATTTTCGGAAACTGGCTATAGATGCACTACTATCAACTGAATTAATCAGACCGTCATACAGCCCAGCACAATAATAATGTAATACAGGTGCTACATAGTCAAACATCTCGTTGATGGATACGACACGGCGGTCCATTATCGCTAGTATGTGCATCACAGATGGTTGGACTAATGAATTGAGTATAGCGTCTGATATGTTGCAAATGGTGTTTTAACATAAATCTTGTGCATAAAGTACATATACCCATAGTAAGTGCATATACAGTTAGGCTAAGGCTAACTCGGGAACTAAAAACTTCTCATACGAAAAACCATGAAGGTAAAAACTTTTTGGTGGGCAGTTAAGAAAGGCAAACTCGGGAACTAAAAACTTCTCATACGAAAAACCATGACGGTAAAAACTTTTTGGTGGGCAGTTAAGAAAGGCAAAGTCGGGAACTAAAAACATGTCATACGAAAAACCATGAAGGTAAAAACTTTTTGTTGGGCAGTTAAGACAGGCAAACTCAGGAACTAAAAACTACTCATACGAAACACCATGCCGGTAAAAACTTTTTCGTGGGCTCGTTTGGAGTCGCAATTTTTTTTCTTTATGCGAAAAACTGTTTGCCAAAGTGAATCTGCTCAAATAATTTGTAATTTGTATTACCATTGTATTACATACTAGCTGTTGCCCGCGACTTCGTCCGCGTGGACAACTTAACAACACAAATTAATATGTATTTCCCGTAGGAATGGGATATGCTTTCTGGATAAAAACTATCCTATGTCCTATTCCAGGACCTAGCATATATGTGTGCCAAATTTCATCCCCATCCGTCATAATTATAAACAAACTTTCGGCTATATAATATTAGTATTTTCAAAGTCTTTTGGCTCTGAAACAGTGATCTTACGGAATTACGAATGAGATCGTATTCTAATATTATGAATGTAGAACGAAGAGGTGAGAAAGAGAAAGATCCAGCGTTTTAAATTCCAATGCAGGATATGCAAGTGAAATTATTAATGAAAATTTATATTACACAAGTCGCCGGTGCCTATAAATTGATTGATGAAGAATGGGCAATGTACACTGAACCAATTACAAAACACGCCTCATTGTAAATCGCATCAATTATGGTAGTAGTGCGTCGGGATTGACACCAGCCCCTTACCTATTTCTGTGGCTAAACAGTAATGCTAGCATTGTCGTGTTCCGGGTTAAAGGGTAGGAGAGCCAGTTTACTTACAAGCACATGAGGTACGAGGGTGGCAACGCACTTGTGGTCTTTGGAATACCGCCCGCAGCAGCAGTCCAAATGCTACAGGTTTATGGGCGATCGTGATACACTTAAGAACGAAAAAAAATTCCTTCGGCTTACAACACCAATACATCATTCTGCTAATAGGTTACCGAGTCTGGACTCCGAAAACAACATAGGCAGATAATAAATCATTTGGCTACCGAAATGAATCAGTCGCAGCCTACACTAGGATACTATTAAATTAAGGGGAGACACTCACGCGTCCGGAACAACTCCGGGCCGCTGCTGTACAAACTGGCGCGCGCGACACCCAGCCAGGGGAGGTCAACCATTTCCAGAGCGGCAGGGATCATCAATCAAGTTTAGTCTCGCATTAACGTAATGACCGTCGGCCCGATGTCGCCTTATTTTCCTTTTTTCCCCTGAGTTTCCTCCGAGGCAATTTGCTACACGATACTTTCGCACGAACGTTTCCGCACTGATGGAAATCTATGAAGGATAACCACTTCGTTTGAACAAATTTTTTTTACAAAATGCTAACAGTTTCCGTTTGACGTGGTTATCAATCTTCTTTGAGTCTAGAAACAGCGCATTTACATTTCCCGGCCTTCCTAATGGGCCATCACGTTCTGCTCAAATAGGAAAGAAACGCAGATGTGCCAAATTGTCTAATGGCGTGTTGTTTGACTGATCGCGCTCCTAAATTTATTCACGAGCCGAGAACATTTCGTTATTAATCCACTCTGCATAAATTCGATTCATTCTGAGCGTAACGGAATCACTAAATCCGTGTAAACGCTCCACAAGAGGGCAAGAGGAGAAGCTACCCCTGAATTCCTTTATGGAATGTGGATTCTATCCACTAAAGTTACATCCACAAGATAAGCGACAATACTTTTACGATGCGAATATTTTTTACAATACCTATATCATAATATTAGGAAATTAATATTTGAAATAAAATAAAATTACCTGAATATCGCGAATACTTGTGAAATATAGTGTTATGTTATAAAAGTTTAAAATGTAGGATATGAGACGAACAAGGTTTTCATTCCTAGACCGTGTTTATTATGTCAGGGAGACGTAAAAAATGGTCAGTGCTAAAAAAAAGCAATTTAAAACAAATTATTACAACAAGACACTAGAATCGTACTAATAATAAGACTCCAACATAAGTCTACATAAGTGTTCAACCTATGACTAGATAAACTTAAAAAAAAAACATCAGCTTCTCAACTTTCACTAGACATAGGTTTTCTCCACCTTTCTCATCCAGCCGCTTCCAATCACTTTTTTCAGAACCTCAGTCCTCTAGCATGCAATCCCAGCCTTGGATTTCAAACAAAAGAACCCACTAAAATATTCAAAATCGCGGATCACTTTTGCGGTTTTAACTCCACTCCCATATACGCTACCATTATAGCCTATATAGCATTAATCTGCGCGTTTCATGGCCTATTTCTAACGCTCAGGTGAACGTTATCTCTAGTCGGGCCAGCGACCATTTTCACTTGCTCTCCGAGGAAATTTCAACGAGAAATTCATTGCATAATTTACTGCTATATTATAAATTAGGTTCCCGGGCTCCAGCCGTATTTTAAACTCTGTGGAGCAGTGTTTGTTAAAAGCCAATTTGTACAATTTAATTCAACGATCGTTAGCGTACACGGTTCCGTAATTTGTAAAAAAAAATGTAAACCAAAAATATTATACGATTGCTAATACTCGGTATCAAACACATTATACTAGTCCTTTTAATTGCACAAAGGTTGACTAGAAGAGATCTCTAAGTGGGATAAATCCGAATTTGTACATAATTTTATTTGTTTAGAAATCAGAAATAAAATCTACGTCGAATGGTCCGGGTCCTGTGTCTGTGCGGCTAATAGAAATGAGACTTTACCCACATCATCATCCCCATCAGTCCACTGCTAGACATAGGCATCCCCAATAGAATACTACTTTTAGTAAGTCGTCCATTGGGGGATTTGCCATAATCCCCACGCTTGGCAGGCGGATTAGTGATTGCAGTATGGTCTTAACATACACACACAGGAGAACGCTGTTGCCCATCCCTGGTGCTTTACCCACGTAGACTTGTTTTCTGATTCCGAATTTACATAAAAAAAATTACATTGGTGTGGGTTTCAGCGTTTCCGCTCTTTTGTGATTATATATTGTATTGACTAGAGCAAGACTCTAGTTAAAATATTACTAGAAAAAAATTAAACTCTAAAATATTTCAAAACACAGTTATTCTTTTAGAACCACACTAAAGAAACCTTCAATACATTTATTGTACCTTAATGAACCAGCTATCTATTTATAACTTCCCTCAACGTAGAAGACTTGTAGAGAATTAGGTTACAAGTTATTACATGTACCTTGATTCCCCTTTGAAGCTCACATCTTATGTAAATATACCAAATAGGTCGCAACCTGAGTAGTCCTGTACACTGTATATAAATAGAATGTTTATTCGATTTGCACGACTAATGACAAAAAAGAAAAATGTCCAAAACCAATGTCCAAAAGTAAAAATGTCCAATGATAAAAATGTCTATTAATAAAAATTACCAATAATAAAAATGTCAAATAGTAAAAATGTCCAATAGTAAAAATGACCAATATTAAAAATGTCCAAAAGTAAAAATGGCACAGCTAGTACTATAATAAAATCATTCGTCGTTGAGCTGAATATTGAAATGACATTTGACATTATTATCGTCGAGTACATTTAAATAGCCACTTATACAAGTGGCCAGTATCTATAAAGATAGGTATGTAAGTACAAAAGCAGTTTGTATTGTTATGATTTTGGATGTCTCTATAGTTAGACATTTTTCTGGTTGGGCATTTCTATTCCTGGACAGCATTCTAGTTGGGTTTTTCTATATTTGGTCATTTTTCTAGTTGGACGTTTTTATGCCTGGACGTTTTTCCGATTGGGCGTTTCTATAGTTGGGTATTATTAAGCTCTTGGACATTTTTCTTTTTGTCATTAGTCGTGCAAATCGTTTATTCTATGGTTCTACAGACAAATCAAACATACATCATCAAATAGGAAAACAAATGGTAATTATTGGCGCCAAACAAATAAGCTTATAAGAATAAGTAAATAAGCCTTTGGACATACTCAATACGTCACGATTGACGATCGGCGATCTTAGCGTTCGATCGCAGCATTGCGTAATTATAAGAAATTAGCATAATATTATTTTATGTGGCCGTTACATCCTAGTTACTTTAAATTGTTTAGGTTGTAAAGTGCTTAAACTTTAAGACAAAATTTTCAGAAACTACGCATTGAGACATGAAACTGTTTATTTGCAGCGAAAGAAAGAGTTCGAAATATTTGGTAATTCGTTCGATTCCAAAAATAACTTATTATAAATTGTAAATAGGTATGTATGTATGTAAACGCTTTATTGTACCAAAAATAACAATAACAACAGGTATATAAGTATCAATAATTTCGTTAATTGTCCTTTAATGCTCTTTGCTTTTAAATAATTAAAATATTATTTTCTACTTTTTAGTTTAAGTTTGTACATGTAGGTATAGTCTTAAAGTCGGTTTTTGTTTTTTTTTCTTTTCACTTTTTAGTGGGAAGTAAGTTTATTTTGTTTATTTTTTTTTATATAGGTAGGCTTGCTAAACGCGCTGCTCAAATGAGACAGCGCCATTTGGAAGAGAGTAGTGACGAGAAAAAAGGTTGTTTAAAGAAAAGTAGGGAAAGAAATGCGATAAATATTTCAAATGAGAGTTTTAAGCAGCGGGCCTATAGACTTTCTCAGATACACGAAGTTATCAAGGCTTAATGAAAGTCCACAAAGTCATACTTAACGACTCAGTTTGATTCACGACGTTTATCAATCGAAACCGAAGAGCAACGTTTTCATCGTCTTGACTTGCATTTCATCGTCTTGACTTGCAACACGAGCATTTATCAAATGAATCCAGATCGACACGATTAGTTGCTATGCGGCAAGCTTTCAAATCGACCCCACGATGAGAAAGCTTTAACAGAAATGACACGGTTGCGTAATCTTTTCAACAACTAGGTAGTATTCTTTAAGAATAGGTATTAATGTATAATTATTATGAAGGCTCCTTACAAATACATACAATCTTCTTTGTTCTTGGCTAATGACAGTTAAAAAAAGATTGAAATTCCTTATCACAACTTTTGCTGGAGGAACCTCAAACTAGCATGTCGTCTATGTAGGTATATACTAAGCCAATAATTGTGTCTTTGTTGATTTTTCAAAAAGCGCTAAATGAATTTCGATAATATTTATATGGGACCACCGCTGATGTATGACCTACCATACAAAGAACAAACCATCAAAGTCCATTCAGAATTGGCGGAGTAATCGCGTAACAAACATAGAAAAAACATACCGTCGAATTGAGAACCTCCTCCTTTTTTGAAGTCTGTTGTAAACAATGTCCCTTACATACTTCATACAGCGTTTTGCCATCCGACAGTAGTAAAAG
Organism: Esperia sulphurella; assembly: GCA_947086405.1. Lineage (NCBI taxonomy): Eukaryota > Metazoa > Arthropoda > Insecta > Lepidoptera > Oecophoridae > Esperia > Esperia sulphurella. Next base: position 4,853,357 of record OX352272.1, read on the forward strand.
TAACAAAAAAATGCATGCTAAAAGTACACAGTGTGCGCCGAGCTTAAGAACGCGGTCGCAACGCAATGCATTACGGCGGTAATTATAGATTAGGCTCAAACTATGTACAATTTATTCGTTATTGCGCCATTTATCAATAGAATGGGATTAAGTTAGGCGTAATGTTAACATTATGTTCGTGCATGTAACAATATTGTTTTATGCATTACTGTCATGTGTTGCGGTTGTCAAAGTTTCAAAAATACTTATTTATTGCACATATACAATAACAATAAAAATCACATTGATAAATGTGTACATACTTAGTATGTGGACTTATCTCTATGAAATCTCTACCATCCAACATTATCCTATAGTTAAAATAATATCTACTAGTATGTTTATTTAGTACTGCTGGTTTTAAATTAGCGTTGGCTTAATATAAATTAATGAAAGGCAAATCGTAGTAATAAAATAAATCAATAACAGGGTCACAGTAACATTTGAGGTAAGGGCATAAAAATAAAAGATTCATATTGTTACCCTTCTATTCTATAGTCAACTTTCGACCGCCTCGTTGGCCTAGTACTCGTAGCTCATTGGACTGGAGCGCCATGGGTGGTGGGTTCGAAACCTAGGGACAGATTAGTAAATTTTTTACAAGCTGGTCCAAGTCTGGACGTTATATTTGTGAATTGTGATATCCTTGTTTAATTCCCATAGCACAGGAGAAAATCCTAGTTTGGGACTAGACAAGTGTATATTATGTATATTTTATGTAATATTTATTTATTAACTTTGTCCAGGGCTGCGATGCTGACGAAATGGCCAGGGCCGGGCGGCACCCGCAGACCTGGAAGACCTCTCGCTCGCTGGGCCGATGACATCGCCGAGGTCGCCGGCGCTAACTGGATGACCGTAGCGAAAGATCGCAAAACATGGCAAGCACTGGAGGAGGCCTACACCCTGTAAATTCTTTTTTGTTAGGGTAAGAAATAAATGGCTTTTTTATTTTATAACTTTGTCCATGACATGGTATAAGGGGGTGGAAAATCAGCTGACCACTTCAACAGTCAACCTCACCTGCAGGTGATGCACCCTGCTAATGAACGGACGAGGCTGTGATCGACAGGTTGCGGTATAACCATCTACAAAAGTCTGGTCAGGCCTAAATACTGCAGGCCGGTAACGGGCTTGACACTACGATCGCCAACCCGGCTATCGATTAGGGCGTTTTCCGTCCCAATGAATAGCGCCAGAAAAATACACTCCCCAGTTCCCGGCCGCTCTACCATTACTGACCAAGGCAAACGACGATCTGCGTAAGGCGACGACTGGCAGAAACTGGATGAGAAGAACCGAGGATCAGGTACAGTGGCGCACCTTGGGAGAGGCCTATGTCCAGCAGTGGGTTCTTGCAGGCTGATGGTGATGACAATACTTATAGCTAGACAAACCTATCTAAAACTATATTTTCAAACTACACACTAAGTACATGATTAGCACATAGACTATTTATAGTTACAGAGCGGAACGTTAGTTTTGAAATTAAACGAGGCTACACAGCCTCGTACGTCAGAGAAAAAATAATAAATAAAGAAAAATTCGATTACCCAAATGACATTGGACTGGCTGGACGTCACATCACAACGAGTGAAACGTAATCCGCTACAAAAATTTCACATCGCAAATAAAACAATATTCACGTCTATACATACAAATAAAATTTCGGAATTGTTGGAAATTACTAAACCAATGTTGGTGGTTAGTTTCTGATCAGTGTCTCTGAAGTTGTTGAAGTTCGGATACGCGTAGCTGGCCCCACCTTCCTCACGCTAAATGCCAAATTGCAATAGATAGAAAAAACCTTGTTTATAACTAAGAAAATAATGCGTTTGCACGAGAAAAACAAGTATAAGTATAAATATGTCATATATACACTTGTCCATTCCCAAACTAGGATTTTCTACTGTATGATGGGATTTAGACCAGAACGAATCCACAAATATAACATCCAGACCGGGAACAACTTGTACAAATTGTACAAAGTTGTCTGTCCCTGGTGGGAATCCAAAAATAAACAGACATATATTTAATGATAAGTTTTGTTACAGGTTTTTATAATTAAAAAATAAACTAAAATAATATAACAAATCAAATTAATTCAAAAATAAGATACAATCAAATAAAATGAAATCAAAATAACCTTGAGCAACGCCGCCGGACAAGCAGCTAGTCCCAAATATAATTATTCACATCAGATATAAAAAAACCAGACCGCATGCGTTCGTATATCGTATTCATCTGCAATCTATAGGCCAAATTGCAGCTGCAAAAAATGTACAGTGCAAAACGAAAATTCTTTTTTTCTGTGACAGCTCACGATGACGCGTTTTTGAAAACCGGGACATGTCCGGCAGAGTGTAGTTACATGTAACATAGAACAGAGGGTACGGGGTGTGGATAAAATACTTGTTCGGTAATATTAAACCCTCAAACTATGCAAAAGATTTTTAACAACCAAAGTCCACTTATATCAGCCTATGGTAAAGCTAAAAGGGAGGGTATAGGTATATAAATAGCTAAGGCATTTTGTTTATTTATTAAGTGGCAATGCTCTTGTATCCTTTAGATGTTACTTGTAGTAGCCATAGTTGTCTCTTACTTCTGAGTGGGCCTTTACTAAGAGAATTGAAGCTTCAGAACTAAAAAAAAAAGTCAACTAGATATGTGGAATTGGTAATGAGTCAAAAACTACGATTTGTATCTAAAAATCAGTAAAAAAATATCAAAAGTTTTCAGATAAACGGATAATATAGCCTTTTCACTTATATGGATAGTTCTTATTATACTTATAATTTCTCAATTGACTTGTCCTGTTAGAATCTTTAGAATAAGCCACCCCTAATCTTCCCGTGGGTGTCGTCAAGGCGACTAAGAAACTGCACCAGGGACGAGCAGGATCATTGCTGCGATCAGCAATCCGCCTGCCGAGCTTGGTGACTATGGCAAATCCCCCAATGGACAGCCCACCAAAAGTGGCATTCTATTTAGGGAGGCTATGTTCAGTAGTGAACGTATTTCGGCTGATGATGATGATGAATGATAGGCCCCATCTTCCCCAATGCTCAACCGAGGTTCTATGGCAGAATACTGCAAATGCCAAAGAAACAGGAAGATAATAAATTGTACTGGAAAACATTTCCTTGTCACCCAAAGTCTCACGACAAACATTGCCTTGTAGTCCAACGTACAATTAATTTTAGTTTGGTACACTCAATTTGGGGAAAGGGCTGACACAGCTGATAAAAGCGCAACACTGTTATCACCTAGCACCAGAAAGCGGCTAAAAGGCTCAGTGTTATTAGACAAAGCATTGTTGCAGTCATGCTATTCTGTATTCAGCTAGCACTGCGCTTGATTTAGCACAAGGACTTAGACCGTAATGTCCTCGCATTGTGTTTGCGCTAATTCAGACAGATTTATTACGACTGGAATGCAGCGTAGTGCACCTAACCGTTAACTTAATGTCTATCTTCTAAAAAAAAAAGTAACTCACTGGACTTTATTTGGCACGTAAATTATTATTTTTTACACAACGTCGATTAAATGGCTTGGCAGTCGTAAATCGAATAACAAAAAACATTCGAAACGGATTTGGCTCGAATAGTACTTTCACCTAACCTTGTGTAATATACATTGAGTAACAGAGCGCGAATTAATTGTTTTAGAGGAGACACGGCGTTAAAATTAAAAACAATAGCATATGGAACGCGTAAAGCACATACACACGCAACAATAAACCGTTTGCATTATTCAAAAGGCTATATGAATTTCGGTGGGCAGGAGTCGAATTAATTTCATTTGTAAATTCAGATTCACTCATGATCGACGCCAGAGACGTGATATCCGTCGAAAAATGAATCAATTATTTTTATTTGTGAATAAACAAATACGTGGGCGGACAGATGAAAGACAGATAATTTTACAGAGTTGGATCAGGTGGCAATTAGGGAACATTCCACTCACAAAGTTAATGATATTTTTATGTGGGATAATGGAGCACTAGCCTAGCAAGAACGAAAAGTGCACTAATTAAAATTACTATGTATGCTATTGGGTAATTAATTATATCTAATCTTGGTATTCCTAAAATTCTCAATAATATGCTGTGTCCATGAGAATTTAGAATATGTTTAATGGTATAGGAAACCCCACTGCTGATTGGTAACAAAATTAGCTTCATCTCTAATGTACCATCTGTTATCTGTGACTTACTGTGAACGGAATCGCCTGCTCTTATTATATTATAGAATTTCGCAAAATCTATGTCTACGTTGAAAACCCGCGCAATATCTACGCAACAACAAATTCTCGAGCGAGTAACAACACGCGATGCCATTTATGCATAAAACGTCTCACCTGGATATGCCCTAAATCGATCCAACCCGACCGATCTAAACCTTTATATGACCAACGTTCCAATGTTGCACAATACCGCCACGTTTAAAAGAGAAATGCTCCCGTTCTAATTGCATTTCTCAAAGAAAAATGGTGGTCATTTCTTTGTCGGAACCTGAGGTCCCATTGAACGCGAGATCGCCGGTGGTCAATTTGACATTGAGCGATTGACACGCCGGGCGTCCGAGCGTGAATTATAGACTAGAGCTTGCCGCGTTTTAGACGGCTCTCCTCTCGACATATACAAGATGTTTTTATACATTTTCCAGCGACCTCAATCGAGCGACCTTGTTAGCGTTAACGTAATTTATTTTGCAAAAAAGCGAGTCTAAAACGTATTTATTCAGCGGTGTAATTATGCGTCGTCTTCCAGAGTTCTAATGACAAAATAAAAAGAAATTTTCTTTGCCTAATATTATGAATTCGGAGAGCCATTTTAGAAGAATTAATAGATTCAATTAGCAGATTTATAAGACGAGTGACAGACGGGCAGATAAAATAAAAATTTAGGAACAAAACAGACATTTCAAGGAGCTGTACCCTCGTTTGAAAGTATCAGATGTAATTAAAGTTAAAAAATTTGATGTGACTTGGGAGGAAATTTCAATTAGGGCTCCTTATTAATCTAGCATCGGGCCGAGGTACGTTTGAAACAGAAACGGGACCCTACTCACAGCACAATGAAGGTAAATTCAAAAGGACGACCCCCTAACAAGGTGTCAGCTACCTGACACTATTGTGTAATATCCCACTTTGAAGGACGAATATTCACGATCCAATAAACGGAATGTATAACCCTCAGAGAGCGCCACGTATCTAAATGGATCTATTTATTCGACATTTGAACACTGCTGGGAGCGAACGGAGCGAAGGGATAATAGAACACGGTTTTATGTTTCATATGAAGGCTTTTGTACGTCCGACACGTTTCCGTAATATTAATAAATTCATAAAATCTTACGATGAAAATTAACTTTAGAGATGGATTGACCCTTGTCTGTTATAGTAGGAAAATTACGTTATAAAACTTATAAGCTTTAGAAATTTACTGAATTTTAGCGAGTACTTAGCGAGCTAGTAGCGAGAATACAATTACAGGAACACAAATAATACAAGTTTACGGAAGTACAAACATTGTACAAATGTTTTAATGAAGACTTCGATATTGACATTATCGACGCTCACCGGGCTTAGGTCGACGTGTGAGTTGGACATGACTTTCGTCTTGTCTACGTTCATCCTAAGACCTACTCGTCTGGAAGAGCAGTTGAGGCTGGTCAGCATTCCCTCGAGATTCTGCAGCGACTCTGCTATCACAACTATGTGGTCTGCAAATCGAAGGTGTGAGATGTGCTCGCCGTTTATACTTATGCCCCGTTCCCTCCAGTTTAGTGTTTTAAAGACATCCTCCAGTGCGCTGGTAAACAGTTTCGGGGATATAACATCCCCCTGTCTAACCCCCCTCTGCAACTGGATTGGCTTTGTCTGCTGATTCTAGAGTTGAACGGTCATTGTGGCAGCGTTAAACAGGCATCCCAACACCTCGATATATCGCCAATCGACTTGGCATCGTGCAGGGATTCCAGAACAGCCCATGTTTCGATGGAGTCGAAGGCTTTCTCGTAGTCCACAAATGCAAGACACAAGGGCTGGTTGTACTCTTGTCTTCTGTATAACCTGCCGCAATGTGTGGATGTGGTCTACGGTGCTGTAGCCTTTTCGAAACCCAGCCTGTTCCAGAGGCTGAAAGTCGTCAAGGTGAGACGGTTCGTAATAACCCTCGAGAACAGCTTGTAGACTTGGCTCAAGAGCGAGATCCGCCTATAATTCTTAAGAAGTGCAATATCTCCTTTCTTGAAGAATAATACCACTATGCTCTTACTCCATGCCTCTGGCGTTGTTCCGCTGTGAACGACGGTATTGAACAGCTCCTGTAGTCGCGTTAGGACTGGCGTCCCTCCGGCCTTAGGAAGCTCTACTGTGATACCATCGTCACCTGGCGCCTTGTTGTTCTTTAGCTGCTCGAGAGCTATTCTAATCTCGCCCACGTCAACGTCCGGGACGTCTTCAGTGTAGTGGCGGATCAAGGGTGCGCGACTATCGCACGTGTCTTGGGCCGCAGGCTTTGGCGCGTGTGTTTAGTAAAATTGTCCATAAAACTTTTCCATTTCGGCAAGTATCTCTGGCTTAGATGCAACGGTCCTACCATCAGAGGTCCTCAACTTCGTCATGTGATTCCTCCCAAGTCGCTTAGAAAATACTTTCGATCCCTTATTTTTCTCGATCGTTTCCTCTATGGAGCGTGTATTAGAGCGGCGGAGATCGAAACGTATTTGCTTTTTGACGCGCTTGTTTAGAGTATGCCAGTTTGACGAGGACGTCGACATCTCCCGTCTTTGCCTCATAAGATCTAGAGTCTCGCTAGAGATTTTGTACTTGGTACTCTCACGCTGTTGTTGGCAGCATCTGCGGCCCTCCTCACGGACAACATTCGCGAAATCGTTGTATTTTTGATCAATGGCCTGGTGGTTTCCAGCGAGGCGAATCGGTTGCTTAGTTCCAGTTGGAACCGTTCGGATCCCATTATGGTTTGGCCCAGTGTCAGTCGGAGGGTTGACTTCATCAGCTGATGCCGTTCGAACTGGAAGTCTATATTTACAGTGCCTCGGACAAGTCGGTGATCACTTCCGGTATTAAACTTATTAATCACTGAGACATCTTCAACTATAGACCTCCTATTCGTCATGATGAAGACAACCTCGTTCCTGGTCACGGTGTCGGGGCTTCGCCATGTCCACTTCCTATGGGGCTTCTTCTTGAAGGAGTTCACCACCACACTGTTAGTGAGGACTTTGTTGATAAAAATCCAACTCCGCCTTGCGATTTTTGGTCCCCCTCTCGATAGTAGAGCAGGTGTCCCGGCTCAAGAGTTATCGCGTCCTCCCCCTGTCTTCGGACCTCCGATAACCCGAGCAGGTGCCACTTGATTTTTCCTAACTCTACTTCGAGCTCGGCTAAGTGTTCGTCGGTTCTCAGAGTCCGGTTATTGAGTGTAGCCGCATATAGTCGTTGGTTGTGGTAGCCGGCCGTAACCCGGGGACTCTTAGCACCCCCCGCCCTTTTTTTTTTTTTACGGAGTGGAAATGAGTTGTCTCATCCCCCCGGTTAGGGTTACCAGGGGGTATGTGGGACTCTCCCTCCAGGCACAGTACGCTGTCGTACTGTGTGGAGGGCATACCCACTAAAACCACTCCGGCGTATTTCCCGCCCTGCCGTAGTGGGGGGCACAGTGCGTTCTCCGAGGAATTCAAGGCTACTGTGGCCCCCGGCAGCCCCGGACATTACTCTGCCGGGGCACCCGCGCCAAAGGAGGGAGGGATCGCCACGCCAGCGACCCCTCCCCCAGACGGTGTGGAGCCGTACCACAGTGTGGGTCCCTCACCCACCTGGCTCCACTAGAGGTTTAGGCGGGCGGCAAAAATTGCTCGCCGTCTTCCTCTCCGTCTACGCCGGAGCGGGAGTGCGTTGACATCGTCTTCGCGCTCCCGCTCCGCGGCCTCCTTTTGCGAGATGACTTTCTCGCAAAAGGAGGCCACCGCTTGCCACGACCTTTCGCTGCTCAACATGCAAGAGACAATGCTGTGCAGCGAGAGGTCCCCCACACCCAGGGCCGTCGTCAAATCCAGGCGCTCCCGGTCCCACCGCCCGCAAACCTCCAGGGTGTGCTGGGCGGTGTCGTCAAGAGAGCCACACTCCGCGCACTGCGGGCTCGGCTCCCTCCCGATATTGTGCAGGTAATGCCCGAAGCACCCATGCCCGGTCATTACCTGCGTCAAGCGGAAGCCGAGTCCGCCCCGCCTCCTTCCCACCCACTCGCTGAACGACGGGAGGAGTGCCCCTATAGTGCGGGTCCCATAGGGGGAGTCCTCCACGTCGTTCTTCCACCTGTCGCGAAGACGCGTCGCCGCCATTCGGCGCGTCTCCGCCACCTCTTCCGGGCTAGGGCGTTCTCCTCGCGCCCTAGCCTCCGACCGCGTCCTGTAGGTCTCCGCCTGCACCTGGGCATCGAGTTCCCATGGCGGGGTGCAGGCGAGGACGCATGCCGCCGCAAACGACACCGTGGTGTAGGCCCTCACGATTCGGAGGGCCACCACCCGCTGCGGCCGTCGGAGGAGCCCCTTGTTCCGGGCAGACAACTTGTCTGCCCAGATCGGCGCCCCGTAGAGCGCCATGCTTCGCACGACGCCCGCGAACAGGCGCCTACAAGGGACCCCCGGTCCTCCCACATTCGGGAGCAGCCGGCCCAGGGCCGATGCTGTCCCCACTATTCGGGGAGCCATTCTCGCGAAGTGCTCCCCGAAGTCCCACTTACGGTCCAGGACAAGGCCAAGATATTTGATGTTGGCCTTGACCTGGACCCTTTCCCCCCCGATGCGGAGCGTGTCCTCCCTCCCCGGCCGCCATACCCTCCTAAGCGTGCCGAAGGCGATGGCTTCCGTCTTGGAGAGGGACACGCTCAGCCCTAGCGCGCCGATGCGGCCGACGACCAATTCGGTCGCCACCTCCGCCCGCCGCCCGGCCTCCTCGTACTCCCTCCCCCGCACGGCCACCATGGTGTCGTCTGCGTAACAGATGGTGATCATGCGAGGGAGCTGGACCCCCCTTAGGACCCAGTCGTACCCGATGTTCCACAGGAGCGGTCCTAGGACCGACCCCTGTGGGACACCGCAGGCCGTACTGCGGGCCACCACTTCCCCACCCCGTTCGTAGAGCACTACCCTCTCCAGCAGGTAGTGCTCTACAACCCTCCGGAGATAGGGAGGCACCTTATGGTAGCGCAGTGCCTTCCTGATCACCCCGTAGGGGAGGGTCCCAAATGCGTTGGCGATGTCTAACGACACCGCCACCACCCCCTCCCCTCTTCCCGCCGCGTCTTCGCTGAAGTCCCTCAGGGACTTCAGCGCGTCCATCGTGGACCGCCCTTCACGGAACCCGAACTGTCGATCACTCAAACCGCTACCGTAGCCAGGAATAGTAGGGCTGCCGGGAACTGGGGGCCGCGGCTTTTGTTTGCATTGGGGAGGTTTGCCCGTAATGGCCACGCTGGGCAGACGTGTTGGCCATCGCAGTACTAGGCCTCGCACCGGTGACGCTGCTGCCCGCCACCAGTCTGTGGTATTTATGGCCTAGTGCATGTTTTTCATGGTTATACCGCAATTGTCGTTCGCCAGAGCCTTGTTGGTCAACTAGCAGGGTGCACCACGTGCAGGTGAGGTTGGCAGTTGGCAATATAATATTGCATAATAATAATGCCACTACAACATGTTGTCTAATCATAAACGGATACCATATTTATAGGAATTATACTCATAACACTCATTACACAAATAAAATGCCTAGATTAGTACCAAATACTGTTCCCACTGATAATTAAATAATTTTACTAAATAAAAATTTTATCAACTATATTAGCGACGTTAATAGCGCGATAAATAAAAATATGCAAACTGAAAATCCGATAGCGATCTTTTTGAACTATAAATTACACTAACAGGCATCAAATCAGCTTAAGTGTATAACGCAACTTCATAATGTCACGTGTAACCAGAACAAGACGCACGACCGGTTCCAAATGGCAAGAATGCACAGCCAAGTCACGATCAGTATTGCATTGTATCACAAGCAATTAGAATATTAATACAGTATAGATGAATCTTATTGAGCAATGGCCGTGGAGCATCAATTGTCCGGTTTTGTAACATGAAGTCCTTAGTTGCTTCCTGTTTAGGTCAAAATTAAAATTAAAGAATTACAACTTTAAGGCAATTTAATTGTGCCCGCGAATTTGCTCACGTATACTTCAAAGGTCGCAGCGGACTCGTCTCCTTTGTTAAATTTGAGTATGAAACTCGGAAAGGGGCTACATTTGAATTACAAGATTGGAAACAGTTTTATAAACACGTAAAGTGAAATAAAAGTTTGTAAGAATTAACACTTAAATGCCAGAAAAGAAACGGAAATCGAAGTAAAGGAAAAGAATTAGCGAAACATGCATCAAGAAAAGAGAAAGAAAGCAATCTTGAAAGAGCAAAACAAAGCGTTGAAACAAAAAGTGACGAACTAAACAGTGGTTCGGCGCAGTGAAAGTGAATGGTGCCGGACTTAGCACATTTCGCACGTCGATTTCGTCGTACAACCGCTTATTAAAACAAACATGATTAGAGACTGAAACTATTCATACATAGCAATTAGCACTATTCTTATTATAAAGAATGTAAACGAATACTTGTGGTGAACAACAGAGGCAGTCAGTGTATATACAATATTGAACAACTTTTAATGTACGACTTTTACAAATATGCAAATCTAATGATAGTAAACATAGATAATGGTAAATACCTACATAACAATTGTGTTGTCAGTTATTGTGTATTGAATGACTAAACAATTGAGATCCACTTAAAGAGTTTATGCAAGTAACAAGAATTAGAAGAAAAACAATAAAAGTTCTTAGAAATTTGATTTCGAAACGGACAGAATAATTGAAAGAGAGACAAAGAATAACGCTGTAAGGAAAATTAATACAAATAAATATTAATTCTCACACAAAACGAATTCGAAGTAATCGGTCCGTTTTCATTTGCGAAGATTTAGTAGAATTTACTTGTATGCCCAGAGGAAAGCGTTAAGCCATGTCACCGAGTTCAAAGTTCAAACACCGGTAAAATCTACGGCCATGGACTTTATAGCGTAATATTATATATTCGTAATGTAAACTCTCTAATTTATTGCGAAATCGCACGAAAGTTACGAAATTTGCTTAGGAATACCTACTTGTATCTATACAAGTTCACATTAATATTACGCGAAGCTCGAACTTCGTAATTCGCATTAGATTTATACGGGTTATCCGATTGACATGTTCAGATATAATACGTGACTATCAAAACGTACTTTAAAAAAATTTGCTCAGTCACGTGTGTGGTCCAGAAAATTTGTAGTTGTCCTGGAGTAGGCAACTACCTCGGAAAAAATGTTTGTCCTAAAACTCCCATCATTATAGCTGAATAGTTTAATAGTAGTTAACGAGTTATACGGCGGACAAACAAACAAAAAGGCTTTTTCTCCAAATTCCGAGAGCCGTGGTAGCTTGGTTGGTTGTGCACTAGCCTCACATTCATGAGGTCGTGGGTTCAAAACCCGCCCGTACCAATGAGTTTTTCGATCGATCGTAAGATCGTAATCCTTTATTTTCAGTTAGTATAATAAAGAAAATTGGTTGCTAGTCGATGACATATTACTGAAAGTCGAAAACAGTAACCAGTAGCACGAGATCGCCGAGACGGTCGACTCGACTTTTTCGAGAGAACCAACCGACTTTCTATTTTATTGTGTTGGCGCTAACGCGACGTTGATGGGGGCACTTATTGCACTTGGAGACTTTTTATACGACTTCGGGCGCCCGACGGAATTGGCCGGCGCGAAATTGAACGGCGACCTGCGGTGACAGCTTAAAATTGGTGCCAATACTTTACCAGAAAAAGTAAAAATATCGAGGATTCGTTCGTTACATTTTCTATTTTCGTTCTTACCTGTAACAAGTAATGAAAAAACATTAGATACTCGTACAAAACGTTATTATCCATAGTAATTTGTTGGTTACACGTAGTGTTAAAACTAAAAAAATATGTAAATCGTACCTACACAATATGCAGATTTCATGGTTCCGTATTCCTGGAATATCTCGGAAAACAATTTTTTCTTGTAATTTCTATAAATTTTCCTACATTGCCGGCCAATTTGATATGTCCTAAATTTCAGTTCAATTGGTACAGTAGCATTCTTGCACTAACTATAATAATAATAATATGTTTATTTAGATTCTCCACAATAAGGCCACTACAAACTAAGTAAAACATATTGACATTTTCTATAATCAGTAACCTGTTTCGTGGAGACTGATGCCTGAACTAGACATAGCCTGTTTTTCAGGTCACCAGGTCTCCACCCCACGGATTAAGTGTAATTATATTCTAATAGAAACTTTATTCTCTAATATAAATTAGGCTATTAATGAGTTTGTGATGTGTGGAGGCGTATGTGGTGTGATTTTATGTGTGTGAGTGTATGGGGGGGGGGGGGTATGTGTGTGTGTGTGTATGTGTGTGTATGTGGGTGTGTGTATGTGGGTGTGTGTATGAGTGTGGTATGTGTATGGTTGGGTAATTTTTTATTTATATATATTTAAAGGTTAAGCTACAACTCTCAATAGATTTTCCGTTTCGTCATAAGTCAGTGATAGAAGCCAACGCGTTAATTTTAATTTACAATCAGTTTTGATAAGGGGATATATGTTTAAAATGTGGTTACAATGGTTATATAAATAATAACCAAGAAAACAGAAAAAATGATGGCTAAAAGATGTCTTTAATATAGGGCAGCAACATACATTATTCCGGCGTCTCTTTGATAATACTTTCGATGCATCATACGACAGTTGAGAGTGCTTTTTGAGAACTGTATGAAGTATAAATAGTTGTCTGATGGTTAATACTTTACATTGTTTGTAAAGTTCAGACGTTGGGAACAGGAAGGGACGAAAAGTTGCTACCTTTAGGATAGCACGTTGCGCGATTTCTAACTTTTTAATGTTCGTTTTGGCTATACCACCCCAGGAAGAGACACAGTAAGTAAAGATAGGCTGACACAATGCTTGATAGACCATCTTGATAATTTTAAAATCCGCAATGTGCCGTAAATGTCTAAAAATAAAAATCATTTTCCTTGTACGGGCTGTTAGAGAAGACATATGACTTTTATAGTTCAGGTTTTGGTCTAGAATAATACCTAAGTACTTTATATCCGTTACTCTTTCCAGTTTAGTACAGGTACATTTTATGTCTAAGGACGAACACGCGTGAGCAGTGATTGATAGCGTATTTGAAGCAGGAAGTGAGGAATTTCGGATGGCAAAAGTAAGATATTTAGTTTTAGCAGTATTTATGGTTAAATAGTTAGCACTAAGCCATTTAGTAACTATATTAAAACCCTCCTGTGCTGCGTGGTAAGTATCATCCCATGAGTTACCTGTAAAACTCAAGGCTGTATCATCCGCAAATGACACGATCCTTCCTTGTCGGAGCTCGATTTTAGTCAGGTCGTTTAGAAATATCAGAAACAGAGTTATCCGCCGGATCGATAGACAAAAAGTATCCGACAACTTCAAACCGAATAAGAGAACATACATAGAGAATAGAATAGGTCATTTATGCATAGCTACGACACACACATATATGAGAAATAAACATGACAAATAAATAGAGACATAAGACAAACAGTCTACAACTACACGTTCAATAACTACAATTAACAGCAGGAAAATATACAACGAAATTGAATTGAATAGTCCGATTTCAATGCAGGAACAGACTTGGTTAGTGACAGGCCTAAGTTAGCATTACGCTAATTTTGTATGTACAACTATACATACATTTGTACTTCATCCGTATGTATATTCAACCCCTTAGGGTTTCATTTTCACAAAACACTTTCTTAGTAGTTGCCTAAGTGATTAAAGAAAGTTTTGTGCACAATTTCATGTTTGTAGGCCTAGCGAGCTTGTTAAACACTACGTACGCTTATTCCGCTGTTCCTGGCGCATTGATAGAATGGATACAGTAAGTATATACGAGTATCTTAAAGGAACCATTAATAAAATATTGGTTTTATGTTTCTCGTGCTGACTCTTGTTAATTTGAAACCCCTGCTATAATGAATTGTTATCTCCAATGGAGCGCGCAAAATATTCTCACATTCATGGTTAAAACACTTAGATTTCCAAAAACATTTCCGTTAATGTAAACACTGAAGGGTTTCCATCTAAACAAACAAATCAACACGTAACGGCCGTGTCCCGTATACAAATGGCGAAAGTAAAATAGCCTTAGCGTCCGGTTGAAGTTGGCAACACAGAATATAACAACAGAGTTGACGAGTTTAATCGAAAAACAAACGGGGCATAAATATTCTCGTAAACAGGACGGGCGGCAGTCAGGGGTGGCGACCCAGATGAGCTACGAAAACATCACTAAAACCGTGAAGAGTGAATACGAGTTCAAATTCGCTCAGTATTGGCTACAACTTTGCTCGGTGTTTCTTTGAAGGAATGGGAAGATATCACGTAGAACTAAAGTTGCGAGACGTATCAACGAAAACGTTGAGGCATTCCCGCCTCCTCACCAATCTCCGTCCGCCACTCCTCTAAGCAAAGATCAATAGAGGTACACTAACACATAACACCTACCAATGAAGGTAGGCGAGTCCCTAAGCCGTTGGGGCAGATGAGTTCTGAAGGGTAGTGGTAGCGCCTGCCAGCAAATAAGCCCACGAGTAGGATGAAAAAAGGTAGCCGTAAGCCTCTTGGAGGCAAAAGACCGGATATGGTGGTACGCTTTAGAGAAAGTATATGTCCAACCGGAACGTATTCTTTATTAAAAATCAACCAGACATTGTAATAGAATTACGAAGCGATCAAATACACTCAGTAGTAGTCAGATAGTTATACGACTCAGCTATTAAGTTAACGAGAAACTTAATCAGATCCCCCACTGAAATATCAGAGTCAACACCTACCTACTACTGTGACTAAATTAATGGCGTTAAACGAAAACGCTCTCAACTATCATTTGGCTCCCAGCGCAACTAGTTGGTTGGTATTTTAGGTATTACAATATGTCAAGGCGTTATGTACTTACAATGTCAACTTGCATAAATTATACTGGTAATAAGAGAACAAAACAAACAAATAATTGTTTCCGTACTTTTATATTTTTAAGAAAAGAAGACAATTGAGCTCATATATGATATTGGATAGTTTATTGTTGGTAAGAAAAAGTAATGTACAGCTGAAATTTTACCTAAACAATGTTCGATAACATTCTTAGCTAGGTGGAGATCGTTCGTCAACGTCAACACCAGTCCACGAACATTCAATTGGATTAAACCCAAAACCGAAACTAGACCGAATTCCGTTCACAAGTTACGACTTGGCCTGATGAACGTACTAGATCTAGTTTCTAGTTTCGAATGTTGCAACTAGCATTAGAGATGCGAGACACAGAGCGGAGCAGAGACGCGCTAGTTGATCTGTCTTATGTGTATGTATTAAATAATTGTATGCAATATTACGTTAAGTATTGCATGCATGCCTACTTGACGCTATGTCCAAACAACGTATCTACGTCTAGTGTTCTTCTTATATCATCATTTATCTTTAGTCGACACCACGATAATCGACTGTCGGCGATATATGCTTTAACAAGCTCAGTTTCGCTCTCGGTGTATTTAGATCGAAACGGATTGTTCAGTTTGATGGCAACAAAATTTCCCACACATCACGCACGTACCGCTAAGGTATTTCGTTTACACGAGCATCAATTTGAGCACAAAGCGGCGGCTATCGTCGGACAGGAGAGCTACAATATACGGGACTGCGTCCAGCACACACCTTTATGGGAGCAATGACATCACATAGTAGTGTTAAGGGATGTTTCCAATCATATGGATAGTTTAACCATGATTTGCCACATTCACTAGCCAGTGAGACTAATAGACACAGCACACATGTTATTAAAAAGTGCTTAATCAATACGAACTACGGATAAAAGAGAATTGTTCAACATAGGGAAACGGATTAGAAGTAACTTGGTCGGTGACACATCACTGACTTAATAGTAAATTATTATTTATATTGAAAATCTTAATATTTATCTACAATCAAAAGATGCTCACATTGCCTATTAATGCGATCAAATAAAACATGTAATCTGGTGAGACATTCCCAGACGAAGTCTGCGCTAGAATCCTATTTGCCAAACAATGGAATAAACAAATACAAAATTGCGAGTTTTTTATCCTTTTGGGTGAATTCAAATTAAAACAAATCTAATAGGTTACTCAAATTACAATTGCGAAAAACATTCAGTCGGTATAATGTCGCACGCGATCGCATCTTTATGCAATCTGTATTTTAAGGGATTATGAACCAAGTTTGTTCCCGTCGGGTCTTGGAGGCCGAATTACCAATTCAATGAAGTCAACACACGCAAAGTAAACGAGCGGCAACGGGGCAATGGATAATGTTGCCAGGTGATTTTATTTTGTTCCTGACTGGGTCTAATAATTTGCCAAATTTCTCTACAATACATTTTCTTTAACATTATTTAAGGCTATTACTGTTAAGAGGTTAAATCCACATATGGACAATATTCAAATATCTCTGGAATTCTTATCCAAATATTTAAAACAAAACTACCTTATTCCAACACTAAACTTAGACAATATTAAAAGACCTTTTCACAATGCTGCTCGAAAATTTTCTCGTTATTGTAAAATGAGGATTCAAAGTTTTACATTTCTTTAGTTTGGGTGTTTGAAAGAATTTAATAATGTAAAACAAACCGGTAAGTAATTTTTATTTTTTATTTTATTTTATTTATTAATTCTGAAACCTACAGCTAATTTACAAAAATATATAATACAGTATAATATAAATTAAACATTAGCCATTAACAGATTTCTAATATATAAACATAAACATTATTGCATAGGGTAAAAAAAGTAGACAAAAGTAGGAGAGTACAGAAGAAAAAAAAATTAGATAGAAATTTACAATCAAATATAGAATAAATAAATTATCTACAATCTACGTCGTCGTCGCAATGAGAGTTGAGTGCGTGTGCGTGAGGAGTGTGTGTGTGGGGGTGCGTGTGCGCATGTGTGTGTGACTAGGCGAGCGATACGAAGCGAGGAGAGGCGAGGTGGGGGCTGCTCTGCAGGTGCTCGAATTGGTTGCACGTAAGCTAAGGTTTACATGGCGTGTACAAATACATTATATTATAATTTGTTTTTGTAATTAAAAATAAACAAACTACAATATACAATATAGATAGATAGATAAACTCTTTATTGCACAAATTCAGGATAACAGTAAAATAGGTACAGATTTTTGGAAAGTGTACAAAGGCGCTCTTAAAACGATCTCTTCCAGGCAACCTTTCAGAAGGAAAATAAGAATGACATCTAATCTTTGTATCGTTCATAGATAACTGTGGTATTACATAATTATTAAGTACTAGCTGTGCCCGCGGCTCCGCTCGCGTGGACTACAGGATCCGCTCCCATTCCCACTTCCGCTCCCTATCCCACTTCCACTCAGACTATAAATCCAGGTCCAGGTCCAGGTCCAGGTCCAGGTCCAGGTCCAGGTCCAGGTCCAGGTCCAGGTCCAGGTCCAGGTCCAGGTCCAGGTCCAGGTCCAGGTCCAGGTCCAGGTCCAGGTCCAGGTCCAGGTCCAGGTCCAGGTCCAGGTCCAGGTCCAGGTCCAGGTCCAGGTCCAGGTCCAGGTCCAGGTCCAGGTCCAGGTCCAGGTCCAGGTCCAGGTCCAGGTCCAGGTCCAGGTCCAGGTCCAGGTCCAGGTCCAGGTCCAGGTCCAGGTCCAGGTCCAGGTCCAGGTCCAGGTCCAGGTCCAGGTCCAGGTCCAGGTCCAGGTCCAGGTCCAGGTCCAGGTCCAGGTCCAGGTCCAGGTCCAGGTCCAGGTCCAGGTCCAGGTCCAGGTCCAGGTCCAGGTCCAGGTCCAGGTCCAGGTCCAGGTCCAGGTCCAGGTCCAGGTCCAGGTCCAGTTCCAGGTCCAGGTCCAGGTCCAGGTCCAGGTCCAGGTCCAGGTCCAGGTCCAGGTCCAGGTCCAGGTCCAGGTCCAGGTCCAGTTCTAGGTCCAGGTCCAGGTCCAGGTCCAGGTCCAGGTCCAGGTCCAGGTCCAGGTCCGGGTCCGGGTCCGGGTCCGGGTCCAGGTCTAGCTAAAGTTCCGGCTCCAGATCCAGCTCCAGATACAGCTCTAGATCTAGATCCAGCTCCAGCTCCAGATTTTTCATCGTAATCAACTAACTCAGTCAAAAGTTATGCGAATTTATAGTTTTCAAAATCTCACATTACATTGATACGATACCCGCTCCCGCTACCGCTCACGAATTCAATCGAGCATTTACACCCTACACTCAGTTTTCGGAAACTATAAATTCGCATAACTTTTGAATGACTGCACCGATTGCAATGAAATAAAGCCTATATGTTACACCAAATTAAGCCCCATGTTTCTGTGAAAAGTCCATCAAAGTCCGATCAGTAGTTTTTAAGTGATGCGTGCACAAACTCACAGACAAACAGACAAACAGACAAACAGACAAACAGACAAAAATTTCAAAAATGATCGAAATGTGTTCTGTTGCTTATCCTTAGACCCCCCAATTTTTTTTTTTGCAAATATCTTCAATGTACAGACACGCGATGTTTACGATTTTATTTATAAGATGAAGCATGACAATAATCAAAAATGTGTATGACGAGTTTCATAAAACAGAATTGCTATTCTTTCGTAAGAACGCAAAACACAAAGTACAAAAATATAAAAAATAAATACTTAAAATACAAAGGCGAGATATAATTTTGTATTGTTTTTGCATTCTGAGTTTATTCTATGTAAATTAAATGCATTTTCTAGAATTTTGTCGTAAAAACACTTTGTATGCCTCGACGGAACGGACTCGCAGTCCTCGGCAACAATATTCTATTTTAGTTTAAATGTTTTGATAATTGCACACTTTCATACCTTCTCGGGGTAAAACCCATCGTCTAATTTAAATTTTTATATTTTTTTACACCTTATTTTGTGGAAAACCCTGTATCTGGTAACACTGACAGCAGAGCACTCGCCCGAGCAAATCACTTTAAGCGATTTTCCCATCGATTAGACGCTGTTACTCGTTAAATAAGACAAATGTAGGTCGTGAAAACGATTCCTGTAGGTTTACTTAGTTTCCATTTAAATCTCTCACTGGCTATGCCATTTTCTACTTTATTCTGCCCCAAAATCAATCAATTCCCATAATAATACATCCAACTGCTGAACATAAGCATTGGTGAACGTCATATAGGCTTTAGAATTTCTTCTCCATTGTTTACAGGTGACAGTTAAGTCTGAGGGTATACGGAAATAATGCGAGTTATTTTCATAAATTAGATGGCTTCAAGCGAAACCTTAATATTATCTGATGGTAAGTGAATATGCGGCCGAAGATGGAACGCGCTTGCCCAGAAGGCGTTTACTCTTTCTTTAAAAATAATTCTAGGCCCGAGAACTCTACACCAGGTAGTCGGTAGTGGAAAGGGTATGTATACCCCATACGTTAGCACACATTTATTGTCTAATCACAGTTTTCATTCAACTCACGTTTTTTATCAATCCTTATGCTGAGCCATTCCATATAAAAACTGCATATTTAAATCTCAAGTTAATTTAAAAACAAATTAGCAACGTTTGACGATTCGTAACTGGAGCCAATTACAATCGCTAACAAATTAAACTCGTCTAAGAACTTTCTAGCTAGTTAAGCACATCTCATTTTCAATTTAGAAGCTTTGCAAATATTCGACGTTAAAATTGGTAGAATCCCGTTTTGAATTATCATATTGCTAACTGCCATTTCCTAGCTTTTACTACAACATTTCAGAAGATATTAGCCTCTATCTTATATATCCTTTCATCTAAAAAACGCAACATCTGTCTGTCTGAAGTTTATTCTATATTTAGTCCTTTTATTTTTTTTAATAAATCGAAATGAATGGTCGAATTATCAGCTCAATCGGTCCAATATTGTCGAGTTAAACGGCGGATAGACAGACCGTCAGACAAAAGAGCTATAATCGTATCCGTTGTGACGGAACCCTAAAAAAGTAAGGTTCTCGTGTATGAATTTAAAGGAGGCAAGCATTAAAGATTGACTGTAATACAAAGCCTTTGACATATTGTCAATTTTGAGGAAAATATATATTCCTCGGGCTTGCTTTGATGTCCAGGGCCACAATCCCATTTGGATTCTGGTCTCTTAAGGAAGACTTTAGTGTATAAATCAATAAGTTACCACAAAAGGGAGCATAGCATTAACAATTTGAGCACATTAGAACATTTTCCCAGGTAAAGTCGCAGGAAAAGGCTACAAACTATAAAACCAAGTAAACTAGAGTTGTGGAACATTATCCAAAGAGTACGATGGCTAAGAGACAGTATAGTTTAATGGTCGGACCGAGTGACGGCACTCAATGCGAGTCGTAATTGGGAGCTGGCACACGACACGACAGCTTTTAGTATCAAATTGTGTCCGCAGCCCTCGATCCATTTAGTTCGATCGCTACTTGAGATGTTCGGTAGAACGTGCCTTATACGTAAAGTTGGAGGAACATTTTGAGAACTGAAAGTTAAAAAAATATATACTAGCTGTCCCAGAATTTAGTGTAAGCGGTACCCCTACCCGAATTGCCATCTATGAGCAAAATCTCTTATAACTCGCAGTTTCACCAAAAAAAAACTACTCGAAAACTACAAAAATCGGGGAACATTTGGGGGTAATTTGGGTGCCCCTCTACCTCTGGGCTTCCGCTTGACATTAATTCCGGGAACACCCTGATATCTATTTTTGCTAAATCCCACAAGATGATAGTCCCAGCCGCGGAAGACCAAATCGTATCTAGAGGGACTAACTATAACTTCATTTAAGAATTACCATCAGAGTCTTTTGATCAAAATTTCTAAAAAAAAACGAAGAAAGGTCTTTCTCCAGCAGCAAAACAACAATTAGGTAAAAAATAATCGGTAGAACAATATATTTTTTGTTAGGCACAAATTCTTGAGATTTACAAAACAGAAACACTTCGCATTCCTAAACGGATTCGATTAAGCCATACCGTAGCTATGAAGAGGGTATATTTCCATTTAAGTGAAATGAGATCTGATGAAGAACTAAGATCACCTATACACCAGGCAGTGGATGATAACAGGTTCGTCATTAGACTGTTATTTTACTCAATGTCAAATTAGTTATTAAATAATACCTACGCACCTATTTAATATGATTACCAAAATTGCAATTTGAAATCAATTAAAAAGAATAATAAGGATTTCTAAAATACTGTTATTTAATTATTTATTACCAAGTTTACCGCCAAGATTGCTGCTAAGTACTAGCTAAATTACTAATTAAATTTTATTACGTACTAAAGCAGCCGACTAATTTTATAGTAATTAGAAGTTAATGCATTTTTTACGAGTATATAAAAAATGACAATTAATTTTTAACGTTGTGAAAGAGTAACGTACCCTTAGGACGTGATAAACTAACTTTATAGTAATAATATATAAGATCTATACTCGGAGGGACAGGATCCGAAATGAGGTGATCTGCCAGAAACCTGAAATCTTTGACAAAGCTCAAAAGTTAGTACGTTGAAGAGGCAGTGGACTGGTCACACGAGTTATCGAGTGGAGACCTAAGCAGGCGTAGCGTGGGACACCCCCAGGATAGATGGAGCGACGATCAGTATAGGGCAGCTGGTAGTGACTGGAGAGGCCTATGTCTAGCAGCGGACTATTGGAGGACTAATGATGATAGTCATATATAACTATTGGGGTAGAACAGTTTTTGAGTGGAGACCTCGTATTGGCAGACAACATGGGGAGTGTGGTAAGAAACTCGATAAGATGGAGCGACGAACTGCGTGAGGCGGCTGGCAATGATTGGATGCGGAGAAACGAAGATCAGGTTCAGTGGCATGCTTATATAAAAGCTTGCTGAAGATGATCTATATAGACAGACATCATCTTTTCCCAACAGACAGAGAAGTGGCCAGAAAACTACTTATCCGCTATCCTATCACTCCCTACGATGTTTGCGGCGAATGGCAACCCCGTATAAAGATCATAAAGAAGTACGAGTATATTATTATTTTCATACCACACCACAGACGTCGAGAGAACTATAACGCGGAGTGAACACATTTCGCGAAGCCCCTGCTGGGTAATTTCCATCCATGGCTGAGTGCACTATTATAATAATATTACCCTCTATTGAGACACTTGACACTCCTGCTCTATCTATTTCAGAACATTGTTGCAGTATTGAGTAGGAACGATACGTAGTTATCGTGAACTTTGATATAAAAGTAAACACGATTAACTCCTTTACCTAACTAAGCAATGGCCAAAACAGCCGCCCCCAGTGGACATTCTAATGCATTTACCTCCCTACTCCCGCAAGAACGAAGGTCTATGTTTAACACTGGACCTTAATAGATTAATAATGATCATAACTAGTAAGTAGTAGTGGAACCTGGCTAGATAACTGTCCTCAAATATGATGAAAAGGAAGCAGTTATTAACATCAAATCACGTTCCCCTTTGTAATAGAAAGGCCAATTTCAGTCTATTTCCGTAGACATTTAAAGTTGAGGTTAGCTTTGACACAAAAGCGTAATCCACACCCCATCAGGTATTGAGAGCACTTTACCAAACAAAGCGTGTACAACTTCCGTCAACAATTTTGCTGCGCAGAACGTATGCAAAGTTGCCATGTAAAGTTAGAGAGAGGGTATAAAGCGGAAGTGTGCAACGTGGTAGTAGACGGTGCAAACTTGGGCTCCCTCCCCCCCTTGCTTAGACTTGTGAAGGATCCCAGCGGGCGCGGGTACTTAATGGCAGAGCTCTTCAAAGTTTGGTGGTAGAGTGAAACCATTGACACCCTAACAAGTTTCGTGCTAAGTTACAACAGTAGTGCGCACTTAGAGAATTGTTTCGCGCGGCAAGAACTTGAATTAGATGCTATAATATTGTACATAATTGCTGGAGTATTCGTTGGCTTGCAAAGTGACGATGTAGACTTAATATGATGCTGCAATAAAAAGACAAGAAATTCTAGACTGCCAAAAAATTAAAAAGCAGCTTTATGAAAATGAGGCTTTTTAGCGACGTTTAAAATGAACGTCGTCCGTCGATCAGCCTATATAACTTATTGTTTCATAGAAATAATCAGCTGTAAGTCATTTCTTAAGTAGAAATTCCTAGGTAAACCAGTTCTCGAGTGGAGACGGCGACTGGCCAATCGTAGTGTGAGACGTCTCCTGGCTAGATGGAGTGACGATCTGTGTAAGGCGGCTGGCAGTGACTGGATGAGAAGAACCGAGGATCAGACGCAGTAGCGCAACTTGGGAGAGGCCTATGTTCAACAGTGGACTATTTCTATTGAGCTCAGGGACGAACAAACACTGGGCAGCTAATAATAACCATGGAATCTGGCTGATTAAAAACTACACTGTAGGGTTTTGAGACCTTTGCCTATTTGAGGAAAATCATTAGGTTGGCGGATAGATGGTCCGTTGTTTTTCCGATGTGTTGCGAAATATTAAATAAATATTGTATAGCAAAATATCTTTTAATACGTAGATTTATCTTAGTAGTTTTCATTTTCCATTCCTTAGAAGTACGTATATTGAATAATTATGTGGTAGATTAACTACATAGGGGTGCATCCTCTGTTAAGTAGATGAGGTTGGTATTTTTAATACTTTATGTTGTACATTTTACGCAAATAAACTGCAATCCATTTAAAATGCACACCATATTTCCTTGACGCTCCTAAAGAAGTCCTACCTAACACAACTTGACACGGAACATATTGCAGACGAAATATATACTGCTGGTAACACATGAGCGACCCGAGAATTGGATTCCCCGCTCCCTTTTTAGAGGGTTAAAAATAGAGGGGCGACGAGAGCGGGACTCCGGGACAATGGGTGCCTTCCGAGCGTTCCCCGCGATCCTGTCGGGACGTTGACAAATGACGTCTTAGCACTTAAGACAGTTGGACAGGTGATCCGAGGGAATGTCCGACCATTCATTGTCCTGCTACTTTCAGGAACAGCTCCCTGCTCGGCCACTTGTGTAGGCTTTATTGCGTACTATTTTACTGTAGAATTAAATTGTACGCTGGTTTTCAAGAGAAAAGCTAAATATTCTGGCATTAAAATCTTAAAATATGTAATACCACCTTTACAGCAACTACCTTTAAGAGATCTGACGAAAAATTAAGATCACCGACTTAGCCGAAAGGATTAACAAGCTGAAGTGGCAGTGAGCGGGCCACATCTGTCCTTATTAGTTTGATGCGTATTTGCATGCCTGTCCCAGATTTCATATTTCTAAACTGGTAAACCAACTTAAACACAATAATACTACACAGAACGGGCTCTAAAGACGAAAATATGAGGAACACTCGCATCCCACTGTGAACATGTATGAAGCAAATGATGAGCTTAAAGCAAGCGAAATAGGTACTTATATCAGACACGCGATACGTAGCATTCCGTTTTTCGCATAAGAAAGACACTTTCGGATAAACAATAGGATATAATATCATAAAAATATATTTCTACAGAAATATACAAGACAAGATAATAATAAAACTAAATGCAATAACACTACCAGCTGTGCTACCACCAGTGTTACCACGATAAAGTGAACCATTGGTATTGAGTTATATGGAATGGCCGCGTTACGTTACGTTACAGCATAATCAAATAACAATGTCTATCTCCATAACTTTTATGTCCATAGCCTCACATGTCTATTGATCGTAAAAATGGTTAGTATTATTCAGCTATAACTAACGTAGTATAATACAATGTTAGTAATATATCAATAACAAATTGAATATGATTATATCTATCTATTAGTTACGGATACCGATATGTTATTTTTCAATTGGTCGGTAGGTGTCAAGTTCAATAGGAATTTAGGGAATGGGCACTAGTTGGACTAACCCAACTTCCTTAACATTTGAAACAGCTCTATAGCTTGCAATACTACATTTATCAGCATTACTAAAAGGTTCCCGGCTTAGTATATGGCCACCCGCAATCTTCCTGTAGGTGGATTGCACCAGGGAAGGTATATTAAAATCATTACTGCGTTCACCAATCCGCCAGCTAAGCGTGGTGATTATGGCAAATCCGCTAATGGTCAGGCCACCAAAAGCGGCATTCTATTGGGGAAGCTTATGTTCAGCAGTGGACGTATCACGGTTGATGATGATGACTCAGTGTTTGACTGATACAGAATATCTTTGGCATTAAGCTCGACTGTTGCGCAGTCCTGTGCCATAAATTTAAATAAATAAATTGTGCAAAGAGGAGAGAGCCACCTCAATAAAATAAACATAATTTATTAATTTACCGTCGCATCGCTTTAAGAGCTAAGGAAATAAAACCAAAAATGCGTATTTCGAAACTAATAAAATGATACAATTTGCAATCTCGAGCAGATCCGCGGGCGATCGCCGAGTCTCGACACTGTTTCGCAACGGCCACACGCGGGAGAAAGTGGATACGACTCGTCACATAGGGTTGCCATATTTTAACTCAACTGGCTCAAACCCATATATATTGGTGACTTAATCTGAAAACAAGGGAGTTTGTTTTACAAGTCAGTTACAACGCAATTTCATAAAAAAATCTTATCTTTTTTTACCGTCCACTGAGGCAAACAGACAGACATCCCGTCGGGTGGTGACTGTCTATCAATATTAATGGTCAATCTAGCTAAAAAAATATAGTTTGCTGGTTTACAAATTACAAGTCGATATAAGATTTTATACAATAAACAATACAATGACAGGTTTTTAGAAGAAATGAATAAAAATAAGACAAACGCATGCAATGCAACTTCAACAAAATTATATTCATGCAACGCATGCATGAATATAATTTAGAATCAAAACAATTTGTCAAAATGTTCATTCATATAAGAAAATTCGGACAACTAGATAATAGTAAATATTACATTTACATACACTTGTCTAATCCTAAACTAGGATTTTCTCATGTGCTATTAAAATTATATAAGGATAGGACAATTCACAAATATAACATCCAGACCGAGGGCCCAGCTTGTCCAAATTGAACAAAGTTGTTCGAGTCCCCAGTGGGAATTGAACCCACGACCTCTGGCGCTCGAGTCCAATGATCAAGCCACTGAGTCAACGAGACGGACAAACGTATTATGAACATTTCTTTAAACAGTATACATCATTTCGAATTAAACGACAGGTATATTTGACGGTAAGGCTCTTGAGCTAATATGACGGTGAGATCTCAAAATACGCGCCGTCAACTATATGCCTGACAACCCTACTCGTCACACAAGCAATGACGTAGTTATGATGGGACTTTCCTCAACGCCGAATTAACAGCTTTTTGACATTGAGCTGCGGTGAACGGCAGACCTCCAGATTATATCATTCTTATTCCGGTTTTAGTAAATCTTATTTGTATTGATGAACACATTATATTCCCAGCGAATTCGTTACAAGGATTAGCAAACCGATTCTGACATTTACGGCTTATGATTTCAAGGTACAGTACGAATAACAAGAAAATCTTGTATCTGTCCAATGCAATGGATTTTAAGATTTATACAAAATTTTACCAACTCTTCGTGGTTTCAGAAAGAAATAGCAAAATATATTATGACCAATGATGTTCTATAAGTAACTAGTCGTATTAGTTTATTATTCAAATAAATAAGGACAAAAAAACAGCATCGATTAGAATAATTCGTGTGTGTTTTGTAAGGGAATACATACGTAATTTTTTTTTTATTTTAATTCATAAACCAGTGGATAATGAATACCGACGCTAGAAATTGTGGCTCGCTCGTTCAATCATGTAGTTTCATAATTAATCATAACAATCTTTTTACTTAATTATTTTTTCTCTTGTTCTAACTTTGCTCCTTAATTTTTTTGAGTGCTCGTCTCACTCAACAAATTAAGGAACAAAGTTAGAACAAGATAAAAAAACATTTAAATTAAATAAAAAAACATTGAAATAATCTTATAAACTTCACGTTTGAATCGCTTTTAATTGAAGTGGTAAACACCAGTCCAATACCACTCCACTGCATGTTGTTCAAATGTATTTAAGAGTATTTGCCTAACTCTTAAATCCCATGGTATTAGACGTTGCCCGTTAAGTAGCGTCTAATACACATTCATTATATCAGCCCTTAGACGTCCACTGTTGGACATAGGCCTTCCCCAATGAACCACCACACCCGATCCTCCGTCCTCCGCATCCATCCGCTTCCGGCCACCTTCTACAGGCCTTCTTCTTCTGATACACATTACAGCGAACCAATACATTTTGATCTTTCTCCTTTGCATTTCTCTTAAAACAGAAGCTATTCACATACCCCAATCATTCTACCGATAAATCATGTACTGAGAAATTTTGTTTCCCAAGAAAACCCAGAACGAAATTCAAGTTTCTACACCAAACTGTGGCGAGAACATGAATATTTCTTATCACTAGAGCGAGTTAAGAACAACTGGCTCGAGTACGAGTGAAGTATTCGACAGGGCGGAAACTTTCGCCACATTACTCGATAATTGATAAAGTTTAACATATAATGTGGGAAGTGAGGGCAAATATTGGTAAAACTGTTCTCGACACGTTCCCAAAATTTCAGCAAGTTGAGGGGGTAAAGCCGCGTGCTCATTGGGGAACCGATGTTTCAGAACATTGCGTGTGTGTTACTGTGATGTCATTGTAATGAACTTTTCCGCCATTTTTGTGAAGTATTAAAGGCATGGAAGTTTTATTTATGTTTTAAACTATGTAAGCAAAGTTACAAGAAAGCAAATGCTAGTTGATTAATCTATTTTTAATAATAGTGGCCGAAACACGAATTCATACAAGACATTGATTTACGATTGTTACAAAAATCAACTTTTAATTTGTAGGTTTTCCCGGTTCCAACTGGTTTGTTTTAAATTGTTTAAGTGGTTAGAATTTAATTTTATTCATTTCCATTTCTGACATTTTCGTCATATTCTTCACCTGATGGGTTACTGCGTTGGGTGGGAAGAAACACAGCAACGACGTTGTACCAGGAAACATAATAACGGGATTGTCGTAAATCTTCCACCTCAGACAAATTATTATAGAGATCACTTAAACCATTGGAGTTTCGTGAATCGATGCCACCGATATACAGCCTATGGTCGCAAACTGCAGTTGGTTCGATCTAAAATACGATTATCACGCACAGAACACCTACGCGATTGCATAATAATTCGTTAGTAGCTACTCAATGACCACGTTATATTTCATTAGCTTAATAGAAAATAGACGCTAAACAATAGTGTTGCGCCGCCTAAGCAGAGAGATGGTGATAAGCCATCTAGGATGCAATCAAAATCATACATACCAACAGCTCATTAGCCTAGTAGTCATCAGAATAATGAACGCAAAGCAAACGCACTCCCACCTCAACTACAATCTCACAACGGACAAATATATTTGCCGGTAATTGCAATCAAATATTGGAAACATTTCAAGTTCGAATGTCGTAGCTAGTACAATACAATTCAACGTAAAGGAGATTATTAATCCACGTCTGTAAACATCTGCCCACTACTTGGTATTCCCCAGAGTCTGTGATAAATTAACGTATTTCTTAGCGCAGATGTTATTATAGCTCAAAGAATAAACATAGATAATGAGCCAACCCGTGATAATTAATTACAATATTCTTAGAAGTATTGCAATAACAAGAAAAACTCGCGGGGAAAACGTTGCATCGAATATGTAGTTAGTAGTACAATATATAGTATGGCATTATCAGCCGAAATAAGTCCACTGCTGAACATAAGCCGCCCCAATAAAATGCGTCTGATGGTGGGCTGTCCATTGGGGGATTTGCCATATCACCACGCTTGGTAGGCGGATTGGTGATCGCAGTAATGATCTTAATATATACACAGGAGAACGCTGCTGCCCGTCCCTGGTGCAATTCCTTAGTCACCTTGACGATACGCACGGGAAATTCTAAGCCGGGAACCATACGGCTATATTGAAATAACTACGCCTTCGATGCGAGTTCTCCCAGATATTTTTAACCGACTTCATTTTATAGCAACAGATCAATGGGAACAACAGGAATATTTTTAAGAGGCCTTGTCCTCACACCCTGTAAGGTTGGCTGGAAGAGATCTCTTTTAGAGATAAGCTCGCCTTTGTACACAAAGTTTGTAACTGTATTTACTTTTAAAATTTGTGCAATAAAGAATATCATAAAAGGAATTTTCCTGGGTTTTTCGCCAAATCTGCGTTTTGTATGGAAATTCTAGGAAATATTTCGGCGCAGTTAGTACAGTAATATGAATGAGATTGTTTTTTTTTTACTTTCCTATTATTAGATAATTATATATGTAACTTTTGTGATCGACGACAGTAGCAAAGTAAGTTTTTAAAGTAAACATTATATTGACACACTTGGTACATTTATACGCATACTTTATTTTTTAACTGCCATCGCTTCGGAATGTGTAAGTGCAGTGCAGAAGAAACGCCAAGCGAATATCTGCTTTCGGCAAAAAAACATATAAAAGCATAAGTTTTGTTGCCATTTTCGACCGAAAGTAAAACACACTTAAGTTAGCTCATACCTTACACTATCTTGAAACCGTATTTAAATGATACGACCTTGACACGTAACTAGTGTCGCTTCGCGCCCCAGTTAGAGACACGCGACGACACGGCGGGCGGCTGCGCTTGCGCCGCACGAATCGCGTGCTCGCCATTACATCAAGCACATTGCGCATAACGTGATAATAACCCGCATATAACTGGGTAAAATGTTGTCACTATTCCTATACAAATACTTATAGTGAGATTTCACTACAAACAGATTCGTCAGCGGAGGACACGTGATTAGCAAATCAACAGCTAATGTCAGATTTTTTTATTTGTCAAACTTATATACTGTGCTTGTACATTCTACGTATATACTATCGTTAATTTATATAGCTGAAAATTTTAAACCATTTACTTAGTATTTTTTTTTATTCATTATCATCAGTTCACTGTTGGACATAGGCCTCTTCTCCCAAGGCGCGCCACTGAACCCGATCAGGTTATTCTCATCCAGTCACTGCCAGCCGCCTTTCACATTTAATATTTCGTCTTAGGAACGTTTTCGATTTTTTAAAGGATATTTCGCGACCCCCTAAAAACACCGTCTGGATCATCATCGAAAGCGTTGTAATTTTTAATTTAAAGGTATAAAAGTATAGACAGATTAAACTACTATTATTCGGAGCTTGCTGTGTCCTAACTATTATTACCTAGTGTAAAACTTATTCAAAACAAGACATTATCAGTCCGTTTAACATTATCAACAAGTCCACAACACTATGATAAATGTGTCAAACGCCAAGTAACCTTCAATAGACAAAGAAACAGTTTACGAAGTGTGCAAATAGACACAATAGCTGTATACTATTGAATGTTGATATAATGTCAAATGCGTGTCAAGAGCGAGAATATACCTTGAAATGTTCGACTTCATCGGGTAAAGGACCGCCAATCATAATCATCATATTACAGATATTGAGGGATTTGTACTTATTATACACTACCTTTTTCTTTATTATAGATTACCTTATGACCACGACTTCTCCGCGCAGAAATACAGCAGTCAGGTATACGCAATATAAAGTTTTCTATATATATTCCTGGATATAAAGCTGTCAATGTACCAAATTATATTTAAACTGTTCAGCCGTTATGGCATGATTAGCCATATGAAAATCACACACACAGTAGAGTACTCGTAACTCTGGTCTTAACATCACACAAAGACAGATACAAATATTCGCGTAAAAAACGCAAGTCTAAATTGTACTAGGAAGTACAAGTACAATTTAGAAATATGAGAAAAAATTTAAGGTTTAAAGAAGAATGATTATTTTGTGTATGTTGTGTAGAGTTATTAGTTTATAAATATTGTATTTACGTGTGCTATGCATATAACGCAAAATTAATTAGCGTGTCTAACGCTGTACGACAAGATACCATTACACAGAACTATTCGGTAGTGTACAGATTTGGATCCAATGTTACACTAATTTGTATCTTCCTTATAATACTAAACAGAACGTTAATGATCTGAAGGTATTGCTTTTTAGCACCAACACGATAATTCGTGCACTGGCCACACTGCTCATCTTCAGAAGTCCAGTACTGGACCCACTGACTTCCATCTCTTTTACACTGCACTGGCTGATACCTGACAACTAATTTATTGTGGTGATTTGAAGCGCCACCGCGTGTGTCCCGGGAACTAAACCTAAGCAATCAGGGTCAAAATGTTCAGTTCAAGGACACACGTTACTAGTCGCCATAGCCTTCAGCGCCAAAATGGAGGAAATGAAGTAGGCATAACAATACAATAGTTTAATAGCAACCAGTCCAGTACAGTATACAGGTCAATGGCTGGATCAGACCTCTAAGGTTTATGGTCAATTACCACACCAAGCTGCGGCTTGATTCAAAATCTCAAAGGGAAGACACTTTATAATGCAGCCCAGGACGCCCCCTTTTCAGATGGACCGACGACCTGAAGATGGACGAAAGCTGTTGGATGCGGAAGGCGGAGAACCCGGTGTAGTAGTACTCACTGAAGGTTTAAGTCAAGCCGAGGATGTTAGCAGGCTGGTGATAGTTTTAATTATTTTCCTTAAATCTTCCTCGTTTGGCGTAAAATAAAAATATTTCTAATTTTGTAAAAACCATTAGTTATAATGTGGTCAGAAAAACCGTCTTGCCCGCGGTAGTATAAATGTCTTTGTTAACACTTTTCCAAATATTGTAAATGCTAAAAATAAAACCACAACAACCTATTAGGGAAATTATACTTGTTTAGCTAGACCACAATACATATCAGACGGCTGTTTATTCAAACCGTTTTTATACCCCAGACTGTCATTTAAGTTTCCTTAATAAAACTTTAAAAAAACTTAAGTAATCACAAGTTTGGCGTAAGTAGTTGTACGGAAGCTTTAATTTCCTTATAGTATTAAGAAACTTTAAACACATAACGCAACTACATTTTCTAACTTAAAAAGGCATCAATATAACAAAAAGTCATGTAATTTTTTTATCATACATACTTTTTGTATTTACATCATTTTAAACGGCCCTAGTAAATGTATGTTCAGGTAAAAAAATGGGATACTGAGTATTTTAAAAGCTATTGATGTCATTTTAATTATCATAAATTGTTGTTACTGCAAAGGTCGGAAAAAAATTCTGCTTTCAAGTAGTAATGCCAAACGAAACACAATGTAGGAAGTTTTAACAAAATATCGCTGTTTTATAGATTTACTAAAAGAAGAGCTCGGCCTTAAGTATGTATTATTCCAATAACTTGGTTTAGAAATGCCATCTATAAGTTATTTTTGTTTCCTGTAAAAACTTTATTTTTACATCTTCGCATTCATAACGCGACGTTACAGTCTTTTCTTACTTTATGTATTACACAAAGTCACATTTAATTCCAATGAACTCATAAATATACACTAAAAGATTATGTAACTTCGCACACGCATGGCCTAGGCCTTAAATTATCTCACACAGGATGCGCGGGCGACCTTCGGCGTGGCAGGAGGTCACGTGTTAAGGAAAACGGCGGCCCGCCGCCCGTTTAGGGAGCTATTGTTGTTTGTGATCTATGAGGTCTTAATGTTTATGGTTTGTGTATTTATGGTATAGTCAAAGCCTGAATCCTGGAGCTCCTAGGTTTGACTAGTCAATTCTAGGGTCGTCGGCAGCGGCCGCATTAATTAAATTTGCGATTTATATTCGTATATATAAGGTTCGTAATTTGACTCTTATCGTGTCGAATCTGTAGGTTAGGGTAGCTTAGATTTTCTTTAACTTGCAACAAAAGCCAAGCAAAGGTTTTCATTCGTCACTCTTCTTTCCATTTCCTGTATCTCCTCATGGGGGCCATCCGCAGACTCCCACCATGGCCCCCTGTTCAGGGCACTCGCCCCGTCAAATCAGATCGATCCGCCAATCTCTAGTTTTCTCCTGCTGTTCCTTGGTCTACTGCGGATTCTATGGCCATTTAGAGGAGACCAGTCCAGTTCTTTTTTACTTATAATAGAATTAGGGCGATGTAGCATGTGTTCAGTATGCTATCATTTCTGGTTAGGCGCAATTTGGTTCTGGTCTGGTTACCACCAGCCTAAGTCTAGCGATTTGGGTCCGGCTTTTGACAGCCATTCTAGGATTGACGGATTTGTTCGGCTAAGATTTACAGCACTAGCACTTTGGAAAGAAGAAATAAAAATGGACAAAGAACATGATTCATCCAAATAATCAGGTTTGAAAAATAAATACGCTGTGCGCCTGGCTTGTCAAGCAGTCATTTTCTATTTATGAAGAGTTTTTACATAACTCACTGATATAATTATATTAAATTTCATGCAATATATTAGACATTTTTATTTTTTATTTCTTTTTATTTATGTTTACTTAATTTTTATTGATTTTAAATCAATTGCGTTTTTCATTTTAATTTATAATTAATTTGACCGGACAAGTGACAGAAATTATTAATAAAAAGTATGTCTATATTTAAAAAGCGGCTAAGCACTGTGCACTTTGCGCGTCCTTTATGCTGCGTAAGTGCAAAATGTGGAATGACCTACTCCCTGACCTTTTCCCCCAGCGCTACGGTATGGGGTTCTTTATATGGAACGTAAAAAGGCCTTCAAGGTCGCCAACGCAATGGCTATTCCTCTTGTGTTGCAGATGTTTATGGGCAGCGATGACCACTTACCATCAGATGCACCGTCTACCCGTTTGTAGTTATAAACATATACATATATATTAAGAATTCTACAAGACGAAGAAGAATTCTAGAAGATTCTAGAAGAGTAGATACGCATTTGTTACATAGAACTTGCCCTAATAATACCATAAATAAAAAATACTGGGCTCAGCACTGCTATGTATAAGGAATACGTATTTCACAAATGATATACAAAATACACTCGACGGCCGCCGTATATTTCAATTAGCAACTACTAAAGGCCACGCTGTGTTATAAAGCAAATTTTGCCATTGTAGGTTAGTTAGGGTCACCCACAGACAAGCTATTCATTCGGTTGTATCCTAAAACAAACTTTCGAACGTAACACTAAAATAAACTCGATTCTGTCAGATGGATATAATTTTTTGAGCTATATCGATAGAGCTTACTTATCCATCCGAACTGAACACAGGAGTAGAATAATGTTTCATCATCATCAGGTTATTTTTGTCTCCACTGCAGGAGCACTACCCTCTCTCATCTGCCGGAGACAGACGGAGGATTTGGCCTACACTTCCCGCGCTGGCCAGACGGGTTGGGGAGGCCTGATTGATGTTTTATTATGTATTTAGTCGCCTTGTACGACATCCACGGGAAGAGTTGGAGTGGTCCTATTCTACTCTACCGGAAACCACACGGCAAAGAATAATGTTTGGTGGTTAAAAATTAATGACAATGAATGAGATTGCTTATTTATAAGTATTACTGCTCAGTTTACAAGTTCCTGAACGATATGACATGGTCTTTTGTATAAAATGTGTGAGATTATTTATAATCTATTAATTACGTGACATGTACAATTTAATTTAGTTTTTTGACTTGTTCATATTTTTGCCAATAAATATGACATTGAAGAAATAGAAAAGAGTACTACAGTACTTAATACAGGTTCATTCTTAACTAAACTACACATACATATAAGAATGCTCTGTGTACAACCCTAGTGTTCTAACTCTACGTGACTTGCGATGTAGCGTCAGCGTCCCGGCTCTATTGGCGATATTAATTTACTAACATGGCGCGCCAACAATGCACCGGCGACTGGCAAAATTCCAGACCGACTGCGCTCGACCGCTGCCCCAGACGGAACTCCAGAACATTTACTTGATAAGAAACTCGGGGCTAGTTAGTTACCTTAACTTACAGGATGTCCTAGTGACTCGGAGTAACATTTAGTCTTTATTTCATCGCAATCGGCTTACTCAATCTGAAGTTATGGGAATTCTTACGAGTAGTTTTCAAACACATTAGTAGGTATGCAATATAACAAAGAAGTATAATTATAATGTTCGGTGCAGTTCAGATTGCATGAGCTAGGACTACATTTGTGGCAGTAATAAGCGTGGGCGTGGGCGTCGGATTTGAGAGTGAGATTAAAAATAAATGTGTAGTCCATGCGAGCGGAGCCGCGGGCACAGCTAGTATTTAATAAATAAATGATGTGACGTGAGTTCCTGATGCGACACAAGATGCCGAAATACAAAATAATCAAAAAACTGTACAGCTTGCGATTCGACGAGACATTGCAGCACCGAAACTTTATTCTGCGAGTAGAATAGAATAGAATAGAATAGAATAGAATAGAATAGAAGAGACTTTATTTGGCGAACACAAATACAACACAGGAATTAAAATTGACGACATAAATATGAAAAAAAGAAGCATACAAATAACATAACCGTTAAAACAAAACATAAAAAATGACACAGTGTTGTAGTGTGACGCCAAAAGGGTCCCCAGCTCAGCTTATGCTGTAGCAAGAGCTGCAGCGCTGATTTTCAGTGAGGCCACGAAATGACTCACGGACGAAGTTGGTACATAGAAAAAATTTATATACTTATACTTATTAGATTTATATGTGAACGAGTGTGAAAGGTGTGCACAGTAGGGAGTTCATTGATCAGTGTTGGTTTTGACCATGGTCGAGCACAATTTCTGGTGTCTATACAAAATATACTATAGAAAATGACTTGTTTGAACTCACACTATAATATTTGGAGACAGAGACTGCGCCTTCAGGACAGGGCCAACTGAGTAGTAAAAATCAAATTTGTATTTTATATGTATCGGCATAAGAGTTAGATATTCAATGGGCAGTATTATTAGGCATTCTACGTTTGAAGTGAACATTACACACATAATAGTGTACTGATGGCAAAAAAGGTTTATCACACATACATGTTTATTTTTATCAGTTTGCATTCTATTTTGCAATCGGTATAAAAAAATTACACTAATCTTAAATTTGTGCTGTAACACTTCACATGACGTAGTGTGCAGCCAGCCTGAGGCCGATGACTATAATAGCTTGAACTGTATGTCAGTAACCGCTGACAACAGAGCGATAACAAAAGCAATCATTATGAGCATACGTTGAGCTAAGTGTATTTTTTCAAACGTCCTGTACGATGCAGATAACAATTACGGCAAGTAGAGCAAGCTGAAATTGCGAACGCCGCATACGGTACGGTAGTAAACAGTATATCGAAGGTAAACGAGAGAGCCGGCCTGCCTTAGTCGAAATTGCAATTATGTTCTAGGTAGTGCCACAGGCTATCTGGAAATACACCAGCCAAGACTAGTACAGACTATAGTTGCAAAAAAAAATATATATGTTAGAGCATCTTCATGTGCACGTCACTGTGCGATTATCATACATATATATATATATATATATATATATATATATATATATATATATATATATATATATATATATATATGTATATATATGTCATACATATATCTATATGTATGACAAAGCGCAGGTTACTTTTGCCTTATAATACTTGTAAACACGCAAAAGGATCTAAGAGCATACAATCTAATCTGACAGAATATAACTAGAATAAAGGACCCAATTCTGAAGCATAAAGTTTAAATTTGAGAGCACTTAAATTGTATCTATCTCTATCACATAGTATTATGAAAATAAAGACGAAACTAATTTTTGTTCTGTCTTTTAAATGCATTCCATTAGAATCGGGCCTGATATGTACTTGGCTTTCTTTACTGAGAATCTAAATTTTATTATAGAAACATAAACGGATCCAGTTCCTAATTTTTTTTTTACTTTTGTTACGTTACAAATAATTGTCGATTCCTAATGTAACGTGAAACGAAAGAAATGTATACACGTGCAAATACGTCATGCGACACATGGCAATGTAGTCCATTCAACGGAATTAATCGTATCAGATTTTATTTTATATACATACATACTCGATTCTGAAGGCACAACGTTAAAATTTAACAGAACTAAAACTGTTGCTATCCTTGTCACACAGTATTACGAAGATAAAGACGAAACCAATTTTAGCGCTGTCAAGTTTTAAATGTGTACCTTCGGAATCGGGCCCACTATTGAGTTATGAATTGAATAATTCAGCAAAACCTATACTTCATACAAACGTCATACCGGTGGCTCCTACCACGATAGTACGTCAATGGATGTCGTAATTTGTATTATTTCGTATTTCGTCATCTTGTGTCGCATCAGGAACTTACGTCGCATCATTTATTTTTGTTTATTATTTACTAGCTGTGCCCGCGGCTCCGCTCGCATGGACTACACAATCATTTTTAATCTCACTCTCAATCCGAATGAGGCCCACGCCGACGCCTACTACAGCCCCAAATGTAGTCCTAACTCATCACCATCTGAACTGCACCGAACACTATAATTATACTTCTTTGTTATATATTGCATACCCACTGTGCTTGAAAACTACTCGTAAGAATTCCCATAACTTCAGATTGAGTAAGCCGATTGCGATAAAATAAAGACTATATTTTATTCCGAGATAAGCCCTATATTCCAGTAAAAAATGCATCAAAATAGGTTCAATGGTTTTTACGTAATGCGTGCATAAACTAACAGAAAAACAGTCAAAAATTTCAAATGTGTTCTATTACTTATCCTTTATCCCCAAATATATTATTTGCAAATATTATCTATGTACAGACAGGCGAAGTTTACGTTTTTATTAGATAAAAAGAAAAAAAGAATAACGGACTCCGATGTTTATTTCTTCAAGCCTTTACAATAACTATTTGGGAGAAGGGCTACTAACTGTAGAATTAATAATTTAGCGAATATGACATTTTAGGATTCGAGCAGTTAGCGAATCACTTAGACGTTCATTCTGCAAATTGTACGATTTGCGAATCAACATTTTATATTGTCAATTTGCTTTGACGTGGCGGCGGGCCGCACTTATTGATTTATGAGTTACATCACACTTAAGTGAAGTAAGGATGGACGCGTCCAAATTCAATCAACAGCCTACAATAAGGTCATCACTGGACCAGTCCACTTTCAAAATAGTGGGATGTCTATGTTATGCATAAAACAATATCGAAGTGGATCACCATACTTAGGGCCAGAGAATGCTTAATATTACTACGTAAAGAAGCGGCACTCACCTCCCCCCGCAAAATAAATCACGGCGTGTAGTACGCAGTGGTTAGAAAGAGAAGCCAATGACTTATGTGTTGACGTATAACGTTGCCCCTCTCTCGATAATTTACGCGCGCACACAAACGTGTACGGACATGTAGTATTTAGTAGGTGATTAAATCTGTTCGCTTCTACTAAGTGTCGGGGGTTTGCAGGCTTTCCCCTCTGCTAAATATACAAGACTATCGATCATGCGCGATATAGAAATATATCGATGTCTTACTCGGTTATCAAATTTCATTTAAAAAACAGTACATAAAAAGACTGTTAGTAAATGGATAAAAAAAATTAAATTGTTGTTTTGTTTGTAAAGGTGGACAGTCAATCAATGCCTGAGTATTGGACTATCCAGCTTCTCCGGTATAGTGGTCAGGAAGCTGTTAGCGCTGCCATGCACGCGACAGTAACGTGGCAGCCCCAGCAGCATCCTGAACCCATTATTATATATTGAACACGCAGGGCACTGTCGGCGGTTATAAATGTGTTGTTCGACAGCGACAGATAAAACTGTGTATGTGTATGCGTGGATTCTCCTGCAGCATGTTTAGCATCGAAAGAATCTCCCCTCCGGGTCAAGAAGAAAGCGGCTTGGTATATATATGCCCTAATCACGCACAATCATACGCGACAAACTTATAACACCTTCTGATTTATGCGTCAGGGTTAAAAACATTAACGGGGCCTATTAATGAACTAGCATTTTCACCCTACTTGAGATGCGCTTGCGCAATCGAAACCGTGACCTTTACGCATGCTTACCGCTCATCTACAACCTTACATAACCAACTAGTCTGTCGCTGGTGAGAGGTCGAACCGCTGAATTGGAGAAAAAGTCACGTTTGAAATGCTGTCAGTAAAGAATCAACAAAGTGTACATCGTCCACAATGAGCGGGTTCCGTTAATGTTAAAGCGCGAAACACACAGAGGGCGAATGCGTGGCAGAGGCGTGCTCCAGTTTTTTTATACTGTACGATTTAGTATGAACCACATCACACAGCACCGCCGCGGGAAGCGAGTTTTTATATGGAAGTGTACTGCTACCGCCACGCCTCTACCACAAAATTCGCCTTTTGTGTGTTTCGCGTTTTAGCCATTTCGTCGAATGTTTCTAAAAAGACTGATTTTCTCAAGTATCACCAGGGAATAAATACTACATAATTTATATCTTAATTTTCAACTCTCACGGTTCAGTCGTTGATGACAAAAAAGCTTCACCATAAGAGACGGAACCCTAAAATGTCACGTTTGAAATAAAACCTCACGTGCTGTTCAAGCGAAATGTTAGGGTCATTGAAGTCACTCTCTAGATATAGAGATAGACGTTTTGTAACATACATAATACCGAGAGATTAATCTGTTATTAGAAAGGCTTTTTGAGAAATTCACGTAACCAGCGGTCAGCGTGATGGATTTAAAAGAAAGTCTAACTCACGCCTAAATAATAGGTAGATGGATTGTTTTATTTTGAAAGATTAAAATGCTACATCCTCATTCAGAAGTTAGGACACTGTTAGAAATACGAGTACACGGAAATCGTAGATTCCGTGCATTACTACAAATAAAAATATTTTAAATTTTTATTAGATACATTTAAATTCAGACATCTCATACATTACACATGCTAGACCCAAATTTTTAAAACAATGCTGACAAGCAGCCCAAACAAAGACTCCTTTTACTTTTGTTTGTTACTCGACCCGTTACAAATTTCACACAATTCGCAAACTCTGGCGCCATAAAGTTGAAAGTTTAAGCATGATCGGCGACAACGAACACTGTGCTAAGTGCCAATATCAATTTAACGTGTGTGAGACGTCATCGGACAGTGTTGGGTAAGAGCCAAGTAGTTCTGAGCGGAGCCAAGTCACGGCCGGGGGTGGTACGAAAACAAGCCTGGCGCTTACTCCATTCCGCCTCGTCAGTTAGCGAAAATGAACTCTTTATTTCGTGAATTCGACCGCCTCGTTGGCTAAGTGGTTTGTTTTGAACGCCAGGGGTCGTGGGTTCAAATCCCACTGAGGACAGTCAACGTTGTGCAACTTGTACAAGTTGATTTAGGTTTGGGTGTAATATTTGCGAACTGCGCTGTTCTTATCTAAGTTCTACAGGACATCCTGGTTTGGAACAAGTAAATATGTTTTTGTGGCTTTGTTCTTACTTTGGAAAAGTTTATTTCTTGTCAAAACTGTGGTACAGACTTTTTAATTTAGCCAAACTATTTCATATGAGTCCCTTAGGGCCGTTACTATTGACTACTGTGAAAGAAGACATCAATTCCGAGTAATTCTTTTTTTTAACACGTGATAGAATTTCTTAGTATTTTGTGGTTCAGCAGTGAATATAGGCTGCTGTAGATACTTATAGTAACGAATGACGCAGCAGTATATCGACAGGTTGATGATGACCACAGAAAGCAGATCTAGATTTCTGTGATGAATAACGATACTGAGTGATAATAAAGGTCCGACATTTCACAGCAAAAAGTAAAATGTGTAGGGGTTGAACGTTGTAGTACAAATTGTAGATCATCTCAGTGGGAATCGAACCCACGGCCTCTGGCGCTCGAGTCCAATGACCCAGCCACTAGGCCAACGAGGCGGTCAAAACTATCCATACTGAACCCGTATGTAGAATTAAGTCGCACGAAGTATCTGCCTTGCTAGCAACTGGTATTGAAGTATGCATACAATGCGCATTGACCCTACTGACCCTACAGCAGCTATTATAGTAGGTTCACGGCCTAATGGTCAAGTGGGTCGTAGAACAGTCGCTTAGTGGATCACCTTGAATAAAAAGGTTACAGTCAAACCTGTCGCTATTAAGACATATCTAACTTTCTTGTGACCCAGTCCTGAATGTATAATAGTAACAACTCAATTCAGACTATTGACTAAAATAAAACGATTTTCACGTCTTATTGAATGAAATGATAGTCTAATTTATTGAAAGGAATCATACCAATAACATATACATAGACTTATTGTAAATCAAATAAGGTAAAGCGTGCAGAATAGATAGTCACAAAAATAAATTTCATAACCTATTTACTTGTCTAGTTTAGTAGACCTATTAGTAGATAATTAATAATTAGACATTATGATCATAAATTATTTAAAAGGGACGCGACCCAATATATAACAAACAACAAACACAAGGACAATAAGACCTAATCTGGTGATAAAGTCTCACTATTGTATTCATAATTAACATTTAAATTCTCTTTGCAAAATACAGCATCTCTGTATTTCGTAGAATTTATTAAATGATTAAGATTCTAGCAAGTTTTCAAGCACTTGTACTAAGAGTTCGTTCATTTGTGAAAAAGTCTACTAAGTTCGTTACTAATTTGAATGTACAATTCTGACCTTCAAACTGTTGAGTTTTAATAAATATTTATGTATTTTAATATTTGCATTGTGGCAATGACTTACAAGTCACGATGAGCAATACGTTTCACAAGTAGACTGCCATTGGCCATTCTCTCACTATTATCAAACGAAAATAAGGTATTTTTAAAATAACAACATGAGGATCTACTTTGTTTACTATAAAAGAATTACATCAAGTAGCTATTGAACGTTCTCATCAAATCAAAGATACAGAAATATATCTATATTCATTAATATTAAGATATACTGTCGCATATCATATTTGAAGGACAGTAAATAGAACAGAAGAAGCAAAATACTGCAGATCTGAATGACAAACCTTCACTAGTTCAAATTTAAAATAACAGATACCGAAAAAACTGACGATAACCAAAAGGACAACATTAGTGATGTTCTGATATGTGAACACGATTATAGTATTGGAAATCAACACTACACTTACTTAATCCTTTACGGGAATTATAATCCCACTAATATTATAAATGCGAAAGTTTGGATATTTGGATGTTTTGATATTTGGATTTTTGTTACTCAATCACGCTTCAACCACAGGACGGATCGGGATGAAATTTGGCACACATATAGGTTAGGTCCTGGAATAGGACATAGGATAGTTTTTCTCCCGAAAAAACATATCATTCCTAAAGGAAATATATAATAATTTATGATGTTAAGTGGGCCACGCGGACGAAGTCGCGGGAAACAGCTAGTCAGTAATAATATAGAACCATGATTACAATCCATATCACATTTAGGTACATTACGTTAGACAATCCAGCCGCTGTAATGCTGATGTTACAAGATAATTACTTTCGAGCCGACTCACGCAAGTCCAGGCGTCACGCGAGATGTTCCATCTTTTCAACACCTATGGAAGTAATAAATCCACTGTTAGGCAAAGCTGAACTTAACTACCAAGTAGATACTATAGCTACATTTATGTAATTTGTAGTTCAAATTGCATACGACTCTTTTATAGATATAATATTTATCTTCTGAAGGCGATCGGAAGATAATTTGCAAAAATTATAAACCAGTTAAGATCAGGAAGATCACCTCTCACAAAATGAAATAGAAACTAATTAGAGCCAGCATCGACACCCATCTTTACCCAAAATATCATAAAATGGCTGCTATAGGCTGAACAGTCGGCTGATTGTGGTTCACTGGCTGCTGCGCGTGCACCTTCTTTCCCATTCTAGAAACAGCTCTCCTACTGATCTGGCTAGTGGTGGTACCCCATACATTACTATATCTTCTGAAGTTGTTGTTTTAAAATAACAATAACAAACCATGATATCATCGATGGATATCTGCGATGGAGTATTTCACATCCCGCCATCTTTTGCTATTTTAATTAGTACAACGTGTGCGTCACTTCAGCTCGGACGAAGTCGAATTCAGTAATCCGACCCTGGCAGAATTTAGTACTCATAACGTACTACTTTCTACCCGAAAATCAGATTTTGTATTTAAAAAGGTCACGAGTTACAAGGGGTATTGATGTGCGAGCTGGAATGACGTCATTCCTGCTCGGACATTTTGAACTAAGGTATGTACTAAAATCTGATCACACCACGCTTCACCTTAGATTTTGTACTGGTTTGTACTCAAATTTCAGATTTTGTACTTATATACTGAACTGGAATATAAACGTCCTCGTGACTTTCATACGATAATCTTATTATTTGGCAAAATGGACAAATTAATGAATGAATATCTGATATTTATTGGCTATGGCGTTTGACGGCAGATTGGTCGATAATGCCGGCCCGCCACTTGGCATTATTTCCTACATCAACTTTTTTCTTTTGTGCGCTTTCCTTTGTGAACTGAGGCATTAGATTTGATTAGATTTGGTCTAGCATTTCATTAGATTGCGCCGGCTAATGGCATAGAAAGTTTTCAAGAGACAATATAAACAAAAACAATCCCCAGAGAGTCTGAGCGTGATGTAATAGCATCACTCTCAAGACTGCGAATGTAAATAAGTAGGCTTTGTCATTTAGAAGTATGTCAGGGCAAATAATCGTTGCTCTGAAGACAAGCCCCATTTGCAAGGCGCAATATCTGTTCCCCTCAGGCACGCTGGCACAGTACATTGCACACAGTATTAACAGTGGTTTGAGTAGACAACCTTATTTATAGTAACGAAAACCGAAATCGTAAAAAAAAGATCGGATACTGATGTTTGTAAATTTCCTAAATGTGTTTGAACTCCGATAACATGTATTTATCTGTCTTTGAGTACGAAGAAATAAAATATCAGCGGATCGGCACGCGGTAGGACATCCCGCCCCCAGATGGACCGACGACCGGGTGTGGTGGCGTTCATTAGGCAACGCCTATGTCCAGCAGTGAACGTCTGCGTCTCAGGTCAGATATGATGATGAAGAATCTATTTTAATCTTAAATTCATAAAATCGCTTAGTTGATGGCGCATCAATACAATGGAGCGAACTAATGTGGTGTACAGTACAAAAGACAATATGAAAATATCTAAAGACATTCTAAGGAAAATCCGTTTAAACAGTTTAGTGCCCAAACTGATTTTCCTTATACCAGTACACTGAGGCCGGGCGGCCTCAATTGTTTAATCGGCGAAGTTCCTCGATACAAGCCCGCCGGTGCGGAAAGTTCAGCTACAGCTGATAGGGCATGCTCGTTTCGCTAAATGTGCTCAGCAAGCGTGTCCGTGAAGTGCATGCTTCTCTAGTGGATAATCACTACACACGAGCGTAACTTCCGACAAATACACATACTTATATCA
Organism: Esperia sulphurella; assembly: GCA_947086405.1. Classification (NCBI taxonomy): domain Eukaryota; kingdom Metazoa; phylum Arthropoda; class Insecta; order Lepidoptera; family Oecophoridae; genus Esperia; species Esperia sulphurella. Next base: position 4,898,015 of record OX352272.1, read on the forward strand.
GTAAAAAGATATAATATAAAAATTTACTTTATAAATCACAGGCTCACAGCCATCATGGAACGAAGCAATGCTCTAGAAGAGTCCAATAAAGGTGACCCATGACTACAATAAATACCAACTAAACAGCCCACCGAGACTTTTGAAACACCTGAAGTGGATGTTATCAGGCGGCACGGAGGTCGAAACTAGATGCAGAATGTGGGATCGAGTTGGAAGACAATATTGAGCAGGAGTGGAAAAGTTAGGAGTTGCAGATGATGATGATGTAAATATAGAATTAAAATGAATTTTAAAAATATTATTACTTTGCAAACTATAAAACGCTTAACCCCTCTCAACATCAATCATTTCTGCGTAGATATGTTAACAAATTACTCTCGTTAAGAAACAGAAGGGTTTAAATGGTAAACATTACCGCTGCATTTCTATTTGCGCGCATCTTTTTGGACGGATTCCAAGCTATCCCTGATAGATTAACGCTTGTTTTTCCAACAAAACCCATTAATCTTTCCGAACCGACCAAAAATATTTCCAATTACTATCCCAATCCAACTTCAGGCAGCCGTTATGATTTGTAATTTAGATTCGATTCGTATTTACATATAGTCAATTGAAATTAGTTTGAATATGTTTGGGAACATTTGGACTTATTTAATGCGTGTTATGTTGTACAAGTCGGCTATGGCTATTTAAGTTAAGGGTTCAATACTGGCCCGTATCTAATAAGTTTGTCAGATCTTAAATAGGGATTTGTATCATGCCAAAGAATTTTCGGTGAAGGAAAACACTTAAGGAAATGTGTAGACCACCAACACACACTCGAATAATCTATGGAACTAAGGTCCGTTCATTCTCGTTTTAGGGTGTAGGCCCAGCAGTGTGACACATTAATAGGCTATTGAATTGTATATTGTTATAGACGCACTTGCTTGCCTAAGTAGAATTCTATAGAGCCTGCAGCGCGACACATGTCAACGTAAACAAGGGCTGTCTGAACAAGTTGCACGTAATCTACTCAAGTGTTAAGACTAGTATCCACTAACTATAAAACTTTCGTCAAATCTCTCTTTTCTTTTATGTATCTGTCGAAGTATCTTCTTACTTATAGACTACGTCAATGACGACTATATTCATCGTCCATCTAATTATTCACTAATATTTTTCGTCAATCATATATTCATTTTCGCTATGCGTTTTCCAGCTGTTGTTGTTGCCTCCCTCGCGTTTTTCATTAATTAATTAATCCTCTTATTATCAACGCATATTGTACTTATCTTCAGTTTTCCAAGCGTTTCAAAAGTCTTGTAAACACTAGGTCATAGGGTGCAAAACGCGACGCGACTATGAGGAAAATGTAGCGAAACCAATTTGTTACACTAACATTTTGCACGCAATAGCACCTTTCAAAAGTCAACAGACAAATTATTATTTTAATTTCCAAAATTCAGTCTGTGTCGACGCCACAGTTGGTTGACTTCTCTTAAGCTTGCCACTACACCAGATCCTAATCTTAGTATCTCTTTCTTAAAATTACGTAGGTAATAGTATTCGTTCTTGATTGGGTGTCCTCATTACGAATCATATCTTTCAAGAATCTTTTTTCTTAATAGTTCACATTGACGTTCACATCTGTAGTAACTACGATATATGGCCTAAAATCTAGCTAATGCAACACTTGTCGACATTTTCAGCTATGCAGTCCCACCGATGAAGACTATGAATATTAAGGGTATTATTAACTTGAGAACAATCCTTTTAGTGCTTACCTATTGCGTAAGTATATTATGCAAAGATAGTATATATCAACAACTTAGTTTTACTAAGAGCTTAAAATCATACATCTCCTTCAAGTTCAGTCTCTTTTATGAATAACTGAAAGAAAATCTAGCAGCAAGAAATTAGACCTTCAGCGCGATTCACCTCGTCCCCGACGACGACGGTCGCTACACGAGTAAAGGCATATCAGTATCACAGATTGCACGGCGAATCCGTTCGCTTGTCGCTTGTTTAAAATAACCTAAAGCGGTGAGGTACCGGTACCGATCGCCGCAGGCTTACTTCATTTCCTCTAGCCACACAACGTATAAAACTACTTCTGTCATTGCTATATTTGCATCATCAGTACATATTCTGAATAATATAGTGTCAGTTTCACCAGTCAGCAACAGTTTTACCACTCTTTTTTCGCGGTCATTCACAGAGTCAAGGCAAAAGGCCGTACCTACTGGTGAATCGAATTGATAAATTTTATAAAATGACATAATATGTTGCACCTATTTAGCAGATTCTTAAACGATATGGTATAATCTGTTTACACATTAAGAACTCGCACAATTCCACATGTTTGAAAAAAAAATTACCACCACGTAATTATTACATGCTCCGGTTGTAAACAACGAAAGCATCGCTTCTTAGAAGAACGATGCAGATGTCACATTGTAATAGTATTTGCACTCGGCGGCTTGACATCGCCGTCGGCGGGCCCGTTCCATTCTGTTCCGGCGTACAGCCCACTAACGTCGCCTATATAGGGCATATCTAGAGCCATGTCAGACGCACGCTTCCGTAAGCGTTTGCAAATAAATACACTGGAAATAAGTTTACAAACAAAACACATGACAATGGGCGAGCTGCATCAGGATTGAATGATAGATTTATATCACTGACGATGCAAGTAACTTGATCACTGACCCGAGAATCTACACCGTAAGCATTTCGGCTAATATCGGTCGAAGTAAAACGCCATTTTATAATCTCTAAAGGATTATTTAACACTAGCTGTTGCCCGCGACTTCGTTCGCGTGGACAACTTCACATTACACATTATTATGTATTACTAAATCCTAAAAGAAATCTTTTAATCTGGTTATGAATTGAAAATATTTATATACATAAAATTAGCTGCCGATAGCGGTTCCGCCCGTTGGACCATTGAATTAATGTTTTTTTTTTATGTTGACATTCTTATTTTATTTTTACATTTATATTTTTTATGTTTTAATATTGTGCAAGAAGCAATGAGATTTTTTTTTAAATATCGCAGGTGATATTCTCTTTCCCCTCTCCCATTCCCTCTGTCCATACCCACTTCGTTCTTTCCTTCCTCATTCCCTTCCCACCACGTTGAAAACCCGCTCCCTATCCCTACTCTTCCTCCGCTCTTTATTTTCCACTGCCAAATTATATTTTTGAACTCTACTGGTCTTAAGTAATGTCCGGGATTTGAAATTTTGTTTTACTTTAATGTACAGATTCGCTTTTCTTTTGTTTTTTCTACTCTTTTATTATATGACATAATAATAAGACACATGACCCGTAAGGGAGTACAAAATGACCATTTAGTTAGATTTTTTGCACATTTAAGAACATTTGATTTGATTTTCGAGTATTGTCTATCCGGTATTGAACTACCATACCATTGTAGTTTACTGATACTGAAACTCTTTACTGTTAAGATATGTGTTGTTGCTATGTACAGATCACGCCAAAGTAAACACGTTGACACACATACCTACCTACATTACACGCGAAACAATAGCAGTTTTAAATCCACTCATGTTTCTCATGCATGCTCTTCTAATAGGATGTGTAATAGGCCTACGAGTGGATACAGAATACAGCGTGTAACAAAATATACCTTAGTAAAATATTGCTTGCATGCAGAAAGAACATTGTTCTAAGACTTTACATTGATATGCCAATTCGCAAAGATATGATTAACTTACATATTGAACAGTTCGAGGCATGATTTTTTTTATTTATTTCCAAAGTGATAAAACAGTGTATGTACAGTTATTCAGCATTGACTGCCTCGTTAGCTTAGTGGCTTTGTTACTGAACTCGAGCGCCAGGAGCAGTTGTTCGATTCCCTCCCACTGGTGACTGACAAATTTGTATAAGTTGGTCCCGATCTGGATGTTATATCTGTGAATTGTCCTATCCTTGTTTAGTTATTTTCCATAGCACAGGACAATGTTTATGTATAATATATGTAATACTAGCTGTTGCCCGCGATTTCGTCCGCGTAGACAACTTAACATCACAAATTATTATGTATTTCCTACTTACTTGATATTTTGGACTATTCACACAATATCTTTATAAATTGTAGCCTATGTGTTATTCTGATGTATAAGCTATATTATTGTAAAGTTTCATTAAAATCCATTCAGTAGTTTTTACGTGAAAGAGTAACAAACATCCATCCATACTTACAAACTTTCGCGTTTATAATATTAGTAGGATTTATTTATTCGGCACTGAAAGTTACTACAGACAGCTACCTATACAGTTACACTCTTGTGTTAATGGCCGAGAGCGGCGTTAACCTCGTCACCGACACCGTTCTCTGGCCTCATCTTACTACATCCATAATGCACCTTCGTTGTGAAATTGTAACATACCTGGAACAAAAGAACAACAATTGTACTAAAATCACTTGCTATATCACTGTTCGTGTTATAATTGTAGTAGATACGTTCTGATAGTTGGGTCAGATGAGTTCTGAAGTGAACACCGAGTTCCATTGGTCGCCCCGCTGCTGCCAGGCTAAAGAAGACGAACGTTCGGGTGTACGCGTATCAGGGAAGGCCTATGTCATCCGCAGACGTCAATCATATTTAAATCAGTAACACTGGCGTAACTTCGTGCGTGCTTGACGAATACGGTCAATGATTGCAAATCATGTGATTGGTCAACTTAATCCGAAACGATATGATACGATGCGAATTTGGCCAGCTGATCTCATTTAATTTCGATTTGCTACTTTAATCAAGTACAAGAGTTGCACCTTTCTACACAAGGCTCTGAGCACTAAACCAATTTACTAGCCATTTAAGAGATCGGTAAGCGGTACTGCGATGGAAACTACGTTTTCCCAAAGTAGCCATCAGAAATCGGTAAGACTAATATGTCGGTTAAAAATCTCTCGACGTTAACACTTCTTAACAGCATACACGATACCACTCACCTATGCCATAATTTACATCGATAAGGCAACATAATACGTCATGCAATATAAAAGGCACAATCATGAAGCAATAATGTGACAGACAGCCCCGTAGGCGCACCATTTTATACGTCACACATCATATCGGAGGCGATGCGACAGCTTTATCACCTCGTAAACCGGCCGTGAGCCGGAGCAAGTACGTAGCACGTTAATTGCCGTATTTTCGCGCTAAATGCCCCAATTAATTTGATATTCATTCGCTACCGTATCGGCTATCAAATTCGACCACAGTTTTATAGACGGTGGACGGTCATTAACGAGGCACGTCATGGTGAGAGTTTCATATAAAAGTTAGTGCGCTGCTGGAGTATTAACTTATAGGTTACTAGATTATTCACGGAACTTCGACTGGATCGCAATAAAAACACTATAGCGAGATTTTAGTAAAGTCAAAACAGTACCTTCTCTTGGCCATTTTACGTATTTAAATATCTGATGTGTGCTTTACTATGTGATAAATAGGACTTTTACTATCGCCGTTCCAATGATCATCCATATCGGTTCAGCAGTTTACGGTTTGACTTAACATACTTTTTTTGCTGTTGTAGAGTATAGCGACTGTTTAAGATAAATCGTTTTTCATAAATTCGTAGTTGTGCCGTGTGGTTCCCGGCTTATAATAGGGCCACCCCCAATCTTCCCGAAGGTGTCGCCTAGGTGACTAAGGGATTGCACTGGATACGGACGGAAGCGATCTCCCATATATATTAAGATCATTACTGCGACCACCAATCCACCTGCCTGCCAAGCGTGGTGATTATGGCAAATCACCCAATGGACAGCCCACAAAAGTGGCATTCTATTGGGAAGGCTTATGTTCAGCAGTGGACGTATTTCGGCTGACGATGATGAAATTTGTAATTGTATTCTGGTCCAATAGTTGTGCCAGAAATCCTCGAACAAATATACAAATTACTTTTCACGCTCACTTTAGTGTACTTCAGTTCAGGAGTTCACTTGTGTTATTAACAGTAATGGAGGCAAAGCACACACCGGAGCAAGACCACTCAACTCAACATTTGTCATTCTCCTACATTTAACTCCAGTTGGCAGTTCATTTACCAAACTACACATGCGGCTGCGAGGCAAACCATTATTCCTGTGTTTGTAACTGCGGAAAGCTTTCTACTTAGTATTGACGGAAAGTGTCGGCAATGTAGCAGAAATGTACGATAAGTCATTTCTAGATATTTAACAAAAATGACAAGTAGTGGAAGTCAGTACCCATCTCCCCTTCTGTGACCTATCTGTCTAATGTTCGTGTGTCCTACAATAATGTAGACAAACGAAAGGGGGTTAAACTATACCTGATTTTATTGACATAAAAATGTTGACAAACATCAGTAAAGAAAATTAAATGTTGGGAACCATATTTGTAAAAAAAATTATAACTTTTGAACTATCAGGACTATTGTTTTAAAATAATAAAAAATTAAATGAGTAATGATGAAAATAATATAAGTGTCCAAGAATTAAAAAAAAACTTATTTTTTTGTACATTTTTTAATTAAAGCCAAATTTCACCCAATAACTCTAGAATTAGCTTTATTTTGTCAATTATCTGCATCTAAACCAGATGGACTGCTGGTACTTTGTCGGTATTTTAAAGCGTACCTTGGGCGTTGTTTTATTTTTTGTTTCACACATTATAACGAAAATATGTACCCATGTTTTATTCATACAAAGAACTTGTATGAATAAAAGTTGTTTGATTTGATTTAGAACTTTAACAACTGAAGAAGTAGAATCAACTATACACTGCATATTTTCTACGCTAAATATTCAGTAGGCAAGTTAACTTGGAAATATCTGATTATATACCATTCGTCCTCTATAATTAACCCCTTCTCTCACATGACAAGACGCAAGTGAGTAGCTGTATTTATGTAAATACCCAGAAATTTAGTACTCCCGCAACGTCACAAGATTAACGACCCTCCGCCCTCGGGCAATACGTCTCATCCCATACTAAATTATGATATGAACGTATCAAATATTTATGCCGGTCCTCGCGTTTGAGGCGACTAACATATGTTAGTTTTTCGATTGTTGCTGCGAAATATACAATTCATGTGTTTATTGAACTTTTACACCTAGTATGACCGACAGTGATCGTGACTTAAATAATAAAACTAGGTAATGAACACCTTAAACCTAATCTCTCATCAAAAAATAATGTAAATAATCTAGTTAAGAAATCATAAACTTTCATTTACTAATTAAAAGGTATTATAATATTTTTAAAAGGTATTTTAACAATATCCAATCCACTCAGTTTCAGGTCACTGAACCACCAAAGTAAATAAATAAGATGTGGTATACGACTGAAATAGAGATCAAAATACTACTAAAAGATCCACTCTACATATCTACAATGTAGTGTGTATTTACTACAATGTCCCTTCGTGCCACAGGATAATAAATTATGTAACACAATGTAGGACAACTAAACCCATAGCTCCACATCCCTATTCTGCAACTGTTTCAGTTAAACCCTATAATGATCGCGACACTAACCCGACGACGGCTCCTCGAACCCCTTTGTCTGAGAAACGATCCCGGAGATACTCCAGAACAAAATATGTACGAGAAACTTTAATGGTGTTCCTTCAAAGACATTAGAAATTGTTCCCGTCGAGTATCGTCTGACTTTGAGAATAGGCTATAGCATTAAGTAAAATACACTAAGCTGTGTAGAAATTGCCGCATCCTATCCACTTTATAGGACGTTTCATTTATTCCATTCACTTATTTCCGTCGAAGGGATCTTCTGTTACGGCCGAGAGAGTTTCGCAAATAAACCTAATTCCATCTGAACAATACGATGTTTCTTTTCAATTTAACAAATTAAATGATGGTGAATGTGATCCTTAATAAGATCGTCGATCGAATTGTGAACAAAATATTCACTCACTAATAAATAGGTACCAAATGCGAACGTTTTATATGTTGTTAAAGTAATTATTTTTGCCACTAACTAAATATAGGGCTTTTAAAATGTACATTTTATTTTCTCAGTCAAATAAATTAACATATTAGCCAGGAAAAAGGTATTACCTGCTAATGTTTGGTAGGCATTTAGTAAATTAGTTTTCTAGAAGTATGCGGCCCATAATATTGCACATTCTAGGGAGCGTCTCCTTTTAAAAAACTAGGCTTGTAGCAATCTAGTTATAACAGCCTAAAGAAACATATACCTATGTTGTGTGCTTCCTGCAATTATTTACAATTACCTCTGCAAAACTAGTGCTCTTTGGAAAATCAACAAGATTTTCTTTTAATGTACATCAGAGTTACCACGGACAATTTTCCATTAATTTATTTAATGCACCAGTTGGAGGGTGTACCCACAAAGTTTAAATTTGTTGAATATTCGGCGCATCGCGATTTTCCGCTGCATTTCCGCGAGCGTAACGCGCTGCTCGAATAAAGGCTGCTGATTGCAACGCTCATTATGAAACCGTGCACACGTGCAAGGTATGTATGTACATGTGAGTATAATCAAGTAGGTAAGTTTACTTAATACATTGAACAAATATTGGAGACGGTGGAAAGTTTATTACAAATTTAATTATATGGCTATCGATAGATTTTGATGTGATCTGATGAGACTACCCACAGTATAACCAAGGCTATTGCATAGGATATCTTGTGTTGGTTTCCTCATGATGTTTTCCTTCACCGTTTGAAATGAAATGAAATAGTTTATTTCTTATATATACAATACAGCTAGAAACTATATAAGTGCATCATTTACATTACTAAAAGTAAGTAAATTTCTTACATTAAACCATATATATCCTAAGTGGTGCTAGAACATAGTGCGCTGGTATCCATGCTAGGCGAGCCTGTGTTACAGACACCAGTTTGAGAGCAGTCAGTAAATGCACTTACATTTTGAAACCAACTGGTACATGGTGTGACCGGGGTAGAACTCGGACTTCGCAAAGCAGGCTACAGTTTCGCGAGAAAGTATGTACAATTTATTTATATACTACTCATGAACTGTTTGAAGAATACTTGGCGCAAAACCAAGGCTTCAAAATGAAGTCGAATATATTGAAATGTCAATGACCCGTTTATATTGCTTGTGGGTGTTATTGATAAATGATTTACTTATACTATATACAAAACTTTCAGATAAGAGTATTTCTGTACTTTCCGTGTACTTAAAAGCACCTTCGTTTGTCGCCTGGAGTGAAAACCTTGCAAATCACATATTAACGAAAATACTGCTTTAAATTTTTTCAAGAAGCTGTTGACGAATTCGTTAATTTTTCTATTCTTAAAACGTGACTACAAGCAATTCTCCTATAAGTAAATACATTTATCTTTTAAAGCAGATATTAAATAACACGACACATATTTGAAAGTACAACAAATATATTTCTACCAAGGCAATTATGTACTTGACTATGTAATTCTGGATAATTGGCGTATAAAGTCCGTGAAGAATTCCTTAAAAGGCGAATGCGTAATTAACGTATCCATTACACGTGTGCTATTCAAATCAGCTACATTAAATGCTACACAGTTAACTTTTAAAACGAAAAATGATATAGTGGAATTTATCATTAAGGCAGCGGTATCTCTTGAATATTTTGAATTGACAAAAAGTTCCGCTGATAGAGTAAACTTTCTAGTTCTGAGAACGACTACATAGTATTTATATGTGTTTATTTTGCATAGGAACATTATTATTTAGTGGTTTCAAATTAAAATTTACCCAGTGGGTGTGTATTGGGTTGTATTCAAGCGTATAATAAAAACGATGAACAGAGGTCATCTAATTATCTTAGTTAAACGCCAAGCACTTATCCATGTATATCAAATTACCCGTAAAAGAGTACAAAATGGCTGTTGTTCGACGGATATTAGCCGAAATGCTTACGAAGTAGGCCCTCTGGTGTCGTCTCTTCTACTTTTAAAGGTAACGGTAATAACGGAAACGCTCGAATATTTACCTATAAATGATACTTGGGCAAAATTACATTGTCTTAACTATGGAAAAAATCTTGAGAAAATGTTTTTTCTCACTTAACGAATTCCATTTTATCTTTTGAAAGCAATTGATTCACATAGATAGTTCCGTGAGTTTACACGTCGTATTTAGTCACGTTCTGTTTGTTGTTTATCAAGGCAATGAATATTCTGCTACAGTATTTAAACTCGTCATTCCTGACTGATGAATCCATGTCCGAACTGAATTATTTGCGAGCGGGCATGTTATTGATAAAATGTCAAAGTGTGCAATGAGCGACCACACGAATAATCAGCATAGGTTGTTATTGATGCTAAATAATTCATTCATTCATTTCATATGATTCTACAATGGATTTAATTCGTAAAGTGTAGCAAAGACATCGATGAGTTCTAATAGTTTCAATTGTGTCATTCCAACCAAACAAGACTTTCTGATAGTCTCGTTGGCCTAGTAGCTTGGTCATAGGACTCAAGCGCCGCAAAGGTCGATTCGATTCCCACTGGGGACAAACTTTGTACAGTCTGTACAAGTTGATCCCAGTCCGGATTTTATATTTGTGAATTGTCCTATACCTGTTTAATTCCCATAGCACAGGAGAAAGTCCTAGTTAGAGATTAGACAAGTGTATTTGTACAATGCGTATATTTGTAAAAAAAAATGTAATTTTTTCCAGCCGATTCCTCGTGATGACATCTAGCCTTTGAATTGCAGTATGCTGCCAGCTAGCAATACAATGGATGCATGTTTATAAGTGCCAGTTTAGGTGGCAGTAGCCGCTTGTACCAAGACCGACTTCACCACGGAACTGGGACATACCTATGTTGTTTGAATAACAATATTTACTCATCGAAAGTACTAAAAGTACTGAACCTTAAGATATATTTCTTGAAAAAAAAGAGAAGCTGTTTGCGTACGGTCACATTCCGAATTTGGTGATAAAGTTAAAATTAGAATGAACTTGGACATCTAAATTGACCTACTAGAACAACATTGATACTAAATGATGCACTAACAAAAATATCAACCGATTAATTGATGTATCATTCATCAAATCTGAGCGGATCCGGATTAAAAACCAAGAAGGGAAGTAAACATTTTTTTTCTTCATGGAAATAAACAGTTTATCTCTACATGCGCTATACAAACATGCAACAAACGGAACATACGAGACTGCGAGAGAAAGTACGGACCGACGCGATTATTTTATTATTATTACTATCACCAGTTCCGCTAGCCAGCCATTAACACTGACCAAAACGTATAAAGTCGAGATACTTAGCAACGTAATAATTCCACTGAATCTCTCCTTACATCACGCATTATCTAACGCTATTTTTTCGCTATCAACTGACGAGTTGAGTGACTGACTAACAACGGATGGATAACACATTCAAACTGTGAAGTGTGGACGTCGTTAGTAGTGTCCGACAAAGCGTCGGTGTCGACATTTGTCACTATTGGCCGAATACGCTTTCGGTCAAAGTTATATTTATATTTCACATATATTGTTCATTCATTCATTTATTTATTGTTTCATGTAGTTTAAAAGATGTTACATAACAATACACAGGTACTAACATGAACCCTGTAAGGGCGCTACAATATATGTAAAAGTATTATTTAAAAATGTAAAATTAAATTAAATTATAATATAGAAATTGATTACACGAAATATTTACAATGTCACGGCTTAATATACATGACATTGTAAATATTTCGTGAATTTAAATGTCAATAAAAACCTATTGTTAATTATTCCAAATTAGGATTTTCTTCTGTACTAAAGAAATTAAATAAAGATAAGACAATTCACAAATATAATGACCAGCTTGCACAATTTGTACACCGTCGTCTGTCCCGAGTGGGAATCGAACCCAAGACCTCTGGCGCTTGAGTCCAATGACCAGGTCACTAGGAAAACATGGTGGTCAACAAGTTCAAAGTATCTTACGGCCAGGCAGAATCATCGTCAGGCGGCCAGGTTTCTATAATGATAGATAGACACATAACAAATTGTAGTGATGGTATACAATATGCATGGTAATTGCATTTAATTTTATTAATAAACTGTTTCTTTTACATACATACATACATACATACATACATACATACATACATACATACATACATACATACATACATACATACATACATACATACATACATACATACATACATACATACATACATACATACATACATACATACATACATACATACATACATACATACATACATACATACATAATGCTCACACCTTGGTCCCAGAGGGGTAGGCAGAGACGATGGATGGATTGTTTCTTTTATCTTATTATAATAATTTATAATCCAAATCAACAGCCTCATGTCATATATGTATCCACTATTGCGGACCAGATCAACCCTTTCAACGAGGTCATACGGGCCATAGTCCACCAAGCTAGTCCAGAGCGGGCTAACGACGAGGCGACGACTTCATTAAAATTGAGATATGTTTAAACTTGCCTTTCGGCTTCCTTCGGCCAATAGGGTGAAACTTCGGTTTCGGAGACAAACTAGTGGTACACTAGTCGTTAGTATTCAAGAGGATCAGTTGAGACGTCATAAAATAGACACCCCCGCTGCATTGCTAATGTAGGCTTGGCAGCAAATTTCGAAGCTGAAGACAAAGTACTTTAAACGTTCTTCTCTTATTACCATTATTAAAATGTAGGTAATTAACTGTTTTATGTCGCTAAGTAACCTGAGGAACTTAAACACAACAATCTTTATTCAAGTAGAATACAAAGTATCACTTTTTATAACAGACTATTATATACTAGATATCTCTGATTAAATATTGCTGGTGCCATCGCTGGGGTTTTGGGTAAGTTGTAATTATTTCCCTAGATAATAGTGATACCTCAACACAGAAGCAGCGATGTTGTTCGCAACACATCACGTCAAGGGGTATCACGAAGAGAAAAGCGGCCGGGGGAATTGCGCAGTGGCGAAATATCGTCTCTGCCTGAACCTCTAGGACCAAGTTCTGAGGATGTATGTATGTATGTATGTATGTATGTATGTATGTATGTATGTATGTATGTATGTATGTATGTATGTATGTATGTATGTATGTATGTATGTATGTATGTATGTATGTATGTATGTATGTATGTATGTATGTATGTATGTATGTATGTATGTATGTATGTATGTATGTATGTATGAATGTATATATGTTTTGGTATGTATGTACCTACGACACTTATCTAAGCGGTCAGTGAACGCTCTCCCAAGATAAGACCTAGGTTCTAGCGAAATTTTCAACAACAGTCATTGAAAGGACATGATAGTCAGCTTCGCAAATGTTCGACAAACGTTATGTGTATTGCCGAATTTAGTGTAAAACTACTCTTTCACTCACTATTAAGTAATAGCGTACAATTCACGATGGCACACCCCGCTAGTTTTCGCGAGAGGTAAGCGCGGGACGCGGGGAGTTGATCCCAACCTATCGAACGTAGATGATTAGTGCGTAACGATAGAACTAACACAGTAACAATGTAACGCATACAATGACATGTAAGCAGTTTTGAGAAGGAGTGAGGCGTACCATCGTGAACTGTATGATATAAATAAATTTGCAAAACATGTAGGTAATCAAATTATTCATAACTAGCTGTGCCCGCGGCTCCGCTCGCGTGAACTACAGAATCCGCTCCCATTCCCACTCCCGCTCCCGCATCCGCTTCCGCTTCCGCTTCCGCTCCCGCTATCGTTTCCTATTCCGCTGGCACTTCCGCTTCCGCTACCACTCCGGTCCCGCTCCCGCGCCCTCTCCCGCTCCCGCTCTCGCTTCCGCTTTCACTCCCGCTTCCGCTCCCGCTGCCACTCCCACACCCACTCCCCTTTTCCTACGCCCACGCCCAATCCCACTCCCACTCCAATTCCTACTCGCAGCTCCAAATGTAATCCAAACTTATCGCAATCTATACGGAAATACTATTATCTGACTGCATACTAACCTTACCTATATTTCATTCCAGATTCATAGTCCTATGAAAACCAACGCTATTTACGTCTCGGTAACATATACATGAAAGGGTCACCAGCAGCAAAAACAGGTTTGTATTACCATGTAAACTTTGCAGTCCACTTAGGAACACCATCTATTGTGTATTTTGTTTTCGAGACGCAAATGCGTTTGTTTTCATAGGACTATTAATCTGGAATGAAATATACTAATGTATTTGAAAACTAAAAATGTCCATAACTTTTGATTGAGTTATCCGATTGCGATGAAATAAAGACTAAATGTTAAGTTAGGTTAAGCCCCATGTTTCTGTGAAAAGTCCATCAAAATCCGTTCAGTAGTTTTTAAGTGATGCGTGCACAAACTCACAGACAAACAGATAAACAGACAAACAGACAAAAATTTCAAAAATGATCGAAATGTATTCTGTTGCTTATCCTTAGACCCCCCAATTTTTTTTTTGCAAATATCTTCAATGTACAGACACGCGATGTTTACGATTTTATTTATTAGATTATTAAGTATTTTTTAACGATTAATTAAATGTTTAAATGAGTGTAATTGACAACCTAAAAAAATAATTGACGCATCTAAATTGTAGTCGTAGTTTGTAATTAATTTGTAGTTTGTAAACCAGACCAATACTCGGTTTATGAACGAAAACAGAATATGTAATGGTGTTGTCACTTTCATCGGAATGACTGCATTTGACTTGCTCTGTAATTACGCTGACGTAAATTGTGAATTAGGAGTGCATAACAACATCAACCTAAAGGCTAACCTCATCTATACCACACCCTCGGCACTCCATACAAACGAACAGATTTAAACTATTACTACAGGCGCACCAGCCTGTCCGTACACGTTTCTGTGTGCGCATAAATATTACAAGGGACAGATACGTCAACAATATAAGTACTTCTCTTTCTAACTTATAGCGTAAATCTTTCAGCGCCGGTTGGGACGTGTGTACGGTAGCCCAGTAATGCATAGTGCCAGCCGTGCTCTGTTTTGCGGGCGACTACGTTAAACTGGCGGGAAGGTGAGTGTTGCTACTTTACGTAGTGATATTTAATATTCTCTGCCTAGGGAGATAGATCTCTCATAAACAGATGAGGTTTCTAGCGCGCTACTAATGGCGGTATAAGCATTTAAACTAGCTTGGACATAAATGCCACCGACTGTGTACAGTATTTTGAGTTCAACACGTCCTCTCAGGATGGCCTTTGAGCAATAGTGATCGTTGATAACTGCCGCTAAGTTATAAATAATGCTATATCCCTTTTATAAACATTTAGAGAAAGTTCAGATAGAAAAGTGTTCTAATTAAAACGTAAAACTGCAACATTTTGCTAGAACAACAAGGCGCCTTTTGAATTAAGAACAATGTTGCCAAAAACGTTGGAGTAAGTTTTCTGACATGAACAATTGTTTAGACTTTCTGTTCAAAGAAGCTCCTTCTCGGCAAGTCCCTTGTTACTAAGAGTAAATTTAATTTTGAAGTACAATAAAAACTATTGTGATTGTTGCTAGTTATTTTTGTTGCAAATTCAAAAGTTAAACGGCTTATATTTTGAACAATTATGTTCAGACACTGATTTCATTCCAATTTAAGTACTGCTTCAAATGATGTCTTGAGAAATGAATTGATCTTTCTTAATAACTAATACTATAGTGGTACATGTCACTATAATGGTCGTCTGCTATATAATGCGCAATCCCATACAAAATACGAGATTTATAAAGTCAAAGTGCGGCGCGATATAGTAGAGTTCAACCCTGATTTTTATTCAGTCGACAGTCAAAATATGACCACAGACCAGGCGCTAACTTGGCATCTTTCCGAGCTGCGTAATTTGCATCTCGAAGCGCGATAACAAAATGCATTCCATAAGGTGATTCGGCGAAAACGTAGAGGTACAAATTCGGGCTAAACACACAAAAGTTACGTAAGAAGTTGTGCCGAGACCACACGTCCGCACAGTTTCCTGACCACGGCAAAACAGTAGCGTCGTGACAGCTACGTACGTGACAAGACTTTGAAAAGGAGATCTGTCCGCTAACGTAGCAAATTTCACTGCCACACAGTTTAATGAAGTTTAGGACTCAACGCGTGTTGACGTGAAAGGATTTTGATAGTTAAAAGTTGGGACAAATGTGATTTTCAAAAGTAATGCAATACGTTGTTCCTTAACAAATGTACTCGTAGAGATAGTGAATTAAGACTTAGGAGGAAGTGTGCATATACTATAAGCACTATAAGTGTGCATATACTATGTATATACTATAAGCACCTAAGCCCCCCCCCCCTCCCCCCCGGCTCTCCATACAAGCGAACATATTTAATTATCTATTACCTACTTCTATAGTGACAAGAGAAATTTACAGTGCGACTGTGGAAGGAACTACAGGTAGAGGTCGTCCTCGTAAAGATCAAATCAGTAAAGTCCTCAAAAAGGCTGGGGTCCGCAGTGAGAAGAATAAAAGGAGGTGCATGAAAAGTTTGATAAATGTGAGTGAGGTGTGTCAGGATCGCGCAAAGTGGCGATTCATCGTCTGTACCTACCCCTCTGAGACCGGCGTGACCATTATATATGTATGTACTTCTACAGGCACACCAGCCTGTCCGTAAACGTTTTTGCGTGTGCACTGCAACCCAGTAGTGCGTACTGCCAGCCATGCTCTATTTTGCGGGCGACGATAAGCTGGGGAGGGGGGCTTACAAACTTACAAACTTCAGTTATCGGACATAACTGAAGTTTGTAAGTTTTAGAATTTATTAATTTATCGTGTTATATGTACACTGATTTCTTGTAGATGGATACAGATTTACTGCGGGAAAATACTTGATACAAGAAAGTCAACTAAACGTATATAACGCTTCGGGGCAAAATACTGCTTTTTAATAAATAAAAAGTTACGAGTACATATTTGCAACTTTTTTTATTAAAAGATCTGAAGTTTCCTTATTTACTCGTTCCTTATTTTCCTCTAAATTCCAGACGCTATGAAAATGAATGTTACTTCTTTCAGTTTCCGAGATTTACTTTTAAGGGGGATACCATATACGCGTGTGGCGAGTTAATACTTATATTAGAAAAATATAAGTTACGCCCATGATGATTTGTGTATAAATTCTATGAAATTGGAAAGCACATTCATATCATATATTACCAAAAAAAAAATGAATTTAATTTATCATGAAATAAAAGATTATTCAATTACACTTTTGAAATGTGAATTTAATTTATATTTATACTGGTTTATTTGTTTAATTTATTTGTATCGTATTAGTTATCATTAGTTCCAGTCCAACAGCAAGCGTGTATAATACAATTTCAGACGTAACATCGCGCAACCCTACAATTTCAACAGGCCACTTTGCCGATTGTGGTATTTTTATCAAACACTCCATGAATATGCAGGGAGGTAAAGAGTTGTATTGCTTCCGGCAAACGTTCGCAGTACAACCGGCACCGCACCGTTATTACCGTACGATTTACAACCGTTAAACCGGCAAACAAAGGGAGGCGCCGGTTATTTACACCGGAGAGACGGAGGAAGTCCGGGAGAGGATCCCCCCAGCGGGAGTCGAGATCCGAGGGAGAATTTTAAGGCAAACATCGACGATTTGTTCCGATTGTGCGGCGAAGCAAACGATCGCCGATTGTTTATTGGGAATTTTTCTGCTTGTTAGTCGACAATAACTTTGAAATTATTGTTTCAATGGTAGTACGCTCAGGTAGTATTTATTACTTTTAACGTTGTATAAGTAATAGCAAACTTTTCCGAGAGCCAAACAACAGCTTCAAAGTTGGACTCTCCAAAGTGACGCAAGTACGATGTTTTGTTTATCTTAACACTATCTCCCCCGGTTATCTCCCTCTTCACGTGACCATAATAGAGAAACTTTGTCGATATCTTCCAATTGTTGTCTTTGAGGTGAGCTCTTAACATTATTTATTACTTTGAGCTCCGATGCATTGGCCATGACGATACTCCTTGCAATATTATTTTATTCCCAACTAAAATCGTAATAAAACCATTGTGTTTTTGTAAAGTCTCATAAATATGCAAGAAGTGGTGGCCTCGCAGCCGGCCATAAGGCAGTCTGTAGCTACTGTTTTTCTCATACAATTTACAACCGTTAAAATGGTAACAAAATGCCGGGAGCTTATTTACACGGCGCCGCCAAAAGGAAGTCCGAGCGTACGGATGGCCCGCTACTAAAGGAAACAAACATAAATCACTGAATTTACGACAAACATCTGAAATTTCATTAGTATTCAAAAGAAAAACAGCTCTGAAAACAACTCGGTGATACCAGTCTTTGCTAATAGGCATTTTGGCGTTTGGCTTCGCACAAAAACAAACAAAGTTTAAGGCAATAAGCCCTTACACAAGCAAGTCATATTTACGAGTAAATTACAGATTGTAACAATGTTGTCTTTTCCTCATGTTTTGCAAATAAACAAATTACGCATAGACATACAAAAACCCGCAATGTTGGAACCTAAGAAGATTGTGCAGCAGTGTTGACCGAGCAACTTAGGAGTTGTGTAATCCGCCAATTTGCCGTTGCTAACTCGAAAACATAACAGAACAAGGCGGAACATATTCCCCGGACTAAAAGGAAGTTCACTCGAAAAGGCAACTAGCTACGGGGAAACCTTATATTGTTGAATTTATGATATGTTCCTACTGCGTTCTAGTTTCCGGAAGTCATTCTCGCTGGTATCTGTGCTATATTTCGTTGGACGTAATAACTGCGGTAGGAACCTGTGTTACTGCAATTTCATATTTCTAAGGTCTAAAGTCTTTATCTGCCTAGCTTACTTCTTTATCATTTATCCTAGTCTGTATTGACGCTACCAACTGACACTTCGATATATGTCTACTGTCATCAGTTTTGAGTACATGTGTACTTGATATGCAATGTGAGTTGCCTCGAAAGTCTACCAGGGACTTTGTACAAATCCTGTTCCGGTTCGGGAGTTACATCAGCGAATTGTAGTGTTCTTAATTCCCATAGTACACGGAACCCTAGTTTGAGATTAGACAAGTGTAAGTTGTGTTCTGGCGTTATCAAAACACGTCTAAACTACCCACAACGCCGTAATTCAAGATGGATTTGCTGCCAATAATTCGAACTTGTTAGCAATTTGGCGTAGCGACAAAATGATCCAGATAAGTATTTATAGGCCCATTAGCGTGCACAAAATGAGGCCTATCGTACACTGCGTTAACTTGATAACGTCGAGATATACGATCAAGCCAGCAGCGTCAGTCCTATCCGAGTATCCGACAGACAATAAAGCGACATCGACGGAGTTATAACGTTATTACGTACTAACTTGGCAGCGTGGCCTCGTTTTTAGGTTATCATCGATACCAAAAATAGAGGTTAATGATTGACATGTTACGGATCAATATTGAGTAACTAAAGGTTATCGGCAAGTAAGTACTTATATATAAGTATGTATTAACAACTTGAAAAGGAAAGTATTATTCATCGGTTAGATAGATATTGCGATCATTTTATTGTATCAACAGCACTAATTGTAGTATATATATACCTAATAATGCAAAAAAATATTTAATATCGCTATCAAGCATTATTATTATCACAGTGAACAAAACATTTACTTTTGAATTTTTTTACAAAAATGAACTAAATATTCAATTAAATACAAAATTAAGTATATATAATTTTTTTATAATCCCGAACTCGACAAAACTCGAAATCCTCAGTCCGATTTGAACTCTTAACCATACGCAAGTGCCTAAATAATAAATGTATTAACACAAACTCAGCAACATAATCACTAAAGCTAAGATAATTCTAGTTACGTTAGTTACGTCTCACATCGTGAACACACGACGTAAACTTAGTTAAACTTTATGTCTCAGTTCTAGGGAGTAAGACAAAGACTATCTAGAGAATATTAACTATAATTTCTGTCTGTAAGTTAGTGGAATGAAACTATCGGGATGTAGTTAGTATTGAGATTATTTTAAGGATAGCTTTTCTTCTCGCGACATACGTTATTTGGGTAGTCACTTACCCGTGAGAACCAAATATAAGATATAAAATACGAGTTAAAATAGTCTACGACCAACGATATCAAATCGGCATTTAGAAGTTTAGCAGCAAACACACGAACTTTGCCTCGATATTACATTAAGCTGTAGAGTATTTTATGTCTATACAAGTTAGTGGAATGAAACTATCAGGAAGTATGATCGCTGCACATCTAAGCAATGTGCTATGACGCGTGAACGTTGGAGAACAAAGTACATTATCTTGTATAATTTCCACTTGTATACACAAACAACGAGACAAACTTTATGGGTCGGAGCTTGGCAAAGAACTTTAAAATTTTGGTCTCATCGTCTTAGTTTCTACTATACTGTTAGTCCCACCCACCCATATCTTCAAACCTTTGGTTATTTTACTACTGTCCACGACAGTTTCAAAACTAAGTCAACAATGCTCTGACGATAGAAAGATAAGATTCTTTATGAAGAGAGTCAAACTACTCAATGCCAAAGAAAAATATTTCAGTTATCTATGGTGTGGTTGAAAAGACCTTTCGCATATTTTTGCCATCAGCACAATTTCAATGATACACTCCTCGAAAAAATCAGACTGATTTTCCTAACAGCATCATTTGGTATGAAGCTATGACTTTATTCAAACCGATTCCGCTACAACATCGTTTTATACAAATTAGCGCCATCTGTAAAATTCTGTCCGCTTTTTTCGGTGCGTGTGCGTGTCATCCATCGCATTTAAACGGAGACCTGAACCGTGGTGAGCAGAAACTGAATCCCAGGAGTTCTAAAGATATCCAATTCAGAAAAATCCACAAACTAATGACAATTCCCCATTCTGTACCTATCGACCAGTTTTAAACACCGCATTCTGTGTAACCAATGGTAAATACATGGAACATAATTGTCTCGAAACAGTATTAAAGCTTTTAGGAAATCGCTAAGTACCGTATCGCGTGACTTAAAAACTTGACGTAATTGATTTCGTATATGTAAACTAATGCAACTATGATGTAAAATGTACATATCTTTATTTTGTAAAAGACAAGCAAAAAATAGGGCAAAAAGGTGAGCAAAATGTACGGTGTTTGCATTTAATTGACGGAATGAAATGTTATTTCCTTGTATAAAATATCTCTTAAAATAAAAAAATCTTGAAATTTTCATAATTTTCATATCATTGCTAGGCAAATAGCTCTATATGTTCAAATTTTTAGCTCAATCGGTCCAATAGATTTTAAGTTACGTGATAGTTTTTCTTTTCAGTAAGTATACAGTTTGTTACTAATTAAAAATTAATAAGTAAGTCGTGTAAAAATATTGGCATTTTCATCATTAAAAAAATAAAATATTAAAAAAAAAAGTCTTTTATTAAAAAACAAAACAGGTACTTACTTTAGGTCTTTACAAGTTGTGGAGGCTTTCTTTTAAGTGTGGCAATACCTATGTAAGAGGGCCATGCTCTTCCATAATGTACATAATTATTGTATTGTACCAGATAATGTAAGATTAGATTCTCTAAAACCGCATTATACTTACTGTATCTATATATACTATATCTAATACTATTAAATTCCAAATAGAAATAGTTATTTTAAGAGTGCATGAGGATGTGTACAAGAGTTTGTTTGCCCGAGAGGCTGTAAAATCATTATCTATATGATCAAAGTTTCACCTTGATCGTTGCAGTAGTTTTCAGGTTATCCGGGGGACAGACAGACAGACGGACACAACAAAATGAAGTGAAGACTTTAAAATTAATACAAATGCTAAACTTACTGAAGTCTGCAAAGTACAAAACATTTCGACCAACTTATTCCAACTTATTTTAAAAAGAGGACCTATAAAAATAACATAATAACTTAACTTTTTGCCAAGTCTAATGTGCAGGTGATGGCATGAAATAAAAAAAATCATTAGTTACATTGAGCGATGTCTGGTTTTTGCTGTAATTAAGTCTGGTTTCCTAGAAGGGGTTAGTGCTGTTTGAAGGCAATCACAGGCATTTTAGATCAACATAAATCTTCAAAAACAGTCGTGTAGTTAAAAAAACACTTAAAAATACAGCACAAGCCTGCCTGCAGTCATGGTCTGTCAAAATTCAAAATTACATGAACTAGCTGACCTTTTATTGTGAGACGTATAAATTACCCAAAACAAAGCACGAACACACAAGGACAACAGGAAAACACGCGGCAACCAAAAAAGTTACTTGAGACAGCAGATAAGGTTTATTGTTTAAATTCTATTGCGTAACCACAGGAAGGCCGCATTTTGCATGCAACAACGCCCGCGACTAACATCCAAATTGTGCCATTAGCTCGGTTGCGTGAGATACCTAACTGCATACGAGGACCTTCCTACCTCCTCTCACATGAAGATTAGACCGAACCCCGCGGGGAAGGGTAACTTAATCCTGCTAATCATTTAACCCTGGTCGAAATAGTATATTGTTACAGACAAAAATAGACTTCACGCGGCCCACATCACCGTGATAAATGTTGAAACTTTGTTTCAAAATTCGCTCTGAGAACAGGTTTAAGGAAACTGAATGAAAAATGTTCCAAAGCTGTATAAAATAGCTTCGGACGAAAATGCGCTGAATAAAAAAGTTCTTTTAAACTTTGATTACGAAAATTTATAAAATGATTATTTTATACGAAAGTTATCAAATACCTGAAGACATTCGAATAATTATCCACTACCATATTTACTGTCGCTATCATTCATTATCAGTCTGTGAAGTCAACGTCAACTGTTGATCACAGACCGTCACTAATGTGCAGCACCCCTTATACTTCCTCACCCAGTCATTTCCGTTTGCGTTTACAACGATCGATCCTAATTCTTGAGTTACAACGGAATCTCTAAACATGTTCGTTGCTATATCATCCGAGTATTGTTACAATAATATTACGTTATGATTATTCCCGTTATCTTTCACATTAATAGAAATTGGGCAAAGAAGGATTGAGTACAACGTGCGAACAAAAATGGCGCGCACAAATAACTTTTATAGGGCAATTTGCAACGAAGTTGTGTCATCAGAAAACCCCGTAAATCGGTGAGCGAAACGTAATGGCCGCCGATTATGGCGGGCTACAGACATCTTACCGAAACAATAAAACCGAAATATGACAGAGCGTATTAATGACCATTTAGGGGTAATTATTACTTCAACGCGCAATTTGTGATACAATGAATAACGGTCGAGATTTTGGAGAATTATTACTCAATGGCAAATCTCAAACACCCGAATTTCATTTTAATATTAATCGTCAGTCCGTCGTCTAATTTTTAGCTTAAATTTTTGGAGACCTACAGACATCCCTTACGTTCACCAATATGTACTTACGCCACACACACAATAATTAAAAAATAATTAGTGTTAGACACCGACATTTGTTTAAAAAAATAATTAAGTGGCCATTTAAATCAGTTATTTAGTCAAGAGCAACAGGCCACAAGAGCAGCGTATCTACTCAAGGTACTTGGATAGATTGTGGCAAATCATCAGCCGAAATACAGCAGTGGTGATGAACATATACCTCCCCAATGGAATGCCACTTATGGTGGGCTCTTTATTTGGAGATTTGACATAACCACAATCATTGGCAGGCGGATATGTGATCGCAGTAATGTTCTTAACATATACAGGATATTGTTACCCGTCCCTGGTAAAGATTGGGGGTGGACTTATTCTAAGCTGGGAACCACCCAGCTATCGGTAACACAGATAATTCTGGTAAATATTCGAGCCCAAACAAATTTTAACTGCCAAATTAGAATCACACTTGCAACAATTGGATTTTGACTGTAGTTAAAATTCGATTCAATTTGAGCTTTGGTCCTGAATCGTGTGGAATTGGAGCACTTTTATACGCAAAGTTATTTATTTTTATTAACATATGTACATATTTCCTGTAACTTTTTTTTAAACATGAATCAATTTGCGCAAGATCTGACTACACGGAAAGTAACAAAGTAAGTTAAAATAACGTTACAACTTCTGCGAAACGAATTTATGTCACTTCACTAACAATATCGCATTTTTGGAAATTGTAACAAAATTCACTTTTAAGAACTTGTATCAGCGTTTACAAAGTAAATGAGTTCTTAAAATTGAATTTAAAGAGAAAATATAATTACTGTGAATTCGTAATTATTACCTAAGATAGTCAAACAAATAGGTATCAACAGTCTATAATACCATAGACCTACCGTCCTAAAAAGAGTGTGCGGACCATAGTCCACCACGCAGGCCCAGCGGAGATTGTTGGGCTTCACATAAGCCTTCGAATTTCTTTCCTAGCATAGATCTCACGTGTTTTTCTTTTCCGAAAAAGTCGCGGTAAGGTAATAATTCGCACTTTGATTTAAAAAAAAACTAACACAACAGAACGCTACTGCCCGTCCCTGGTGCAATCCCTTAGTCGCCTTGACACCCACGGAAAGATTGGAGGTATCCCTATTTTAAGCCTGGAACCACACGGCTATAAGCACGACCTTTATTGTTTTTGTAAAACTTTAGTGACTATTAGAGATTTTTTTAGCGGAATCAAATTGAATAAACAATTCCTCATCCAGTTGTTTCTTTCGACAAAAACTTCAGTGCTATTACGGAACGATATTTCAAATTATTCGCGTAATAATTATGAGAATGGCCAATCAAAATAATGAAATGATTGCGGCCAGCGTGCCAACCTGCTTCTTTTTTTATTTAACGCTGGTAATCCAGTATGATGTCGTGCAGTGTTCCATTGCGTGCTATAACAAGTGAGTCGACGTTGGTATTAGTCGGTTGCAAGCCACAGTTCGACACTTTGAGCGGATTTAATATATATTCTTGTAAAAATGCAGTTTATACTTCGCTGATGGCGTTTGCGTTTTTACATAAAAGTGAACATTATGGTTTATATTTTAGCGCTATTTTTGGAAAAGCTTGGTTCAGCAACAAGCCGTTGACACGAAGCATGATACTAGAGAGATTGAGCTCCTTGATATTTATTTTAACATAACTACTATGGTTTTTATACAATTCTCATTATGGCGTGTCCTTTTAAGTAGTATCACTTAAAAAATAATTGTAATCCTGCTAGTAGAAATTCGAACGCACGCTAATATTATGGATACTTGTGAATTTGCCAATTGATAGCACATTTATTTAATTTAAATAAACCATTCAGTACCACGCCATACCATAAAATGCTGCACGTGCTATAGAAATTGATTTCGATCACGTTCCATAGCATGCGACTGTCACACGTCATATACCTACCTGTCTTTATGCTTATTCCGTGGAGGCGCGCGAATATTTTGTACTTCATGACATAATGATTAAGGGCCCCACAGCAGCCAACAACGCATGTCAAAATGCCAGGAAGTGTCAGAATAATCAGAATAACCTCAAACGCTAAACTTATGGTCATCATTTAGTTCCGTTCCATCCGCTTGATATACTTGTAATTACATTCGTAAACCTCGAAACTCGATTTTCATCAGCTCAGGTCCTAGCCTTAAGCAATATTCAGCGATTGCAGCCAATCTCGAAAAAAACATAGATATACCACAGCAACCGCAAAGCTTCTGCCTGCTGTGACATCGGCTTTACCTAACTCACGTTTTACCTACTCACTTTACGTAAATACCGATTAGTACCGTACTAGAATCATAGGTTATACTAAAAACTATAATGAAAACACTATCCTTAGTATTAATAACATTATGATTAAACTACCTTGTTACCGGCCCTTGAATAAAATTATTATGCACCTTAATGTTTTGTTAAAGCAATCGATCACCTTTTTTTATTATTATTAATTGAATTAACCATTGCCAAACTTTAAATTAACGTAAATTAGTTGTTCTAGCTTGTTGTGTACAAGCTTTAATAAGTATGTTTAATAAGAAAACTAAATGAATTTAAGTATTGAAATTAAATGAGCAAATAAATTATTTATTGTGTTCAAATCCAATTTAAAGTGTCAACATCTTATACTCTAAAATGGAACAAGTAGTGAAGACTACTACTACTATAGGATTGGAAAAATGAGTACAGGAGAAAAATGAGGTACAAAAAAAGCGGCCAAGTGCGAGTCGGACTCGCCCATGAAGGGTTCCGTAGCAGCAAGTAACATAATATAAAAGTTATAGCAGTTCGTTGCAACTTTGATCGATGTTTTAATAATAGTATTGTGGTTTACGATTTATGACGTATTAAAAAAAACTACTTACTAGATCTCGTTCAAACCAATTTTAAGTGGAAGTTTGCATGGCAATGTACATCATATATTTTTTTTAGTTTTATCATTCTCTTATTTTAGAAGTTACAGGGGGGGGGACACAAATTATACAACTTTGGAAGTGTCTCTCGCGCGTTTAGAAAAAAATTATATTAGAAACCTTAATATCATTTTTGAAGACCTATCCATAGATGGGTTTGATGAATTTTTTTTTTTAGTTTCAGTTCTAAGTATGGGTTACCCCCAAAATTTTAGTTTTTTTTACTATTTTTGTATGAAAATCTTAATGCGATTGACAGAATACATCTTCTTATCAAGTTTCAACAGGATAGTTCTTATAGTTTCGGAATAAAGTGGCTGTGACATACGGACGGAAAGACAGACAGACAGACATACATGACGAATCCATAAGGGTTCCGTTTTTGCCATTTGGCTACGGAACCCTAAAAAGGGTACAGGGAAAAATGAGACTAATCTCGTGTGCAAAATCCATGAGTTCAAGTTACATAGTCACAAAATCCAAAATAAGAGTACGTAATAGTTAAGTACACTCCCAAAATGTGCAGATTTAAATACAAACAGATACAGATACAAATAACTTTAAAATATGAAGCTTATTTGATTTGTGACATACCTCGTTTCCCCCAGTACCTTTCAAATGGTGATGTTGGTCGGACGAGCCTTATTTAGACCTCTTTACATGATGTTTAGACTGGGCCAAGTTGCGTTACCTAACAACAGGGTATTAAAACCTTGAGTGCAAAATCACAGTGTAAGTTTAAAGTTAAGGTATTATAAGTCTGACACAACAAGGTCGCCCGTTCACTGCCGTTTAATATTTTAATATATTTTTTTACATCCGCCTTTTAAAACCGGTGTCACTAGGAAACGGCATAGGTCTGGCAAGAAATAAAGCAATATAATTAAATATTTATAAAATTAAAGATTAATACTGTAAAAGACAGTTGATATCCTTAGTTTTAGTCGCAGAACCGACGGCCGTTGGGGCAGACGAGTTCTGGAGTGGATCGGCACGCGCAGGGTGGGACGCCCCGCCGCCAGATGGACCGACGACCTGAAGAAAGTGACCGGAAGCGGCTGGATGCGGAGGGCGGAGGACCGGGTGTGGTGGCGTTCATTGGGGAAGGCCTATATCCAAGAGTAGACGTATAAAGGCATATATGATGATCCTTAGTATAAAAATGCACCTATCAACATTAAATACGAGGTAAAAACGAAAAAAAATTGATATATTTTAGGTTTTCAATTAATGGAATATTTTACATGCTTCTCGCAAATACGCTATCTTTTCAAACATTCTATCTATATTGTAATTTTTTAATATTTAAGTATATAGTTCTAGAATATATCATAATCACACGTGCTAAGGGCGGTTTTAATTAATTATAAAAAACTAACATAGCTGTAAGTTTGTATACCAATAAAATTGGACTCTGTAATCTGAATAAATTTATATTATTATTATTTGTTAAGAATCTAGAATCCTGGTTGACTAGCAAATCAAGTGATTAACAAGAAAAAAAGGTCGTATTACTGACAACGATTATGTTTGCACTACCGACTCCAGACTCGTTAGCTTCGTTTATTTAACTAATGAAGCCGTCTACCTGTTCCACTTCATTTACTATCTTGATGTATGCCATGCTCGACGTGATTCAACATCCAACAACGTCACGGTGACGCCGGCCGAAGGGCGTTTATCGGTAAAGTTGAGCTATACGAATGCAGTGGCCCGGAAAGTTCGAGGTTTCTTACGTAAGTCGGCCCACATAACGCATTTTCGCGTCAATTCATTACGCCGCCCGGCGAGCGTAAAAGTGACCTCTATAGGAATGCGACATTGTCTTCGAAAATGGAATTCTAGGGGGAACTTCAGTTACGTGTTTTATGTCTTGAGGAAATTTTTATTGTAACGTTGGTAGAAACTTTGGTGTGATATGTTCTCTTGGTATTTTTTGGGATCCGATTAGGGTTGCCCCAAGTTTTGTGTTTCGTCATCAGATCCACAAATTAAATTGGTGTGGCGTATGTACTCGTATAAGTACATAAAAGGTTTCTGTATTTACGGTCTGGATTGGCAAACGTACAGCCAGTGCGCTTACCACATTTGGAGAACAGTCCAAAGGCCACAAGTACGTTGCCACCTTGGGGACTTTGTCAAAATGCCTCGGATGTTTGTAAATACACTGACTCTCCTATCCTTTAAACCGGAACACAACAGGGTTATTATATTGTACTGTGTTTGATAGTGAAATAGTAGAACAAGTATATTTATTGCATTATTGTTTTGTTTGAGCCTGCGATCTAGACAAATCGAAAATCCAAACCTGTAAGATATGGAGGAAAACATAAAAAAGTCCAACAAATAAGTAGGTAGGAAGGAGGCCGGAAATGTTTGCCGAATCCACTCAAATTTGAAACCCTAATCTATCTACTTTGACATCCAAAAAAGAATTATTCAAGGCACGAATCTCACTTACATATTTTATGTCTTCTTTTATTGTAACGTTATATATATATATATAAAATACAACTTGACTGTGGTAAACTTTCGTTTTATTTAAACGTAAAACGAAAACTTCGCGAGTTGTATTCTATTTTAACTTCGAACGTTGTTTCCAAGTTGCGAAATGTTTTGCTAGAATTTGAATGTGATCGCGACTGGTACAAAAACCAAAATTATGCTTGAACTTCTAGTTGAAGGCAAAGTTACCGCAAACATGGGATTTCATGTCAATAAAGTTTATTTTTATGGCTTTTAAAATGAAACGTTAGCAAAATATTTAGTTATAATATGTATTAAAAGCATACAATGTCGGGTTACCCAAAATGTGTTTAATATCTGTTCTGGTATTTCAAATACAGCTATGTCGGTGCAATTAGTTTAGTCCAATTACTTAATTAGAAGTGTGCCACGCTAAAAGAAACGAACGGATAATTATTCTCAAGTTTAAGAATATCATCACACCATGTGACGATAATGTAAGTGTTCACGGACCATGGTTAATGAATTCGATAGAACTGAATAAATAATTGGTTTGTTTGAAGATGTTAAAACATCAAAGGGTTCAAATAAGTCGGTACTTACTTTATTTACAGAGTTTTTATCCTATTACCTTATCACGCACTTCGATTAACCGATAACAAGATTGCATAATAACGCCTGGAGGATTAAATTAAATTTACATTACAAATAACTTTAATTTGATCACGTATGTAGTTATTTCTAAACGTTTTCGCCTTGGCCAAGTTGTGATTATAAAAAAGAGGCTAAGCAGCAAAAAACTGTGGAAAAAATCTAAAAGGAAGGCGAAAAAACCGAACCTTATACACACACGCATCAATCATTGAATTGAAAATAGACCCGACCTTGTCCCATTTACGTTTCAATTTGAATTACTAAATCAATTAAAATTTGAGGTAATTAAGCAACTGACTTAAATCTACTAACCTAGTTACTTAAACAATTTAATTGGAAACAAGAGCATGTGTTTTTCCAACTAATCTTCTTGATTGATTAAATATTGCATTGTTAACTAGTTTAATCATAAACCGTGGTAATAAGTATATCATATAATTGACTTCTTGAGCATAAGAAAAGAGCTACGGCCAAAAGTGAACTTCGATAATGATGGGCGAAGACGGACGAACAAGTGTTTATTTATAGCGAAGTCTACGTCCGTCAGTTTGTTGGTTAGTTCAGCGGATAACTCGAAAACTAACATTTCATTGTACACGAGCTTAAGCTTAAAATTGGAACAATACATGTAAAATTGCCAGGTAATAATAGAAAAACTACGAGAATGTCATGAAAAAAATGTTTTTCGAGATGTAAAGACAAGATAATTTCTTCGCCGGATAACTCGAAAACTGCTGGAACGATTCGGCTGTTTGGAATATATATGTAAAATTACCCTACAACGATGTGAAAATTATGTAACGGACGGAACCCACACATCGTGTGCTGACTGTTTATGCACATAGCTTTTTACCTCGCATACTTATCATTAAAAGTTGATAATTTTATGATGATAACGCAATGAACCAAACATCATAGACATAAGCCTTTTTTGAGCACATCCACACCAGGTTATCCCCGTGCTCCATCCAACTTACGGACACCTTTATCAGGTCGTCACGCGTCGGTCCAAACGACAGAGGGGTAAACACTGGCGGATCAGTCCCGCTAGGTCATCAGTTCTGCGACACTACTGCCACATCACCTTCAAATACTTTCAGCTATGTGTGTAGGTACATCATCCATCAGAAATGACAAAACATGAATTTAAAAAATTACGTTAAAAAGTTGTCAGGTGTAAGTTTTATCATTCTCTTTTCTTATAACTTCTCCACCAGCGTCTATGTGTAAAATTTCATGCATTTAAACCAATTTTCGTAAGATTTCTTCCAGTACGCATCAGATCTCTTCGATTTGCCTGGTCGACCTCGAATGCAGCTAGAGTATCTTCCAGAGATGAAAACTGTTAATTTGATTTTGTATTTTGAGGAATAAAGGGAAGTCACACAGTGCTAAATCAGGTCTGCAGGGAGCTTCCTGTAATTATGACTCTAGAACTACTTCCTGTCCTATATTTTGTGAGATTATAACAGCCTCAAAGACTCCTGGTCATTTTTATTAGCAGATTCTTCATAAATTGCATGATTACATATCCAGCTTCTGATCATTTCTCAAAAAAATATCATAAGTATCAGATTGCTCAGCTTGTTGCTCTTCTGAAACTACTATAGCTTGTTCGGTACTAGTATTATTAAACGAAATATTATCACTATCTCACCTATAAGTTTGACTGATATGCTGTCCAGAAAGTCCCTCGTTTAGAGTGCCGCGTATGCGGGTGCGTTGTCGAGGTGAAGCATCAGCGCATTCACGGATCATTTAAAGGAAAAGTGAATAGGCATCTTCTGGGTAAGTGCACTCCACCTTAGCTCTCATGGTCACTTACCATCAGGTGAGATTTGTGACAACCGGCCAGTGTCTCATTTTTAAGAATCTGAGTGGCCAGGAAAATATACATTTTAAACATGTTGTTGTAACTGTTTGTTGTTATTTATTATTTACAGCTACTTTCGTGTTACAATGAAATGTTAGTCTTTATTTCCAATCTCTCACAGCTATAATACTGTATGCTGTAATTTACAGTCTACTGCCAATGCTAACATTTAATAGCCAATTGTGAGAAACCAATCCATTAATAAAGCAAAAAGTAAGACTTTTAATAGTCCAAGCATTCATTGAGTACTGTAGTAACACTAAACCAGTATTTGTGGACTCATGTTGAAACACATTGCAAAAAGGCTTTTAAAGGTCACAATCAATTGTTTGACGTGCCAATATCCAATGGTGGCATTGTTTTGTTTTTGTACATGTCACTGTTTAGATTTAATGTGTGAACATTTTGAATAGGACGATGCCATTGAACATTGTTCTATTGATGAGAACCTCACATCACTTCGCAGAGAAGAGACAAAGTTGTCTCACATACTAATATCTTCTGCGATCCATTATCTATTTTAATTAATTTTAATGAATGTTTTCAAAATAGTCATCTTAAACACATATCACCATCATAAATATATTTTGAGGTATAGGTTGTTAAAAACAGCTACACTTCCATATGAATCTCAGTAACACAATTTTCATATAATAATAATATCTTTATTTCAGGCATTAAAAACCCATATACACTGAACAAATACAAATAATATAACATAAAACAGAATAATTAAATGAAATAAAATACACTTATACTTAATATAAGATACACATACAAATATACAAATACTAAATATATAATAAAATTGTAAGTTTAGGCTAAAAGTAATTAAAAAAAGGTAATGCATCTTGTATTTATGTCATACTAGATTCTACTCCACATAGCTACTTATAGTTGATTAATATTCCTATGGTAAAAAGCTGCATGTAAATGTATTATCTAATAAGATTCATGGAGTTCCACTGAGTTATGAAGGTCTGTAAGAGTGACAAGCAAAGAGTCGAGGTAGCCTAGTTGGTTGTGCACTCACCTCACAATCATGAGGTCATAGGTTAAAACACCGCCAATGAGTTTTTCCAAACTTAAGTGTGGTTTCTTTTAATACCACAGGCTTTCAGTGAACGAAAACCTCATGTGGAAACCTGGATATGCCAACAAAGAAATTCTAAGAAATTCCAAATCTGCTTGTGACACCAATGGTGGACTGATTAGAAATTTGGTATCAGAAGGGTTGAGGTGTTGAGGTGCCAGGTCTTCCTGTCCCTTTAAGAAGGTAAGATAAGAAACAAGCAAACAAAATCAGATTGTCAAACTTCTAGTGAGGATGAAGATTTTTTAGGTTGGGTCATATTATAAGAATCAGTGCTGAACAATTCTATTTTAAAAACCTTAAATGTATTGTATAAATGTCATTTGTCATGCATGACTCATAACATGAAATTGTAAAATTATTCAATCTGTTTCACGATAGATATCTCACAGACACACACATTCATACACATACACATTCACATACACGCACGCACACACGCACACACACACACACACACACACACACACACATACACACACATACACACACACATACACACACACACACACCACATGTATTTTGGCGGATTCACATTAATTATATTATTCATATTAATCTTAGTTATCGTTTAAATTATTTTTATATTTTTGTATCTTTAGGAGTGTTTACTATGTATGTAATAATTAGGAAGAGCGGGGCTTCTTAACACAGGCTTTTACGCTTAAAAAGAAGTCCCGGCCCCATTATATCTATTGTAAAATACTGTTAAGGCAATACTTAAATATATTTTGATTTAAAAAAAATATATATAATGTATTGTTCCATTCCTTTTGAATTTAAAATGTTTCCTTGTAAAGATATTTGGTTGCTGTAAACAAATCATGACCAGTAAGAATATATGATTTGTCAATACTTTTAATGAATTCTCATGAACATGATAGCCTTTCACTCTGGTTATCTTTGTCAAAATAAAAAAGGACCAATGACCGCTAGTATGGTTATTCTATGAACAAAATGTAAAAGGCAGGACAAGTTTGTGGATAAGTTGTAAGAGAAGCAAATTCTAAAAACTAAAAAGCCTTAAAAATATTACAGTATTAAAGTGAGCTTTGTCTCTATAAATATTGTTTGATAGAATATATTCTAGAGCTGACAAATTCAATTTTTTTTATTTACTTTAGTATTCATAATAATGATATGGCAGTTTGATATAAGTATCAGTAGTTCTAGAGTTGCAGGAATTTAATAGATATTAAATAAATTGAATAAATAAAAAAAACATTAATTTGTTCAGTTTCAGCATAGGTGCTGTATTTCAACCTTTGTTGATCCTGGCTGTTTAAAAATGGCTTACATTAACGACTACACTATCAGCCTACTGTATCAGTTATTTAGACTTTCATGACCATATTACTTGCGATCAAAGCAAAGAAACTGAATATTATGTATGGTGTGGTAAGACCGGTACTTTGTTACCACAGTGTTACTTCCTCGATATCAAGATCAAACAACTTTCGCCGAGGCTGTGCCCGCGCAGCGCCGTCGACCCGCATCAGCCAGTCGGCGCACGCGCCTGGCAACCTCACCGAAGTGCAAACGAACAAACACGTTCGTTTACCATTGCGCAACCCTTCAAAAACCACTGAATATATACAATAAACCACTCAATTAACTAAAATTTCCCTTCTACATCAATATATAAGAATGCTTAGTTTATCTCGACATTTATACATGAATAAAGGAAGAAATAACATAAACTTACCGATATGTTTATTGCTCCAAATCCCAAACAATATAAAAACTGTCACATACACAGGTTACAAACACAAAACACAGAGTATTCACCTCTTGACATCTGACATGGTACGATGATAACGAAATATCACAATTATATCTCACCATAAAAAACGTCGGGTAAAAACGTTGGCATAAAAACAATAAGATATAACAAAAGTTATGCAAAACGATCGCAAAATAACGATACAAAACGTAAACAGCTGCCTACTTTGACAGCACCATCGAATAAACTGACACTTGCAGTTGCCATTGCCAACTGCAAAACCAAATCCACTTTCGCTTTTCGTAGTGATGCCAACGTGAGAAACATTTTCGAAGGAACTTTGTTAATTATGCTGTTCGGATACACGTGTTTGCTTTGTTAATGTTTATTACAAATCGGTTACCACATTGTGATTGCAAATGTTCCTTATTCGGCGGTTTCTCGATATGGATAAGTTCGACAAAGTGCGAATTTAATATGCGTGCACATGCCTGCCTAGCATTCATATGTCGTTACTTAAACTATAAAATTCTGTGCAGTGATTTGAAATAGCTACAGGATCCGAAACCTTTAATCTCTAGTGGTGCGCGATGAACCCTTTCGTCCCATTTGGTAACTAAATTCCGTAACTGGTAGCCAGATGGACATGGACACCAGTTAATGTTGGAAATTGACATACCGCTCACTAAAACTCGTATCCATGATTCCGTTCATATGGTTGCCGGCAGACACTAAGCTCTTTTTTAAAATATACCTTGTTTCATATATATTTATTTACAGTTAAAATTACCTTTTTTGTATAAATGTTTTGTGCTTGAAATCATTCGTTGGCTGACAAGTGCTATTTAGAATTTTGGTACTACTACTACTCCGCTTAGACACTGGCAAGTGTGAGGATAATAAAACATTGTTTTTCTAATAATTACTGTATTTTCAAACTCAATATAATAACAGGTAATATACAGCTTATTGTATATTTAAACCAGTTAAACATTGTTGTCAATATATTTTTCTAATACCGCTCTAGTTCGGCAGGAAAACTTCAAAGTTATTTTTTTCATCTTTTCAATCCTAAGGTAAATAATCTGGACCACACCATTATTATTCCTCATATTTTTGGCTCAAAAAGACTTAGGTTCCAGAGCCTTAGAACAATTTTAAAAACCGAATATTTTTTTAACTAGTAACACTTGGAACAGCTGTCATTTTTCGTCATCAGCAACCTGTCAATAAGTCGTTTGATTATCTCTTATTTCTTGTAAAAATATATATCTAAAGGCCCGTAAAGCCATTTATTTGTGCTGCGCAATATATGATAAAGTGTAAAGTGGCGTGAATAAATCAGAATCAATGTCTAATTTTGAGGATAATCCGTTTAGCGATCCAACCATAGACAATCCCTTTGCTGTAAGTAGCCTTTTCGGTGGACTGAAAAATATGTTTTTGTGATATTGTTGAAATATCTGGTTCCAATATTCTAGGACCCTTCCGTGCAGCAAGTAACTAGGACTACGAACAATGCGGCGCCGGGTCTGGACGACTACAACCCCTTCGATGGACAACAAAATGCAAATCAAGCTACGGTAAATGTTATTAGTCATCCTAATAAATAATGGGAATTCGTAGATGTTGATACGCCGACCAACGGTATCGGCCGATATCGGAGCTGCCTACACACAGCTCGATGCTAATGACCACTCAATGTTGATTCCTGATGACCTACTAATGAAGAAGGAAGCTAATATAATCATATTTAGTAAAATCATTTACAATTCAAAAGGTTGACCAAAATTAAACATACATTTGGTATATAATTTCAAAAATATAATAATATCAAACAGGAAACCCATGCAAATTACATATGTTATTCAGAAATTTAAATAATAGGACTTCAAAACAAGCCATTTTTACGTCTTAGATTTAGATTAAGTAATTATATGGTTGATCTGAAAATATATACAGACCCTTCCAATATCTTTGTCTATGATGTGATCTAAATTAATAGCAGAAGATCTTCTAAATAAACATGAAAAAGGTTAACTATTTATTAATGAGTAGTAGGTGGCCGGAAGCAGCTGGATGAAGAGGGTGGAGGACTGTGTGTGGTGGTGTTCATTGGGGAAGGCCTATGTCCAGCAGTGAATGTCTAAAGGCTGATATGATGATGATGAATAGTATGTCAGTCTATTAATGTATTATACTGTGTAGCATGAGTACATAGTAAAGATATAATTATTATATCTGTATTTTAAAAGTAATCTCTCACATGACTATATGAATGTGAATTAACATAAATTGTGAGCACTTTGACTTCACCTATATTTTTAGTCAAGATTACATTTACTGCAATGAATTTATTCTAGTATGGCTTCTCCCTCTTGGTTTTTAGCTCAAAGAAAGTTTTCTACAAAGCAGATGGAGCTGAACACATCTATTTAGATTAGACACTTCGATATATGGTTAATCAAACCACATGAAGTATGACATTTTTGTAGTATATCATTTTGGAAATCAAGTAATTGACACAACCTCCTGATCATTTAATATAGGCACCGCAACAGCCCGCAATCATGCAAGCAGTGTCTCCACCAGTAAACAGTCAGTTTAGGCCCGATCCACAGCAGCAGTCACAGGGTCCCCCTACTAACTTCACCACAGCAGACTTTCAGGTAAGACATAACAATTTAAAGACAACAATCAGCACATTACAGTATTGCTTCAATCAATTGAATTAAATCATAACAAACCTGATTGTTTGTTACCAAACTGTTTCTTTTTTATATAAATGGCATTTCTAGTCAAATTTTTATTGGTATGATTTTATAAGTATCCATTTGGTATGGTATATTTGACATTAAAATATTAACAATGATTTTTTTACTGAATTATGGCCTACATCATTGTTTGAATCTGAATTAAAACCTTTGATTGAAGTATGACAAATCATGTGTGCATTTAGGTGCTTTAAGTCTTCACAGTATCCCATGAACACTTATGCAACTCAAATGTAATAAAAGTGTTGTATTATGTTAGTTGGTTTATGTTTTTCCCATAAAGATAGTAATATGGAAATGAACTATCAAAGAACACTAACTGTTATGCCACTTCATAGTATACATATGTTGTGTTATGGGATTTGTACATATTATGTATTTAGTTAAGTTCATGTTCTCTCTGTCATCAAACCCTCAGTTTAATGCTTCATGTAAATAATACCAGCTACATTGATTGGCCAAAGGAAAACAAACCTTGAAACAACTTCAGGATATCTTCAAAGATTGCTTAATGAACATCAATTACATTTGAGGGCAAGTAGGTAACCATTCCCATCATGTTTTCCTGCTGGCACAGGCACATTAGTAAGTTTAAATCAGTTGCATGTGATTAACCCACACTTTGCTTTTTCCATGCACAAAGGAGTTAAAGGTAATTTTTCATTTTATTATGAGTCATATATTTCATGTAGGATTAGGTATCTAATTTAAACTGATAATGATAATAGCTTGTATCATATATGTTATCGTGATATTTCTGATATCACTTTCGTTTTCCATTGTATTTAACTTAGCAATCTATTGATTGATTAAAAATATTATATGTATGAATAGATGTTCTAGATCATTGTTTACGATGATTGTCAGTTTTTACCCATTTTGCACAACTCACTCATTAATCCATTCGAATATCACATTTAAAACATATTTTTTTGTATAGAAACTGATCATTAATACTCTTGTCGTGAAGCTTCAGTAATTTAAGCGTGTATTTGAAATGATTGTATATTATTATTATTTTTAATTATATTTGCGCATTCTTTAGACGCGTTTAAGGGACATGAATGGTACATTATCTCACTGGTTGGTCATCAAAATCCCGTCTTTGTTCAGAACAATTGCAAATTCAGTTTTATAATATTGCATTAATTATAGACTTCTACTTTTATCTAACTGCACAACCTACCTTTGTCTAACATTCTTATCCTCTACCCAGTGGTTGTCTGGAATAAGCTTTTAACTATGATCCGACCCAGATGTACTAATGTTAAATGTGTTAATGTGTATGTGTATTTTTTATTGTGCAATAAAGAGTAATAAATTGAAATTGTCATAAAAACTATAAGGGCTAAGATTCGCTATGTATGACGCTTGTCGCCACATATCCAAAGCTTCGGAAGAAATCGCTAAAAGCAGTGTACCCGACTTGTACACTTAGACATTTACTTAAAATATTGACACTTATTCACCTTTTTGAGTGACATGGTTCCTTAGCATCTGATTTGATGGGAATATTGTTTGATTAATGTGATGATATCTATTTTTTTTATTCCTGATAGGTTTCTGATTTAGCGATAGTAGCCCCTTCTCCACTACTCCATCAAAGCTTTGACATTCATCAATGTATAAATTTTTATATTATTAAACCTGCAGTATTTTTAGGATTGAAATGTAGGTGGAGAAATTAAACTGTATTTGATCTATCTAGACTAGCAAATTAAACGCCTACTCGTTTCAACAGAGGCGTGGGTGGGAAGCTACATTGTGTCTTATTGTCTTACATATGACAGTTATTCTAGATCTCCATTTAGATCAGTCAAGTACCACATAGCTCGTTAAAAGTAGTTTCTTACCTTATAATAATTGTGGGATTATTTTCATTACTTTTCCTCTGTTAACTTTGTTCATGTTATAATTTGTAATAAAGTACTTACTTCTATACGGAGTGTTAGGAGTATCAAACACATTCATGGTTTTAAGTTTAATTATAGCAGATTACACAGATAAAAGAGAAATACAAATTAAAAGCATTATCTTCCAGACAACT
This sequence comes from Esperia sulphurella, assembly GCA_947086405.1. NCBI lineage: Eukaryota > Metazoa > Arthropoda > Insecta > Lepidoptera > Oecophoridae > Esperia > Esperia sulphurella. The sequence continues at coordinate 4,936,970 of OX352272.1, forward strand.
TTAAGCTACTTCGCTGTAGTTTATTCTCTTAATATACCTACTGTATTTAGTAATTTCTTTAATTCTTCTTACTTACTAGTCTTGGTTCTATTCGATAAAAAGCATGTAATAGTGCGCTAAATTTCCAAGCAATATCTTCTGCAATGATCTCTGAACTTGAACTCCAGAGAAGACAAGAGGAGCTAGAACGCAAAGCGGAGGAGCTTGCGCGGCGAGAGGCGGAGCTCCGCGCGGGCTCCGCGGGTCGTCGCAACAACTGGCCCCCGCTGCCGGCCTTCTGCCCCGTCCAGCCCTGCTTTTACCAGGACATCAATGTTGACATACCGCTCGAGTTCCAGAGGATCGTCCGCCATTTATATCACTTGTGGATTTGTGAGTAGTTTTTATTTGTGTAAGTAGTTATCCTCCGTCTGTCTCCGGCAGATGAGAGAGGGTTGTGCTCCTGTAGTGGAGACAAAAATAACCTGATGATGAAGTAGTTTAGACTCAACACAGGAATACGAAGTATTGGAAGACCATCAGTAAGAATAGTGCAGTTTTTAAAAACGAAGTTGAGCTTTTTTGGCTTTGTCTGTCTGCCGATAACTCAAAAACTACTGGACCGATTGAGCTGAAATCATAATATACATGTAAAACTGCCCTGGAAAGAAATTATTGTCCGAGATATTAAATGAAAAATATTATTAATTGACGAAACCTGCACACTATGTATGAGTACACTCTGCTGACTGAGTTAATGCTGGCTGATCACCAAAAAGGTCTTTATTGTGTCTATGTAAGGTCTGTGAGCAAATATACAGTGTTATTATTCGTTCTCGATGTCTAACATTTTATCCTACGCCTAGTTAAATTGACCTGTTTTGCCTCGAATGGAAAAAGTCATGGGTTGGATTCCCATTAGACATTCAACTTCGTATTTATTCTATTGACTAATTTCAGTGTACAGAAATACCTACTTTACGGTTATTCAAGTTCTTGTTACTTTTTGTTAAAAAAATTATAATATGTAAAATGAGGATTTTCGTGGTATAAATTTGATAACTGCCGCCTACTAGTCTGTGATAATGTTCAATAGACTAGAAATTGTTTTCTTCGTTTTTCTGTATACCTGTCCGCAGTATAACTCAAAAACTACTGGACCGATTGAGCTGAAGTGTAGAATTTACCTATGTGTATTTTTTTGTAAATGTGTAGAATTTAATATTAAATGACCGAACCGTTGGCCTAGTGCCTTGGTCATTGGTCTCGAGCGACAGAGGTCGTTGGTTCGAATTCGATTGGAGACAGACCACTTTGTACAAGTCCAGATCCAGGTGCGGATGTTTTATATGTGAATTATCGTATCCTTGTTTATACTACTAAACAAGACAAGTGTATGTAATATTATTATGATTAATTACTAGCTTTTTAAAATGTATATTTTCCCTTTTTCCAGTTCACTCCCTAATACTATCACTGAACATCATCGGCACAATGACCTTACTATTCGTGAGCATGGGCTTCACGCCGTTCGGTCTCTCGATCCTGTACTTCGTGCTGCTGACCCCCTTCAGCTTCGTGTGCTGGTACCGGCCGATATACAAGGCCTTTCGGAGCGACTCCTCGTTCAACTTCATGGTGTTTTTCTTCATATTCCTGTTCCAAATTATAATTACCGTTATACAGGCGGTCGGTATACCGGATGGGGGATTTTGGTAAGTACAAGTAAATTTGAAAGAATATTGGAGCGTTTCTGTCGCCGTCGCTATTTTCGTTAATAGTTGAAGCTACAATACCAGTTCATCGTTTTTATTATACAACAAGCTTCTGGTCCTAGCACAGATTTTGCATTGGTGAAATATTTAATTAAATTATTTTTAATCAGCTTATCGTGGATAATGACGGCGGTTTAAGCGCTCGAATATTCACCTATTGGTCTTGAGAGCCGTGGTAGCTTAGTTTTCTTTTTTATTTAAAAACTTTATTGCACAGAAAGTACTTAGTTGGTTGTGCACTCGCCTCACGTTCATGAGGTCGTGGGTACAACCCCACCTGTACGGTTTATAATACCACAGATGATGAAAGAAAAATCTTAAATAAAACCTGGTTGTCAGAGAAGAAATTCTAAGGCATATGTGATTGAAATCCATCAAATCGGCTTGATGGACAGGGGTTGACACAAATGATACCGAAGGGTCGAAGTGCTGCCATGTCTTCCTGGCCTCCTAATAAGATAAATTTGTCTTTATATTTAAACAACCCTGTGGGGACGCTGTGTGCAAAACCGCACAAATGCAAACTGCACTAGGTCGCACAGCCCCACTTCAGTCGTCTCCCCGCCGTCAATTAGAGCGCGTGTGCCTATGCACATCTAAGTTTGTGTGACGTAATAAACAGTAGTGACAATTCAACACGTGGTTTCCTCTTACCTCCCAACATGACGCACCTAGTCTGTATGTAAACCTTTAGTAAAAACCTCCAAAAACACGTTAACAGTTCACTGAAACGAATACGATTAATAATTTATTTAAATACGGATTAGTGATATAATTATTCATTCATAATGCTCACGCCTTGTTCCCATAGGGGTAGGCAGAGACGATGTATCGCCATTTTGCGCAATCGAATGTCCTTCGCCCACTTTTCGCCCCGTGATACCCCTTGACGTGATTTGTTTCGAACAACATCGCCGCCTTGTTGAGGTACCACGGTTAGCTAGGGAAATAATTGTCCACCTCATCAGAACTTGGTAAGGCTAATACTGTCCGGACTTCACCCAGCTCTTGGATGTCGGCACGCTTACGATCAGGCTAGCCCCTGGACACGCATCCATTGTTATCATTATTATAGAATTATCATTTTCTTTAAATTTAATTTTTATGCCATTTGTTTTCCAGCGGTCTCCTGACCAGCATCAACGCGTTCAAGACGAGCATAGCAGCCGGACTGATCACGCTGGTGGTTGCCATTGGGTTCATCGTCGCCGCCGTGGCCGATGTGCTGCTTATGGCTAAGGTAAACGTCTTAAAATCCTTTTTGCAAGAGGGACTTCAAATCCATGGGTATGATCAACTGCTGTCATTGTTCAGAATTCACTGCACAGCTCTCCGCCCTTTTATACATTACATCCTACTAATATAAATGCGAAAGATTGGATATTTGTTACTCAATCACGCTTTAACCACTGGACGGATCGTGATGAAACTTGGCAGACATATAAGTTAGGTCCTGGAATAGGACACATGATAGTTTTTATCCCGAAAAAACATCTAATTCCTACGGAAAATACATAATAATTTGTGATGTAAGTTGTCCACGCAGACGAAGTCGCGGGCAACAGCTAGTTGTCAATACAAGTGAGAACAAAAAGTAAAAATTATTACAGAATCATTAAAAAAATAAAAAATATCAAAAAGGAACAATTAAAATAGACATTGCGATAAGACTGTAGTGTGAAAGCGCGTATAAATGCATGTTACTGTGTGTATATGCGTATATGTTTAAATATGCGCTTGCTTGTAAGCTACTAGTGGTTTCTATTGAAATAGTCCACTGGTGCGGTGGGGTTCCTGGCCACCCCTAACCTTCCCGTGAGTGTCGTCAAGGCGACTAAGAAATTGCACCAGGGACGGGCAGCAGTGTTCTTTGTAAATTAAGATGATTACTGCGATCACCAATCCGCCTGTTGATTATGACAAATCCCCCAATTGACAGTCCTCCCCAACCCGTCTGGCCAGCGCGGGGAGTGTAGGCCAAATCCTCCGTCTGTCTCCGGCAGATGAGAGAGGGTGGTGCTCCTGCAGTGGAGACAAAAATAACCTGATGATGAAAAGAGGAATTCTATTGGGGAGGCTTATGTACAGCAGTGGACGTATTTAGGCTGATGGTGATGAACTGGTCCACAGGTGCACCGCATCTACCGTTCGACGGGCGCGTCGCTAGCCAAGGCGCAGGCCGAGTTCACGACGGAGATCCTGCGCAACCAGCACGTGCAGACGGCGGCGTCCAACGCGGCCGCGGCCGCGGTCAACGCGCAGATCGCGAACGCCAACCGGTACTAGACATGCCACTCCTGGTGAGTATCCATCAATATTTCTCAATAAATGACGACCGGCAGCAGCGTTCTCTTGTGTATATTAATATCATTACTGCGATCATCAATCCGCCTGCCAAGCTGATTATGGCAAATCCCCCAATCCCCTCCTGACAAAGGGAGTCGCCTCAATGCTAAGCCGTGTCCGCGGCAGCACTAACAGCATCATATGCGTTATAGCGAGTCGAGTCGACTTTGCTCCATATTGTGGTACTCGATTCGGCTACACAAATAAGATCGTAAAATTTTTAATTTCAATCTACTACTAACAACAACATGGACATTTGAGTCAGACATTTAAAAAATATTTTTTTAATGTAATTTACGTGAACACTACCAGTCCTCCGCCCTCCACTTCCTGCATCTGGTGCTTTAGTCCAAAGATCAAGAATCAGAGGACATTTTTGACGACCTCCGTGGCGGAACGGGGTAGCTCTCGGCCTGCCACGCTGGAGGTTGCGGGTTCGAATCGTATGATGAATATGAATGATTGTACCCGAGTCTTGGATGTTTATATATTTACTAGCTGTGCCCGCGGCTTCGCTCGCGTGTACTACAGAATTCGCCCCCGTTACCACTTCCGCTCCCGTTCTCTTCCCACTTCTACTTCCACTCCCACTCAGACTCGAGACTCGCAATATCCCAATCCCAACCTCAACCCCATCCCTATCTCCAAAAACTAAATTTCACTCAATCCCATACGCGCCGCGCCGCGGCCGTTGACCTCGCCCATATGATGAACATAGTCGTACGTTCGAGAAATATTGCATTTTTTTTATCAAAATTTTCGTATAAAAGACATGTTTTTTTCATGATTTTTTTCATTTCTAAATGTATACTGAGTTACTGGAAGAAATATTAACAGTGGTTTTATTATCATCCGTAATAATGGTTTCTAGAAAAATTTACTTTTTTAATATCTCAGATTTTAAGTTAGACCACCAGCAAGACAACTGAAAACTGCATCAAATTTCCTTCGGTAGTTTTTGCGTGATGCGGTACCAAACATATATACAGACAGACAAAAACTGTTTTAGCTTATATTGGCCCTATAAAGACCCTCATACAATTTTTTTTTTAATATCTCTCAGGTACAGACATAGACCACTTACAGTTTTATTATAAGTATAGATTTAAGTATGTGTATCCGCATACCGATCCGCGGCCTGTCTATACTCGTATCCACTAACAGCTCAGTTCTGCAACAGATGTTGTCCACCCACTAACACTTCAACTTTCTGACCGCCTTGTTGGCTTAGTGCCTTGGTCATTGGACTCGAGCGTCAGAGGTCGTGGGTCCGATTCAGACAAGTTTGTACATTTTATAGAAGTTGGTCCCAGCCTGGATGTCATTACTGTGAATTGTCCTATCTTTGTTTAATTTTCATAGCACAGGAGAAAATCCTAGTTTGGGATTCGACAGGTGTATGTATATATGTTACATTAATTTATTCATTGTGGATCATATCCTTCAAAGAAACCACGAGCATAGCCCTTTGGTAAGAAAATAAATGCCATTATTATATATAAAACATTTGTTATTTCAGGTGTGATAGGACTGTGTACAGCTGACAAGTGCGCATCGGAAAGTACACAATATATGGTCAATCAAGACGCGTGTAAGCTTCTTACATATAAAATATTCAGATTTATATATTTTCTCTACTTTCTCTACTTCAACTATGGTTGGCGTATTTATTATTCCTATGTGTATAATACTTCAAGACTTTGATCAAATTATATAGGATCTTGAGGAAAATATGTACTTTATATTATAATTGTGACCATGCGTAATAATCAGATTAAAGTTAATAGATCACAATTTGTGTTTTTAACTTAGCTGTATTATTTAATAGCATTTAGTTTTTTTTCGTTACAACGTGATTCCTAAAAATATAACTAATAGACGTAGGTATTCGCATTCATTCGGAAGACGAACTATCGCTTCTTATAGCGCGTTCACATGCGTGAGAATGGCGAGGCGAGTGTGTAAACAATACACTCGCCATTCGGTGTCGGTGTTTTAGCACAAGTCAAAGAAACTGATGGCAAGAATACATTTGCACTATGTAGGAAAAGCCATTCGCTAAATACTAAGCGAATGTGTGAATATCTACGGTTCACACAGCGTCAGCATTTTATACCACCCACAGCACCGTCCTTATTGTAAAACTTTATTAATATGATGATAAATTATCATAATCATGAAGTGGTACAATTATCCGGCTGTGTATGTACAAGCTGTGTATTGTCTTTACTCGTTTTGTTACAAGAGTCCAGTAGAATATTTACTGGCAAAGTCGAATGAATGTTAATACAAAAGCTAGAGAGGCCTAATGTGTTAGGCCTTGGGAGTGCCCAAGTTTAAAACGCAAACGCAACCTTGGATTTGTAATCTGACTCTACCAGAAATAAGTAACTATTTCCTGCCAGAAAATTATTATTTGTGTTCCAGCGGTTTAAAGGAATGCGACATTTATCCAAAGGCTGCCAAGAACAAAATCACTTACAGCGGATAAGATCGCCGAGATACATACAAAAAGTCAATGTTATAACTGTTTTATTGTGAGTATTGAACTGAACAAATAAAACGAGCTTTTGACGAAAAATCAGAAGTTTATACGGTTTGAAAGTCGGCTGGAGCGCAAATTCAAAGGCACAAATTGTACTTTTTGCCGGCATAGTTAAATTTCATTTCAAATAATTTACATACGAAAATAAACGAATTTGCGTCTCAAAAACGAAATAAACAATAGATGATGTTCCGAAATGGAACGCAAAGTTTACATAGTATTTCTTGCTAGTGTTGCCGAGACGTAAATAGCGTTTGATTTTGGATGACAATTGATTTGGAATGGAATATAGAATTTAGAGATGACGAAGGGTGACAGAGACAACAAGAAGCTTTGTGCGCGTGTTTGGCCCTAAGTTCACCAAAGATAAGCTAATGGATGTGTGTAATCGACCAATAGGATTTTGCTATTTTCTTAGCTCCGCTCCGCTTAGCTGCAATACCGACCTCTTATTGGTCGATATACATATCTCGTTCTTTGTTAAACTCCGGACCCTAATACTGCACGTTACTACATATACGTTAAATTGCTATGGATAAATTTTTGTTATAGCGACATGAAAAATGTTTACGGCCAAATGTCGTACGGCTGTGTAACATTCGTATTTTAACAATAATTATTACACTTATTTGTGTTTGGAGATAATATTGATGTTTGTTGGCCAGTACAAGGTGGATCTACATCGAATTCATATATAAACCGGCTTGTAATTTATGATAACGCTTATTTTTTTTACTTTTAAAAACTATTTTAGATTCCCATGGGTGAAATAAACCAATTGAATCGATAAAAAATTATTTGAAAAGTATCCGATTATAATCATAACATAATCGTTAAGTAATACGATTAGGATGCAGTTGTGACTTAATTTCTACTGAGTTTCTTCCGAAGCGGAGTCGAACGGAGGCGTGTGATCCGATCTAATAGAATTTCGTTATTTTCCTATCTTTAATCCAGACGTTATGCCCTTAAAGTTAGCGCCTTTAGTGGCATAACATCTGGTTTCTACAATAACCACTTTGAAATGGGGCTAAACAGAGTTAGATTTTTTTCCATTCTAAATACAAAATTTCAGGAAGTGTACATTCTGCAAACAAATATACATAGTTTTGAAAGTGTACATTCTGTGAAATCCAAGCCTATAGGTGTTGCCGTTTTGGGAAGTGGTTATTGTAGGAACCAGTCGTTGCGGGAAAGACGTCCATGAAGACTCCGCTTAGCTCTGTTTCGTGGCAACGCACCCTGATCATGAAGTTTCAATCGACGAAATTTCTATTGCTTTCACATGCAAGTGTTAAAGATCAATTTTCCCAACCTTGTCTGGCATTTTTAAATTATTAAGTATTCTTAGTTTACTTCGAGCATTTTATTACAATTATGATATTTAACTATTAACTAAGGTTTGCCAATATTGATGAGTTATTGATTAGTTGGCCGCAAGTTATATAATTGTTGTTTTAGAAAAATCATGAGCTTACAGACGCTTTAAAACTCTACCTACATTTGTAATTTCATTTTATTTTGTTAAAATATATATATAAAAAATATCTGGATGTTGCAAATAATGTTGAAAAATAAACAGGGTATAACAAATTAACTGTAGTAACCGGTTATATTCAGTAATGAATTCTGAACGACTTTTAAAGGAAAATGATAATAATTTTCATACAAACCTGCTTGATTCATCATGTAATTTTTTCCGAATTTATCAAATGTTTCTAGTCTGTATTTGATACTGAGTGACCTTGTAGCTGGTTACTACAGGTGTTTTAATACGTCCTGTATGCTTCGTAGGAGGGTGAACACAATAATAATTAATTAGTAATTTTACATTTAGCTAATATTGCAATTTTTTCGATGTTAACATTCCAAAAATTAATAAAACAAAATATAAATAAATATATTTATTTCCTTCGTGTCTATTATTGTGTGGTAGATGGAAGAAAATTGAGTAATAATGAATTTTCATAAACAATAATTAGTAGCATTTATTCAGTGTTTTGTATGAAAACATAATAATAAATAAATGTTTGTATTTGGACCATTTACTTAATTAGTCATTTACTGGTCATTCGTCCAAATGTGTGATTCCCTCTTGCCCTTGTGCTGACATTATATAGATATATATAACGTTACTGGACTGCTAAGGCCCGGTGTCCATCAAAGTAGAGCGTAACTTCAAGAATTCTATGATTGATGAATCCTAATACTTCAATTGGTAAACCAGTTTGGCACCTTTTTGGTATTTATTAAAATTTCCCTTTTTTATACTTACCGATTTAATTTTGTATCAGGGCAAAATACGTTTTCATTCTTTTTTAGCTCTGAAATCGGATGATTTTAATGAAGAGAATGACGCAAATTATGCTTCGGAGATACTGATTACATTGCTCGCGATGTATCTCATTTTTGCACCATGCTACGACGCCACCCGCATTACACTAAATACGGCTGTCCATCCTATCGTTTCTCCACCCGCTAATCATCATCAAACTATTGATATCCACAGTTGGGCACAGTCCTGCCCACAGCGATATCATTATATTTTATCTTATCCCCACGGTAGTTTCGCATTACTAATATTAAAAGTTTGCTGTTGAGTCACTCAACATACTGATTTCCCAAAGCAAACCATTAGCCTATGTCCGTCTCCTAGACAGGATATGTGTATCCAAAATCCATTCAGCAATAACGATATTGTTGGTAGTCCAGTAACGTACTTATTATATCTTTTAATGAAATCTAACCACTAGATGCACAAGAATTCAATTTTAGTGTCTTTATAACGTTGTATAAAAATAGTATAAGTAAATAAACATATAAGCATACCTATTTAACTAGTCACTCGACTAAACAGCTTTGGAAACTGACAAAAAGTATTGCTTACAAATGAATAGTTGTATCCCATTGTAGATAATCATAACATTACAAGGATTATACATTAGTGATTAGACAGTGCAAGCTGTGACAATAAAAAAATATTGTAGTTTGTTAATCAACTGATATCCTTTCTAGTAATTTTGACCCACTGTCACATAATCGACTAACTTGCGATTCCACACATAAAGCCAGCCACTGCGGGCGTTTTATGGGGTACCTCACACTGACGCGGGCATGCACGGCCTGCGATACAATTTTGTATGGATCCTAGGAGTCCTAGGCCGCGATTTACCCACAGGCGGCCACTATGGCAACTTAAAACAATTATTAAACAAAAAGTCATTATTAATCTGTCAGGGTAAAAAAGTTGGGCGCTGAGTATACCATATATTGTTGTTTACTGAGCGCATTGATTTGTACGAACTTTAAAAAATAATACTTAAAGTTATAGAAAAAATAAAAAGGATTTGGCTTGGGGATTATGAAGGGGAAAGGGGCTACCCCCATCTAACACAAAGATATTGTGCTTGTCTCATTTATCTACGTTTAGCGTTAGCGTAGTAGCAGAGAACAACGTGGCGGATTTAACGCCATATAATTAATAATCAGTAAAGTGTTAAATAACGTTCAAAAGCGGAAGCGCGAGCATCCGACTATCTGCTGGATATTATTCCTGCATGGAATGTTGAACTTTATTTTAGACTTTTAATGACGATAATTGTCAGCGACTTGTGCAAAAAACCCTCAAACCATCGTTGGTTTTTAAACTAATAATAAAAATGTTTAATTCTACGGCAAATTGTTTATTTTTTTTATAAATTGCTGTCGCTTATGAATTAAATGGCTAAGGTTATCTACAATGGGTTACCGAGCTACAATATTAATCTAATTTCAGTGTCCATTCTGTGTGTAGGCCACTCAGTTTATGTGGGTATGTATCTGGGCCTAGCGTTATGTAAATTTAAATTATTATCAGACCGTCCTACCCATATGAATGGGAAGTGAAGGCGTGTAGATTATTCTAAATGTTTAAAATGTTTTGTAAGGAGTAAGTCATGTTATAAACTTATGATTAATAAATTAATAATAAATATAGTTTCAGACGAATGTTGTTTTCTTTCCTTTTTAAGTTATGTTAAAACGGATACCGGGATTTTAGTTTGTCTGTCCGCTGCAAAACTACTTGACCGTTTGAACTGAAAATGTTAAATTGCCTAGCATTGCTGGAAAACTACAAAAAAAATTGTTTTAGGACTCTCAGCGAAGATATTTTGTTCGTCTGTCTGTTCAGCTGATAGATCGTAAGACTGAGCTGAAATTTGGAACAATTTTTTTATAATAAGACTAGCTACGCCCGCGGCTCCGCTCGCGTGAACTACAGAATCAGCTCCCATTCCCGCTTCCGCTTCGGCCCCCGCTCCCCCCCCCCCCCCCCACGCTCCGGCCCCGGTCCCGCACCCGCCTCCGCTTCCGCCGCCACCGCCTCCGCTTCCACTCCCAGTCATACTCAAAATCTCGCTCCCGCTCCCACTCCCCTTTTCCCACGCCCACTCCCACTACCAGCTCCAAATGTAGTTAAAACTCATCGCAATCTGAATAGTGCGGAAATATGTGCAATATATTGCATACTAATGTATAAAAAACAAACTCACAGACAAACAGATAAAAATACCAAAAATGATTGAAATGTGTTCTATTACTTATCCTTAGACCCCTCAATTTTTTTTTGTTGCAAATATCTTCAATGTACAGACACGCGATGTTTACGATTTTATTTATTAGATGTTGCAAAAAAATTACGGAACTCTTGAAAATATTGTATGTAAAGCAACAACTGCGGACTTATTAAAAAAATCTCCCATTCTCTACAAGTAAAGATACACTTATTGTAGTTCTGCATTAACTTTATTTACAGTTAATAAAACATGTTATATGTAGAAAAAATGATTAAGAACTAAACACACATTTGACCAATTGATCTTATTATAAAATCATTTATTTTCATACTTATAATCTAACTTAATTTAGAATATCGAATACCTTTTAGTTACCTTGGCTGGGTAAAAACTGGCTGATAAACTGTTCAACAAAATGGTGTGTAGCTCTTGTTGGTATGTTTGGTAGCTTCTACGCGTTTTACACCTTAAATATGGTCCGTGATTTTTTCGTCAATTGGAATTATCTAAATGTGTTTATCAGTTTATTAACAGAACATTATTAAAATTGTAATTAGTAAACTCTACGATCTAGAGTAACATAATAATGTATAAGCTACATTCACAGTGCAAACACTATGACGATCTTAAGATGCATATACCACGCAACAAACTGTCACGCTTAGTCGCCACCAGAAACTGAAGAAGGGGTCCCGATGCACTAATGCATTTGGACTACATGCAAACTGCATTTTGCTGCTGGATTGCGGTCTGTATACACTCTAATGCAGCCATTACACATCTGTCTACAGTTTCCGTTTCCAATTATGTAACAAATATATGATAACCAGAAGATGAACAAGTTTGAAGCGGGCGGGAAGTGGACGCCTATGTCCAACATGCTGAAAACGAATGATAACCTCAAGATGTGTCCGATATTCAATAGTTTCAGTAGAACATATATTACTAAGTCTGCGGTGCGTTGGCGTGGGCGTGGGCTCCGAGGCGGCTGGGGTCCTGGCTCGGGTAGTGCAGCCCCACCGGGCCTGGCGGAGGCATGCCGGGGGGCATCGCGGGCGGCATGCCCGGTGGGGGCATCGGCGGGGGGACCATGCCGGGGGGGCCCCACGGACCCCACCCCGGGCCCCCGTAGTGGTGCAGGTTGAAGAAGTCGTTCGGCCGGTTCGGCGGCGGCGGCATCTGTGTGAATGGTTTGTGAGAGTTATTGAAATGATGCTTGTTACGGTAACAATACCACCTCGTTAGCTTAATGGCCATAGATTTGAGGGCCTGCGGTCGTGGGTTATTCAGTTAATAATATTCCTATACCGATTGTTTCCAGTTTGGATTAGTAAAATTATTAACCATATAAAAAGGTAAGACGTTCAATTTGTGATAAAATCGAAATGTCCAACTCACAATGAAACACCAGCACATCTTTAAAACCGACTACTTATACTTACTTGTGGCGGGAACGGATGCAAGAACGCTGGCGGCGGCGGCGGCAACGTGCCTGGGAGCCCTGGCACCGGCTCCAGTACAGGCACTACTTCCGTCTTCTCAGTCGCACCTTGGCGACCTACAACACAGGTAAAAAGGAAATTACTCAAACAAATTCTGGAGTCAAAATATAGTGAACCCAGTGTAATGATTTTGTTTTATCAATTTGCAACAAGAGTATAGTTCCCGGCGTAGAATACGACCACCCCAATCTTCCCGTGGGTGTCGTCAACGCGACTAAGGTATTGCACCAGTGACGGTCAGCAGCGTTCTACTGTGTTACAATAAGATCATTACTGCGTTCCGTTTGTCAAGCGTGGTGATTATGGCAAATTCGCCGATGGACATTCCACCAAAATTGGCATTCTGTTGGGGAGGCTTATGTTCAGCATTGGACGAGTATTTCGGCTGAAGATGATGATGATGAACCAAAGTATGTTTAGTGTCAACTCAGTATATAATTATTTATAACAGTACTAAGTTTATCAAAGTCAGTTTTGGTAATTATATTTATACATCCATCCTTTGGTTTGCATTATAATTTTTAGTAACATACAAGAAAATATTATGAAACGTTCAAATTAGGTACATGTTAAATAAAATTACAATAAATGTTTAATAGTCAATGTCGTGACAAGTTAAACACGTTCTTGGTTCGTTTATTGCTATTACGTATAGGCGCGCACTGCCGACGAACAAGTTAAAAATTCATTAGATTGTGTTCATATTCAGTTATTTCAAATGGCATTTCACACATCACTATCATTATTTTTTTTTGCGTGAATTTAGGTGGGATGTTATTATATTTATATTTTATATTTATTTATTTCATTAGAAAAAGTTACATAAAAATTCGGAGGCAGGTGTCTCCTTTTAGGCTCGCAGAGCCTGTGTTAGGAGGCACCGCTCTTCTTTACAAATATTGTTTCGTATTGTAAATATAAATATAGCATCGTTTCTTCTTATATTAACAGGTAATACTTATTTCTACATATTATATATATTATATTATAATGGAGTGAAAACTTAGAAATTTAACAAAAATAACTGAATCAAATCTCGCGTGTACAGTATGTGTGTGCGTGTATGTGTGGGGTGTGTGTGTGTGTGTGTGTGTGTGTGTGTGTGTGTGTGTGTGCGTGTGGGTGCGTGTGTGTGGGTGAGTGGTGGGGTGTGTGTGTTTATGTATGAGAGTAAATGTGTGTGTATTTTATTAAGGTGGTGAAACCATACCAGCAGTGCAATACCAACTCGCCAATTTAAATTGTACTATGAAAACTAGAATTTATAGTGTATATATTATGTAGCCTTATAAAGCATAGTTATGGTAGTTAGCCTACGATTTAATTTAATATCTTGGCATCAGTGACTGCAGGAACAGCCACTGCTAACTCCTTATAATTTATACATTTTATTACCACTTACATTCTCTATTTCATGGTCCTGTTAAAGTTGTTATTATTTTATTAGACAATTAGTACTTTAATTAGATTAATTATTCATTGCATATAAACCACATGAACATAGGTAATATTAAAAAAAAGTGAAGTGATCTCTTCAAGGACAATAACAAAGTCAGGCAAGGCAATAGTAACGCAGGTAAACTAATTTTGATTTACAAACACATTAAACAAAGCACATTTGCTGGGGAGGCTTATTTCTAGATCTATAAGGCACATCTTATTTAAAATAGTAGTAATGTTTACATGTGTACATGCTACAATTGCTAATTTATTACTCACAACTCAAGTACTGGCTGTAGAAACTTGAAATTTTGCAAAGAGGTTTCATAAATAATGTAGTCAGAATTTAATATTGTAGTAAAAATTACATCCTTATTTTCTTCAGAGCTTCTTATGTGCTCTATGGTTCCTGGTTTAGAATAGGGCCATCGCAAACCTCCTGTGGTAGACCTTGCACCAGGGATGGACAGCAACAGCCTGTGTATATTAAGATCATTACTGCGATCACCAATCTGCCTGGAAAGTATTGTGTTTATGGTATAAATTCCCAAATGGACAGTCCACCAAAAGTGGCATTCTATTAGGGAGGCTTATGTTCAGCAGTGTACGTATTTTGGCTGATGATGATGATGATTCTTATTTTCATATGGGGTTGAAATTCTACGCGAAAGTGCGTGTAACAGGTAGTGATCCATAAACTTTTACCCTGGGATTTGCCCCACTTGATGGTGAGTCTTTTGCCACCTATCACCAGCCTGTTGAATGTCTTCTCAGAAGCATGCTCTGCTGCAGTCCTATTGGTGTACTGCACGAAAGCACACTGCGCCCTCGGCACTAATGTCAGAGACCTGTGAAGTACATTATATAGGTCTTTTACAGACTAATCTTAACTTATGAAGAGTTGCGAAATACTGAAAAATCGATGAGTGAATTTTTTCTAAAATAACTTTTGTTTTAAGCATTGTGAAATATCATAACATGTTGTCTTGAACTTTAATAGGTGTCAAAGTCTTTATTTGTAATGATTTTTACTGTATGCTACGGATTTAATTTGTGATTAATATATTTTTTATCATTATTATTGCTTACAGTGCCGAATTGGACTTACCTGTAACACTGTATTTAAATATTAATAAAGATATAGCTGCTGCAGACTATTAAAGCATCATCCTAAGTACCTAGCTTCTAACTCTTTTGTTGTCCCAATGCTGGGCAGAGACCCCGCTTAGCTTTTATAAACATCCAGTCAAGAGACTCTTTTCGCTACCGTTTTAGGAATAATTTCAAGTCAAAGTCTTACCTGATCTCTCCGTACTGGTAGAAGTGTCCTTTGAGTTCATCTTCAGTGATATTGTCTGGCAGATTTCCAACATACAGTGTTGTGACAGTCCTGTCTTCAGGAGGCGGTAAGGCTGGCATGGCGGCGGCACGGCGCATCAGCTTGTCTGCCACTGGGTCATTCACACCATAATATCTGCACAGAAAATAAACAATCTTTCATATATATTTGACATAATTACAACATTGATGAAGAATGCAGATAAAAGGTTTACTATAGCAAAAGTAGTTATTTTTCAGGAATGGTCTTGAATTTAAGAAAACTTACAATGGTAAGTACTTAAATCGACAGAATAAGTGAATGAATGTTGGAGTTTGTGCAAAGGTGGGAATTGAGTAAAAATTGGGTTTCAATGCAAAATTACTTATTTTAGTAGTTTTACATACTACATTTCATAAGGAGTTACTTCTTCAGATTATAGAATCCATGAAATTTATGGGAAATTATAAAAGAACTAAAGAATAATGCCATTCATCAGGAAAAGCTTTTTAAATTCAGCAGTACCGGCCTCATGTAATGGAATCTCATAGCTCTAAACAATCCACACATGGGAGGTCGTTGCAAGCTACTGATATGATCAGTGAAGATGACTTTAAAGACAAGACCTTACAGACAATTGTCATCGAGACCGAGTCTATGATTAAACCTTGGACTTATAAAGCTATCAATCACATTGATGATGTGCCAGTAACATCTAACAGTTTTTTAATTCCAAAGACAGACAAATTTGGAATTGAGACTGCTCATCAAAACTAAAAGCCCTAGAGGACAACTGTTTCTAAACATTCTGCATATGTTATACTACATATTTTCATAGTCTGCAACTCAGGGGTATAGGATTCACACCTACTGTTTTATATAAATATAGAATTATTGCACTAAGGTGAAGTGTCTTATGTACCACATACCTGTCTCTGATGTTCTGATCAGCTAATGGATCGTCAGGATCAGTTGGTTTCTCGTGTCGGTATGGACACTCTTCACCTCGCCTACACTCCCCTTTCACCCAGAATGAACAAACATGTGGTCTGTTCCTCTTATAATAAGGAGCAGTTCTTGCTAGACGTAGCAACAGGTCAGAAGCTCCTTTAGATTTCAGTGCAGCGTTGCTCGGTTGAGTCGAATCTAATTTTGACATCTGACTATCAAGATTCTGGATGTAGTACTCCTTATTTACCTCATTGCGAGGCAAGTCGTCTTGTATTTTGAGAGCTGCATCTCTTACTTGTATAGGCAGCCCATATTCTAAATCTAATAAGCATGTTTGACAAACATTCTTTAGTTTTGAACATGTTTGGCATATCTCAGTTTTCTTGAAGCGCATTCTTGCGCCTGGACACCATCGAAATACTGTGAATGGACGCGCACATATTTTACACTCCTTTCCATATTTTTCCTTGGTCTGAAATTAAACAATACATTGAACTACAGTCACAACCTAAGGAGGATATGAATAATTTAATGATAAAAAAACATTACCATACGAATGTAGGGGTTATCTCCAAGACATGTCTGACACAAAATAGGGAAGTCCTGAAAACAATAACGACTTGTTACAAGCATAAAGTAACTTACAAAAAAAAGCAATCCAAAGCAAACAACTTACGGAGTCCTCCCAATTCTGTCGATTGTACGTGTTTGTAGATTTTGACACAGCCATAGCTAATGATTAAAACTCTTATTCACTCTAAGCAGTACGACAACTTATGTTAATTAAACACATGAATGCTTCTTTTTTCTGTAATTATTGCAAAATAGAGAATAGAACACGACGCGTCACAAGGATGACATTGACAGCAGGCCGGAAATTTGTGTTGCCATGTCCTACTCTAAAAGATTTCATTCATTCAATTCATAACTTTTAAATCACAAGGATCATTTTTAGTTCGTATGGATAGTTGTAGTATGGATAGTAACATGAGTGTCTCCTATCAAATGTGAATTTTTAAAAATGAACACTAAATATATTTATTAAATTTTATTATGTACTAAGTATATTATTTTAATACGTTATTGTGACCAAATGTTTCTGATTCACCACACCCGATTCGATAGGTAGCGAGTGAATTATTATTCAGGCTGTGCGCTTGTGGAACTACTGGCTACAAAATTCCTGTCAATTTTTAAATGTTTTCACTATGATTTGTAATGTTATATGTGTAAACCACATGTGATACGTGTGTCAACATTTTATTTAAACATTATTTATTATTGCCACTTCGGCACTTGACTCCCAGCTGCTTTACTGACTTCCCACTAGAAGTCCTCTAGTACGATGACCATTTTCTGGCGTATCTTTACCCTAATCCCTGCAGTTCCAAACCGACAAAATCTTAATTAGTGCTCGTTTAAAAAATATATACTGTAATCAATAATAATAATAATAATAATAATAATAAAAAGAAACAGATAAATGTTTTGTTCCTCTTATTCCTACGACAATAGCAAACTACCAAATAGATATCAATTTTTCATGCTCCTTAGAAGCTTTAACTCTGTTTGGTTATCTATTGACGTGGTTATAGCTTATGGATTAATGTGATACTAGGTAAGCAATTTTTTTTATAAGTTAATTAATTTATTAATGTATGTTCTACTAAACAGTAACTATCCTTAACGAAGGGGACAATTTCCACAACTGGCGACACTCGCGGAAGTGACGTTTAGTTGCCTCATTTTAAATTTAAGTATTTATAAAAACTTATTTCAAGGCGTAAGTTGTACACTATACAGTACAGTCTTATGCATAGCAAATTTTTCTACATAACATATTAGTATTAGATAGCGTCGTATTATAGTGCATTCTATTCATAACATTACTGTTCATTTAAATTATATTTATAATACATATAAAGATATTTACACCATTTGATCAATAATATTTCTACTGATGGTACGGAAACCGTTAATTTTTAATTAATTTTATGGTCTTGCTCCTACGGCTCTTTTCTATTTGTTTTGTACCATGATATTTGATGATACAGCCATTAGCCAGAGTGTTATCAATCGAGGTATCTAAAACTATTTTAAAGACCTACTGAAAAGTCGCTTCCATCCTTCTTCCATCATCCATCATATCCCATGTCCATTGTTGGACATAGAAGTTCACAGATGTATTCAGTTTTAATAACCATATATATTTCATTCCAGATTAATAGTCCTATGAAAACCAACGCTATTTACGTCTCGGTAACATATACATGAAAGGGTCACCAGCAGCAAAAATAGGTTTGTATTACCAAGTAAACTTTGCGGTCCACTTAGGAACACCATCTATTGTGTATTTTGTTTTCGAGACGCAAATGCGTTTGTTTTCATAGGACTATTAATCTGGAATGAAATATACATGTAATTAGTAAATACCTAAATTTAAATGTGCATTAAACTATTTTTGAGACCACAGAACAGGTAGGTGTTAGGAATACATCACATGTATTTTTCATTCAGATGGAAACCTCTGGGGGAAGCAATCTCCATTTATTGCATATAATAACATATTGAAGTGTCCATGTGGGAACCATCTTTCCATAATTAACTTTTTTTAAACTCAACATTCACGACATGGATTAAACTGAAAAAGGATACTTATTTGAAAAAAAATATATTTAAATCTCTTTCAGGTAGGATTTTAGTACCACATATCATTTGGTAGCAATCAGTATCATCTATTATTATTTATTTATAAAAATAATAAGTATATTAGAGAAAAGTATATGTATTACATATTATTACATTATAGAATATTGGCAAGGTAAATTAATGATTGGCTCCTAAATTGGCTGGTGGATCCGGGGCTTGAGCTGGAGGCACCTGGCCTGCACCCTGGGCTTGAGCTGGAGGCACATGGCCCTGGTCCGCTCCCTGTACTTGTCCTTGCACTGGTGCAGCTTGTCCTTGGCCTTGTGGAGGTACTTGCTGAGCAAATCCTTGAGATTGTCCTTGAGCAACTGCAGGCTGTGCATGTTGCCCTAGAGGAGCTTCACCTTGGTTAAGGTTCTGAGATGGTTGCTTCGGTAACTGTCCTTGACCTCCAAATTGAGCTTGAGGAACTTGTTGTGCCTGGAAGTGATTTTGAGGCTGTTGTCCCTGGAACTGACCTTGAGGTGGTTGTTGTTGTCCCTGGAAGTTCCCTTGGGGCGGTTGTTGTTGTCCCTGGAAGTTCCCTTGGGGTGGTTGTTGTTGTCCCTGGAACTGACCTTGAGGAGGGTAACCTTGGTATCCTTGGTTAGGCATTTGCTGATATGCCTGAGGTGATATTTGGCCTTGCTGGTAACCTTGATGAGGCATCTGCTGACCTTGTGGCATTTGACCCTGAGGATAGTACTGTGGCTGACCTTGTTGAAGCCTTGCCTGTTGTTCTTGTAATGCTTTTAATTGTTGGTACTGCTGGAGTTTGTGCTGAGACCCTGGGATTGGGCGGCCCTGAGCATCAATCAAGCCATGTTCCTGCAGATAACGGATTTCTTCAAGTCTCCTTCTTTCAAATTCTTCATATTCTGTTGGGGTGTATATCTGGTTTTCATCAATTGATTTCCAACCCTCGTCATTGTTAAAACCAGCCTTTTGTGTCTCCATCATAAATTCACGAAGGTCAATCAACCCATCACGGTTGCGATCATTTTCTTTGAATACATGTTCCCGCATTCGTTCCATTTCCTCAGCTCTTTCATGAAGGTCAGTGTTGGGACCATTAGGGCCATATATCTTGTCTAATTCCTTGATAAATAAAGCCTTTACCTCATCCGCATCCCACACACCATTGCCATCAACATCATGCATCATGAAGAAAGTTTTAGGGTCAAACTGTTGGTCCATATGATCCTGCTTCTCCCATACCTCCTCTAATTGTGGTTTAGACCCAGGATGGTGGACAGGCTGATGAGGTTTCTTAATATTTTGCTTCTCTTTCTCTAAAAATTCTTTTTTCTGATTTTCATCCATCTTCTCCGTCTTTTGGTGTTTCTCAAATTCCTTCTCCATTTCATATTCTTTGAATTGTTGTTTTCTTTGTTTATCAGCAGCTTCTAAATCAGCAGTTGTTTTCTTAATCAGCTTCTTCAGATCTTCAATCTCAAAGGTATGTGGATTTGCATGGTCTAAATGCTCATTTGAAACTTTGTTTACATCAGTTTCTACTAGATTCATTTCATATTGCTTAGTAGCTAGATGTCTAAGACGCTCCAACTCCCGTCGTTTAATTTCGTCCAATTTTGTCCTTACGTTGTGGTTGACAAAATCTAATTGTTCCGCTACTTTACCAGATCTGACGTCATCTTCATCAGCTTTCTCCAGACGCTCCCGAAACTCAGGGTCACTCTCCAATGTTTGTACCACTTCCTTCAAGTACCTGTGATATTCCATATAGTCCTCCAAATCATCCTTAACATCACTATCTTGATCCTTGGACTTGTCTGGAGTGACGGGCGGTGCGAAGGAACAGTGCAGTATCACCAGAAGACAAAACAAACTTGGTAAGAGCCTCATTGTCATTACACTGTATTTCTAGTTTGATTAGTGGCTAGATTTCCTCTTCGTGATAAAATACAAGGAAATCTTACGTGTTTTGCGTGATGTTGACGCAATGGTGACGCTGTCGTGGTGGTCAAGCAAGCGGTCAACACCACAAATTAGACAGAGTAAAGAGTATGTCCAAGTCAACACATCGTTGTTTTTTCTTTTTTAGAAATGATTTTAGTTGTTCGATAGGTAAGAAAGAAATAGAGATACAATTTGCATAAGGCTATTTCTTGGTGTTTACAATGTTGT
The DNA here is from genome assembly GCA_947086405.1 of Esperia sulphurella. Lineage (NCBI taxonomy): Eukaryota > Metazoa > Arthropoda > Insecta > Lepidoptera > Oecophoridae > Esperia > Esperia sulphurella. The sequence goes on from OX352272.1 coordinate 4,958,218, forward strand.
GCAGAGATCTTGATGAAAAACAGCTTGCTAAATAACTGTCACATTGACATTTGTTATAAATATTCTGGATAAAAGCCTAATAGCAAAGGCCATATTAAAAAAACTATACACACCATTTTTAGAAATAATGTGTTTTACGGCTCTGGATGTTAGACTCACCATTTTTTTTGTGTTTTACGGCTCTGGTATACTCGCCATTCATTGAAATGTTGCCAACTTAGTGGATTTTCTACTAAAATTTGTGGTTTGGACCTCCCCCCTCAATTTTAGTGGAGAAATATTGCATTTAGTGGCTGGTGGTTTTTTCTAGTGGTTTAGTGTAATTCAGTTTCATTTAGTAGGGATACGCAAAAAATAAAAGTATCAATACTGTACTCGATACCAGTATCGTACTACTCAGTATCGAGTACTTTTTTCATCACCTTTGAAGACGTGTCTCAAAATTAATAATTAAAAGTATTATATAATAATAATAATTTATTTCAGACAAAGTCCATAATTTGTTAGTAATACATTGACCTAATAGTAGAAGTAAATATGATTATTTTTAAACCCCTAATCTTTATCACTGCAATCAGACCATAATCAAACATATAAAGTAATTTGTCTCCATAAACTACATCTTATTTTATTAAGATAGGGATTTCCGTTAAATCTATCTATCTTGACCGAGAGGGTCGTTTTGTATCAGCAAAGCAGGAGAGAAGAGAAGGATAATGAGATCACACTCTATACGTATGCGATACGGTTTGCCGCATTTACACATGCGTACGGAGCTAGCGCTGGCGTATTCTCATCCCTAGCGCGAGGTTATTCGCAAAACAAAGTAGATCTAGTATCGCTACACTAAAAAGTATCGAGTATGTGACGAAGTATCGATACCTAGTAAAGTATCGTAACAAAAGTATCGAGTACGAAAATACTTGGTATCGAAACAAAGTATCGATACTACTCAGGTATCGATACTTTTTGCGAATCCCTATCAGTTAGTAATAAGGCAGTCACTTAACTAACACTAAGCCACTTAAACGTTTCGAAATTTAGTTTTTCTTCATTTTAAGAGTAATTATTCACTTTTACTGTATAGGCAACAAACATTAGGATGATAGACCCGCTGCAAAAAAAAAATTGCTGACAAAAATAATTCATTTGAATTAGATTTACTATAGAAAAAAATGACGATTAATTGTAATGTTTGTGACTTGTTACTTGATGAATGTTGATTTACTGATTAGTGACATAGAAGTTTAATCTGGTGGATAGTTGAACTGTTGGCAACACTGTCCATCATTTGAATGAATTCAAATTCGTTCATCAAATTAAGTAATTTCCATTCATTTCATTCATAATCTATATATTTGTGTTTGTGAAAAATGTGAAAGAAAAAGGCACTGCAGTTTGGTTATTGACTGCGTGTAATTAATTTTAAAAGTTAGAATCAATTACTTGTCATAATTTCTATTATAGTAATAAGTGCAACTATGTCGATAACAACATTAGTAAGAACTTTTCTCTTCTCATTTCTCCACTACATATTCTTACCGGTACTAGTAACCACAATTACGTTTTGTTTTGTTTCAGTATTATTTACAACTTAAAAAGGAGAATGCGCACGAAGATTCGATCTGGTGTTGTGGCTGGAGTAGGATAAGCAATGAGAAACCTAAAGACGACGAAAATACAGAGAATAATGATCCTACAGAGTAAGTATACGCTTTTCATCCTCTGTTCTGAATCGCCGATGCCTGTTGAAGTCCACAGCTGGATAGTAGAAAATAGACCTTACAATAAACGTTTCGCATGTTTATGAAGTATTATTAATTTTCTTCAAGATATTTTATTTACCATGATTTTAGAGACATGAACCATAACGAAGAAAGTTCTGAGAATTTCATTATTACTGGAGGGCTTGACGACCTGATTAAAGTGTGGCAACTGGACAACGGGAAGCTGGAGATGAAGCATCAGCTTGAAGGGCATTCCCTTGGGGTCATTTCAGTGGCAGTCAGTCCTGATGGGAAAAGTAAGTTGTTAAATTTTGTAGCACATCACTTTATTAATTCGTAGTAGTTGTATATGACTACTCACAGATTATACAGATGTTTTCAAATGTGTTCTTTGTACCAAGCAAACTTTAAATTACCTTAATAAATAAATTGAATATGTTACAGCTTTAGCTAGCAGCTCGCAAGACTCCTCCCTGATTCTATGGGATATTGCATCTGGAGACAAACTCAAAACAATGGAAACAGGTGCCACAGATGTCTGGACACTTGACTTTTCCCCTGATGGAAAACATGTAATCTCGGGCAGTAATGCAGGAAAAGTGCTGATATTCTCTGTTGAAAGTGGGAAACAGGAACAAACTTTGGACACTAGAGGGAAATTTCAATTGAGTGTTGCTTATGTATGTATTAAGTTTTTAAATCAACAAGCATTAAATTGGCTTTTATGCTGTCTTTTAAAACACTATAAGAATAGAGGTTAGATGAGGCATGATGTCATCTTCTGTGTTTTGGTTCACTTCATATTGATATTGGGACAAATAGCCACTAAACTCCAAGTTCACACTTCAGATGCGCCTTCTTTGATATGCTGGTTTCCTAATGATATATTTTCAATTTCAAAGCCTTTATTTGCTGTTCCAGGTTACAAAATAAAATAAAACTTAAAATTTAGTACTACACATCGGTCTCCTGGGTCAATGTGTCCTTTGACACATAGGCGGAGGTCCAGCGTCTTCCATTCTTCCCTTTGCTTGGCCAATTTTGTCCAAAGGGGGCCTACCGCTTGTTTAATATCATCTGTCTACCTTTTACATTGGTGTCCTCTTTTTCTTTTTGTGTTAAGACGTGGTGTCGACTCTGTTATGTTTTTGGTCAATTTTTCTGCCTTCTCTCTCATCATGTGTCCTGTCCATTTCCATTTCAGTTGTTTGCATTTTATTTCTACATCTTCAATTTCTGTGATATCTTTGGCTCTCTTCCTATCACATATTGACTACCCTAAGAAGCTCCTCTCCATTCCTCTCTGGCATGTGACTAGTCTTTGATAATTTTTTCGGGTTAATCCCCAAGTTGGGCTCCCATATGTTAGAATTGGAAGAATGCAGATATTAAAAAGGTTTCGTTTTATTGCAATGTTGTACTTTTTGTTTTTCATTATGTCCTTTAGAGACCAGAATCTCTTCCAATATTATTTTACATATTCGATGTCCTCCCCGTCTATTTTATGATTGTTTATGTTCTGTTTGTCGTGACCTTGGTTTTAATTTTGTTCATAGTTAGGCCAACCTCCCTGCTTTTTTCAGCAAGATCTTGTAACATGTTTCGCAGTGTTGCTGGGTTGTCACATATCAGTACCAGGTCATCAGCAAATCTAAGGTGATTAAGTTTATACCCGTTGATGTTGATGTGAATATTTTCCCATTCCAATTCTCTGAATATTTCTTCTAGCACTGATGAGAACAGTTTAGGTGAGAGAGAATCACCTTGCCTTACCTTTCTAATTGAAAAAGCTTCACCCAAAGTTTCCAGTTTTATATGTGCTGTCATTATATGTTATTGGAGTCCACATTTCTAATGATTCTTATGTACTTTTTTTCTATTTTTTGGTTTTTAAGCGCTTTCCAAATGAATTGGTGTTTCAAATAATCAAAAGCTTTGTTGTAATCCACAAAAGCAATATACAGTGGGCACTCTTATTCTTGGCATTTTTCAATAAGCTGTTTTAGCATGTGCATATGGTCTAAGGTGGAGTGTCCTGATCTGAAACCCACTTGCTCCTTGGGTTGTTCTTCGTCTAGTTTTTTTACTTATACGTTCCAGTAGTATCTTGGAGAACACTTTGTACACATTAGACATAAGGCTAATAGGGCGATAATTACCTACTTCATTTCTATCCCCTTTTTTATGGATGAGGATTATATTGCTTATTGTCCACTGTATAGGAATACATTCTGTCTCTAGAATTCTATTGTATGTTGGTCAGTTTTGTTAAGTTTTCTGGTAGTGTTAGTTTCATAATCTCATTAGTTATGTTGTCAGATCCGGGGGCTTTATCATCTTTTTGTGAATTTATCGCATGGGTAACTTCGCTTTCCAAGATATGGGGGTATTATTTCTTCATATTCCTTCTCTAGGTTCACTACGTTTCCTTCTTTGATTTGGGATGAGTATAGATCTCTATAGAAGTCTGTTTTAATTTTGGGATCCATGTTTTTGCATCTTGTAGTTCTTTTAATTCGTCCCGTCTTGCTTACATGTTTTGTGATACATTTAATTCTTCTAGAAGCCCTGTCTTTTTTTATGCTGTTAGGATTTCTTTGCATATTTTAGTTATTTCCTGTAATGTTATTTTTTTTATCAATTCTGGTCTTCTGCATATTAGTTCCTTTGTTTTTATACTTAATATTTTATCTTTCGATCTTTTTTTGGTTCTTTTTGTATACATATCATTTATTTGTCTATTATACATTTCTTGTTCGTCGTCAGTGAAGTTTTATTTGTGGTTTTTGGCATTACTGCTGCAGTTTGTTGGGTCAGACTAAATGCCTTTCCTCTGCCGTAGTGTTTGGTATTTTTCTTTGCTATAGAGGGTTGCTCTGACCATACGGTGGTTAGTGTTAAAGTTAAGTTTTTTATGACATTGATGTCTTCGAATGCTTTTGGTTGATTACTAATTATATGGTCAATTTCGTTGGACGAAATTGATCATGATATATTACTTCAGAGAAAAGCCAGTGATATGATGATGAACATTCCCAAAAAGTCATTGGTGAGGACTCAGAATAAGAAAGAACATCCGGGTTGTAACCTGGAGAAACTTTTAGGCATTAATTGTGCACAAAGTGTGAAGAAAATGACAACTTTCAGAGTCCAGATGGAAAATACATAGCCAGCGGCGCTTTAGACGGCATAATAAACATTTTCGACGTAGCGCAAGGCAAGCTGGTCCACACTTTAGAAGGTCATGCGATGCCCATACGCAGTCTCTGCTTCTCCCCTGACTCCCAGCTACTTCTCACGGCATCCGACGATGGACATATGAAACTTTATGATGTGTAAGTAAATCCTGGGTATTTTACAATATTCTACTAATATTATAAACGCGAAAGTTTGTAAGTATGGATGGATGTTTGTTACTCTTTCACGTAAAAACTACTGAATGGATTTTAATGAAACTTTACAATAATATAGCTTATACATTAGAATAACACATAGGCTACAATTTATAAAGATATTGTGTGAACTGTCCAAAATATCAAGTACGAGTAAGTAGGAAAAAATCTACCATCTGCGAGCTATTCTGGCGTGCGCTGCCAAAACCGCTAGAGTTCCACAAATGTAATGTATGATGGAAATGTTTATCTTAAATAGTCTTCCAAAAAATCTATTCGAAATACTAATCGTGCGCAGACGAAGTCGCGGGAACCAGCTAGTCTGATATAATGTAAAATAAGACATCAATCTGCGGAATAATTGAAACTTGAGTATTGTCACAAAGTACGTAAAGCGGCGGTTGCGCGCCGCTAGACAGAGAGCCCGCTTAGAACAAACCGCCATTTCTCGCACGCACACATTGACGCTACGTTTACAGGCATTCTCGGGCAGTCTGGGACAGAACTCAATCGCGAGTATCATAAGAATCTATGATTATAAGAGTGATGGCGCGGCTGTTTTTAAACATGAATACACGGTAATATTATGGTTGCAGTGTATTGGTTGTGTAAGTACTACTCAAACCTGTGCCTACACGTAGAGATACAATAATCGTTCATTTAAACAATGTCGCAATCGACGAAAATATTTTTCAGTCAATAATTTGTAACACCTGTGGATTTTTTTATAATAATAATATTCTAATATACCACTTTTTTATTTACCTGTCTACTTTAAAAACACATAACATAGGTATATTTTTACATACATACACTTTCTTGTTTTGAAAATAGTATGTCTGTCTGTCCGTGTGTTACAACCGATTTGCTTCGAATCTACTGGACTGATGAAGTCGAAATTTTTTTTGTTACAAACTGTACCGTGTGACATTAAATGAAATGGTTTCACATATATTTTTTTATATCTAAAATAAATAATTTTAAAGTAATTTAATAAAATAGACTAAACGATATTGTGCGTGTAGTGTAGCTTTTATTTAAGGAACGGATATGGAACTTGTCACCCTTTTAAATCTCAACTCATTTTCGCCGAACTTGGCGCCCTTTTCACATTTATGTTTTCGTCGAACTTGGTGCCTTTTTCACATTTATGTTTTTGGTGGGATCACTATTACACCATTATTACATTTTGTTGAGATTGAAATCTTCGTCGTTTGTGGCGTCGGCATATTTTTATGGATATTTGATGGTCTGCTACTCTCTAAGGCATGTAAACATGATAAGATGTACGTATGCATGTATAAACGAATCGATGTATGTATGTTTGTAAACATAAACTATTTACTCCTTTTCAAAATTCAGAATCAATACAGTAGCAACCCTAGTCACTCAGGCAAGTTTAGGTAGTTATTTTCGAGAAAGGTGGGAGTATTCTGTATATTTTTTATTTTGTGGTATTGTTGTTAAAAAAAAGTGACAAAAAAAATCCCAATTATATACAATGTGTGATTCCATCAATTCCCCAATGAACGCCACAACACCTGGTCCTCCGGCCTCCGCATCCAACCGTTTCCGGCCACCTTCCTCAGTTCGACGGTCCATCTGGCGCCGGGGCATAGAATCCGCGGTCTCCACTCCATAACTAGTCTGCCCCAACGGTCATACGCAATTACGTTTTCATTGTACAAACTCATCTGTTTATCATAATAGTGTTGTGTGTCACTACAGTCTCAATATTCCTCATCTGTTTTCAGGGTACACGCAAACTTAGCGGGCACATTATCTGGTCACGCGTCTTGGGTGTTATCTGTAGCATTCTCACCGGACGGCAAGCGGTTTGTGTCAAGCAGCGCGGACCGGTCCGTGCGCGTCTGGGACCTGGAAAGTATGCAGTGCCAGAATGTTTTCAAGGAACACACAGATCAGGTACTGAACTATAGACCGTAGAGACACCCCCGGCACTCCATACAAGCGAACAGATTTAATTACCTACTACTATTACAGGCGCACCAGCCTGTCGACAGATCGTGGAGTTTTTTTTTAAATAAATTAATCTCATCTACATCTCGTAAATATAAATACAGATAGGTACTTATACGTTTTTACTTATTTTCTTTCTTTTTTCTCAGGTGTGGGGAGTGAAATTCAATGCTGAAAGTAACAAAATTGTATCTGTGTCTGAAGATAAAAGTATAAATATTTATGATTGCCCACTATAGCATGTTTTACAATATTAAAAAAATGAAATAAATTATGTTAAGGCAAATTATGTTGTTTAAATCAGTCCATTGTATTCTATAAGTCGTATTATTATCATCCGATATAATAGCTTCTAGAAAAATATACTTTATTAATATCTCAGGTTCTAAGCGGCGTATCAAGATGAAACATGCACCAGATTTTAATTTCATTCAGTAGTTTTTGTGTGATGCGGTAACAAACATACATACAGACAGACAAAAATTCTAAAAAAAAAAGGTTTTAGTTTCTATTGGCCCCATAAAGATAAATATGAGGGGGCATACAATTTTTTTTTTAATATCTCATGTACAGACATATACCAGTTACAGTTTTATTATAAGTAAGTAAATCCTCCGTCTGTCTCCGGCAGATGAGAGAGGGTTGTGCTCCTGCAGTGGAGACAAAAATAACCTGAGTACTTATAGATAATGTTATTATCTTTGATCCAGTCTGCTTTGTTGTATAAATAATAAGCTTTGTTTACACTCGCGCCTCGTACCTCGCCTCGTGCTTCCTCTCGTGTCTCGGCCCGCGCCTCGCGTGATCGATGCTAAACGAGCTTCCTCCTGTTTACACTCTCGTGGTGAGTTCAGTTGTCTTTGAGCTAGCAACAATGGAGGACGTCGAAGTGTTAGCGGCAACAAGTATATCCTTACTGAGCTTCTACTACTACGCAATTAATTTAAATAAAAGAAAAGTAAAAAAAAAGACGCCGTCCAAGAAGATGGTGGTTGTTATCGATTCATTCGCAATAGAACCCTGTAAGATTCTTTCTTTCGTAAATTGTCGAAAATTCCGGACGCAACCAGCGCGGCACAACGTTGAAACCCGAATGAGGCGAAAGCTCGAATGTAAACACCACGCTCGCGTTCGTCGCGAGGCTCTTTGATTCGTGACCAAAAAACCGCTTCGGACGCGAGCGTTGCGAGACACGAGACGAGGCGAGCCGCGAGCGTCTGTTCACACTCCTGTCTCGTAGCTCGCCTCGCGCCTCGTCTCGCGCCTCGTACGTGAGTGTAAATGCCGCTATAGAATTCAGTTGGATTGCCGATTTCGTATTTTTCAATAGAAGTGTGTATATCAAATAAGCGTGGGATAATGATCTGCCCATAGCGTCATAATGAACCGTCCAATCACACATAGGAGTTACTGAGGGACTGATACAAGAAATATCAATAGGTGAAGGAGATTTAGTTGGACTTCCTACTGTAGTTGGAGAACCTGTGTTTAGTGTACAGAGTTCGCATTCATCTAAGATTGTGTAAACTTGGTTACCTCTAGCTTTGGTCGAAAGACATCCGAAAGCAATATGATGTGCATTGAGATCACCTGATAGCATTAATGGTCTAGGAAGGCTATTGATTATTTCTTTAAGTCTCCTGCCAATGAAGCGGCGAGAATTATTCGGAGGTGGACTATAAATACATAAAATACTTAGATAAGTTTTTGACACTAGTAGATAATATTATTGCAACAGATTGCATAAAATCATAGAAGGGAGTAGGTACAATAGAATATTTAAAGTTAGTTTTAATTAAGATTGCAGAACCACCACGTCCATCTTTACCATTTTGTATAACCGAATTATAATTGGAAATGTTAAAAATGCTATTATTTTTCAGCCAAGTTTCATACATATATCTATGTCATTTTCATAAAGGTAATTTATAAGCAAGGGCTTTTTGTTAATAACATTTTTTACATTAAATTGTAAAATTCTAATAAACTGTTTATCCATAATATTTAAGTGTTTTAATTAATATGTCCTTAAAAACTGAGGAGGTCAGTTTCTGATCAGAATTGCCGATTGTAACTAAAGCACCAACTAAACCATTAAGAACATAATCGCTTTTGATTATTTGCTCAATTATTAAATTAGGGGACTTATTTTCATTTTGTGCATCTGTACTGGTACCAGTGGTGGCACTAACAGGTGGTGGTTTAGATTTTGGTTAATCAGGTACAGGCATAGGTTTAGTAAATCTTTTCGAATTATTTAGTGTTGGAAAATATTTGTTGTAATTTTTTGTTAGCTACTGCATTCGCTTTGGTAGCAAATCGAGCTTTGTTATTTTTTTCTTCTGTTTTAATTTTTTTTGTGGGGAAGTCGCGTGAGATAGCCGGATGCTGACCTCCACAGTTAACACATTTCTTAATTGATTAGTTCTTACATTGAGAGTAATGGTGCTCCTCGGCACAAATAGAACAGATCTGCTGCTCCGCCTTGCATATTTTAGCTCCATGGTTAAATTTAAAACATCGATAGCATTGGAGTAAAGGAGCAGTATACTCATGTACATTGAACCTAAATATGTCCAAAAATACATAATCTGGTAATAAATTTGTGAGAAAAGTGATACAAATAGTGGTGAAAGCTTTAATTTCACCTTCAACTCTTTTAGTGAAGTTGCGTACACTTACTATTTCATAGTTACAGGCAAGTTTCTTAAACAGTTCCTCATTACTAATACTCGTGGGTAGGAATCGCAGCACGCCGGTTGTTTCCACCGCGGAGGCCGGGATGTATGCCTTGAAGTTATACTTATTCAAGAAATCTTCATTTAAAAAAAGGTATTAGCGTTGTTCGCTTGGCAAAATACTTACACCGACTTTGTGTGCATTCATTCGTTTAATATTCACCACGCCCTTCACCTCATTTTTAAACAGATTGGCCAACATTAATGGGTTGTTATTACCGATTTTCTCTTCCTTGGAGCTGACTACAAATACAGTAGGTATATTCGCTACTCACCGCATTGTCAGGAAAGACCCTTTAATATCCGACTTCTACATACGGTTTATAGAAATTATCATCAACATCATTGCCGGTCTTCCTTGCCGGCTTTCTTTTTCACCAGGAGATTCATCTCCACCCCCCTCCGGCATCTTGACTATATAAAAAGTTATATACTATTTGTACACAGTTCTTTTTTTACTATTTACAAGAAAAAATGACAACAAATACCAATATTTAAAGAATTTTGCAAAAATTTTAAAAAAATCGCACCCACTTCGTTTAAAAGCCCGCCAAAAAGTCCCAGCGCTTAAATTTTTTTTATAATTCCTCTTTAGTGTTGCCAGATGCATTAAACTTTTATCTGTAGTAGAAACTGCTAAAATCTGTACGCTATTTTAACTTGAAATCTGTATAAAATCTGTATGGTCAAAAGAACCAAAACAGAATAATATACCTTACCTTACGCAATCAAGTTACTTAGTTCTGCTTCTTTTTAAAACCAAAGGATTTGATTATCATACTTTAAATAAAAAATACAAATTAATTAAAATTGACATATTATTTAAGTATCTATGTATTTATTAAAATTGAAAACATAATTAATATAAACAACAAATCTTCAACATTCGCACAAGCAAAACAAATCTTAAACATTCGCAACGAACGAACGAATAATTACAAAGTTACAAATGAATCCATCACGAGAGCGTAGTATCTTGAGAGCACGCAAAATTAAATCCTTTGTTGGGGGTTTCCCCATTTGACAAATAATCGAAACTTGTAATGTGGCCAGACAACGTGGCATGTTACTGTGTTATTTATTTTACTACGTTCCGTTTTAAGCAGATTATATGGAAATTTAATCTGTATAAAAGTCTGTATCCAGTGCTAATCTGTATCCCATATCGAAAATCTGAATAAATATGGAGAAATCTGTACATATGGCAACGCTGATCCTCTTTAGCCCTGGCTCGGACTAAGGGTTAAGACGCACTGCGATTTTTATTCGCTGCGATTTTTTCCGCGCGGATTTTTTTCCGCTTACTTATCCAGACTCGCACGCACTGCGAAATTAATTCCGCGCGGTTTTTTGTCAGTTCATTCGTAGTTCTCAGCGAAGAGAGACGTAAAGATGGATAATCAAATTTGCTACTTACTGAGGCGTCGGCTACGACGTCTTATAAGATATCAATGACATGATGTATGATTTAAATAGCAACTTGTATAATTTATAGATTTTTTTACTTATGACCTAAATATCAAGATCGTACAGAAATATACGATTATTACGAACTTGAAAGTTTCTATTGAATATACACAGAGAATGAAAAAAATAAATTACGAATTGAGCAATTTTCTCAACATGATCGAAAAGATAATTACAGACGAATTTTGGGACGGAATAAAGCAAATTTTTGTATAATCTAAGAGATTGGTCAAAGTCAAAGTCAAAATCATTCATTGCACATGAGTACACTTGGTACATTTATACACGTCATTTTTTTATCGACTACCGCTTCCTAGGTGTTAGCGCTGTGAAGAAGAAACGGCGCAACAAACTTCACGCAACACATCTTTTAAAAATCAAGTTTGCATACAATTAATAAAGATTTTGCGAAGCTGGATTAACATTAGTACCAGGCATCTTTGTCATTCAAATAATCGTTTACTTTATAATAGGCTTTCTTACAAAGTTGTTTTTTAATGTGAATCTTAAACTTTCTGTCCGTCATATTTAAGGTTTCCTCTGGTAGTTTGTTGTAGAAGCGTATACATTGCCCCGTGAACGATTTACTGACCTTACTTAGTCTTAACCCTGGTAAAACAAGTTTATTTTTATTTCTTGTATTATAACTATTATTGTCACAGTGCCTCAAAAAGAGAGATACATCGCACGCTTAATAATAAAGTGAATTATCTCAAAAACAGAAACTTTTGGGTATTCGCTGTTAAAGTTTTGACTCGTTGCCGCGTGGCCAATATTTAAACTTTCGCGTGAGATTGGAGCCTATTTATTGGTTTGGTTAGTCTTATATTATAGTCAAATGAGCAATGAATAATGTCATGTATAAGGATTGCAAAAAAAGTAACAATATATTAAAAAAATTAACGTTTTAAAAAAAACCTCTTAACTTATTTCATTTTATGATGAAAATCAATATTGATTTGAAAAAAATTCTGCGAATTAAAACCTATTAATTCAGTTATTATTAAAATAAAATAGTACCCCACTACATATTTTAGGATTTATTTCACTTTATTTTTAAAATGTATTTTATAAACCAGTTAAAGTTTTCTTAAAAACTGCTTTTTGTCACAAAAACTACAAATAATTATAAAACAAGAACTCCAAAATATTGAACTGCAGCTTAAATCTGCAATCAGTCTCAAAATTATAAATAAACAGCCATCAGAAGTGGTTTTGTAGAACCAAATTTAAATTGTAAGTTTAAAACTTTTTTTAAACTTATTGTATGCGCGTCTTGTAGTAAATTTGAATGAGTCGCCCTTTGTATCCTTCAACACTTTTATGTCATTCCAGTTAAATTTTTAATCAACTTCGTTTGTACCAAAATTAACTTTTGTGTTCCATTCTTCCTGCAATCGTTTCAAAAAAATAAAACTATCGAATAAAAATAAAATAAAAATAAATATTTCAGACATTCACACCAATTATCCAGTCCCAAACTAGGCAGAGCCTGTGGTATGGTTACTAGATAACGGATATACATACTTAAATAATATATAAACATCCAAGACTTGGGTACAAACATTCATATTCATCATACGAACATTTGCCCCTAGCGGGATTCGAACCCGCAACCTCCTCAACAACCTCGAATATTAGCTTATGTAGGTAAATTGACGGGAGGCTTACATTTCTTAGAGTTTTTAACAGGTTAAATTTTTCATCAGGGCTATTACATGCGTCCAGACTTTTTTTAAACTTTTCAATTTAACTGTGAACACTGTCTGCTTAAGTCTCCTCTAACTTTCGGAATAGAAAATTATGATCAATTGGTCCTCCGTGTTCTCACAAATTCTTTATAATTTCAACACACACCCTATTTCAATTGTTCTCGATGTTTAGCATCAGCCTTAGTCCAAAATAGCAACGTGTTGATAAGCTGCGCCATTTTTTGTATTAATCTTTATTAGTTCGGTAAAAGTCATATTGTAGCTATTGAGTTTTAATGTATAGTTAAATGCTGAAGAATTCCTCGCTCGTCGACACTGCAATACAGAATATTATAATACGTATAACAGCTATATTTTTTCTTTGTTACCATTTTTACCGTATATTTCTATCGTTTCTTTGGATTAAATTTTTGAAATAGAGTTAATAGGTATACTTTTAATGTATTGAATTAGGCTCTGGTCTGTTCTTTTTGGTTGTTGTGTTTTAGACATCCACTGCTTAGGCCTGCCTTTATAAATTCTCTTTGCACAAATCCCCTAAACGCTAAAACTGTTTAAAATATTCATCTACCATGAGTGATAATTTTTTCAGTGCATTTTTTTCTATACAGGCTTAACTCAGCGATATTACATGCTTTTTATATATACGACTGACATCGATTACGCAAACGTTTAGCTTTATTCTGTTTCCAGTTTGCAGTATCACGTGTGCGTTTGCGGCTTCTTTATTGAGTAGTACTTTGCTTGAATCGTCATAGACAGGTAAACGATCATTGGGTGCAGAACTTGACAATAAGGATTCGGACGATGATGGTATTATATAGGGTTCGCTTTTTTATTGTTGTCTTTGTGTATAATGTAGGATCATTAACGCTTAAATCTAAATCACTTTAATTGTTATAAGATGAAGGATTGGGTCAAATCGTCCCGCGTTTCATGATGCATGTAGACGGATTAGAAGTTTTGTAAAATGTGTTTAGTAAGTATGCAGGTAAGTATAATAAATGATAATAGTAAAAAGTAGTAGCGGTGCGACAGTGTGTTTATCTCTGGGTGTATTTGTTTATGTGCATGTTATGTGTTTTGCGGTTGAGTGTGTAATGGTGACTGGTGCGCGTGTGTATTTAAAAATAACTAAATATTATGTAGCATTATTTTTATTGTAGGTATATATTCACCTTATTTAATTGACGAATATGTATTGGAAGGAAATTCTTAATAAAGCATTAGTCTCGTCTTTATGTATGTCTGTTGGATTTGTTGTATTCTATTTGGTTTCCGAACAGAATTGTGAATACAATCCAAACTCGTCATCACTAGGAGGATTTTTATTAGTTGGATTTGCAATCTTATTGGAGTCAGAGTCTGACTCTGAGGTTGTGAGTCACTCGACCATTAATCAATCAAAATAAGGCTGCGAAAGTATTTTTCATAGTAAAACGAAATAACTCTAATCTTAATTTTGTATTATCATGACATAATAACTATAAATAGAAATAATTTCAAATGTTTTTTTTCAATTTCATGCCCCTCTTAAAACTAAATTGAATTAAGTTTTATTTTTTCCATGAATTCGGACAAAAATTAAAACTAAACTGAAATATATCGGATTAGTTCGCTTTTTGGATTAAATTAATTTCTAAAAAGGTGAAATAATTCGAGATAACTCACTTTATGACTAAACAGAAATATAAATTCCGTACATGACATTGATAATAAACTGGTTTTTTAAGAGTTACTCCGCCGCCGGTCTAACGAAACCGTGTCCTGTTCACATCGAAGTCGGCTCATCTCTGACAGACGTCACTTTAGCATGAAACGCATGTGCGCCCGCGTTAATAATAAAGAGACGGGTGATGCGTTTACTCTGTCATTTTGCTCCGATCTGCGCGCCGATTGAACTGTATCGATTCTTGACGCTTAAATAATTAGTTTTATGATGAAAAGTCAAAATCTCAGATTTTTGAGTTATTCCAGTTTATTATTAAGCGTGCGACATTTTTCTGACATATAAAATATTATCTAAAATGAATTGACCAGCTACTGTTAATATACTTATTTCTTTAAACTTTTCTCTTAATGAGTCTCTACAACGCAGATTATAGATTGCCCTAACTGCTCTTTTTTGCAAGATAAAAATGGTATCTATATCTGCTGCTTGACCCCACAGTAGGATACCGTATGCCATGATACTGTGGAAGTAGCTAAAGTACACTAACCTCGCGGTAGCAACATCAGTTAATTGTCTGATTTTCCTTACGGCGTAGGCGGCAGAACTTAATCTGCCAGCTAATGAAGTTATGTGGGGTCCCCATTGTAAAGATGAATCTATAGTTATACCCAGGAACACAGTACTTTTAATAAATTCTAGTGTGTCATTACCTAATGTCACATTGTTTTCTACATTTCTTACATTTGGTAGAGAGAATTTAATTAGTTTTCTTTGTATTTAATGCAAGGTTATTTACACTAAACCAGTTAAAAATTTGCGTGAGAGTATTATTTACCTCAGCAAGTTCACAATCTTTTCTGCTAATTTTAAAAATCAGCGAAGTGTCATCGAAATCAGCGAAGTGTCATCAATATTAGTGGTTCAGCGTGTCTTCAATATATTTCTGTTGGCTATATTCTAGACCTGATTTTGAGAGGACATTCAGTCATAAAAACTTAACTAACTTCGAAATGATTTACTCAATGAAAACTGTTGAAAATAATGACAAAATACATACACTTAAGAGATGTTTTTATGTACTTAAATAAAATTTGAGGATAATTTAAACGTACGATTATTTTATTTCATTAGTTCAAAGGGAAGTACGACTTTTTCTTATCTGGTATAAGATTATTTCTTTTTTTCATCTTTCATCGTGTCATGTACGAAAACATTATATAACAATATTAGTGAAGATAAAAATTTGGTAACCTATTGCATATTTATTGTTAACCTTATTAATATAATATAGAAGACTTATGTAAAATTATGTAACTTAATTAGAGTTACTTATTACCATTGTTGCAATATGATGTTCCCGTTTAGCAAAAATTTATTACCTCAATGATTGCTTGTACTATATTAATTAGTCTAAAAATCATTCGTAAATTACGGCTACACTATAAATAATTTACTTTTGTATGTTTAAAAATATAAATCTTATTGATACCTTGCTGTAAAGGTAAATATAACAGTGTTGGTGCATTTTTATAAACAAAGCTTAGCAGGTTTAGCAGGATTTACCCAATAAATTGGTAGGAACAGCGAAAAAAAATGGTAACCCTGCAACTGGTTTGTTGCCGTCTGTTTTTGTAAGTATTGATCTCGTCTGGTTATTGCTGTATTCAAGGTGTAAAACAAAAGGGAGCCAACAAAGGTGGATGTAAAGAGTCAGTGAGTGCAGTGTAGTGCAGTGTCGGTCGCGATGTGGGAGGGCGGCGCGTTCCTGGGCGCCCTGACACCAAAGTTCTACGTTGCGCTGACGGGCACCTCGTCGCTCATCTCGGGGCTGATCCTCATCTTCGAGTGGTGGTACTTCCGCAAGTACGGCACCTCCTTCATCGAACAGGTGTCGCTGGCGCACCTGGGCCCGTGGCTGGGCGCGCCCGATGCAGAGCGCGACGCGCCCCCGCAGCCGCCGACAGACTGCAAGGTACCTACCTACCTACCTACTTCCATCACCCTCACTTCAGTACCTATTGTACGGTACGCGCACTGACCATAGAGATAGGTAGTGATATTGTTCACACAATTCTGTATCACCAGTTATGGAATGGTACCTCAGTAGTGCAGAGGACCATCCCTGTCCTGTGCTGTACTCTTGACTTGGCTCATACCACCTGCCTCCAGCTCGCTCTGTTTGCTGCCAGATGTGGATGGGCTGACTGGTCTCCTCTTCCTGTGAGGATGCTATTTCAACACACTTTTTAAATATTTGTATGACAAAACTTATGGCAACTTTTTATTGGATACACTTTATAGAGTAACTTGCAATTTACCACATTTCTTTTAGATCATGATAGTACAGGTAATATGCAATTTTTTAAAGTTTTAACTAGAGATAAGCCAAGTATTTGTTTTATATTTGGTTTCGACACTATAATTGAATATTTGTATTATTACCTTCGTATCATTGACAATGTTTTGTTAAATAGTATAACAGTGAAACGCCTTAGACATTTTCAAACAGTAGATAAAAATGTTTTATATTTTTTTGTACTTTACAATTTTTAATGTAGTAATAATTCATAGCCATTCTACACTTAGTGTAAAAGTTCTCGGAAAAGGTATTTTTTAATTGTCCATTTTTATGCAATCAAAAATTTAAAAAAAAGGTTCCCCGAGATATAAGATAGCTTTAATAGGAGTGACAGCTAGTCCTTATTTTATTGTGATCGGCTCACTCAATCTAAAGTTATAGCGGGAGCAGGAAATGATTGTGCAGTATGAGCGAGCGGAGTGTGGGCACAGTCATGAATAAGTGTGATTTTTTGTTAGCGAATAGAGGCTGTAGTAGTAGTGTGTGTGTATGTGTGCGTGCGTGCGTGCAGGTGTGGCGCAACCCGATGGCGCTGCTGCGCGGCGCCGAGTACGGGCGGCTGTGGAGCGCGTGCCGCCGCGCGCCGCTCACCTACTACGACATGAACCTGTCCGCGCAGGACCACCAGGCGTGGTTCGGGTGCAGTGCCACCGGGGGGGGCGGGGGTGGCGTGGTGTCCGAGTGCGAGGAGGCCATGTCGCGCGCGTGGCGCGAGCGCGAGCCGGCGGCGCGCGTGGCGGCCGCGCGCGCCGCGCTCGCGCTGCGCCCCGACTGCGCGGCCGCGCTGCTGCTGCTGGCCGAGGAGGACGCGCCCACCGTGGCGGAGGCGGAGCGCGTGGTGCGGCGCGCGGGGCGCGCGGCCGAGGGCGCGTGGCGCGCGAGCGCGGCGCTGGGCGGCGCGGGCGCGGGCGCGGCGGCGGCGGCGGCGGCGCGGCGCGACGCGGCGGTGCTGGCGCACGTGCGGCGGCGCGGGGCCATGTGCGCGCGGCGGCTGGGTCGGCTGCGCGAGGCGGCGCGCCAGTTCCGCGAGCTGTGCCGCGAGGCGCCGGCCGCGCTGTCGGCGCTGGCGCTGCACGACAACCTGCTGGAGGTGCTGCTGGCGCAGCGCGCGTACGCGGACGCGGCGGCCGTGCTGGCGCGCGTGGAGGACGCGCCCTCCGCCACGCTGCTCTACACGCAGGCGCTGCTGCGCGCGCGCGCCGCCTCCTTGCCCCCCGCCGCCCTGGCCCCCGCCGGCCCCGCCCCCGCCCCCGCCGGCGCCGGGCCCGGGGCGCCCGCCGCACCCGCGCCGCACGCGCGCCACGCCGCCGAGCTGGCCGCGCTCGAGGTGCGTCCTGCCCTGTACTATACCGCCCTACGTACTGCACTGCAGCGCCCGCCCCGCACGTTACCCGGTGCGGCGGTGCCTTGAGACAAAAAAAATTAAAAATAAGTAAATTTGGGACCGCTTAGTTTTGTAACAAACAAAAAATTAATTTACAAATACAACCTGGTGTCGATCACCGATTTTTATGAAATTAGGCACAGAGATCAATTGATTAACTTTGACATTATACTTCCTCCAATCGGAGGCCCTCAAGCAGAAGATAAAAAAAAGTATACTGATGCCGATACGGTCCCTTTTATTGTTCTTCTATCTGGAACGGAAGCTGACCCGGCAGTATATATATGTAGGGCATTTCTTAAAATAAAATCCCCAATATTGCATGAGATGGTTGCTTTTATCATTGGCCGATAAAAATATCGATATATCGATAAAAACACCGCCCAAGGCGCGAACACATTTATCTCTTCTTCCCTTGCTCAAGGGCAATTCTCTGCCACAATAATTCCAGCGTACAATGTAACCTGGGGTATCAGAGGTATCCCCGTAGAACTCAGCATAGAAGAACTCGCTACTGATATAGAGATCCCAGGGTTTTTTTTTATTGTGGATTTGGTGTAGGTGGTGGTCATACTAACTGTTTCTGGACAACGATTCTCACATGTATAGTGTCAGAGTCTAACAAAAAATAAGTCGAAGACCATCCATCTTATCGTTCGTCCGCTAGTATCGTCTCTGCAGACCCAACCGCTGCCGATCCGATCGACACCGAATGTTGAGAATGTAACTATCAGGAGATGGTATGTAAAGTGTAGGTGTGTGCGTGCGC
The DNA here is from genome assembly GCA_947086405.1 of Esperia sulphurella. Taxonomy (NCBI): domain Eukaryota; kingdom Metazoa; phylum Arthropoda; class Insecta; order Lepidoptera; family Oecophoridae; genus Esperia; species Esperia sulphurella. Next base: position 4,977,418 of record OX352272.1, read on the forward strand.
AGGCCCTGCGGCGCGCCATCGAGTTCAACCCGTACGTGCCGGCGTACCTGCTGGAGGCGCGCGCGCTGACGCTGCCGCCCGAGCACGTGGTGCGCGGCGGGGACTCGGAGGCGCTGGCCTACGCGTTCGCGCACCTGCCGCACTGGCGCGCCGCGGAGCCCGCGCTGCGCCTGCTGGCCGCCGCCTGGCGCGCCGCCGAGCGCGCGGGGCCCGGCCGCCCGCTCCGCCCCGCCCCGCCCGCCGCCTGCGGCCGCTGCGCCGACCGCGAGCTGCTGCCCGCGCACCACGCGCCGCCCCCGCCCCCGCCTCGCCGCGCGCCCCCCACCCTGCCCGCCGCCGCGCTCTGCGCGCTCCTAGCCCTCCTCGCCCTCCTCGCGCACCGCTGGCCGCCCGCCCTCCCCGCCCTGCCCGCGCTGCCCGCCCTGCCCGCGCTGCCCGCAGACCCGCGCGCCCTGCTGCGCCTGTTGGCCGACGTGTAGTTTCCTACGTGGCCCGCTCGCGTCGCCTGTGTACAGACATTTATTTTATTTCGTGACACGTGAACTCAGGTGTAGTTATAAATGTAATGATTTATCTATTTAAATATAATTTACTTGTGGTGTGTAATCGATTCATTTATTACATATATTTATGACGTAGAACTAAACTGCAATTTATCTCTTAATAAATATACGTATGTAGGTAGTTATCTTCTAATAGAAACATTCTGTTTTGTCTGTTCTAATGAATTTTAATCGTTTCTAAAGTAAACATAAAATGAATGAATATCGATTATATGGATATCCTATTGCCCGATCCACACGTTTGCCACTTGCCGCAAACTTCTAGCCTCTACAGACGCTTGGAATTCATGCTTCTATGTAAGTTTTGTTTTTATTTAAAAATGTATATGTTTTGGTGCACAATAAAGAATATTTGAATTGAATTGGATTAATTAAGTTAGCCAAATAGATCACGATATTTGGCTCACTTAATTTGTCCAAACATCTGTAAAGGCTTGAAGTCTGCGGCAAGTGGCAAACGTACATATTCAACATACATATCTTCAGCAGTACATATAACTTGTAACGTAGTAAGTATATAATATATTTCTTCATTTGTTATATGAAATATTGTTTTTAAGTTAATTTATAAGTGATTATAGACATGTATATTTATCTTTATTTATGAATAAATGAACTGAGTAACATACTTTATCTTTGAAGTTTTTTCTTTGACACTAAAATGTTGATAGAGTGTGAGCGAGGTCGGGTGTTCATATCACAAGCACCTCCGCGCGCGCTGATAAAGCACCGACTCATCCATCCCTAAGGGCAGGCTGTGAGCTCAGCTCTCACTTGACTGAGAGTGACATTATTATGCATGAGTAAACAAACAATCAAAACATACTTTTGAAGTAATGCTAAGTTACTTTAAAGTATAACGTAGTATTTTTTATATATTCTATTACAAACTTTAATTACATTAGGTATACGCGATTTTTTTCCCTTCGTGTAAATTAGGTAACATCTACTGCAATGTTGATTTACTTTGATTTCCCCGCAGTCCAAGTGAAAAGTAAAGTGTATAACTGTAGCTTACAACGCCATACTTGTTACACTCCAGCTATATTCTGCCTATCGTGTGATGTCGCTCGCGTTACCCCTCGTTGATCTATTTTTATGAACAAAGTAATAAATACGAGTAGTAGGAGGTGAGTCTGTCTGCCCAATTTTGCCTCAAGTGGTCGTATTATGGGCGGGATTCGCGAAAGACCGCGCGTCGACCGTTGCCCGGCGACCGGCGACCGGCGACACGGCGACACGGCGACACGGCGACACGGCGACACGGCGACACGGCGACATGGCGACACGGCGACCGGCGACACGGCGCGACAGGCCGCCGGCGGGCTTCCGGAATCCGTTCTTGTGATGAAATTTATCTGCCTGAAACCAAAGAGGATATAAATAAGAGACGGGACTTCCATACTAACCACTGGCCATAGGTTTAGCACCACTTTCAATACCAACATAGCAAAAATTGAAACGTCAAAATACGTCATACCAAGATAATGACAATAATAGGGATGTCTGTATCTAATACCGGATTTAATCGATATCGATAAATTATTATCAAGGGTGTCGTAGGTTCTATTGTATTACTAACAGTATTACTAAGTACGAACAGGCTATGTATATTCACAAGTTCCCTCGTATCTCCTAAAGTATTAAATAAATATAAATAAATAAATTACTTGTCGTATGGACAAATGAGGTATTGGAAGCGTCATAATCTTCCGCGGGTTATAAGATTAAATTACGTCAAAATAAATCCAATATAGCGCTTTAAGATAAATAGATAAATTCGATCGGAGCATTCACTATCAACAATGCCAAATGATCGTCAACAAAAAATTAGAAAGGGGGGAAAGATAGGATTAGGTAAGAGGATTATAATGATACAAACTCAAAGATAAAAAAAAAACTATTAAACACAGTAGCTACCTAGTGTTTACTATGGCCATTGTAGTTTCTGGTTTCTATGACCACTTCCATAATCATACCGGCTCCTAACTAGCCCCAAAGAGGATATAAATACTAGCCCTAACCCTAAAATAATTTAAAAAGGGAATTTAAAAACGATAACCTCATCAGATTTTTATTATGAATAAAAAACTATTCGGTATTCTTTGGGAAATAAAACAGTTTAACAAATAGGTAAACTGTCCTACTCGCACTCGGGCCAACATGCAATATTTTACTCTTTCGCACACAACGAATCGCAACGCATAATTACTTGACAACTGACCGTTGCGACACGTTGCGATACCGTTACGATCGTTATTAAACGGTCTAAATACACTGCGCGTTGAATAGAGCGTTGTGGAAAGTAGATAGTTTTGTTGCGCTAGAAAACGAGCGATCGTTGCGGAGCAAAATAAATAGTTTCATAACTATCTATGTTACATAGCGCCCATCTTTACTCGTATCAGTCTAATCACGTTATTTTACTCTAGCTGATTGTGCAAGGGGACAAATACGTTAATCATCTACTTACCAGTCTTTATACAAAGGGAATCTCGTCATAAATTTCCATTTCTTGTCATTTAACCGGCTACCTCTTTTTTCCCAAATTTCACACGTTCTGTACAATCTAATCGGTTCTACTCATTTAGCCGATCACAAGGAAATATTTCTCAACATTCACAAAACACAATACACAACATTAATGAGAAATCTTGAAAAAATGGCTAGCAAACTAGAATTTAGCACACAAACAATAATATGTACCGCCATGACTGGAAGAAAGAGAAAGCATAACAAGAAGTGAGATAGCATTTGTCCGCCATTTTGTCCGCCATTGAATGAGTGCTAAATTCATACATTTTTTCAATGTTCCTAGTTGCGTCAGGCTGCCTGAAATCGTCTGACCGTCTGTATTTGAATTATTTATTTATTATTATAATAGTTTATTATTATTAGGTAAAAGGTACTCAGACAAATAGTCTGAGATTAGGCGCCTATCTATAACCAGGATGTCGGCATCGGCTGTAGTAAGTTATTAACTTTTCTATAATAGATAACCATGATATTTCGGCTATTTCAGTTTTCTAATTCTTTTTATAAATATTACAGTATTCAATATTGCTAAAAAAAGAAAATGCTCATGAGGATCCTATTTATTGCTGTGCCTGGGCTAAAATAAAACCGGCTAAGGATTCGTGGTAAGTTGAACACATTTTATATGTAAATAAATAACAGCTTGGGTTAGTGTAGAAATGAGGGCACTATGAATAAAGACAAAAATTTCACCAGTAAAGTTACATGTTGCGAGGAGCTAAGCGACTAGCTTATTAGTTTACTGTAGAGCATCGCCCAAATTGTACCAAATGACCTTCTTTCATACACTCTGAGCCGAAACGGGCACCAAGAAAAATAACCAACAAAAAGCTAAGCTAAATATGGTGATTACAAAACACTCATAGGTTACACAAGAACATTAGTTATAGTAATATCATGCTACAGCTTTTTGGTGAAAGCAAATATCGTGACCAAATCTGCATACAGAATGAAATCCTGTCCAATGACCACAAGTATTTGACCATCCATATGATTGCCCGCCCGAGTTTACCAATTTGTAGGTGGTAGACTATGGTGTAGGAGGAACCATCGGCATCAGTATACTTATAATGCCATTATTTTTGTTAGGCGGACTAAGTACTGGTTCAAATTGCTGATCTTAAATTTGTGTTACATATTTGGCAACTTTCAGGTTGCCCGATCTATTTGTGAAATTCTCAGACCACTAACACTAGACTGATCTATGAAATGGTTATAGCAAGACTGGGAGTTAAACCTATTCCAAAAATAAAAAAAATTATATTTTAACTTTTTTGTTGAATCATTTTTCTTTTAAGGAATAATGAATTTATTTCACAAATGTATTAAATTAAAAATTACCCTAAATTTTTTATTAAATAAAAATTCTAGGGAACCTGCTAAGGACTTCATAGTGACAGGGAGTTTGGATAGTCATGTAAAAGTATGGCATTTAGAAAACAACAAGTTGGAACCACTTCACACACTAGCCGGTCACATTATGGGCGTAGTGTCTGTTGCAGTCAGCCCTGATGGACACAGTATGTTTATTAACTATTTATGATGTAATTTTCTTTTAATTGCCCGTCTCGTTGACATAGTGGTTCAGGCGTCAAATTCTAGAAACATGCACAATAATTAGTCAATATTAGGTTTTGCTCTAGATATTTTGTGTCTCATACAGGACACAAACTATATTACAGCTAAATCAATTGATTGTAAACTTTTTCTTTAAAATAATGTTATATTCTTAAGCAGTTTTTTATCATTAATATTTTCCCTAAATTGGTTTGCATATAAGTCAGTTGCTCAGTGGCCTGTTTATTGAACAACTATGTATCTCCTGCGACTTCATCTTCATTGTAATAAATAAGTGGTCAAAAACCTAAAAATGCTGTTTGCACAAAACAATGTGTGAACTTAAGTTAAAATATAGACTTTCAAGGTTACTGACATGAGAGCAAGCTCTCCACACCTCCATCTCTCCATCACTATAAGTAGCGTGATGGGGCGATTAGTAGGGGTGGGGGTGGGGAGGGGGACTGTCCACGCGAGCGGAGCCGCGGACACAGCTAGTCTTGCAAATAAGTGTGATGTTGAATTCCAAAAATAGGACTCTAAAAGTTGGGTGCACATGAATTCATTAGCTAAAAGTTAAATTTTGTCAAAAATGATTGGCTAAATGTAGTTCTAATGTTCTAAGGTTATCGCAATTCATTTTTGTATAAAATGGTGGCCGAATAAATTTAAGAACATTTTAAAAACAATTTTTTTCGACCCATTTACTACTTACTTTAATAATACTGCAAAGTTTTATCACAAACTGATATAGATATAGCGTAATAATTTGTACCGCCGCAGCCCCTAACGACTAAAGTTCTAACAAAATACGTACAGCTGTATTTGCGTGATGCGCGGCCAGACAAATAAACATTTCCAATAACATGTAGTGTAAAGATTGCTTTTAGAAATAATATTTAATTTAATGTACACTTTCAACCTTTTCGATTTAAAGACAATAGTATAGTTTGGCGAATATCTACTTAATGGTCCATTTTATTTTAGCTATAGCTAGTACGTCTCTGGACTGCAGCCTAATAATATGGGACCTAATCTCTGGCAACAAGGTGCATGATATACTAGAAGCCGGTGTAACTGACAGCTGGCAAGTGACATTCTCACCTGATGGCATGCAGGTAGTGACCGGGTGTCATACTGGGAAGCTGATAATTTTTGGTATAGAGCATGGGAACAAGCACAAAGTTTTGGATACTAGAGGACAGTTTGCATTGAGTGTTGCTTGGGTGAGTTATAATTTCCTAGCAATTTTATTCAAATTCTTTCTTCAAGTTTGGCTACTTAACAATTTATCGATATCCGTTTTTAGGTACTGTTATTGTGACACAAAGATTGCTTATCTTTACTAGACCTCGCACCATTGGCGGTGTTACCCTCTACTCATGGATTTTTGGCATTTATCGTCTAGCTGGTTTGAATCTGGGTTCAAATATCGGTCTTTTTCAAATTCTGGTTTCAACTGCCTTGACTGCTAGTTATGAAGTTGCACAGCGCGTAGGTGAGGTGAGCGTTGAGAGCATTCGGTCTTGTGTCACCAACGCATTTAAATTGATAAGTGTTCTAGTTTAAAACGTTGTTAAGGCTAATAGTCCATTTGTATCTTGTATTCGTCGTTTGTAGAGTCCAGACGGCAAGTACATATCGAGCGGCGCGGCGGACGGCTCTGTGTGTGTGTTCGACGTGGCCCAGGGCAAGCTGCTGCACACAGTGGAGGCGCACGCCGCCCCGGTGCGCAGCGTGGCCTTCTCGCACAACTCGCAGCTGCTGGTTACAGCCTCCAACGATGGCAGGGTGAAGGTTTATAAGGTGTGAGTAGATTTTATAGATTTATAGAGATTATATTTGTAGAGTCAAGATGCCATGTACAGGCTCTACACGTAGAATGCTCAATACGCAAAACGTTCAAAACGCAAACCTTGTTACAATGATTAAGAGATAGTCTAGGAGGCTAGCGATTTTTTTTATTGGAAATTAGCGTCATCAAACTATAAGGAAAAATTAAAATATTTTTTTCGACTACTGGCGCCATCGAGTCTAGTGAACTTATAAACCAAGTATTTTTCTTATTATCGGTCTTAAGAAATGTGCCATGACAAAAAAAAATATTACACTCAACAACTATAGCAAATGGAAAATCGTATAACTAATTATTATATTGTCCCAGAGCGAGTGCAAATCTGCTAAATACATTGGAACACAAGATGTGGGTGCTGGACGCTCGCGCGTCGGCGGACGGGTCGCGCGTGGCGACGGGCGCGGCCGACGGCGGCGTGCGCGTGGCGCTCGTCGACGGGATGCGGGTGCTCCACACGTTCCGGGAGCATACAGACACGGTAAATCTATACCTGGGTACTTCTCCACTAATTGGAAAATCGGTGTCCCTGCAAAGTTTTAGCTAATAAATTCTAGTTTTCGCCCTAAATTGAAAGGTAACATGAAGGAGAAACATGATGTCTTTCGTATTTAGGAAACTGCTTGATCAAATTAATTGCAATTTTTTTGTTATACTCTTTAAAGTATGTTAAAAAACAGTACCCTGGTATGTCCCTATTCCAAAGATCATGTTTTGTTAAATGTGAATTAATAAATAATTTTGCTTGACAGGGAACTTTAATCTTAAGTGAAAATACCTATTAGTATTAGTTATTTCTAAAAGATATCTGTTTTAGTACACATATAGCATTAAAAAGAAGAACTGTTGATTTTAATTCTCTTTTGTTTATGCAAAGAAGTGCCTTTATTTTTTATACAAATATAACTGTTGTATGCCTAGCGTTAAAGAAAAGTATAATGTATCTAATATACAGGGTTACAGGAAAAGTCGTGCTAGATCCCTTAAGGGTGTGGAGCACCCATCATTTCTGACTTATTTCACTATGAAACACCCTACCCTAAACTTAACCCTTTTCGAGATATTCGACTTTTAATTTTTTTATTGAAAATTGCTGATTTTTAGGCTACTACATTTATTTTTGTTTATTTTGTGTATCTTATTATTATTATTATTGCATTTTTACATGTGTAGTAAGATGCTTTAGGACGTCAATCATTAAAATAGTGCACAAGTTAATTGAATAGACTGTAGTAGACAAGTGAAAGAAAAGAAATAAAAAACATATTAGAAAGTTTATTTTTCTCTAAGGGATATCTAAAAAAAATGTTATGGTAATTGTTCGGCAGATGTTTTTTAAAATATTTACGTTTCATCAGCTATCTAACGAGGTGTAACAATCTAGGGTTTGTATTACATTTCGTGGAAAAAAAGTAGTTGGGACGCTCCAGGTAGCAGTTCTAACGGTCCCACGCCTATTGTCCTTCAAGTTAAGACGCACCGTGCGAGCGAGACAAGTGACGATTTATGTAGGTACGAATGAAAGAAAAAATGTGTAGACACCGGCTAGGACTGGGAATACAACCGGAAACATTGTTTTGGTTGTCAGTCTGCTTTTGTGCTTCGTACATAGTAGATGCGATATCGTTTTGCTCTTTTTCTCGACTTGGCTGTGATTCTGGACTATTTCTTCTGATTTGTGACTACTGTGCTTGTTAACCGGACTCTGATTTGTGCCTGTGATACGGAAGTGTTGAGTATGACGTCCTACACACCTGAGGAATATGCTGATATGCTTATTTGTTACGGATACTGCGATGGCATAACTAACTATCACAACGCCCATTACTGGGCCCTAAAAGAACTAAGGAATCCCAATAAGAAAAGAGTGAAGGGGTCCCAACGAAGATTCAGCGTGAATGTGTGGATGGGCATTATCTCCAATCATTTGATTGGACCTTACTTTCTCCCGGATAATCTAAACGGGGAAAGCTACGAAAATTTCCTGAGAGCAGACTTGAGTGATTTGCTGGATGATCTGCCACTCAACCTGATCAGGGACATGTGGTTCCAACACGATGGCTGCCCTGCCCATTTCAGGAGAAGTGTCAGAGACTGGCTGGACACAAATTATCCAAACAAATGGATTGGACGAGGTGGGCCATTGCCATGGCCAGCAAGAAGTCCGGACCTAACCCCCATGGATTTTCATGTGTGGGGCTGCATGAAAAGTCTCGTGTACAGCGAGCCGAATCCAGTTTCGTCTGTGGAAGACTTAAGAGAAAGGATTGTGGATGCAGCAAATAAAATGAGGACCACATTGACCACTGGCGTAGTGAAGACCGGTCTCCGTAGAAGGATGCGACAATGTATTAGAAATAGAGGCGGCCATGTTGAACATGAACTGTAGAAAAAGAAAAAGTTGTGAGAAAACCTTTAATAAATGGCATTTCATGCTTACCTATTGTTTTATTTTACTTTTTAGGGCTAAGTATACATTTTCTTCTCCACTGTCGCCTATGAAACTAATTTTTTTTGAATGCATTTGAATAAAACCCTACATTATTATACCTCGTTAGATAGCTAATGAACCGTAGATATTTTAAAAAACATCTGCCGAACAATTACCATAATATTTTTTTTAGATATCCCTTAGAGAAAAATAAACTTTCTAATATGTTTTTTATTTCTTTTCTTTCAGTTGTCTACTACGGTCTATTCAAATAACTTGTGCACTATTTTAATGATTGACGTCCTAAAGCATCTTACTACACATGTAAAAATGCAATAATAATAATAATAAGATACACAAAATAAACAAAAATAAATGTAGTAGCCTAAAAATCAGCAATTTTCAATAAAAAAATTAAAAGTCGAATATCTCGAAAAGGGTTAAGTTTAGGGTAGGGTGTTTCATAGTGAAATAAGTCAGAAATGATGGGTGCTCCACACCCTTAAGGGATCTAGCACGACTTTTCCTGTAACCCTGTATATGTGATTTTAAAAATATTCATCGGTTTGCTCAATTTAAACAGTCCCCTGTCACAATTTAACAGAGAATCGTGAATAACTCTGAAAATAGCATTTATTATGTTATTATTATGAATTGTCCAATCTTTGTTTAATTCCCATGGCACAGGAGAAAATCCTAGTTTGGGATTAGACAAGTGTATATATATATGTAATATTTACTTATGTAATGTTTATGTACTACTACTGCTCAGAGAACATAAATTACACTAATTCCGATGTCTTGTTATAACCCAAAATTGTAGGTCCCGTTTCTCCTTGTGTTTAATTGTGTTTTCTTGTATAGGTGTGGGGAGTGCAGTTCAACGCGGAGAGCAACAAGCTGCTGTCAGTCTCCAAAGACCAGAGTATTATCATTTATGAATGTCCAGTGCTACCTAAAGCTGCTGCCAAAAAATAAACGTGTCTATGAGGTAATTATGAATTTTATATGCGAAAATTACTCAAGTGAGTAGTTTCATCCTAAGATCAAGTATCCTAGGTTTCATCGGTTATGTTCGACATATTTAATGTCAAAATATCACTTCATTTTCAATAATAAAAAGCAAAGTAAATATCGGGCACACGATTACATTGGTTTGCATGTTACATATTTAAATATGCATCACACATGTAATAAATAATATCATTTTAAATATGTAAACAAATATATTTTAAACATATTTTTTTTGGTTCTTAATTTCTTCCAGACGAAGACCGCCTAGATGTACCTATTTGTAAACCATTATATTACTTTATCTATTTATATTTTAATAAATAGTAGTTGAACTGAATTGAAATATGTAACTGTTCATCATTTAAATGTCCATATCAGCGTAACCTGCCTTATTCTCTGGCATAATATTTTATACCAAATGGTTGTCTGGAAGAAATCGCTTAAAGCGATAAGAACGCCTAAATTGTACTATTTTTTAACGTTTACAACTTGTAACTGTATTTGTTTGTGCAATAAAGTGTATTGTATTGTATTTCGAACATAAGCCGACTAAAACAATTCACGTAAAGTTTTACAATGAAAATGTTATACAGTCACGTAAGTTGCAATAATATTTTTAATAATAAATCAAATTATTATGTGTGAGCTATTTCCTTTTTATTTTAATGTTGACTTCTGTTCAGTTCTGGATTTGCCAATAGGCTGCGGCCTAGGAGACATCAGGTGGCACGGGCGGCACTTTTGGAAATGTGCTAAATAATAACAATAATGTTTTTATTAAAGGCGTAAAAAACCCATAGAACAGACAATACAAAAATAAAATAATGAACAATTGAAATAAAACACTAAATACGTCAACATTGTCTATTTTCTGTTCACGCTCCCATGAACGTCTATCCTGTATCTATAGATCGGGTTATCCATGTCACAGCAGACGATTTTATTTTGCTATACACCGTACCACAAAAACTTTTCAAATGCCATATTTCTATTAACATCACATCATCAATAAAGGTATTTCATCACTCCCTGTATTTATGGAGCAGTGTAAAAGCAAGTATTATCGCAGTAAGCCAAATCCTCTTACCTCGCCAAATTAATCAAGACTCGACTACCGTGCTAGACGCCGGCTTATATGTAACAGAGGGACAAATATGCCATTTTGTACATACGACGCCAAAACGACACGATGTGATTCCGACTTGATCGTCTGTCGTTACGATTCTGGGACCCTACTCCCTAAGCATTTCGGCTAATATCCGTCGATCTAAAAAGCTTTGGCACATTTTGATAAGTTTTGGCGTCTAACTATCGTAGTTACATGCTAAACGCTTTCATAATATAGTGTTTGATTTAGGAAACTAAATTTAATTTATTAATTGGAAAGTGCTTTTTTGATATGCATGCTGCTGTGCTGCAACAGCATTCGAAATTTTAGTTATTAAGGAGCTTGATGATATACTTCGTAGATTTGCTGATAATTAGTAAACTTAGGACCGATCTGATTTGGGTCAGTATTGCTCGATATATCAACAAATACTTAGTTTATTTTGTAAATGTTTCTTTCAATACCGTTCGTGTATAGATAGAAGCAATAGGCCAGACATCGTCTTTCGGTATGAAGCCAGTGTCCCCACACTAGTAGTCCCCTAGTAGTAGTACTACTGTGGGGACACTGGTTGCATACCGTTGTTGTTACATCGTGATAATTTATGGTTATCCCACTAATATTATAAATGCGAAAGTTCGGATGTTTGGATATGTGGATGTTTGTTACTCAATCACGCTACAACCACTTTAAGGATCGGGATGAAACTTGGCACACATATAAGTTAGGTCCTGGAATAAGACATAGGATAGTTTTTATCCCGAAAAAACATTCCATTCCTACGGGAAATACTTAATAATTTGTGATCTTAAATTGTCCATGAGGACGAAGTCCAGGGCAACAGCTAGTTATTAATATGGAAAATGTGACACTAACATCTTCTTTGCCTTCATAGTAACCTTTCCTTTCATTCCTTATTTGGTATTGTATTTTATATTAGCTTCGCTGAATAGCTACGTGAACTTGGGTATCGATCGGAGTCTATTCCACTGTGTTCAAGAGCTCACAGGTTCTCCCTGCAGACATATCTTCAGATCTGGTTAACACACACGTTGGGCCTGTTCCCCTGATGCTCAAGAGCTCATAGGTTCTCTCCCTGGAGATACCTATTCAGATCTGGGTTGCCTCGTTGATCTATGGCTTTGGTGAGGGCCTAGGGAGTATCATAACGTCGATCTGATATTTTAAATAGTAATATAAATATAGATAGTACCGAAATCAAATTAGAAACCAGTAACCTCCTTCGTGTATCTTCCACTACTTAATTGATGATCTCATCATTATGTGTAACAAAATCTCGGTGCCGGTGTTGCACCACGTCCGTATGAGTTACACATTACATGTGTCTCCTGCTGGGCGGTGCTAAAAGTGCAACATTTCAATATAATAATTTACGAGGATGAACTGACACATGTTGCCGATTTCAAATCGTTTCGAGCGAAACCTATAACCGTACCATTACTATAAAAATAGATCGTTATAATTGATCGTATTTCTGATATTTGGTATATTCTCAAAACATCATTTCAGAAATTTTGCTCGATAGAAAAAAATTCAATGTAGCCTCTAAATATATTGTATATTGAGTAAGCAGGGTTTCTGTTTATGACCTCTATCCAGTTGTTTTTCCTCCAAAATATTAATTTTACATTATATTGTATTGTAACATTAATACGACTATTGAATACATAAAAGGAGGCATTTATAAAAACATATTTACATTGAATCGACATCGGCTTAATTTGCGGCGCATTGCGGTCGGCCCGGTGGGAAATCGGCTTAACATTCAATTTGCCGTTCCGCGCGGGCGGTGAGCAATCTCTGTTAATTTTTACCTGCACGGGGAATAAACTCGCGGTGTTGCCGTGGAAATGCGAAATGTAATTAAAAAGTAAAAGGTCCATAAACTTAAAATATATTCAGAGTTGATTACACTTTTTTTAAGTCCTCGTTGGCTTAGTTCTCTATGGCCGTTTGAAAAGAACGACATAGGTCGCGGATTCTTATTCCTAACTGGACTGATAACTTGGTAAAAGGTATATAAGGTATTCTGGTATGTTTGATGTATGTGCAAATTACAAACTCCTCGTTTAATTTACATACGGGCCCGGCTTTGAAACTTTAACTGCACGAAGGATAGGCGAGCGCACTTCCAACTAGGTTTCCATGTCTTAACTAAGCTACAATAATCGTCTAAATAAGAATGTTCATTAGACGAGTAGGTGTGTTATATCAGTTATACTCGTATGTAAGTGAAACAGGGTTTCAAAAGTATGCTCCGCTTGACGCCACTCTAGATTACATATTTTGCTGTGAACGTTTAGTTGACAAGTCGTATTGTGGCGTCCACTCACTAACAGCGATGCATGAGCTATATAGTTGCTATATACCGGCCGGCGGAGGTATCGGTGTCGTAATCACGGCCGCCGGCATCGGCAGCGCAGCCATTCAATGAGATGAAATCACTATGCGGCTCTATGAATAATTCAGGTGCGGTCCACCCGACCCGGTAGGGATGGGGGTGGCTGTCCCCACTATTTGCTGGATATGGATATAAAGTTGAGTATGCAGGTATACAACTATCGTTTTACGCAATTATATTCAAGTATAATTCGGGTACTAGAATGGTTAATAGTATTTGTTTTCCAGTGCAAATTCTAGTATGCTTTCCATTAGAGACAATATGTAGAAACTTCAACGATGCTTAGGTTTACGTCAGATTAGTGATGATTTGCTTGTTATTTGATCGTTACATATCTATACTATGAGCTATTGGAGGTTAGGGTTACTAATGAAAGACTCTATTATCGATTTAAATGAATATGATTTTATTAATCGATATTTAATATAGGAGAGGTGTGTGCGTGTTCTCTATTGTAAGACACAGTTGAGACAAAAGCTAAAGCAGTGCTATACCCTTCAGACCTCATCTACCTAGATGAAATAAGAGCCTGTTAATATAAACAACGTGTATGAAAGAGAAGCACTCTCTAACTATTTGTTAGAGTGAGATAGATTCATTTTTGATATATTCCAACACGCCCCCTCAAAAATGAATTCTCTCTCTCTAAAATAATAATTAAAATTGTTTACAACAATAATATCACACACCTTCCTTTGTCTGGGAACAATCATCATCATGGTCCAACATTTGTTGCGCAGGATTAGGGAAAACCCAGAAAACCCTAATCAGACCATTTAATTTAGTTAAATTTAATCAAATTGCATTTCAACAAAAAAACTTATTCTAAACCCATATCATTTCTCATTTTCTTGAGAGTGATTGCAGGTAATGGTTTTGTCAATATATCTGCCATCTTACATATAGGATAGAAATTAAAAATTTAAACCTTTAGGAATTTAGGTAGTTTAATTTTACTACATTTTGCTCAACCTGCTCTCTTGAAAAATGATATTTTATATATCGATATGTTTCGATCTTTAATGATTGGTCAGATTATTAGCGATACTAATACAGACATTATTGTCCTCAAATATAATAATGGGTTCAGTGATTTTTAAATGTATACTTTCTACCAGAGACTTCAGCCATAATGCTTCTTTAATAGCTTCATACAAAGCCATGTATTCAGCTTCAGTAGATGATGCTGCTACTGATGTTTGTCTCTTTATACACCAACTCAGTACATTGGTTAATAGTTTATATCCAGTAGTATACTTTTCTATCACTTTAATCATGGCCACCCCAATCAGAATCGACATAAAACATTATCATAATTCTTTCTTATACTTATACTTAAATTTTAAGTCAATAGTACCTCTTAGATATCTTAGTACCGTTTTAAACTTCGCTATTGTTATTTGTATAATGACTGAATTCATACTTGTACCTGTGCTTGTACTTAAATTCGGCCGTGTACTCTTACAAAGCATAACATACATTAAACAATCTATCAAGTTACGGTATGGTGCGTCATTATTTGTTATAAGAGTTTAGTACCTCATAGTTTAATTTGACTACAGTTGAAGTGTCCACAGGGATGCATTCAGTCATGTTAATTTTATTTAAAAATATTTGAATATATGCACTTTTGTGTAATGTTATTTTATTTGAGTTACTATGATACCAAGAAAGAATGTTATGTCTAACAAATCTGTCGTTTCAAATTTACCCATTAGATTATTTTAAAATTATTCATTATTGAATATCAGTACATACATAGATATTTCAGTTAATATCTCCTTGATCTAAAATATATACATCAATCAACTGATATATTTTGAAAACCTTTTTCTTTAAGAGGTTTCTCGAATATTTCATACCAAACATCCTGCAGCCCGTTTCAGTCTATATAAAGCCTTATTTAGCGTACATACATAGTTATCTTTACTTAGGAACTTTCATATATCCTCTTTTATTATAATACCAATCAGTAATGCAAGTTTTTTTAAATTGTTGATGGGTTTGCGCTTGACTTCAATCTCACCTGATGGTAAGTGATGATGAGGCCTAAGGTGGAGCGCTTACCCAGAAGATGTGACGAATTAATATATTATATTGATTTGCAAAACTAATTATAAATTGAAAACTAGCTATTTTAGCTACAGGTGCAAAAGTTTCGTTGTAATCAGTAAGATATTCTTGACTAAAACCTCTTTCAACAGGACGTGCCTAAGATACGAGTACAAGGAAAGGTTTTCCAAATCTATCATTTTAATGGTAAAAATCCAATTTCAGTCTACAATATTTTTATTCAGTGACCTCGGTACTAAGGTCCATGTATTGTTTATTTTAAGAGAATTTAATTCATCTCTTACTGATTTCTCCCACTGAGGTTGATGATACAGTGTTTTTATATCATTTAATGGCTTAAATTCTTTACTTGTGACTGACTGAGCACAATATCATAGTCATTTTCATTATATGATACAGGGGGACAAGTTTTAAGTCTATCACTTCTCCTAGGTAACAATGACACATCGGATGTGATTTCATTATGAATTGGCAAATTGTTATCAGAATCAATTTCAGATTCAATCGATATCTCACTCTCGATTTTGCATATTTTACTTGGACTGCATTCTTCATCAGATTTTGAAATATCTGATTTATTAACATTTTTAGACTTAATCGACACTTATGTCGATACTAAGACATGATCAGTTTTGTCGTTAACCGACACTGGTTTTGAAACTGAGACACTATCAGTTTTGTCATCAATCGACATTGATTTCGGCCCTGGGTCACTATCCGTTTTGTCATGGGAATATTTAATATTACTCCCTTCAGGCTTCATACCTGGACTGCATTTTTGATCAGATTTCGAAATATCTAATTTAGGGACATTCTGAGACTCAATCGACACTGATTTCGACCCTGAGTCACTATCAGTTTTGTCATGGGAATATTTAATATTACTCCCTTCAGGCTTTAGTGTAGGCCTGGATATAAGGAAATTAGTCTCATCAACAATAACATCCCTTACAGTCATATATTTTTCGCATTCTGTATTCCAAACTTTGTAGCCGTTTGGTTCATAGCCTACCAATATATTACTTTTCCGTGAATTATCAACAAATTTAATCTTATTTGTTTTATTATGTACATTCACAGTTGAACCGAATACTCTAAGATATTTAATACTAAGTTTTCTATCATGCCACATTTCATATGGTATTTTGGATTATTTCAAGGCTTTCATGGGTGTAATATTTATTAAATGAACGACTGTTAAAACCGCTTCACCCTAAAATCATTTTTCCATATTTTGTACCATTTAACATAGTACGAGCCTTTTCGGTTATCGTTCTAACCATACCATACGTTCTGCCACACCATTTAATTGTGGAGTTCTAGGTACTATTAAGTGATAATGATAAGTTATTCCTTTTTCTTTACAATAGTTTTTCATTTCGGTAGATAAATATTCTCCACCGTTATCTGAATACAAATTTACTACTTTAGAATTAAATTTTGCTTAACTTATTGTAATATAAACTTTGAATGCTGAGAATACATCTGATTTATAAGTCAACAGATACACAACCCAATAATGTGTCAACTGATCAACAAACAAAACAATTCTTGTTTTTAATTGTTGGAGGTGTAATAGGACCACTAACCACTTACATCTAAGTGCACTATAAACAGTGGTCGTTTTATACAATTTTTGTTGTAAGCCTTATTAAAAGGTAGTCGTGTCTGTTTCCCATTTATGCATGCTTCACACAAGTCATCATTTGGAAATACTTTTTCAATTAGTTTCATATCATCTATCATTTCATTACCTTTTAAATTCCAGGAATTTAGTATTACTGATATGTCCTAAGCCATGATGCTATTAGCCATAGTTATTTTTATTACTTTGACATATTTAGGAAACAGACTAATTTACATTTATTGGTATTTTAAAATCCATAACAATTAAATGTTTTAAAAGACTTACCAAACATTACAACTTTACTTTCCTTTGTAATGTGATGCCTTGCTGGTCATAAATTGTCCAACCAGTCTACTGCATCTTTGAGACTGATAACAGATTGTATGGCGCTTCACTGCAGAATAGTACGTTCTCCAAAACTCCATGTATTTAGATATTGCTGATAGTATTTATTTTACCTTTTTAGTAGCTGAAATAAATTCACAAATATTAGCAATAGATTTTTTTACTGGTGGGATTAAGTATTCATGTGTAATGAAAAGATCGTCCCTGTTTATGATGTGGTCAGACTCTCCGAAATCCAACAAAAATAATTTTATTTGCATCATTTTCTTGCTAGTATTACTCAGTTATAAATGCAGAACCAGAAAAATCGTCTGATTTCGATGGTTTCTGTAATTCAATAGTTTGAATTGTTCTTTTTATATCTGGTTTTGTTTTTTGATTACTTATTCTTTTGAAATAAAAACAATCTTGTTTCATATGTCCGTTGCGACCACAATGGTAGCATTTTATGAATTTCGACTTTTGTTTTCCTTTGAATTTTCTATTATTCAGTTTTGTCTTGTAATTATTACTTGATTTTGAATTCTTGTTATAAGTAGGTGTTTTTTGTTCAACATGTAATACTTTTAAGCTTGTGTCACAATTTTCATTTTTCAATTTTACTTCATGATCCAATAGTCTTGTTTTTACGAATGCTAAAGTAAGGTTATCTTCAGACAATGTTTCAATTGCAGTTATAACCCCATCATCAGGTTGTCGGCAGCGTAAGTAATAAGTGGGCAACTTTATCGGTTTCTTCTAATTTTGCCCCGGCCGCCGATAGCTCCGTGATTAAATCGTCAAATGTTGAGAAATGTTTTATCAAAGCCGTATCACCTTGTAATTTCAATCCCAACAACTTTTTTCTTTGAGCCAATTGAGTTGCTAGACTTTTACGTTCATAAAGTGAATCTAAACTTTGGAAAATTTCTTTCGCTGTAATAGTTTCATTTACGAAACCCAGATATGTCAAATACTCAACAATAATACTTTAGGCAACCCTATTCTTTTTCTCCCAGTCGCCGGATCGTGTTTCAGGAAGTTCGCCGTCAACAACTCCAATCGCGTCTAATTCACATAATAACGAACGAACTCTAAATTTCCAAACACTATATTTTTCACCTTCAAAAGGTTTAATGTTCCGTTTAAGTTTTAAGTTGTCCATTGTTCACGAAAACCTTTTGGATACTTTAAACAGTAATTGCACTTTTTATTACAATTTCTTAACTTGCAGCACTGGGCCCATAACCTATTGGAGGTTAGGGTTACTAATGAAAGACTCTATTATCGATTTAAATGAATATGATTTTATTAATCGATATTTAATATAGGAGAGGTGTGTGCGTGTTCTCTATTGTAAGACACAGTTGAGACAAAAGCTAAAGCAGTGCTATACCCTTCAGACCTCATCTACCTAGATGAAATAAGAGCCTGTTAATATAAACAACGTGTATGAAAGAGAAGCACTCTCTAACTATTTGTTAGAGTGAGATAGATTCATTTTTGATATATTCCAACATGAGCACGGGGCAGCTTTTTATTTCTTTCAATGCACTATGTAACGGTATGCAAACAATAATATCATCATCATCATCCCGAAAAAGTCCACTGTTGGACATAGGCCTCTCCCAAGGTGCGCCACTGAACCCGATCCTCGGTTCTTCTCATCCAGTTACTGCCAGCCGGCGACAACACAAAACAATAATGTACAAAATTAAAATTCAGGAAATAATTTATTAGCAACTATTCATATCAATAAATAACATCGTCTTTAACTCAGTCTAGTGGTGGTAGGAGATGGCGGGTGAAGAAAAGGTGACATGGCCCAGAGGGGCGGAGTACGCCACCTTGGCTACAGGGGCAGAATATGCGAGTTTGGCGACGGGTGCGGCGTACGCGACCTTGGCTACAGGGGCAGAATATGCGAGTTTGGCGACGGGTGCGGCGTATGCGACCTTCGCCACGGGAGCATAGGCGACCTTGGCGACCGGCGCTGCGTAGGCGAGGGGAGCGGCGTAGGCAACCTTGGCAGGAGCGGCGGTGGGATGTCCCTCGTAACGAACGATGGCATTGAATCCGTGCTCCTTATCGGCGGTGTAGTCTACAATTCTGACGGTGCCGTCGGGCTGGACCAGGGAGTACGAGCCCTGGACGGCATCGCCGTTACGGGCTTCCTTCTGCTGCTTGACGTCCCCGGTGTGCGAGTCGTGCACGGAGTATTCGAACTCGTAGTGGGCGGGCGCCTCGTGCTCTGCGTAGGCGACCTTGACGGGCACCAAGGGGATGGCGGAGGCGGCCACGGCCAGGGAGAGAACGACGAAGTACTGCAATGGAAATTTTTGACATTCAAATGATTGAAATAAATACATTAATATAGTAGGCCCGATTCTGAAGGCACAACGTTAAATTTTGACAGCTCTAAAAATGATGCTATCCCTGTCACACAGCATTATAAAGATAAAGACGAAACTAATTTTAGTGCTGTCAAACTTTAAATGTGTGCCTTCAGAATCGAGCCCAGTATGTATCTATTATACTCACGCCTAATACTAGTCCTTTCAGTTACTCTAATGTTGATTGGATGTGATCGCTAATTGGGATAATTCCGTCTTTGTACACAATTGTATTGCTATTTGTTATTGTTGTTAATTTTGGTACAATAAAGCGTTTACATACATACCAGTAACTCCATTAGTGGAAGGTGGTAAGAATATAAAGCTTTTTCGCACCATATATGAAGTACTAGCTTGATTTCAAGTATCCTATATGTTATTCTAGGATAGTAAGCAGTCAGTGTACCACATGCACGAATTCATTCATGCTGTACCAATACCAAAATCGGTTCAGCAGTTCTAGCGTGATTGAGCAACAAACGCTATTAAATATCCACACTTCGCATGTATATTAGTGTGATATTTCCATTTTTTTCTTTGTACATATTTCTTAAGTTGCTTTATAGAAAATGGCCCATGTCATCATTTAACCATTAGAAAAAGATAAAATACCCATAAAGTATAGCCCAGAAAAAACCAAGAGAACTTTTCCAGTCAATTTTGTCTGACACTTATACCAAATATATCACTTCTTTATTAATCTAAATAAATATTGTGGAGTTGATTTATAAGTATATAACAGATAGAAAATGGAAATCGTTTAAAATCTTACAATACACTTCGGTAATAAATAACTGATGAATTAAATATGAATTTATTTTATTACCTTAGCGACCATTGTTGCTAATTTGATTGTCGGAGGTTGACTATGACACTGTGTGACCCGCACCAGTTTTTATAGAAGCATTGTCGCCTACAGGGCACGACCGCCGGTAGCCGACAGGTAGCCCGGGGCGCTGGACGAACTAATTAGCCTTACCGCTGATTGAGAGGTGAGGGTCAGAGATTACTGGTTCGGGGAAGCCGCTGGTAATGATATCGTTGTGATATGTCAAGATAAGTTGAATTTGAAGATTGCAAAGTGCAGGCTCAAGTATGTTAAGTACAAAACTTCAAATTCTTTAGATACTTATACTTTATACTTTTGGTATTTTAGACTTTCTCATTTTTTCCCGCTGTAAAAACTATATATTATGTTAATCTGAACTACCCTAACTCAAATCCGAAAGTGTCTGGTTACTTTGAGACGCTTTCACGATTCGACTATTCAACCGAGTTCTATGTAATTTTGATACACACTAACAAGAACATAATATATGTCAATTTGTCCCATGGTAAAAGCTTCCTGTGAGAAACACAACCTTTTCCACGAGGGAGAAGCGATAGGTAGGTAGAAGCCTCACGAAGTACACAGATAGATATCCTTAACTGTCTGTGGACATCGTTGTCAAGTATATGTATAAGTATATATATATATATATATATATATATATATATATATACATATACTTATACTTGTCTAATCGTTAACTAGGATTTTCTCCTGTGCAATGGGAATTAAGGATTGGACAATTCAAAAATTTTACATCCAGACCGGGACCAACATGTACAAATTGTATAAAGTTGTTTGTTCCCAGTTGGAAGTGAACCCACGACCTCTGACGCTTGAGTCCAATGATCAAGCCACTAGGCCAACGAGGTAGTCGCCTAACGAAACTTCAATTAAAACGAAGCGAGCATGAGCCTCGGGGTTTTTTGAGTGTGATCATGTCATGTCAGCCTTTAGACGTCCACTGCTGGACATAGGCCTTCCCCAATGAACGCCACCACACCCGGTCCTCCGCCCTCCGCATCCAGCCGCTTCCGGCCACCTTCTTTAGGTCGTCGGTCCATCTGGCGGCGGGGCGTCCCGTCGTTTTTGAGTGTATTTTAAACTAATACGTGGCGAAGTCCGTTTCTAAATATAACATTTAGCAGAAACTAGTACTTGCCTGGAAAGTTTCGATTGAGTTCGGTCAGGTAATTGGTACCCAGTAGTAGGTACTCATTCCCATTTGTACCAAGTCTACATATTATGCTTATTAAGTACTAGCTGTGCCCGCGGCTCCGCTCGCCTGGACTACAGGATCCGCTCTCATTCCCACTTCCGCTCCCTATCCCACTTCCACACAGACTTTAAATCCAGGTCCAGGTCCAGGCCCAGGCACAGGCCTAGGCCTAGGTCCAGGTCTAGATCCTCAACCCTCCCCTCGACACTCCTCTTAATCCCTCAATCCTCCTCTCAAACCTCCCCTCAGCCATAGAATACCTAATAATACTACGTATAGAATGGACACTCCCTTCCCCTCGCCAATCACAGCTTCCTCACCCCGCGCCGCAGTTTTGGGTAGCGTTTAGGGCACTAGCCGTCAGGGCTGTATGTATTGCTTGGATTAGAATAATTTTTATAATTAAAAGAATAATGGTGAAGTATTGTGCTGTAGGTGGTTGTTTGATTAACAGTAATGACAAAAAGAGACGATTTCATTCTTTTCCTCCAGAAGAATCGAGGTAAGTAACACATTTTGCCTATTTATTCATACAATTTGTAGGATTGAATTTTGGTATTATAAGTAATACAAAAATAATTTTATACGTTTTGGTTTATTTTATTCTGTTTGATAATGTAAATAAAATGTTAATTGAGATAGACATTGATACAATTTTAATCAATTGTATATTTGTTTGTTGTACGACATTTACACATTTGCGTTAAGTCGCGAGACGCTCGCATCGATGTGGGTCTTTTTGAATTAGGTAACTTGTCACGCGAAATTAAATATGTTTTGTGACAAAACATATTAAATCTTAAAGAATTTAAGTAGTATTAGTCACGCCTTCAATTAAACCCCACGTTCATCATATCCATGAATTATTCAGGAACCTGCAGATCATCAGGAACTTATTACATTCTAGCGCCCAACGTGGGGTTTAATTGTAGCGTGTAAGAAGATACCTGAATTCTAAAAAATTTTAGGTAAAGTTGGAAAAACACCTGGTTGCAAATTTTATATTTTGTACACTTTAGACTTTAGCGTGTGGTCCACCGTACATACATTTGCATAATTGCCAAGTGTTCATGCTAGTAAAAAATTCGGTTATGTAAGTTTTAATTTTTGGCAGTCATGCATACACGAAGATAAAAATAAATGTTTGGACTCCCTCTGTTGAAGATATCATGATTATTGACCACGTCGTTGGCTTAGTGGCTTGCTTATTGGATTCAAGTACCAGAATACGTGAGTTCGATTCCTTTTATGTATAGACATCTTTAGAATTCGTCTTAGTCTGGGTACTATATTAGTGAATTGGTCCTTATCTAATTTCAATGGTACAGGAGAATGAGACGTTCTGATCTGAAGAGAATAAAATCAAGTTTGGGTTTAGACAAATGTAATGTATAATACATAAAATATATATTTAATTAAATTAAAAATAACGGCACCGACGTCACGTTTGAATTTTCACCTTTTTGATGTAATCGAAATTCAATGAGCGATTGTCTACCGACTTGCGCGGATGTGTAATTGCAGCATAATAAAAAGAAAAAAATGACATGTGTCATACAGTGGCGTGTGACGTGAGCTTACAACGTAACATTGTAGGAACGTTTCCGCAGTTCCTTTTGTTTGGGTATAAAATCTTTTTTGTTTTTCAGATGTATATACTAAAAAAAATTGTTTCTCAGATGTATATACTGGATTCAAGTGATTGGACGATCCGACTTAAACAATAAAAGTTAAAGATTTACCGCGTTTGCGATCTTCATTTCTGTGCTTCGGATCGTCTTGCAAAGAAATTAAAAAGAAACGCAGTTTGATGTTGCCACAGTCAGAAAACTCCTGTGATAACACAAAATTTAAAATGTGGAAATTTCGAAAATATCCTTTGTTAAGTATACCCCTTCTCTCCAGTTCCCGAACTACAAGCTATTAAACAGTGAAAACGCCGTCAAATTCTGTTCAGCAGTTTCCAAGATTAGCCCGTACATACATACATAGACACGATTTTTTTAATTATATTTTTGGACTCCACTGGTCTTAAGGTCTGATTTTTTTTTACTTTAATGTACAGAAACGCCTTTTTACTGTTTTAATGGGCGCGATTCTGAAGGCACACATTTAAAATTTGACAGCACTAAAATTGATTTCGTCTTTATCTTTTCTTTCTATCTATCTATCTTTCATAATACTGTGTGACAAGGATAGCAATAATTTTAGTGTTGTCAAATTTTAACATTGTGCCTTCAGAATCGAGCCCAATATATGTATAAATTTAAAAAAATTATATTGTGCACAATGATGAGTGTCGTATTTTTTCCCTGTATGTCGAAAAATATTTTATTTTTGCACATGCGCCATGTTTAGTGATATATTTAAATCATAATGAAAGAAAGAAAAAAATACACGCGAGTAGGAATTATTCCATAACAATAGTCCACGACGCTGGCCAAATGCGGGTTTGTGGACTTCACATATGCCTTAGAATTATTACTTCTTTGGCTGGTTTCTTAAGGTATTTTCCTTCACTAAAAACGTTCTTAGTTCGTTCTTTGGCCTGTGCCCGGATTCGAACCCTCGACCTCATAAACGTGAGGCGAGCGCAGTACCAACTAGTCTATCACGAATTCGTACAGTTTTGTATGGTTGCATAGAGATTTTCCACGTAAATATCGAAAGTTGGAAAAAGATTGTATACCTACGACTTAAATCTCAATTAATCAACCACCTATATAAACTATTTTTATTTTTATGCACATTTTACGCCGCCATCACAAAGTTACTGGTGCCCACGGCCGGTCCGCGCGGTCTGACACCCCTGACGATTGCCTTAGGCATGTGTGCGTGCGCTGCCGTGTGCGGACACGGTTATTGTATTTGTGTAAGAATAGGTAGTCGATTTCCCGCCATCGCATACATTTTGGCACAAGTGTCCGCCCTGTGCCTCAGCTGTCCCTTCAACCCTCCCCTCAAACCTCTTTCCCTCGTCTCTCGAATTGTAGTCCTCGTAACTAATCCATCGCAATCCAAATTCCGACCAACATTACTTTGTTGCATACGTATATCACAAATTCATCGTAATCGGGTAACTCAGTCAAAAGTTATGCGAATTTTCAAATACTCAAATTACACTGGTACCATACCCGCTCCCGATACCGCTCACGAATTCGTCGAACATTTTTCGCAGTGTATGCGAGTTTTCGGAAACTATAAATTCGCATAACTTTTGATTGACTGCTCCGATTGCAATGAAATAAAGCCTATATGTTACACCAAACTAAGCCCCATGTTTCTGTAAAAAGTCCATCAAAGTCCGATCAGTAGTTCTTAAGTGATGCGTGCACAAACTCACAGACAAACAGAGAAACAGACAAACAGATAAACAGACAAAAATTTCAAAAACGATCGAAATGTGTTCTGTTGCTTATCCTTAGACCCCCCCATTTTTTTTTTGCAAATATCTTCAATGTACAGACACGCGAAGTTTACGATTTTATTTATATGCTTATTAAGTATCTGATTTTATACGCAAAGTACAGTCTGGGTTAAAACTTTCTCTCTAGAAGTTAATTGTAGTGTTTTTGTTCATAATTTTATACCAATATGGTACTTCTTTTAAAATATTGATATATTTAGACTAATTGCATTAACTCATGGCTAATTAATATTTTAGACTGAAAGCCCTTCTTGAAATGAAAAATTTACTTATACTATTTCTGCGTATGACTCTACATAGATAAACTTGTCTTAAAAGTAGATAAAGGTTCATTCGCAGCCATCAGTGCAGTCACAGTATCGGACTGAGATGACAGAGACCTTAACAGGTAACCATTTTATATTTTATACTTGTGATAAGTTTTAAATATTTGTAGTTACAATTAGCGTTTTTTACCATTTTTTAATGAACATTATCAGTGGGTACAAATGGGAGAAAGTCAGAAAAATATAATAAACATATTATTGTTACTAATCTAGTCAATCCATATCATTAATTTATGAACATCTGTTTAATTAAATATTAAAAGCGCAAATATACGTCATGCATAAATACAATGACGTAATTTGACGAATGCTTTAAATAATTTCTTCTTTTATATTCTGTACCCATGGATACACATACCTAGTCCATTTCTGTTAATGTTATATAAAGTATTATATAGAATAGCGGGAAAAAGGTAGGTTGTGCAGTAGCACAACCTACCTTTTTCCCGCTATTCTTATCCTATACTCAAAGGTTGTCTGGAAGAAATCACTTTTAGCGATAAGACCGCCTAGATGTACATGTGTAAGCTACTTTTTAAATGTATCTTTATATATTTATCGTGCAATAAAAATTAATTAAATTGATGTTTTACCTGCTGATTTTCTAAGTAAAATAAAAATTTACAAATATTAACGTGGAACAATTTTGTCATAATATAATTGTTACTGAACTCATTCCAAACCTTACGAAAGTGAACCGCATTCATACGTTATTTAAATGATAAAGTACTTAACAAGTATTAAAGCATTTCTTCCATGATACAGGTTCTTAAGTATAACCATTTTATTAAGAGCTGAGCTGGTCCGAGTGGTAGAAGCGAAGTGGGTCTAGTTCGAGTAGTTGATGTTGAAGAAATTAAAAGTAGTTTGGGTGACCGTGACCGAGATCGCAGGCGTGGTTCCACTGAGATGTGTAACACACGCACGCGCAGATCAAGCATTGATTGATGAGATAGAGCCAAGCGTTTGATATAATCATTAGTTGCTATTGTATTGTTGATAACAAACCGCCCGACCTGACCTCCTCGTAGGCTTAGTGACTTGGCCGGTAGAGTCGTACCCAGCAGCTGAGATCGAGGGTTCGATTCCGTCTGTGAACAGAAAACTTCGTAAAAGTTGATCCTGCTCTAGTTATTATATTCGCGTATTGGTTCTGTCGTGGTCTTATCATAGTACAGGAAAAAGTCCTTCGGAACTGAACAAGTGTAGGTCGTATATAGAGTGTACTTGTGACAAAATATCCATCATAACGATCCGTCACAAACTGCTTGATTCAAAAATTGAAACTGAGACTAGTTCAGGTTCTCTAAATATATAACTGTAATATCAAATATTAAATTGCTATCAGCCTTCGAGCTCGGTCTAACTAAGTATTAGAACATATTTATCTCATATACACCTACACATGTTACTTATACTTTCAGTTAACTCACTACCATTTACATGAATAAAAACTATCTTTTCAAATTACCTTAAAGTTCGGCAACATAGCTAATGTGTTCAAGTAGGTAGTGCTATAACTCATACGGCGGCATTCGTGGTATGACGGATTGATGGGAGAGTTTACACCTTCACAGACGAAACGAACGAACGTTGGAATCGCTAGTAAAGTATAAGTACGGTGTACAGTACTTTATCCCGAGATTGTCAGATTTATGTTCTTAGTTCCTTAGTCATTTTGGATAATTCAGGTACCTATTAAGTAAGCTATTTGACGCTTCAAGCGTCATATTTTTTTATGAGAGATTAGTAACTAAGTATTTTATGTACTTCTAAATGTTTAATCGTTTCAGAACAAATTTAACCTTTCCAGAACAAATCCACTGATTTTAGTCATTTGCCTGTAGGTATGCTCTCTGAATCTCGCATGTTCACACCCGTACAGATTGTCCCTACTATATTTCATTCCAGATTAATAGTCCTATGAAAACAAACGCATTTGCGTCTCGAAAACAAAATACACAATAGATGGTGTTCCTAAGTGGACCGCAAAGTTTACTTGGTAATACAAACCTATTTTTGCTGCTGGTGACCCTTTCATGTATATGTTACCGAGACGTAAATAGCGTTGGTTTTCATAGGACTATTAATCTGGAATGAAATATAGTTGTATTTATTATACTGTAACATCGACAAAGTCCCCTTTACGAGACTGCGACATAAACATATGTAAGTCCATAAGTCATGTTTGTAAATCTATAGTTTAGCAATTTGAAATTGGAGCAATGACTTGTAAGTTGTAAGTAATACCAAAATCTTGTCAGACCTGTTATATCGTTGTACCGCTGTTATTTTGACCATTATAAACTGTTATTCGTGGGAAAATATGACAAGTTATTGGCAATTATGTAAGTAAATACGTGTGTCCCAATGTCCATACAATAAGGGCCGTTAGCAAAAGCTAACCTGAGGTTATTATAAATGGTTGAAGTGTCTTTCACGAAATTGAATCAAGTAGATGAGTGGAGTCAAATCGTAGGTATTATTATTAAATATTCTATGGATTTGGATTGACATACTTCAATTAGCTACAGTACCAAGACTTTGATGATCTTATTTCATCTAACAATATAAATAATGAGTAAACTCTATATAATTATTTAGCATTATTTACATTCCAAATCCGGTTATTGACATTTTATTACTCTATTACTATATTTTCAGGAAATATCCTACAAACTTGCTTTTACTTGTCTTTGGTGTTTCTTCCGCTAGCATTCCGGTTAAAGCCATAAAAATACAACTGTTCTTTTTCTACGCGGACCCAATGCGCATAAATGGCTGTAGTCCGCATTAGTTTTTTTTTCTTCCTATGCATATCATATTAGAATTAGTTAACTGAATGTTAATGTAAACGGCTACTTTGTAATGTAATCTGGTTAGCATTTTATTCAGATTTTAAGTAATAAATGTAATTAAAGTGTATTATTACACTATTTCATTTTGAGGTAGCGACAAGGGCAGGATCCATTAGACTAAGGCGATGGTAATATTATGCCGGATGTCGATTTCTTTACGATCTAAAGCGGCAAACCGTTTGCCGCAAACGGTCAACCTACTGATATTACCGACTACTGAGAATCAGCAGCCTCTGTATTGCTGCGCGTAACAGTCCAAAGGCTGTAATTGTATTCCGTTCCATTCTGTTGTCTACCCAGCCAAGATCCATGTTTACTGTAGGAGTTCTATTAAACAAGTACAGGAAAATGTATCGAGTTTCACTGTTGCTTTAGCACTTTTCGAAAAACGAAATCATTTTAAACTGGTGACATGATTCTAGTGCATGGTTTGTCTGGATATGAACAGCCTACGTCCCACTGTTGTTCAGTTGGTTAGAGTGCGTTTCACTAGTTGCCTTCGTTAGAATGCTGGTTGCACTGTCTAGCCATAGTCGTTCGCGGGATTTAGTATGGACAAGCATTACCATAATTCTAACGAAGAGAACTATTTGGCCTTTACCCTCGGTACGGACCACCACACTTCAACGTTTTTATATATTTTTTTGGCCGTAAAACTACTAATAAGGTTCTATTAGCAATTAGTAGATATGTTTATCTTATCTTTATCTCTCATCAGATCTCAAAATAAGGTCCGACATAAGTTCTGGATTTACCTATTAAATGTACCTATGTAGAGCGGAGATTGCCATCGCCGTTTCAGTTATTTTAATTGAGTTACAAATAGGGCCGGAACCTATTACGTACATAATAGTTTATAGATCCAGTTTTTGTCTCTTACACGCTGCAATATGTATGGATTTGGCGGACAGTGGGCGGGTACATCATATAGATGAGACATATACGCAATCTTATAACTATAAAAGCTTCGGCAACAAAACTAGACCATTAATATACCAACATGGTAGTCAAAGTGAGTAGTCATACATATTTTGTGGATGTTGTGTATGTTTAAAACATGTGATTCTGAAGTGGTAGTATTATTAATTTTAATTTGCGTTCGCAAATTAGTTTCTAGATTAATCTTTCCATTTGTATACAGATTTCGTAAATGTCTAAAGTTAATTGGTTGATCAAAGTGAACGAAAAAATATAAAGCAGTGTTTAAAATAAAACTGGGACAATTCTCTATTATGTGTTGATGAATATTAGGAAGTTTTTAAAAATTCGTGATTTTAATTATAAGGATCGACTTCTGATTATAAATTGGAACTTATTTAGTACGTATTTCCACCGATTGTCCAACCAGAATCCTATCTAACGAGATTTAAATCACTTTCCAGTTCAAATCGAAAATTAACCATAAGTAAAAAAATTTGAATTCCACTTTCGTATTATAAATAGAGTGACAAGCCAGTAATTCAGTATTATTGCCAAACTAACAACTACTATTAGTATCATTCTTTTTTATTAGAATTTTTTTTACAGCTTTTAACATTCCTCTGCTCCGTGGCTGCAGCGGCTGCGGTGACCGTCCCCGTGGGTCCACCGGCCCCTGTGGCCCTAGCTCCAGCTCCAGTCGCTACCAAAGTAGTGTACGCCGAGCCTGACACTACGGCGCAATACGAATATGAGTACTCAGTACAAGATCCCCAGAGCGGTGACATCAAACAGCAGAAGGAAACTCGGTCTGGTGACACAGTGCACGGATTCTACTCTCTAGTACAGCCGGACGGTACGCAGCGTATTGTAGAATACACGGCGAGTAAAGAAAATGGTTTTAATGCCGTAGTACGGTATGAAGGACAACCCGCTCCTCAGCCTGCAAAGATTGCATATGTTCAAGCTCCAGCACCGGCTCAAGTTGCCTACGCTCAAGCACCAGCTCAGGTCGCCTACGCTCAAGCACCAGTGGCTAAAATCGCGTATGCTACTCAACCTGCTCAAATCGCCTATACTCACCCGCCTGCTCAAGTCACCTATGCTCAAGCACCAGTGGCTAAAGTTGCCTATGCTCCAGCGCCTGCTCAAGTTGCCTACACTCATGCACCGATACAAGTTAACTACGCTCAGGCACCAGTACCTAAAGTTGCATATGCCACCCAGCCTGCTCAAGTAGCCTACGCTCAAGCACCGGTGGCTAAAGTCGCGTATGCTACTCAACCTGCTCAAATCGCCTACGCTCAAGCACCAGTGGCTAGAGTCGCGTATGCTACTCAACCTGCTCAAATCGCCTACACTCAACCACCGGCTCAATTCAGCTATGCTCAAGCACCGGTGGCCAAAGTTGCATATACTCATCAGCCTTCTCAACTCGCTTATGCACAAGCACCTTCTCAAGTGGCCTACGCTCCAGCTCCAGCTCATGTTGCATATTCTTCAGCGCCAGCTCAAGTCTCTTACGCTCCTGCACCAGGTGCAAGAGTAACCTATGCTACTCAGCCTCAGATCGCCTACACTCAGTCTCCTGTAGCGTACGCTCAAGCTCCTGCATCTCATGCTCTCGCACCGGCTGCTTACGCTCAAGCTCCCGTCGCATACGCTCCAGCCAAACTTGCGTACCCAGCACCTGCTGGCCATGTCACTTACTCCTCTCCAGCCATCTCTTACCATCATTAGATTTAAGTTATTGTAACATTATTTATTTTGTTAGACAATATACATTTAAAAGAAAAATCATTTTATTTTCCGCTAACGGTCAGCGGGGAAAGAATTGCGCAAGGAGGCGTCAAACGGCGTATCCGATATCAAAACGCTCGAAACGAAGTTAGGTGGAAGCGTGCGGGTAGTGTCGGGGAATCAATTGAATTACGTGCATTATGAGGCGAGTGTTGAGTGGCTCCGGTTACGGCACGTCCGCACCCCTGGGCCCGGGGCTCCAGCGGGGCCACTGACGGCCCGCCGCATTGCTCTTGACACCATTTCCCCACTACACGAAACTTATTTAAAGATCGGCACACCCTACCTACCTTACTTTAAGCTTCTAATCAACAATGCTTAGGGTTCGTTAATTTCTGGTGTCTTTTTTTAGTTTAAAACAAAACACTTCTATGAAACCCAAGTATAGTTTATCTGAAAGTCGCTTTGAAGTGTCTTTAAGTTAATTTTGCGAGAGGCAGGGAATCTCCACATAGGTAGCAGATATCGTGCTCTCCTAGCAAAAACATCGCAACTCGTCGACGCCCACATTAACGAATAGAGGATTTGCAGGCAAATATAAATTGACAGGGCTGATGTTAAAAGTGGTTGTTAGGACAAAACGGAGGGTGAGCGAAATGTGTGATGTGAATATTTAAACTCTCGTCTTGTAGCGTATAAACTGATGTGAAGGGTTGGGGAAAATATTTGGTTACCAAAGATGTAATAAAAGTTGACGGGACTTGGTATTTTCTTTGATGTTAACTTTAGCTAAGCCTCTGGCTGAAATGGGGCGTTGGTGTAGCTTTTAAGAGTTGTGTCTATTGCATTGATAGTTGTTTTTTCACGCACTTACACCATAAACTACGGTGTCTGACGACTGCGGTAGATCCTGCGAACCTCACCTGCCTATACGTCATAGGCAGTACTGTACAACGAACGCGCTTGTTATCATCGACTGGCGTATCAAGAAAACTGGCCTGGCTCGACATACACATATGGGCAAGCAGCGCCAACAGTGCCATCCGCTTGCCCGACTCAGCGATCAGGGCAAATTCCTATCCATCAGTAGACTCATACCTTTAGACAGGTGATCTTTGCATTATTACATAGCTCATGGCAAATCACGCACGTGTGAAATGACCAAACCATAGCTGTGTTTGTAGTGTTATACCAATATGTATTACATTTGGTTATAATCCCGTCGTTTTGGCCACAGACTGTGCAATAATGAATTCACAGTCCGAATATTTAATGCTCCTCATGCATAATCAGTGCGCCGACAAATATTTTGGTACAGTTTTTTAATCCGCCCACAAAGGGTTGTTTCGTGATAATCCCACTATTATCGGATGATGAAAACTATTCCCCGCTTCGTCTGGTTACACCCAGCTTGGCTTCACTTCGCATCCATGTTTCTATTCCACTGATATTACACCGAATGTTTCTAATTCCTTAGAGATTTGGCTTGAACAATAATTACGAGTAGGTATTTTCTGGTGTGCTCTTATCCCACTCGTAAACCACCGTAAAATGGAGTTCATTTATAAGATCGATTCTCCTAAGTTGTTGAGAGTACTAGTTGGCAAAATCAGATAATATTTCCTCTTTCCTTCATTCTTATAGCAGCTACAGAGTACATACTTAAAATTGTATAAGGTATACTATCGTTGTACTTACACTATAGTTCTTTTTCTGTTGTAAGTTCGTATTGATAAATGTTGGCATATGATGCCATGATGGCGGCAACGTGACCATTTCTGTCTTTATAGTCTGTGCTATTGAGTGGCATGCTCCTGTGATGTGTTGTATTGTTTCAGAGCTATTCTGGCAGTTATCAGTGTGATTCGGTCTATATGACCTAGATGTAGAAAGGCCATGGGAGGTGGAGGGTCCACAAGTTATTAGTGTCTATTCTAGTATCTTGTATTGTTGTCCTGTATAGCAAGCATGAAGCCTTCAGTTTCAGGGAACAGTTCACCTCACTTCAGCCATTTTAAATATTATTATTATTTTCTTACCTATACATATATCTTAGGTAGGGGTATGATTTTGTAACTGATAGATGTGAACGAATTATGACAATAACTAACGCCACCTGCTCGTACCTAAATCTAATCTCAAACTTCTTAACAATTTCCTGTAATGACAAAGACTTTCACTATCTATATCTATACATATAATAAAAGAGTAGAAAAAACAAAAGAAAAGCGAATCTGTACATTGAAGTAAAAAAATATATATTTCACTGGCCGGACATTACTTAAAACCAGTAGAGTCCAAAAATATAATAAAAAAAACGTGTCTGTCTACGGGCTAATAATGGAAACTACTGAACAGAATTTGACGGTGTTTTGTGGACTGCCACTTCAGCTTACTAATTCGCCCACTGGGGCGGGTCACATCTGTCGCAGTACCGACGACCGTTGGGGAGAACGAGTTCTAGAGTGGAGACCGTCAATCGCCACGACGCCCCGCCGCCAGGTGGGTCGACGACCTGAAAAAGGTGGCCGGAAGCGGCTGGATCCGTAGGGCAGAGGACCGGGTGTGGTGGTGTTCATTGGGGAAGGCCTATGTCCAGCAGTTTGACAGAAGTTTTGTTGTACAGTTAATTGAATATGCAAAATAGGTGTCAATAAGCGAGGGGTATAAGAGGGGAAGTAGATTTGAAGACTCTCGCAGCTATGCAACATTGGAAATTGGAAGAGATCGCTGCAAGCGATAAGATGGCCTTTGCACACCTTTAATACGTTTCCTTGCGTTTTATATGATGTGTGCAATAGTTCTATGTATAGCGAACCACGCGAGCAAAGCCACGGACGGAAGCTGGTTTCCATTCCAATAACTAGCCAAATGCCTGACAAGCGTGAATAGCAACAGAATAATTGTCATCGCGATAGAGTCGTTGCTAATTCGCCGTGCTTACTTACTGGTCCCTTTGTGTCCCAACGAGTAGCACACTCCGCTGACACGTGCGGCCATTGTGTGCTGAACGAACAGCCGGGCAGATTGCTTCCGGATGACCCGGTATCGCGT
Source organism: Esperia sulphurella (assembly GCA_947086405.1). Lineage (NCBI taxonomy): Eukaryota > Metazoa > Arthropoda > Insecta > Lepidoptera > Oecophoridae > Esperia > Esperia sulphurella. Next base: position 5,011,688 of record OX352272.1, read on the forward strand.
TGCAGTAGAGAAATATTGATATTGGCGCGGCTTCATATTGCACTGAGCTGAGCGTTGATCCGGGGAAGCCATTTAAAAAAAGTTCAGGGCGGAAGAGGCGTACTTTTAAATTTTACTTCCTTATATAGGTTCCTTGTTAGACGATATCGAGGAGATAGGCATCAAGCAACACCTTAACACGATTTGTAGGACAGACTGTAGGGCATGACTATGTAAAGAAAATAGGTACATTAATAGGTTCCTGCGTGGTGTAGGCATAGAATACTTAATAATGATGTAGGTACTATGGTATTACTCACAAAAAAGCGGCCTCTTTATGAACAGAATGCACGAGAGCTCTAATAGCATCCTGAAAGGGATAGCTGAGAGATTTGACAGCCCCTTCACACGTCATTGTGTGTAGGTGCTTATCAACAATTATAATAAGATAGTTTAATAAAAAATAAAAATAGTTTGATACTAAACTTGGTTTGTTAAGTTGCATACTAACAATTATGGATTTTAATTTGCCGAAATAAATAAAACTTTTATTTTATTTCATTAAGGTTTCTTATTGTGCGCAGCGACCGGCTACCCCCCGACTTGCGACGAATATTTGGAGCCCATATATATGTATTTTTTAAATGCTACATAACATTGTATGTGAAATGTGATGATATTTCTTGGACAAGAAATTGTTTAATATAATAAAGTGGCAATTTCTGTGAATACATAAACTAATTTAGGAGCGGGGCTAGGGCTCTCGTTTGCTCTCGCACTCTTATAGCGAAGCTTATTTGTCCATCTGTCCTCGGATAACTTAAAATAGGATTACTTAAAAATTACTTTACCGAATTCGCTGAAATTGAAACATACATGTAAAATTGCCCTGAAAATTATGAAAATGTGAGTCCGGACCCACGCTTCAATGTCATGTTTTTTTACGAGTTAACAAAGGGAAACTTCAGAATCTACTGGACAGATTCATCATCAGGTTATTTTTGTCTCCAATTCAGGAGCTCTCATTCACAACCCTCTCTCATCTGCCGGAGACAGACGGAGGATTTGGCCTACACTCCCCACGCTGGCCAGACGGGTTGGACTGGATAGAATGAAGACACTTTAATAGGTTTTTTAGGCTGTTGACATACCACAATGCAATCGCTGCTTTACCAATATATAACCAACCGTGGTTCGCCCGCGGCGCGGGGTTGCAGCACTTTTCGCTTACTTTGTCCTTTCCTGTTCTCGCTTTAGGGAGGTTCATCAGCATATAAGGGTTGCCACCTGGGAGCAACGTAATCTTCAGATTTTTTCAATATTGGAAATTCTCAAAAATAATCATAGACTTCTAATACAAATTGAACCGCTGCGGATTTATTGCGTGAGACTTATTTTATGTGGGGCCGACGACGTCTGGTAAAATATCTCGTAGTTTCGTTCAATGCTGCCTCGTTAAAAATGATCCTAGGCTAACGTTCCATTTCTATAATGAAGCCAGATTATACCATAACGGATTATCTATGCTTTAATGTTCAACTACGGTACAGTAATGCACGTACAAAATAAGTTAATTATAAGTATGTTTATGATTTATTTTCAAATACATTGAAATCACTTCCATTTACAATGTTTTGAGATTTAGTAGTGAGATCATGACCGCCTCATTGGCCTAGTGGACTGGTCAATAGATTCGAGCGCAAGAGGTCGTGGGTTCGATCCCACTGGGGAGAGACTTTGTATATACTATTTGTACAAGTTGGTCTCGGTCTGGATGCTATATTTGAGAATTGTTCTATCCTTGTTAAATTCGCATAGCACATGTGAAAATCCTAGTTTGGGATTAGACATATGTATATTTATTTATGTAAGCTGTTGCCCGCGATTTTGTCCGCGTGGATAACTTAATATTTCCCGTAGGAATCAGATGTTTTTTCAGGATAAATACTATTCTATGTCCTATTTCAGGACCAAGCCTATATGTGTGCCAAGTTTCATCTAGATCCGTCTAGTGGTTGAAGCGTGATTGAGAAACAAACATCCAAATATAAAAACTTTCGCATTTATACCTAATATTAGTAGGATTATTTACTAACGCCAAACTCCCTAGGATTCCTTGTTATGGAAACTTACTAGAACCTTTTCAGATATGTACGAAGTTGTCTGTCCTATGTGAGAAATAAACTCACCACGATGAGACGAATTTAGCGCACAAACCATTAACTAAGCTAACAAGACGGCCAGAACAAATCCAGTCAAACGAATTGTAGCCCTATTTGGACTGGGGGTGATGGTGGTAGGGGGTGGGGGGCAAGACAGTTTCGGAAACAATTAGGGAGAGCGCAGGCGCGCGCGCTTCCTGCTCTGCTCAGCGCCTAATTGCCGTATCTCTGCGTATTCCCATCATAATTGACAACCGTGCTGTTATTGCAACAATGAGATTAGATTGTGATATTGAAACGTGGAAATACGTAATAATCTGTGGAAATGTTGGTATTACCCATTATATTACCCATTATATTACCCATTATATTACCCATTATAATTATTCCATTATTCATGTTTTGCAATATACGACAAAATGTTTATAGTAAGTAAAGTGAGTAGAAGTTGGCATAGAGAATATAATACTGAACAAAATATTGTTTACTTTATACATAAAAACATCCAGCGGTTTGAATGGACAACGGTTGGTAGGACAAAAGTTGTTAAGCACAGTCGCTCATATTCCATCAGTTTGCTATTACCATGAACAAAGTGCATAAAAGTGTGTAGATTAGGACCACTAGGACTGTACCTAATTGTATTAAGTATTCTATGGTAATAGTTTAACGGGGCTTAACGGCGACTAAAATTAACTTTAGTAGAGAATTTTTTTAATCGAAAGTTATAATCGATTTCAAATAAATACTTATTGTACAGGCGCAGAAATCATAAACTAGACAATTACAAAGAAATACAAGCCTTATACAAGTTTTTTTTTATTAATTGTAAACTGACCTATTTATTCACGTTGACTTTTCATTCTTTACATGTGAAAATTTGATAATCCAATATTTCGCATTTACATAACAACTGCAATTCGGTGTTCAACACAACCCTTCATTAACAAAACAAATGACACGCTAAACGGGGGTGTTTAGGTCCCTACGATGTATTCCCATGACGCCGGCTTTGTCGAGACGAGACCAAAATCTATTTATTCATATCGTATTGCTAATTTGGGGATTAGCCGGCGCGTTCCGTCGGTTATTGAATTATCTATTCCGTTTGCGGGGACCGTTCGCTCTTTCCCCGGGGAAGTTATCTTCGCTCATTCGTTCTTTGCTGCGTCAAATGATAATGGAACGAGGTTTTAGTAAGTTATTCTGGAAGCTAGATAAAATGGTTTTTTTTAAAAGGAGCGATATTGATGGCTCTCTCAAAATAATGGGAGGTCACATATCACCAGGATCGATTAGATGGCGGGTTCGATACGGCTGCATCGTCTGTATTTAACCTTTAATAGTATTTAGCCCTATATGACTCCACATGAACATTGGGAGTTCCAGCATTGGATTTAGTTCAGTTGTATTTTTTGATAATTTGCATTATTTCCTTTCAAACAAAAAATAAAACCAAGTTCCATCCTTAATACTCTTCCAGATACGAGCGGTTCAATGTAAGCACTGCGTATTATTTATTTTTATTTGCAAATTCTAAACTTTTTTCAAGAGGATAATATCCTCATCACAGGTTCTACAATTTACAGTGTCTGTGTGTCTGATAATTGCTCATGTGAATGACGGACGTGTCTGTTTTTAAGCCTTCTTGTCACGCGTTTGCATTTAACCCAATGTATAGAGGTACATAGTAAGGGACACAGCCACAGAAGCTTCCTAAAACGTCGCTTATGTCCTCAACACATTTTGCCCGCACTGTGAATATTAATGTTTTAGAGCTAAATGTTTTGTACTAAATACATGGCTTGCTCCCGCTACCTAACTATCCGTCCTCTACTACCTAAATACCTACCCTGAGGCAGCATAAGTACGCTGTGTGACGAGGCCCATTCATTTAGCGTTCTAATTAGACCTGATTAATGATGAGGTGCCGGGATAAATACCTATTATGACTATGGCTGTGAACAGGGCTAACTCTGTAACGTACTAGTAAATGAATAATTGTGTTAAAAGTTGGTAGAGATATAAATATTTTAGATTTCCTGCTGACACCTTCATAATTTATAGAGAGAAAACAAACTTTACCTTTCCATAGTCGCTCAATGGGCTATGAATATAGCTATGCTGAGAGTTTGTCTAATAGACAAGATCCGAAATGTGGTGGTTTGCTCAAAAAGTTAGTACGTTGAAATGGCATGAGCTGGTCATATCTGTCGGAGAACCGATAATCGGTGGAGTAAACGAGTTCGCAGAGAGACCACGGCTGGGTAGGTGTAGTGATGGACGCCACCTGGATAGATGGAGCGACGATCTGTCTAGGGGACTGGCAGTGACTGGTTGCAGAGAACAGAAGGTCGGGTTCTGTGACGCGCCTGATGCCCAGCAGTAGACTCGTATGACGATAGTGTGTGTTATCTTTAAACGACCTATTCCATGGGCTTATAAATTTTTTTGAAGGGATTCATAATTCAGACCAATATTTTTGGTACATGAATTGTGAAGACGCATCTTAGGTCCAGTTTTGGGCATTATCCTTTAATAGTGAAACTTGACATGATGGATGGATGAGTGGATCTACTAAAGACCAGTTAGAGTTAACTTGAATAATAAGTAAATATTTCTCACCATTTTCCCAATCATGTACCCTATTCGAATCTATATAAAGAACTTATAAAGGCATTAACTTCATTCTCCTTGCGCTGTCACTCGTAAACCTTCATAAATCGCTCGTCAATTTGGCATTTTAACTGATAATTGTTGAAATGGCCCCGACAATGGATCAGTGGGAGAAGGAGCCACTCAATTATGTGGCATTCAGGATCGGTGCTGTTTGCACTGGCCGAGAGTCTTCGAGTGACGTCACGAAACGTCGCGAGTGCTCTCATTGGCTAACCGCCCTCCAAGAGGAGGGGAACCACCCCAAGTTTATACAGACGAGCTATTGTGGATATGGCAGAAAGGAACAGTAAAAACTTTTATTATCGGTATATATCTATACTATTATAAAGAGTTAACGTTTGTACGAATGGATAAAATGTGTCTGAAGTAGGTAATCTTTGTTATTTATTACTGAATCGACTTCAAAAATACTTTCCGCGTTGGATAGGTGATACTCTCGTTCGAATATATATTTTAATATATATTTTAATGGGTTTTATAGAACGATGTGAACCATCTGAACCGTTTCTGTTAACATTAATCATTTATCTGTATATTCGTTGGTTGTAATATAACCTACTGTTAGCATGTTTGTATAGATTTAAAAATATCCATACTAACCTTTCCCTATCAGAGCGGCAGCGCCGGAGCCTAGGGCTGCGCCCCACGTACCCGCATTAATGTTATTATTTGGCAACATTTACTAAATAATTTGCTCGTTAAACGCCGATAGCGCCCCCGATAGCGCGCCCTAACTCTAACTACCGTATTGTATCGTCGCCGATTTATTCGTGCTTAGTGTCGCGACTAGGCGCACCATGGAATAGTGGAAAAGGACGGTACGATGCAAACATTTATGTACGGTTACGAATAATGATTGCTAAGCCCTACGTACTGGCCGTGTTTGTTACTGCTTATCGGCTCCACATACGAAATTATACGTTTCAGCCGATTTTTCCCTATTTGTACGATTCAATTACAATAGGTGGGTAGTAGCTCAACAATAATTACTTGCGAGTTGCTTATTGTACAAGCATTACTAGGGCAATCGTGGTATTGTACCTATCCGCCAAAAAATAAATATATCGTTGGATTGTTCATATTTTGCACAGTAATTTCTTCCCGTAGTTGACGTGTTCTATGTTGACATATCCCTATTCCATTTTAACAGTTTTAGCTATGACTGTTACCGTAATGCATACGGTAGTAATGTCCTTAACCTATAGTGGTCGGTTAATCAGTATTGGGCACTGAACAACATCTAGTGTTTGAAATGTATTATGTACTAGTTGTGCTTGCGGCTCCGCTCGCGTGGACTACAGAATCTGCTCCCCTTCGCACTTCCGCTCCAACTCCCGGTCCCGCTCCAGCTCCCAGCCCCGCTCTCACGCCCACGCTCATACCCACGCCCTCGCCCACGCCCACGCCCACTTCCACTCCCATTACAGCTCCAAATGTAGTCCAAACTCATCGCAATCTGAATAGTACCGAATTACATTAGTACCAGAAGTAGGTACATTAAAATTATACTTTTTTGTTCTATTGCATACTAACCTTACCTACTAATGTATTTGAAAACTAAAAATGTCCATAACTTTTGATGTAGTAAACAGATTGCGATGAAATAAACCCTATATGTTACTCCGAGTTTGCCCTATGTTTATGTGAAAAGTCTATCAAAATTGGTTCAGAAGTTTTTAAGTGATGCGTGCACCAACTAATAGACAAAAGACAAACAGACAAAAATGATTGAAATGTGTTCTATTACATAGCCTTAGACCCCCCCCAATTATTTTTTTTGCAAATATCTTCAATGTACAGACACGTGAAGTTTACGTTTTTATTTATTACGCATTACAGATTAACACGGATATGAATGTGCGGATGATAGGTTAAGGATATACCTTCACTGCACAATCTTAACACTGAGAAAAATGCGACTTAGTTATAAGTAGCTAACTGGAGCCTATGTACCAATGAGCCCACAACTTCATACTTACTACCTGTACTTCATACGTATTTTAGATGTCCCCTATTTAATAATGTGGCCAGCTACTGAATCAGTTGTAGGCAACACCATTTATAATGGGGGCGGTTATTTACGTAGTAGTGGTATATTTTTATCCTTATGTAAGCAGAAGCGCTACTTTAGGTAGATTTTTTTTTTCTCACTGTAAAAATTACGTACGTAACTTTCCCAAAACTGTTGTACATCATGGTCACCCTTACCCAGCTCTAACTACTCGATTCAACCAACATTAATTACTTCGTCTTTTGTATGGATATTTGTAGCAACATGCTCTTTTGTGTTGTATATGTATGAAATTAATAACGTAGATGTTGTATGTTATTGTATGGGAGGATTAGTAAACTATCGGGCGTTCCTTATGAAGCCTTACCGGTAATTGTTTGGCCCTGATGAGTTTTCTTTAAGCTGGGCTTAGTTTTGCCTTTCATTTTGATTTATAAGAAGGTTGATGATTTGTTGAGCTTTTCCCGAAATCATTATTCCCTTGTATTTTATTTTCCATTCGCATTTATCCCGAAATATTTTATTCGTAGAAATCTCGTACTTTATAGTCACTTCTTTCTCGGATCGATTTTTTTTCAAGAGCTTTATTTAAACAAATGTAAATATTACTGTGCTATTTCATTTGTTTTAACTAAATTATATTTCCTGGCCATGAGGTTCCTGGCTTAGAATAGGGCCACCCCCAATCTTCCTGTTGGTGTGGTCAAGGCGACTATGGGATTGCACCACTGACGGGCAGTAGCGTTCTCCTGTGTATATTAAGATCATTACTGCGATCACTCATCCGCCTGCCAAGCGTGGTGATTATGGGAATTGCCCCAATGGACAGCCCACCAAAAGTGGCATTCGGTTTGGGAGGCTCATATTCAGTAATGGACGTGTTTAAGCTGATAATGAATTATATTTTCAGAAAAATAACACTAATACAAATTGATAATATGCGAGACGTCGATGTTGATATCGGCCATTTCCTTCCAATAGTCGTCTGACAAACACCACTTCATTCCATTCACTCCGTTCCACCAGATCCTGAAGTGTCTCATCGCTGGGGTACGCTCGTCACCATTCTTATGCAACGCAACACAGAGCTCACATAGGGGATGGTACGGGGAATACGGTTGGCCTAATCCGTCTTCAGAGCTAACGGTATAGAGATTGGTCCATTTGAAGTATGCTTCGAAACTGGTCGGATCTTTTACCATTTCACTCATTGTATGAGCCAATTCGTATGGGTGTAGCTCCCGCGCGTTTATGTATGAGCCTGGTGGCAGGAATCTGAAATATGACATAGAATGGAATGCATCGTGCCTGTGGAAACTACATAGTCTGCCTTACGAGCCTAGAAAGTGGCTCTAAAGTATTATTTACAAAATGAGTCTTAATGAACAGCGATATGAAAATTAAAATTATTTCACTCCTTGAGGCCACTACGTGACTTCAATAACCGCACTTGAATGAACTATCAGCAATGAATGCAGATTAGTTTATGTCCGCGACTGCCAGGAACGTTGGCGTTCACTGTAGTAAAGGCACAAACTAAATAGAGACTAGCACTGTTAGGCTAACCTTCTACTTAAATTGGGTTACCAATACTGTACGTACCTGCTATAATTAGCTCCCCCATAAACAATGGGAACTGCATAATTCTTATAACCATGAAGTACTTTCTCCGTCACATAGTCTTTAGAGATTGAATTCTCAAAAGCGAAGTAGAAGAAATAATTATTATTCAACATCCCATCGCAATCGTTATTATCGCAATGCTGCTTCGTACAGCCTCCATAAACATCTATGTTTAAAGCAAAATCAAAAAGGTGCTCCTGTAGTTTTGTTAAATATTCGTCTCGGAGACTGTTGGTCATGCAGTGGCTCACTAGCCACGCCGCTGTTTTGGTTTTCCGTGCTAAAATAGACTTTATTACAGGGCTAATATCATCCGAGCTCACTTCCCATTGAACGTTCATTCTTGGAGCTACTACGGCACCGGAGCGATTTCGTACCGTGAAATAGTTCCATGGGACTGTGGAGTCGAGGCGATACGTAGAAGTCCAGTTGAAAAAGTTATCGTTGTACAATTCACAAGCGGGATGATTGTAGGACGATTCAATCGTCGTGAAAATATAAAGTTGAGATGGCAGTCGGACCTCAGGTTTATCACCATTTACCAAATCGTATTGATCAAAAAGTAGAGCATCAAAGTTTTTGTAGCCACCTTTTAAGAGGTACCGGTTGTCGGTAAACTCACATTTATCTGAGCAATTCAGCTGAGGGAAAACGTTCCTACCGCTTTTGAAGAGAAGGTAATAGGAGTGCCATGCGAGAATATATTTTGTACCATTTTCGGGTGATTTCTCATAAAATGTGTGGCGTGCAGAAGACAAAATCACCGTCATAGTATTTACAAATTCTGCGACGTACTGAACAATCCATATGTGTAGAACCACACATAATGTCAAGGTAGTCACTAAATACAGATTCATCTTTCTTGTTGGACATTTTGGAAAAAACAATAATTTCATTACAAAACCTACTGGCATAAATGTCAAATAATTTAGAAATTCAAGAGTGATTAAGAAGTCAAATAGAAGTTAATATACATCATTTGATTGATCATGTCAAAGTACACTTACATTAGCAAAAAAAAATTGTAAGAGGTTGCAATAACATATTCTGTCACGACACTCAGAAGCAACGCTACACTTTGTTAGTAAAGAGATCGATGTTAAATTGGTGTATTAATAATTTTGTGTCGCTATTATCGAAATGTGTGCGCTTTTAAAAAGTTAGGTCAAACATGCAGTGTGTACTGCAGGCTGACTGGAGGTGAAAAGAAAAGTCTGTGACCTTCGTACAGACGTTGCAATCATGAGGCATTCCGTACGAGTCCTTAGCATAGCAACGCACTGGTTGCATTGGTGTTCCTGGGCGCTTACCATCCGATGGGAGATCTGTCATTAGCTGATTTAGCTCGTAAACATGATTTGAACTTGTGATACATTCATTATACAAGTAGTGTGTTAAATCTAGGTACATTTCTTTTTTGTCGCACCAGTTTGAACCGGATATGGAGTGATTAGAAAAGATAACTACTATTGTCAGCGTGGGAGTCTATACACTTGACCATTCACCAAACCAACCCTATTGTGCCTGATAGGTGGTACTACCATCACTTATCGGATAAAGCAGCAAATGTAGACAACCTAACAAAGCCTCTTAACAATCCACTAATCTCGGATTAAGATACTATCTGGACAGGACATGCTAAACACTTCACATACAAATACAAATGACATGGATTACAATGTATCCGGTGGAAAATGGAACTACAAAACTAGTAAGAAATGTATTTATCAAATTGGACCATATTAATATTATTGTGTAGATAGTAGCGCCATCGTAGAAATGCAGTGTGATTTTTGTGGACAGGTAAATACAATTCACATTGAGAACAGTTAGATTGGAGTGTCGAAAAAATTACTGACCAATATGACGACCCGTCAGCGCGTCCGAGATTTAGTATTGTTCGCGTCAAAATACAGTTATTGTTGGCAAAATAAATGCATTGTGAAAGGTTTGAGAGCAAAAACTTGGACCACAATGGTGTATAATTGAATTAAGTCCACTTGGAGTCGTGTTGTGGTAGTCGTTCTCGGAATGAGGTGTTGTGGGCTGTTTGGTTGCTTGCTATTTGGATACATTAGATGATGCAGCTGTTCTGGTCACTACTTCCTGAAGTTTTAGAATTCATTTTGTGTTTGATTTTTGTTTGACGAAACTGGTGATTCATGTCATATGTATACACTAATACAGTCGGGAGCAAAAATCTAACTACTGTGCAAACTATATTAAAATAATGACAATTTACGCTACTTACAAAAAAAGGATTTTTGCACTATTTTATTGTATAGGTAGTAAGATAACCTACACAAATTAATATTGTTTCAAAAATGCAGAATAAATCTTTCTAGGATAGAAAATTGAACCAGACTCATTTCGCAACATACTTCATTATATACAACAATTATTTGTTTGTTCCTCGTTAAAGACTCGTAAACTAATAATAATAAAAGTCTTAGTTTCGAGCACTAGGCAGGATCCATTAAATTTTTTTTACCAAAAATAAAATAAAATATGAGAAAACTAACATTAAAATTTGCCACTCTCTAACCAGTGTTTGTAAAACACATAGGTAAACAGTCCTCGTTAACGGAAGATAAAATGTTATTTTTGAGGCACGAATTCTCTCCCTCTAATATAGGTACTTATATCTTCCTTAGGCTATTTTTAGCACGGTAAAATTAGCAATTTCCCCGCAAGAAACAATGAGAATTGGGGCAAATTGTTTCTAATACGTTGTAAGTAAAATGTACCCACTCGATTATGTTTCTAGTCGACACTCTTGACAAAGTTCCCTAACAACAAGCATATTGCTTTATACTCTATATTGTTATGTAGTGAATGAATGAATGAATGATTATAAAATGTGGAATCGCAGCTGTACAAACCCACAGCGACCTCGCTTGCAACTCACAATGGTAAATAAATACATTACGTTTCATGGGAGACCGTGAAATATTTATCAAATACAAAAATAATGGTATTATGGAGATTGCTAGTAGCCTAGTTGCAAGTGCTTTCGGTTTATGTTCGTGAGGTAGCGGATTCAAACCTGGTATTTACTTATAATTACTACCGGTAATGAACTTTTACGGTGATTAGTCATTCATAAATACCGATAATTATCATACAGGTTTTTCGTTAATCTATACATTGAATAATGTTGTAAACTGTATGGATATATGTATTTAAAAAAAGGGCCATACATAAGGCATAATGACAATTCTGTCGCATTCACGTTAAGAAAATTTTTGCAGTCCGCTCATGCAATCAGAATATATAGCTAAGATTTTTTTTAATTACCTTATTATATTGCATTAAATAGTACAAATAAAGTATGGTGTTACGAGGAATTAGTAGCAGTGTTATTATCTTTATTTATTTTTTCACTTAGTTTTGAGCATGTCCAAGGCTAAGAGAAACGGCTTCATTGCGCATTTCAGTGCTGGTCGTACCAACTCGCGGGCACAGCCTGTACGGAAATATAGTGAAAAATCCTACATACACGGGAAGAAGTTGTAGCAAGTAGGTAAAAGGTACGTGAAGTCCATTTAAGGCCTTAGACAGGCGCGATTAATTCTGGAATACATACTCGTATCATGTGAGGTTCGATCTCACCGTGAGACGATTTAAAACATTTAATGCCTCAAATATACTTTTTAGATAATTTGTGCTCGATTCCCTATTAATATTATGGTGATCCGCAACTTGAAGTTAGAAATACTTAGTACAATAATTCTTAATAACAATAAAAACCCATACAATGTATAAATGTGAAGGGTTAAGCTAAGCTGTTTAAATATTTATGAACCATTTATTTACGTATTGACAAAACAGAATGGTCGACAATGGCTGTCTCCAATTGTTCGCGGTGAATGGTGGCTGTTATCTCTCGTGAACAGCTCATTGACCACTCGAGAGCTTCCTCGTTTTTAGAGAAATGGGAAAAAAGTTGGGAATTATTGTGGTTTATTTGGAGCACTGCTTCTGGGTGAACAGTTAGAATTGAACCACAGTGAAGACTCATAACGTAGTTATATGTAAAAAATGGTCGAGTGTGTTTGTTCCGTACTATTATGTTACATTTTCTTCAATGTTGACATTATATTATAACTCATTAAATTAAAGGTTCACTGGAAGAAAACTCTTACAGAGTTAAGTGCGCCTTTGTAGATCATATGTGTAAATAAGTTGTGTGACTTGTATTTTTGTACATTAAAGTATAAATTAAATTATAATACACATAATTATTATTTTAAAGTTCACTCTATAAATATATTTGTTGTCCATTATCTAACTCTAGATAGTAATTTATTTTAATAATTCGAAGGACCCCCCTAAGAACGTTAACTTTTGAATTATTATGATAGTACCAATCAATAATTCAAAAGTTAAAGTTCTGTTCAAAAGTTAACGTTCGTAGATAAGTTCCAATTTGGTACCTATCTACCTGAAAACCTGGCATTGTAACACATTTAACTATGCTACATTTCAGGTTTCTAGCTTAAACGGTTTAGCTTTGAGAGTCACCAAGTCAGATAAACCGTCAGCGTATTCGAATTGATGTTATCTAGTCCCATTATCACAGATTGTGAAGATTACTCCTTCGAAATCAGTAAGGAATAAACCCACCTCGGTGTGACTGGAGAAAGTAAACTCTGGTAGAAATGATTGAGCTAATAAGTTAATTGGATAGGTACAAACATACCCACGTAAACTGCACATAATTGATAAATCTTTTGCACTATTTGTATGGAACAAAAATAGTTATCACAGCTTAAATTTACAATTATCGACAACTATTTTTTTGGCTATTTTTTTTAACCAAAATTCAGTAGCCACATTCTCGAGTGTTACTTTAACAATGGGCCGCACTAAACGGAAGGCCCGTACACCACATGGGTCCTAATCCACTTAACGTCACGTAATCCTCGCTTAGTTACGCCAGCTACACCACGACAAAAACTTGCTGCGCTCTCCACCCTCCTCTCTTTCGAAGGTCCGATTATGTCCAAGGGAAAGATCGCCTTAAAACCAGAGGTCATGAAATTATGGTCGTTTATTGTCGGTGAACCGCGGGAAGTGCGCGCGAGTCGCTAATTCAATCACAACTGCTCCTGCCACCATTTCAATCTGTCGCTAGCTGCTGTCGTGTTGGTAGAGGGGAAGTAGTGTTGAATTGATAAATGATTTGCATGTATTTGCTATTGTAATCCACAGCCTGCCGACCACTGCTGGCCCTTACATTAATTATGAGATAGTCGTACCTATATTGCCCATGCTGGATCGACGTGTCGATCGGATCGGATACGCTGACTGTCATTAGTATCATATCGACGCAAAGAAGCGTTAACGCTGTAACCCACACCGATGTAAAATTATAATTGTAAATTTAGAAACAGACAAAAAAGTCACGTCGTATGGTCTGGGTCCAGTGTCTCTACGGCTAATAGAAGAGACACGGGACCCATACCATTCGATGTAGATGTTGTTTCTGGTTCCAAAGCATCACCGTAGGTTACAGCGTTTTCGATATATACAGACTGGTGTATCATCAAGACCGGTCAGTATGGGAAAGTCAGAAACTATAAGAGATAGAGTAATTTGTTCTAAGGAACCACGACATCGATTTTACAGATGAGAAAAAATTAAATGAAAAGAATAAAAGAGAAAAAATAAAAAATAACCGATGAATGCAGTTTTTCTTACTCTCTAACTCTTATGGTTTCCGACTTTCCGTACTGAGCGGTCTTAAGGTAAAAGATGTATAAGGTCTAATTGCAACTACAGAGTTTAAATCTATGACTGGTTTTTCTCCAAGTCAGTTTTTAAGAGGCATAGTATAATAATTTTCAAAAGGTTAAATGACAATTTATTTATTACCTATATCATCGATGATTGGTCAATTATCAACATCCTATCTACTGAAAGGATAATTAAGAAATTTTTAAAATCTAGGTAGGTGTACCATGCAGTAGTTTTAGACAAACATTTGCTTTTAGTCTTTATTTACGACCCGAAATCGTTAGAATTAAAAAATAAGTTCTAAGAATGAAAGAAAGTCACAGCACTCAAATTACCTCTTCCTGCTCACAATTGCAAAATATGTCAGTTTCTTATCTAACGCATGTATCTTAAACTTTACAGAACATCTTCCAATCTACTCTTAGTAGATAAAGGGACTCCCCAAAAAATATTATTGTGTTTACACAAATACGTAGGTGGTAATCCGACCGAACGCTTAACTTATTCAAAATATTAACTCATAGAAGTCTTTTGTGTTATACGTTATAGGTAGGGTTACCATCAATCTGCCTTTTAGGTTAGGACTTAAATTAAATACAATTCAATTACTCTTTAATTAAAAAAAACGTTACGATAAAAATACACAGATACAATAATAAAGTAGCTTAAATTATTTATTTATTTCTCATTATAAATAAAAAAAAATTGTGCCCTAAACATGAGTAACGATAACATATTCAACATCATTATTTTCAGCCTGATGACGTCCACTGCTGGACTTAGGCCTTTTCTCATGCGTAAGTGTCGCTCATAATGACCACGCTGGGTAGATGTATCGACCATCAATATTGTCTTATTATCGGTCGGCTACTAACCGCTCTCAAATACTGGCATCATCGTCATAGCATTTATGGCCTAACAAATATGGTTATACCGCTATTAATTCGGATGTCATATGTTAGGTTGTTATTGGGGTATTTTTTCTGTTACACCATTAGGTAGGCTATGTGCTATATATAATTAAGAATTTATATACACTTGTGTATTGCTTCCGCGATAGAGTAGTGCTGTATGGATAAAGGGAATGCTTCTAAACATACAGAGTCACTGGGGACAATTCCGAGCAAACCGTAACGTTTGCTAGCCCTGCAACTTAAGTCATACAAAAAACACTTTAATAATATTATTGGGTTCTAATTTCGTTTTGTGATTGTTAATCGTGGCTGTATAAAAGTGTCAGAGGGGTTGAACAGAGGTGGCAATTTGTATAGAGTTACAGCACTTGAATGGGACGAGGCGCTTGAGGTATTGAATTACCTGGGTTACGCAAAAACCCCGTAATAATATCTCGTCCTAATAAAATAAGTGTGATTGTTCAAGTGTTGCATCGGATTTGATATGTCTTTATTTTTTTAAATTCAGCTAACTTGAAGAATGCATCTTGGGAGAATAAATATTAGCTCAAGTGCGCTTTGAGACATTTATTAGCGATATGGTATTATTTTTATAGATTTTTGTATTGATAAATTTTAAGTACATTATTGTATGAGTCGAATTATTTTGACCGCCTCATTGGTTTAGTATCTAGGTTATAGGACTCGAACGATAGAGTTCGATGCCCACTTGGGACGTTGTGTTTGTGATTTTCCTATTCTACAAAAAAATCCTAGTTTGGGATTAGATATGTGCATATATGAATAAATGAAATATATATATTTTAAATTCTATAAAGTTAAACTTAAGCCAGTATATTGATACAGGAAATATCAATTAGTGTAAAGTCAAGATAAGTTTCATACATTGTTAAATTTAGAATTTAGAATATAAGCATATTCGTGTTTATATCGTTAAAGATCTAGAAAATCTAAATACTTTGCTCTGTCTGTTATTTAAAAGACAGTACACTGGGGTCCATACGATAGGCTATTTGCTACAGGACGCCGTGCGGTACGGCGGCGTCAGTGTCTTTCAACGTGTTAATAAAATAAATAAATAGTTTTTTGGCTCTCCTGATGAAGTGTCGTCATTTATCCCTTACGTTTATTGATATTTCCGGTATCGATATTCCAGACAATGTAATTATCACTTCCCATAATAACGCACATACCACAAACTACTCGTAAGATTACACTGAGTTACACATAATTAGTTGCATACCCACAAACCAACACATTGTGTGACATAGAGTCAGATCCTTAGATTGACAATTCATAACTGCAAATAAAAATTTACTCCAACGCGCCGCACCGCGGCAGAGTTCCCAGTACGCTGAGCTAACAGCATTTTCTTATCTACATTTTTATTCAAAAATCTATATTGGCTAAAATACCGGTAATGACTAGTTACTGAGTAACAAAAAAATTAACAGAAACCAGTCAGGATACTCCCGGTAACACGTGTATTTATATCGTAAATGTAACCCAAACGAAAACTTACGGATTTACTAGATAAAGATTCAAGATATATCTAGTAATTTTTTTAGTAGGTATTAAAGAATTGTGAGACTGCTAGTTGAATTAATCTTATATCATCCCCTGAACCTAGATTCTTTAACACGAAAATTTTACTGGATTTCTTCATGTAAATAGCTACAATTCATAGGTAGGTATGTGATATCTACACAGACGGGAGACTCCCTCGGCTCCGTAATTAGCCCCCTACACCCTCCACTCGGGCTTCCCCCTTCTGAAAAACAGAGGCAACCTGAAAACAACAAGCTTCTTGTATGTGGACTGGCTTTCGTACTGTTTGACTTTAGATTTATACCTACCGACATTTGTATAGGACGCTACTGTCTTTAATCAAAGAAATGTTTTAGTACCTAACAACTGTTCAAACTTTCAACTCAAAAATGACATACGAATAAAAACGCATTGACGTCTCGAAAACAATATAGGTAAACAGAAGGTATTCCGAAGTGGATTGCAAATTTAACGTGGTAGTACAAAGTTGTTTTTGCTGATAGTATCCCTTTTATGTACATGTATATTCTGTTTCCTTGACGCAAATATCGTTTGTTTTCGTATGTCATTTTATTTGAAATGGAATTATTTAGGAATTTATATTGTTTTCTTCATAGAATTGTTAAGTCTGCCTCGTTGCACTCGAGCGCCAGAGGTTGTGAGTTCGATTTTCATGTTCGAGAGTTCGTGGTGGTGGTGGCGTTCATTGGGGAGTGCCTATGTCCAGTAGTGGACGTCTAAGAGCTGATATGATTACATGTACAAAACAAATATAATCTGTGCGAGCCTGCCGACGTCTGATGTTGGACATAGTTATTATCATATATAGAGTTTTAAAATTATAAGAACGAAACTTTCCTCTAAATACACAAATAATAATTTTGTAGTCTCCCTGCATGTATAGATAAGTAAATATTAGTGTATTCTCCACAACTACGTATCTTGTCTCGTATTCAGCCAAATCGTCCGAGGCATTCGCCTACACGAGGGGTTGGAGGATTATCTTCAAATAAGCGTATTACATCCGCCCGCGGCCGTGCTTTGTGATCCAAATAACTATGGCTTCTCCCTACACCAACCAGCATATAAAATCACCCTTAAAATAGCTTGATATACTGTTACTTTACAGTAGGTTAGGAGAGGCATTTAGGTATTCTGTGGTCAGATAAAATGCTGCGTAACAAACTCTCGTTGTTGTCAAAGCCCCTGAGACTGCCGTAGTCGTAGGTAGGGGTATATTTTGCAGATTTACCGAATGACTAAGGTTTCGCGGTACTTTTCATCCTTTGAAGAGTTAATAATTTGAGATTATATTTTGTAATTCGGCTTTGTAAGACCGAGGTTTTTTTCTTTGTACATTTTGCGTCTCATTCTTGTAATAATTTATTGAATACTTTGTTTATTGAGTTATTTCTTTTTTATTTAGGCCGGGGTTATTGTAGTTTCCACTGGAAACTTATTTTACCATTGTAAAAAGTAGCATGTTTTACTTGGCAGCTCATAAAGTAGGTGCCTACACATTTTTATGTTGTCATGACTATGGAGATGTAGGTGGAGTCGTGATAGAGTAAAAAACATTTTGCTCTACGACGAGTTTTCTTCACAATTATATTCATATATTGAAGAGTAAATATTGTAGGATTTGTTGGAATAACCAATCAAATGTACTACTACTTTACCTTTTTATCACTAAGGTCTGTAAATTACTTATAGGACTACAAAAAGAAACGCATCAATGAAAAATAATAATATTATATGGGGACATCACATACACTGCCATCTTGTTCCAAATTAGCAGATTCTGTGTCGGATAGCTGATACATAGATAAATTACATCCAGACACCAGACAAACACAAATACTCATCACACAAATATATGCTCGGGGCGGGATTCAAACTCGTAACCCCGAGCTTTGCAAATAGGTGCACTACTGATTATGCTGCTTATTTTTTGTTTTAACGTTTCACGTTTGAGTTTACTGGCTTGTATTGTTTTAGAGATCGTTATCGGTGGTTTAAATCGGTAGCATCTGCAGGGTTAGCATATGAGGTTTTATAATCACATATCTAAAAAATAATTAGATGTTTTCAGTTACAGATCATCATCCTCATCAATTAGTTCAACCACAGTATATACCATGCTGAAGTAGCATTTGACAAATTGATACAATGTGTCTCATCTCTCTGAAAAATTACTAATATAAGTCACTTTATTATTGTACCTGTGTATTTTCATTGTGCAATAAAAAGTAACTGAATTGAATTGAAAATTTATTCTCACATTTATTTATTTAGGATTTATGCCAGATCAATATATTTTTACCAAAACAAGCGAAGGATAGCTAATTTTAAACTATTTAAGGCCCTGTGCCCTCCTATTACTCCTTGTCAAAATACCCTTGTCCTCTCCATCGATCGAACAGCCGTCAAAGTTTACAACAGCTTCAAAAGTTGTTTCCCGGTAGACATAAACAAATTGTAACCATTTGTGAAACTCAGCCGCCGCTAGCGAGAGATACATTTACATAAAATTATCTGAAACCTACCTCCCCTCCCTCCACTCCTCCCTGCCTCGGCTGCCTCTGGCTGCCTCCCCGTTAATGCCTCCTTTGTGCCGCCAAAATATTTTGTGAACAGTTTTCCACACAAAGTCTATGGATCTAATTTAATATTCTGAAGGCGGGCGGCGTTAAATGTCGGTTGGGGAAAAGTTGTCGCGGTGACAACTCGACAGAAATACGAATTGTAGGTACTTGTAGGAATGTAGGATAATTTTTCTAAACGCTGTCTTATACGTAATTGAAATACGAGCATATCGTACCATTAGTAAAAAAAACAAGACGCAGACAGTCGGTTTTTGCACTAAGGTAGATTACGATAGTATATTTTAAGGGTTATCAAGATACCTATCATGAATATATATAACATAGTATAGTTTTCCCGCAAACGAAATATTTATATTTTTTTACAAGGAGAGGTGAGGTTTTTAAAAGAGATTGCCATAGATATATATACTATTGGAAGAAGTGGCACGAAAAATTATAAACATTTAACTACCCGACTCATTGGATTATTAGCTTGGTCCTTAGCGCCAGATGTCGTGGGTTCGAATCCTGCTAGGAACATACAACTTTATAAGTACCTACAATTGTACTTATAAAGTTGTATGTTCCTAGCAGGCACAAGTTGGTCCCGGTCTGGATGTTATATTTTTGATTTTTCCTAACCTAATACCCATAGCACAGGAGAAGTCCTATTTTGGGATTAGACGAATGTATATTTATATTTATGTCGACCTATGTAATATATTTTTTTGTTTATCCCTACAATTCCTCTAGCATCTTGAGTATTGATAAGGGTTCACTAATTTTCGTTCAGTGACTACCTTATTCTGATACTTTCATCTTTTTCCGTAAACTCTTGTTATGTGCTTCTGCCGAACAGTGGGACATACTCCTATATACAGACTGTTTTGATTTTTGAATCCAACATAAAGAGGCCCGACCCTCCTTCACTAGTACCTACCGTTACATAAACAATACAAACATAAAATAAACTTTTGCGCGTACCGGCGCGCAAATAAATGAGTTTACAGTTTATACGAGTACCCGCTTGGTGCCGTCCAGTACAAAGAGTTTGGAGCGGTGGGCGGGGCGGCGACGCCTCCATCTGGGGCCGCAGCAATTAGCACCACAATGAAGAACGCCAGGTAAAAATAATAATATCTACATAAATTGAAAAGGTGTTTAGCAATGCACAATCTCGGCGTCAATGAAATAATGGATGGCAGAGGGTTTTAAACCTTACAATACAATAGCCATACAATAAATAGTTGCTACTTGCAGTTTTTGAATATTCTCGCAATAAAAAGTTTATTTAACTATTTATTTCACACATAAAAAAAACAGAAACAAACAAAACGAAAATAAACATGTGCAAAATGGTTAAAGGTCTTTAAGATATTTCAGCCAGCCAACCAGCGACAAACACAACTTCGTCTAAGAGCAGAGAAGTGTGTGTATTTAAAACAATCTAATAAATAAAATCGTAAACTCCGCGTGTCCGTACATTGAAAATATTTGCACTACACACACTTTTTGTTGCGTTGTTGAAAATAAATAAAATTAAATTTGTTGAAAATATTTGCATTACACTAGGGTCTTAGGATAAGTAATACAACACATTTAAATCATTTTTGTCTGTTTGCTGTCAGTTTGTGCACGCATCACGTAAAAACCACTGAACCGATTGTAATGAAATTTTTCCAGAAATATAGAACTTAACTCGGAATAACATTTATTCTTTATTTCATCGCAATCGGCTTTCTCAATCAAAAGTTATGGGAATTTTTAGTTTTCAAATTACCTATTAGTAGATAAATATGCAATATTACAAAGAAGTATAATTATGTTTAGTGCAATTCAGATTGCGATGACGTAGGACTACATTTGGAGCTGTAGTAGCTGTGGGCGTAGGCGTCTGGGTCGGAGTCGAAGTCAAAGTAGGAGTTGGATGGAACGTTTAAAAAGAATTGTATAGTCCACGCGAGCGGAGCCGCGGGCACAGCTAGTACTACACATACTTGTACTGTTCAGAAACTTCAATAAAATGTAAATACGTACTAAGCATATAGTTAATTTGATACACGATATTTATAAATAGATATACTCTGACCGGGTGTCCAACAGTGGACGTCTAACGGCTGATATGATGTATAATATTATAAAGATAATTTTGTTATCCGATGGTACAGCATATTATTTTCATCAAGTTTTATCAAAACCGCTGAACTGATTTCGATAAAACTTGGTACAGCGACAGTGGCATTAAAGTATCCTGACGATACTTTACTGTCACTTTCGCTGTAAGTATCAAGTATTATGAAAATCAGTTCAGCGGTTTTGATATGATGGAAAAACAAAGCATTCAAACAAACGGACATACAAACTTTTGCATTTCTAACATTAGATACATAGGTATGTGTTCCATATAACGATGAACACAATCAACTTCACGTTAAAATGTAAATTCAAACCGAACAAAGTTAACTGCTATAAATGCCAAAGAGCAGTGTAAAATAAATAAAATTAAAACGCGTGTTTGGTGCGGCCCGCCGCGGAGGTAGTCAGTTTGTTTTTCGGTGCGCCAATCGCTTGTTTCAAACTGCCCGGGACGTGACGCGTTCGATTTAAATATATTGTAGAGCTACCTACGCTAAAACTAAAATGCTGGTTGGTTTGTGTTAACTATTGACATTAATAGTTGTTCATTTCTCGCTGTCTGATCATCCCACTCGTTTCTTTCCTTGGTTTTAGAAGTTAGTCGTTATCAATCACATTGCGTAATACGATATTATATGTAGGTTTATATCTATTTATTTTTTGAGTATATATGGTTATGCACGGGACAATCCATTTTGGAGCCAGGGCTACATCTGATTTAATGTCATGTTTCTATTCAATATAGTTTTATATTCCCGTCAGAAGCATTTCGGCGTAAGTCCTGTTTAGCTAAACTGGACTTACGCTCAAATGCTTATGACTTATTTATGCACTGAATGATGTAAATCATACTCCTACGTGTATTTAATTATCTAACTATCTGTACCTACGTATTTTTATCGCGCAATAAAGATCGAGTAATAGAACGGGTTTTTTTTTTCTGTAGGTACATTTGAATCTTAATTTTCGTCTCGCAGCATTGGTCTCGTTAGATTATCTTAGTACATGTATTAATTTATTTTGCTAAAATGCTTGTTTTTTTACGTTATTCATTGTTATTTTGCCATGCAGAACCCAATTTTTTCTAGGGTTTTTTCTTTTTATTAATAATGTTTGGTCAGTAACAAATAAATTAAAATGCGTGTTTTGGTACGGCGCCGACGTTAGTTATTTTGTTTTTCGGTGCGCCAACCGCTTGTTTAAAACATCGGGTGTGGCGGATTGATTAGTTGGTCATTGTTTTCGACGGTTTTTTTTTACTGCAACTTGAAATCAATTAAAATTTTTGTGAAATCCTAAAGTATACAGCAAATAGTTATTTAGCTCCAATCCGACACAATGCTAGCAGATTTTATGGAAATAGTTATTATAGAAAGTTAAAAAAATATAATTACGTCAGTAAAATGTAATTTTTACTGACGCAATATCCAATAATGAGAAAATTATATAAAAAAGTTTTAACCATAAATAATCGGATAGGCACATATTGGGCTAAAATGTTAGAAAACGATGACATCCATCACTACACTTCATTTGAACCTCCACTTAAGCGACACATTAGCGATTATTCCACTAGGCAGACCCCTCAGACTTAGGTATCTCGCTTCATCCGAATTTGTACAAAAGTTAATGTAATTTATAGAAAAAACTTTTGAAAAACAACGTATTAGTGTTTTTATGTTGCTCAATCACATCTTAAAATCTGATTAGAATAGTAAATCATGATCATCATCCATTTCGTTGGCTATGGCTGGGCTATCATCTAGTTGGGAAAAAGTCTTGATGCATAATTTATTTCCTCGCATTACTTAGTCGTGAAAACTAGGTATGAAAGTACCTATGCTTCGCCGGTAAGTGCAAATCTTTGAATCGTATTTCTTAGAAGCCCTCGCCAAAGCTTGACCTTCTAACGCACTTCAAGAATTGCTTACCTACCGTCCTCGACACCAATGTAATAATAATGTGTTCTTGGGAATAATAAAAACAACACAAAAGACACAATGTTAATGTATAAGGTTACTTCATAAAATGTATAGATACATAAATAAACTTCGTAACCATTGCCGCTACGCGTAGCTCCCCCCTCCCACCCCCTCCCTCCTCGCCCTCCTCCGGTTTCCCGTAGCACTGTCTACGATACGAATAGGTAAATATTTCCTGTAATTTCGTTATCCCACGAAACACTGCTTTCTATATAAAACACAAAGACAAGCCGTGGAGACACTAAACAAAATGGCGTATTTAAATGGGCGGCAACTGCATTGTTGGCACATCGATACGTCTTGCGTCCCTCTCGCACTCGTGGGAGTTGTTGAGACCTCTTTATTTTCGTTTCTCATTCATGGCCAGAGCAATGCACTAAGACATGCAATCTGCCGTTCAAACTACAACTCTAACTGCGAAATTTTAGAATTCAAGTTAGAAGGTTTAAATTTAAGGGTATCACGTCCGTCACGAATGTGTAGCAGTTGCACAGTGCTTCGTCTTTGTCTCGCGCAGTGGGGTGGAGTATTTTTGTGTTGTCGTCCCTGTCTCTCTTGTGTCGCGAGAAGTAATGTGTTGTTGCGTGTTGTGATATCTCTGAAATAACAGGGAAGCACTCGCTGCGAAGTTGTCATTTGTAACGGTTTTGCTGTGCGGGTACTGGGTGGAAAAAAGTTGGGACTTTATTAGAAATGTATGTATACAAACAAAGAAGAAAGTCCTTATGGGACGCGGTTTTATTTCTTTATGATCCAAACGAATGCCGGAGCTCAGAGATTATGAAAAACTCTATAAATAATACATATCTATCTGCTGCCTTTCTGCCAAGTCTCTGTGTCATAGATTTCGGTTTAATTCTTATCAATAGAGTTCTCCATCATTATCCATTACTTTGTCTCGGTTTTACCAAATAAAACAATTTTCTTTCCTGATATATATAAACTTCTACTTAGATGATTTACTTACTTTCCATTTTCGATTTGTAACTTACTTATACTAGCTGTTGCCTGCGACTTTGTCCGCGCTGTATTAATTTAATTTACAACGCAGTTGTGTTATAAACATTTTTCGTAGGCGTAATGCAACTTTACGCATATCACATCAAAATCGTTGGGCTCAGGTTATTGGTATCATGTAGTCTCTAAATAAAATTAGGTTGTCTTTTCGTAAAGAAACCGCTTTTTGCTATAATAGCAATTAGACATCAGACACTAAGTTGCAAGTTTAGTAAATAATATGGAAATTTCGAAAAGATCCTTTATTAAACTCCCCTCCTCTTCTTCCAATACTCCCCCTACCCATCTTCTTTTCCCCCCACACTTTACGAACCCATACCCCAACCTTTCCCACCACGTTGTGAAGCCTTACCTACCCCACCCCTTCCTCCATCCCCCTCCCCGATCCCTCCCATATCCCAGTCACTTTCCCCCCTTCCAAACCTGCTATCCTCTCTCTCATCTAACCCCTCTTCTTTCCCTTTCGACACCCTTCCCCTCCCTTCCCTTTCCTGCCACCCTCCCACCTCCCCACCGCCTTTTTTGCATACCCAATTAACTATACAACAAAATGTTTGTCAGGTAGTGATCGTTTACAAGGTCACTAATTATCGAATTTTTTTTTGTATCGAGACTTGTGGACTATATAACATTTCTGCCAGTTTCTGTCAAGTTTTTGCACAGAACAGTAATGTTGAACTACATTGTAATACCAACGATATGAAATGAGAGGTCAACTTTTATATTAGCCTCCTAACATTTTATTGAGATATAACTTAGGCCAGATTGTGTCCCGAACTTAAAGCTATTGAACAATGAACATGCTGTCAAATTCTGTTCAGTAGTTTCCATTAACCCGTACAAACATACATACCGACAGATACGAAATTTTATTTATTATATTTTGGAGTCTATTAGTCTTAAGTAATGTTCGCTAGTTCTTAAGTAATCGCCTTTTTTGGGTTTTATACTGTTTTATTATATGTATAGATATAGATTATTTTCGTAAATGACTTATTCGTTTTAATACTATTAGATCTTTATTTAGGTAGGATTTTAAATACGAGTAACAATTTAGGTAATGACTTAAAATATCAACAAATTCATTAAATAAAATATAATGCAATGGTAATACAATACGCTACAACACACTTTATTGCACAAACAAATACAGTTACAATTAATAATTAATTTTTCAATTATTCAACATTTCTGCATTCATGCGTCTGTTCGAACTTTGAGTTGTGGCCATTGTGAATTAAACTTCCAAATGCACAACTTAAGGTTAGCTAGGTAAATATTACCATATAGTCACACGGTGGGTGCTTAGCTCAATTTTCAAATAGTAGCCATCGAATGCCATAATTAGCTTTCCTATGAATGCTGCGACTTTTGTTGCGATCAGTACAAATCGCCTCAACGCAGGGCGCGTGGAGCAGGCGGCTGGAGTGGGGCGTCGCTAAACAAAAACACGTACACAAGCGGCGGGCGCGCGCTGATTGGCTGCCGTCGGCCGGCCTCCGCCTCGCGGGCTGCCGGGCGGCCGGCGGCCGGGCCGGCGGGCGGCGCGCACTCCGCCGCACTCTGCGCCGCGAGCTCTCCCCGGCAACATGTGCAGCGGGCCCGACGGAGGGCCCTGGCCGCTCGGCAAGGACGCGCCCACCGTCGCCGCCGCCGCGCTCGACCACTACCGCATCCAGCTCTACAACTACGCCGTCGCTGAGCGCCTGCGACTCTACCCACCGGCGCCATGCTACTCCCCGTACGCGCCGCGACTCGCTCTTTCCATGTCTCTGCTCCAGCAGCGAGCTCTGCAGCCCGAGGAGCCAAAGCCTCAGCACAGCTATATCGGCCTCATCGCCATGGCCATCCTCAGCTCGCCGGACCGCAAGTTGGTCCTCTCCGACATATACCAGCACATCCTCGACAACTACCCGTACTTCCGCTCCCGTGGCCCCGGCTGGCGCAACTCGATCCGGCACAACCTGTCGCTGAACGACTGCTTCGTGAAGGCGGGAAGATCGGCCAACGGGAAAGGGCACTACTGGGCGATACACCCGGCCAATGTTGAGGATTTTCGAAAGGGGGACTTCAGGAGGCGCAAAGCGCAGAGGAAAGTGAGGAAGCATATGGGGTTAGCGGTGGATGACGACGGGGAGGATTCGCCATCACCGCCACCGTCCTCCCCGCCGCCGACGGCGCTGCCGCTGCCGTTCTGGGGCGCGGGCCGGCTGCCGGGCGGAGGACAGGCGCGGAAGAGGCAGTTCGACGTGGCATCGTTGCTGGCTCCGGACGACGCGCCCTTGAAACGGGAACGTCGGGACAGCAGCTGCGAGGAGGAGCAGGAGGAGGACATCGACGTGGTGGCGAGCGATCAGGAGGAGCGCGGCATGGGAGAGGAGGAGGGTCGGGCGCCGCTGGCGCCGGCTGCGCAGTACCCGCTGCTGGGCAGCTGGTGGCCGGCGCTGGAGCCCGCGCTGCTGCAGCAGCTGCGCCGGCACGGCCCCGCGGCCGGCCCGCCCGCGCCACACAGCCCCACCGACCAGCACCGCCCGCCGGACACATAGGCCACAACACCATAAATAAGTGTTCTGTACAAACTTGTGAATAATCAGTATTAGGTAAAGACTAAGCTTACGTGATAATGATGACGTTGCCTGGTGAAATACTCATTGACTCTCTCAGAGCTATATTTCTTTTTTAAATCTAATTATTTTTCGTTAACTTTACATACCTAAAATGTCTTTTATTTATTTCTTCGGACTACGAGCCCGTTTAACTCTTTTCCTTGCGCGTTGTGATAATTAGCGCTCCAGGCTTGTTTAATTTTTTAACGTAGACTTATATTTGTAAATTATGTAAATCTAATGTGTACTTAATAATTATACTTAAAGTTGTATTCTAGAGCAGTGTTCGTTCATAGAAACAAATATCTAAAGCTAATGATTAAAGTCTGAAAACGACCAATCAAATGTAGATACTTACTCGTAGATTTATTTGTACATAAGGTACCTACTTATTGTTATAAAATTATAAATCATGTAAACATACTGTTGTTTATATAAGTTGTAGATACCAATAATGATTAAATTAAACTATGACAATTTTATGAAAATCTCCGAATAAATAGATATCATAAAATTTTATTTTATTTTTCTACCTTGTCACTGGCATGAAATTTTAATAAACTAAAATTTGTGTATTAGGCGAAATACTTTGAAATTTTAAGTTAAATTTCATCTTTGACAACTATATAGTTTACTCGTAGCAAATTGTTTACTCGTAATAAAATAGTAATTGTAACGATAACCTTTTAAAACGATATTATTCTTATAAATACGTTATTATTCGTGCATAATGACTTCAAAAATAGTAATGTCGCATGGCCTCAGACTTCCTATCATTGATGGGGCAATGATTCTCAAATAAATTCGTATAACTCTTGTTTAATACAGATGCATTCAGATAGGTAGGTACGTCAACTCATACAATGCTCTTCAAAGGATTTTAAAACAAATGAAGAACTCTCGTTCTTCATTTGTTTACAGACTAAGATGAATATGAATGTAACATGTACAATGATACGATATACCCAATATTTGTTGTTTTTGTGTAACTTTGGTGTTACTTACAAAATTACCAAATAACTAATGTGTAGTAGTCATTCATACGAGTATCATGAGCAAGTGGGCGCTTAAACAAATGATATACGCACCTGAGTTTATCTTTTATCAAGTTACCAATATGACATAATTTAAAAATTTCAAACCAATTAGTTTAATTTCATTGTCTTGGCAATAAAAAGACTTGATATAATTGCGCGATAAAGAAATTTTCCAAATTAGACATTAGAAAATAATATGTCATTTGCCTACGAAGTAAGTCCTATAAATATAAGTAAGTATAAATTGTCCGTATTGCCCGAATGTTATTGGACGACGACGTACCTATTTGTCTTATAAATAGGTGTGTTTTTATTTACGGTATTAAATTATATTTTTATTTGTTTAGTTACTAAACAAACAATCAGCACACAGAAATCCGTGAATTATAACAATGTTACTTGATTTTAAATAAAAAAAATACATAAATGGTCATAATTAAATAAGTACCTAATACTTACATTCTTGAGTATTTATAGATTCTTAGTATCCAAAGAAACTTTCTCACGCTATTTTCTATTGTTACCTGCTGAGGTAATATAATGATTATCTACTCTGGTTTATGTACAATACTTAGAATAATACTTAGGCTCGAATGAGTCATCTGTTTTATCTAATGCTCGTGTGAAAAGGCAAATTTTTGTGGCTAATTCAAGAAAGGTTCGAGGCGATTATTGGTTCCTTGTTCGATATAGGTACCTAATAATTTTGTTAAAACGTGTATTTGCTAATTTGAATACTATAAATGGGATGTTTTGCTTATAAACTATAATTATCTCCAGTGTCTACTTGACGTTCTCGGTTTATATAAGAAATAAATATTGCAAAATACATGTAACTATACAATTAATTATAAAAGAAACAAAACAAGACGACCTAAGTCCTCCAGTATTAAAATTTGTTAGCGCTTCAATGTTATCATTAAATTCAAAGATACATGGATTAAAACTCCAAAGGTTGAGTAACGGGAGTTTAAAGGTTTGTGTTATTTAATTTATCAATTATCTTAAACAAATGCTCATGAAAGTAAAAACATGTGATTTAGTTCATCTAATATGTAGACTCCATATCTACGAATCTGTAAATATCCCGCGGGGACAGTTTTCCCCATGGTAATAAGAAGCATGTTCATCTTCTTGACAAACTATAAATATATGCAAAATTTCATGAAATCGATTGAAGAATCGAGATATCAACGTTTAAAACATAAAACCTAGTTGGGGCAGGTTTTTCATACCAATAATAACAGAATATATAAATCATTCACATTAAATATTTTTCGCTGTAGAAAAATTAACATTAATAAATTTACCTTCATATAAAATTACTGTTTACCTCCTTGGTTAGGAAATATATATCATGTAATTTAAATCTTTAGTAAGTAACTTTAACTCAATCCAAAGGGGTAAACTTAACCGAGTCATATTCCCTGCTATACGATCGTATCGATAAACCTGTTGCTGTCGATGGGGAAGTGATAAGAAAAATAAAGTACCAAATGTTTATTTTTCGCAAATCTGCTTTCTCACGCTTCTTTTGTGCCAGGATTTGTGGAACTGAAGGCTCGTGAAGAGCTTAATTTTTTTTATTTTAAGTAGTACTATGTAGGTCAGACTAAACTAATAACGGGGTAAATGTAGCTAGGTAAAATTACTAAGTTGCTAGGTGTTTTATCACCGAATGCTAGTAATGGATTTTTCTTAAGTAAATAGGTTTAACTTGAAAAGTTTCTTACTTTAAGTATTATACTTAGAAAAAAATAATAAATTATATTTAGAAATCATGTAAAAAGATATGTTGGCAATACCTAATCGATAAAACAGTAACGTAAAGTTATTGTTTCATACAAGCAAAAATAGACCTTAACCTTAACGTTCGGCAATACGTGCAATTTATCTTAACAGACCACAGCCTTTTTCGCTTGGAGATGACGAAGGAAATATATACCTACAAACTCACTTAATTTAGGTAATTTATATTTCCGCTTCGGTATTCGTTTCATTGTATATAGATTTTTTTAATAAAGATTGTTTTATTTAAAAAAAATCACGCATCCGATGAAAAGGTAGATAGGACACCTACTATGTTAATTGTTTTATTACTTTAAAATTAAATGTAATAAATATGACATTTACAGTTTTCTACATGATTATTTATAGTATTTTAGAAGATTTTCTTAGTTCAGTCCGTCGGTCGTCGTTGTTTATTTATTAAACTAACCTCGCTCTTCGCTATTGAAGTCGACCCGATACCTGTCAATCACCTCCGACGTATGGCGGCGCGAGGCCTCTAATTTGCGTTGACGCATCTCGAGGAGCCCCATTGAGAGTCCAGATCAGCGTATTTGTGTACATCTTTTACAGATATGCGTCTTTGCAACACTAATTTTGGCCCGCGGTCTTGCTCGCGACTCGCGTTACAATTGATTTTGTCAAAGAGGGTAGCTACTTTTTTATATTTGCGTATTTTGTCTAGTAACTACTATGTTATATCCGTGGCTTTCCTCGCGATTTGCGTTACAAACGATCAACGCCGGATCGGTGCCGAGAGATCGTGCTGTAAGTTAGAAAGAGAACTTATGTTGTTGCCGTATAACATTGTCCCTCTTTCGATAGCGCTCGGTGCAGCAGCCAGCCCTATAATTATTAAGC
The DNA here is from genome assembly GCA_947086405.1 of Esperia sulphurella. Lineage (NCBI taxonomy): Eukaryota > Metazoa > Arthropoda > Insecta > Lepidoptera > Oecophoridae > Esperia > Esperia sulphurella. The sequence continues at coordinate 5,042,355 of OX352272.1, forward strand.
GAGCACACAAACGTGTACAGACAGACTAGTTCGCTTGTAGTCTACTACTACACCATATTTAATTACCTACTACAGGTAATTAAATATGTCCGCTTGTATGGAATGTCGGCGGCGGTGTGATTTGATGTTGGTGAGCTCCGCTAACGGCACGGCAAGCCACCTTTAAGTAATTTAAGTAACAAATTAGAAATGTTTAGTCTAGTGTTCTATTTTTATAGTCAGCGACTGGATGCAGAGGACGGAGTACTGGGTGTGGTTACTTATATACAGATACATACATTTGTCTAATCCCAAACTAGGATTTTCTCTTGTGCTATGGGAATTAAACACAGATTGAGCAATTTATAAATATAATATCCAGACCGGGACCAACTTGTACAAGTTGCCTGTCTAGTGGGAATCGAACCTGCGACCTCTGGCGCTCGAGTCCTATGACCAAGCCGCTAGGCCAACGAGGCGTACAATTATTAAGGAAGGATAGTACGGCATGGTACGGCAGTGGCTGACGCTGATGATGATAACTTTACTTTTGATAATAGGTAGTATTTTTTGGTTCGGGCATAGATTCTACGGTTCGAATGTTATTGGATATTTCATAGTTATTTTCATGCAATGTGTTATTTCAAGTTTTTCCGATTTTTTCTGTAGCCATTCGGAATGTTTAATACATTGTAATTTTCTGGTTTTTAAAACAGCCAATCTTGTGTTATCGCAGCATTATCAGTCCAACAATGGCATTAGTGGCAACCTCACAATGTTGCAAACACTTGGCGCAGGAAGGGCTCGATGCGTCAACTTCCTGAGTAATCCACCTGAGGCATTGTTACACGACTTAGGGTGTAATTCCGGATTAGTCAGTGAAATAATGATTGTAGTGTGATTTTTGAGTTGATGTTAAGACAGGTTTTTTATGAAGTGCTACTGGACTTGCAGTTCGTGTCTTTTAAAGGAAAAAATATAACTTTTTAAAATTACTAGCGTGACTATACTTATGTATCTAGGCTGTGTAGTGTATGTTAAGGTCTTAAACTATACGGGGTGGAAACGATAAGTGATCTCAGTAATTTTTTTCTGTAGTTAAAGGTATGTTCAAACTTTTTACTGGTATCTATTAAAAACTGCGTCATTAATTTAATAATTTAAGAACTTCCTGTAAAAGAAATGCATATATCCGAAAAATTGATTTCTCTGACTCTCATACATTTACTATGGCACTCATTGAGATATATTTATGCACTTGTTAAATGTACGTCACTTTGAACAATAATAGTTTTTTTTAATATTACATTGTTTTACCTAATTGAAGTTATTTTTCAAATCATTTCTCTCTGTAGAATGTATTAAAAATAGTATAGGAGAAAGATAGAAACAATATTTATTACATACTAGCTGTGCCCGCGGCTCCTCTCGCGTGGACTACAGGATCCCCTCCCATTCCCACTTCCGCTCCCTATCCCACACAGACTTTCAATCCAGGTCCAGGTCCAGGTCCAGGTCCAGGTCCAGGTCCAGGTCCAGGTCCAGGTCCAGGTCCAGGTCCAGGTCCAGGTCCAGGTCCAGGTCCAGGTCCAGGTCCAGGTCCAGGTCCAGGTCCAGGTCCAGGTCCAGGTCCAGGTCCAGGCCCAGGCCCAGGCCCAGGCCCAGGTCCAGTTCCAGGTGCAGGTGCAGGTGCAGGTGCAGGTGCAGGTCCAGGTCCAGGCCCAGACCCAGGTCCACGTCCACGTCCACGTCCACGTCCAGGTCCAGGTCCCTCCTCTCAAACCTCCCCTCAGCTCTCCCCTCAACCCACCCCTCAAACCTCTTTCCCTCATCTCTCCAAATGTAGTCCTCGTAACTAATCCATCGCAATCCAAATTCCGACCAACATTACTCTGTTGCATACGTATACCACAAATTCATCACTCAGTCAAAAGTTCAAACACTCAAATTACACTGGTACCATACCCGCTCCCAATACCGCTCGCGAATTCAGTCGAACATTTACACCCTACTACATTCGTCGCAGTGAATGCAAGTTTTCGGAAACTATAAATTCGCATAACTTTTGATTGACTGCACCGATTGCAATGAAATAAAGCCTATATGTTACACCAAATTAAGCCCCATGTTTCTGTGAAAAGTCCATCAAAGTCCGTTCAGTCGTTTTTAAGTGATGCGTGCACAAACTCACAGACAAACAGACAAACCGACAAACAGACAAACAGATAAACAGACAAACAGACAAAAATTTCAAAAATGATCGAAATGTGTTCTGTTGCTTATACTTAGACCCCCCAATTTTTATTTTTGCAAATATCTTCAATGTACAGACACGCGAAGTTTACGATTTTATTTATAAGATAAGAGTTTTATTTTTCAGGAAGTTATTAATGTCAAATTATTAAATTCATGACGCAATGTCATCAGTAAAAAGTTTATAATCGAGAGATCACTTTCATTTCCTAGACCACATGTCCAACGGTGGGACATATTATATGCTGTCGATGGCGTAAGGTTCATTTTGCGAATTGTCTACCAGGTAGGCACAGACATGTGGACGCATAACCTACAATCTACATAACACATTGTATATATTTATATATATGTGTATTTACGTATGTAAAAGTAATATACTATACCCATGTGCAGCTCGGAATTGGTCAAAATTGGTGTTTGACTGTGTTACTAATCAAGGCTACGAGGCAGTCGGCAAGCGTCGGCGCGGGTAATCGAATGAGTGGAGCTAGGGGCGCAGAGTCAGCGTAAACGCATGTAAATGCGCCCTAATGGCCCCTCTTGCAGGCGTCAAGGGGGGCGAAAGGGGGTACCTAATGAACGTGCGCGCAATACTTGACTAAATGTACCGTCGTATTGTTTCCGGCAGTTTATGAACACTGAATATGTGAGTTACCTAAAATTTTTCATTGGGCGATACAATAAATGTATCAAGAGACACTATATTTCGCTGAGTATTGAGTAAGTATAAAGTACATTTTGGTGTCATATTTTAAGTTAAATATAATCATGTTGATCTAAAATTGTCTGATACTTTTCTCTTACAGGATTGACAGGTGAAAATTATGTTTAGAAATGCATTTCATAGGAGACCGGCGGCCATAATTATTAATTAAATTTTTTTAATCAAATTTAAATCTAGTTAAAAGTGTAAGTAATAAAAATAAGTTTCTAAATACATTTAGCAAAGCGACTTTCCTTCGCCCACTTTTCGCTCTGTGATACCCCTTGACGTGATGTGTTGCGAACAACATCGCCACCTCCGAATTTTTTTATCGAAAAATATTTTTGACAACTTAATAGGTATTGATATTACGAGTATCAATCAGCTTAATATATACAGTCAACTTTTCAGATTGTAATGTTATTATTAAAATATTTGTTACTTCCTTTTATCTAGAATTTAATATCTAATAAATAAAAACGTAAGCTTCGCGTATCTGTACATTAAAGATATTTGCAAAAAAATTGAGGGTCTAAAGATAATTAATAGAACACATTTCGATTATTTTTGGAATTTTGTCTGTTTGTCTGTTTATCTGTTTGTTTGTGCGCATATCACTTAATAACTACTGAACCAACTTTGATGGACTTTTCACAGAAACATAGTGCTTAATTCGGTGTAACATATAGGCTTTATTTCATTGCATTCGGTGTAGTCAATCAAAAGTTATGCGAATTTATAGTTTCCGAAAACTCGCATAGACTGCGAGGAGTGCAGGGTGTAAATGCTCGACTGAATTCGTGAGCGGTAGCGGGAGCTGGTATGGAACCAATATAATGTGAGTTTTTGAAAAGTATAAATTCGAGGGGAGAGTTAAAGGTAGGGTTGAGGGGAGGGTTGAGGGGAGGATTAAGGGGAGGGTTGAGGGAAGGGTTGAGGGTAGGATTGAGGGGAGGGTTGAGGGGAGGGTTGAGGGGAGAGGAGCGGGAGAGGGAGCCGAAGCGGGAGCTGAAGCGGGAGCTGAAGCGGGAGCTGAAGCGGGAGCTGAAGCGGGAGCTGAAGCGGGAGCGGAAGCGGGAGCGGGGGTTGGAGCGGAAGCGGGAGCGGGGGTTGGAGCGGAAGTAGGAAGGGAAGCGGATTCTGTAGTCCACGCGAGCGGAGCCGCGGGCACAGCTATTGTATTAATAATAATGATTACGTCATTTAAATCTTTATTATTAGGTAAATGTTTCTGCAATCGAAATTTTTTTCACTTAGAATTGGGATTATACTATAGAATTGACAAAAAAATTGAATCACCCAAATAACATGCGCTTAAATAGTTACGAGTATTAGACACTGTAACTTAAATAAAGCAAGTTTATCTAAGTACAGCTACAAACGTCAACATTGAAGTGTTAAATAAAGATAAGACATTACATTAGTAAGTACTATATTCACAATCAGATCAGTACAATAGATAGGTAAGCCATATATACATGTACATAGATAGATTCCTATTCCTACGATTGTTAAAAGGAAAACCTTTTCAAACATAAGTTGAAAGCGTCCATTAGACTCCCATTGAGGTGAGATGAGTGAGTCACCGGGACGTTCGCTCCACAGATAACTAAAACGTTAGCGCGTCCACTCTCGCGAATTGCCCACTCCCGAATCTAAACGCTCCCAATTCCGTCAAGAGTCGACAAAGGCCGACTTTTAGCGGCAACAATGAATGAAGCAAATTAGAGCTTTTCGACACTTGAAAGCGCCCATCCAGCCGCACCGACTGGCGCATTGTCGCCGAACGGTTTGCGCCTCGAAACAAACGATAACAATAAACAGTAAAAAGGAAAGTGTAGTATTTTGCGTGGAAGTGAGCGGGGACAAAGGGCGGGAGGTAATAGGTGTTAATGCTTTGGAGTCGGTGAGCAGGCTCAATGGAGAGAGCCCCGGGGCGGCCGGCCGCCGGTCGCCCCTCGCCCCTGCCTCTGAGAGTATTTTTATAACAAATCATCGTGCCGATGATTGACAACATTGTGTTTTTTGTATTGAATTTTTTATTAGTAGTTTTATTAATGTAGCATAATTTTAGCACAATTTAAAAAGTACGACTGTATTAGGGGAGTAAGTTAAAGGGAACTTACTTACAAATTGTACATCGAAAAGTTTTCTTTAAGTTGTCAAGTAATATGCAGTATCCTAAATTCAATTTAATTGGTATATTATAAAACTTCCTGTATGGATACAATGGGCCCAATTCTGAAGACACATTTTTAAAATTTGACAGCGCCTAAATTGGTTTCGTCTTTATCGTCATAATACTGTGTGACAAGGATAGCAACAGTTTTAGTGCTGTCAAATTTTAACGTTGTGCCTTCAGAATCGAGCCTAATAAGTACCTTCCGTTTGGTAGGTACCTAAAAATTGAATTTAACATAATAATTAATTGTGAGTGTTTTATACAAAAAGTGTTGTATATCATCATCTATATTGTGCGGGAAACTTAAACAAACCGTGTTAATGCTCTTCCAGATCGTTCTATTAAGGCTGTTATGACTTTAGTTAGATATATGAACCTTAGTATAAATACCCGAGTAACTCTAGTGGTGCCTGTAGATGCCTTAAAAATAACTGCAGTAAAATGACTATATAGAAAATATGGCTTAAACGTCTAATAACCTAGCCAAAACCTCCATAATATAAATGCAAGTGACGCTGACCATGTGAGCTTATCATTCCTAGTCTGTCTATCTACCTTCAGTTCAGTTCAACAATTACCTACACTAGTAGGTAACTCTATACCACCCACTAGCGGAAGGAAAGGCGTCGTTGTGCAACAACTGTCAACATTATTAAACAAACACCTCGACTAGGGGCGCCAACGCCACATCACACTCCTGGCAGTTTAAACACCAGCAAAACAAACGAGGAGAAGTGGACCGCCCGCGGATTCGCACTTCAGGCAAGGGTTCATGGAAATAGAGCATTCGATACCACGCAGCTGCGAAGAAATGTTTGCGATGTCAACAATGAAGTCACAATCGCGTAAACTGTAATTGGTTTGATGATTTTGTTTGAAATTCGTTCAATTCTTTTGTGGGAACAAAGAAGTGTATATTTACAATAATGATTTATTTTATAAGATATACTATTGTAGCTAATTAAAAATCATTACAGTTAACTATGTATTGCGAGTATGATTACGTCACATTTCACAAGCTCTCATGCCTAGGGCCGTAGCCAGAATCTGGGGTGTTGTTTGATTGGGAGGGGAATTGGGGAAGGAGGGTGGTTTCTAGATGTTTTGGGTTATACTTTTTTTATTTAATTCAAAAGTTTATGGGTGTGTCTCAACACCTTTACCTACAGGTCTGCTCATACCTAAATACAGAAAAGTAACTATTAATCTGGATTCTATCATTATTCTTCAAGTTTTATTTCGTTATTATAAAAAAAATAGAATCATAACTACAGAAAGCCTATCATTTCATTGAACAATAACACTAGAACCTTACAAATGCGTCGCACAAAACGTCACGCGTCCGACCCACCGATCCCGGAACAAGGACATCGAATCGAATACAAATCGGACGCGATTCCCATAAAATGTTGTCGAAATAAAATGTGTAGCGATTTGTAGCGATGCGGCGACGCGTGAGTGCATTGAGAGCTGGTGGCGTGGACACATTTAATTGCGGGAGTTGGGTCGCGGCGGCCGGCGGCGGCCGGGGGGTTGGTTTGGTACGCACGCGGCGGAGTGAGGGTTACCAGGCCTATTTTTAATACACGGACGCTGCGCTGTGTCGAAAATCAAATCTTCCCAAAAAAATGTAAACTAAGTTATTCAAGTTGAATTTATTATCCCATAATAGAAATAATCTGCATTAAAAGTTTATGCAGATTCCTAAATGTTGCTTTTTCACGGGCATTTGCCAGAAATCTCTTAAAGTAGGTAGCTTCATCTTTTACACTTCATTTTATTGCACAAATACAGTTATAAGTTGTAGAAGATAAAAATAGTACAATTTAGGCAGCGATTTCTTCCAGACAACCTGTTCTAAGTGTTATTTCCTTTAGTTTATTTTTAAAGGGGTTGAGTGTGCATTGCGCAACAAAAGAATTATATAGAAGCGCTAACGAAGAACAAACCTACATATATTCACAGATTTTTGTTCAATTTATCAGTAAAAAAATATATTGTGTGGTAAAATCAAAAGTTTTCAATAAACTTCAGAACAAGAATAAAACCAAATAACACGTATAAATATAAAGCTATAAATAACCAACGATCTCTATGTACTACTAGATGGAGCGTTCCAAACAATCGCTCTGTTCCACGCAAGTAGCCACAACTCTTTCACATTCACAATGAAACTTGTGCAGTTACTACGCAGAACATTTAATTATTACTAAATATTGACGCTACGGTTAAATAATGTCAATATTTAGTAAATAATTAAATGTTCTGAGTAGTAACTGCACACGTTTCATTGTGAATGTGAAAGAGTTGTGGCTACTTGCGTGGAACAGAGCGATTGTTTGGAACGCTCCATCTGGTAGTACATAGAGATCGTTGTAAATAACATATAAAAGACACCAGATAAATATGTAAATGGAAAACATGTCCGAAGAATAGTCCCACCATGGTCACCCTGATGGAGGAGGAAGTAAGCCACAGATGCTGAAGCTGATTATCATGAGGACTCGCAAATTGTGGGGCGCATTGTGAACAGTGACAAGTCTTACAAGTGCCCACCGATTTGAATTAATCTCGGATTTGCTAAGTAATCATCATCGCATAGTTAAGTTATTTAACTTAATCTGTCTGTCTGCAATGTAATAATTAAGTACAATTAATTATTGTTAATATCCGTATTTGTAGTTTCAGTTCTTTTCATATAATAAATACTAAAGCTTTTGTTTTTACTTTTTATTTGATAAAATATACCTTTTAATGTTTGTATGTGTACAGAGTATGTGGTGAACAGCATCTCCAATCTTTTCTTTTTTAATTCTAGTAAGAGAATTAAAGATACCTTTATCAAGGATAGTAAAGTACATTTAAAATTAACTTTGGTATAACATTAAGGTCTGTACTTGGATCTACCTACTAGGTATAATAATTACTTGTAACTGCATTTGTGCAATAAAGTGTATTGTAATTCTAATAAAGAGATAAAGTTATGAGTATTTAACGATGATTTAAAAATAATTTACAGTACGAATGCTTTATATAGGAAGTATTGTTCTAGATGTAGGCAGTTTTTTAATTCGGAAACATGTTGGGTTACCACCCGGATCACCACAATATATTTGAATAGGTCACCAGTCACCACGTATCAGTAAAAGTCTCCATGAATTATTAAATCGTTCAGATATTATTGTTAACTTTAGTCTCGATATGGTTTTGATAGTAAGCATTCACCCGAACGAATTCCATAATGTTTGCTAACAACAGTGGACCACCAAGACCGCTCCACTCTATCAAAACATTTAAAATATCCATACAGGTTTCCATGACAATGACAACAATGTTATTTTGTTAAACACACACTGCTTTTTAGTCGATGGTCGTGATCATTTGATCAATCCTTTCGAGTACGCGTCTCGGATGATGCGCCAGCGATTATGTGTCGATACTGTGTTTGTTTTACAACGAATACTGTCAATAGACCCACGCATTACAAATAGGTATTATATTTGATGGGTATAGGGTGTGGGCTGGTGAAAAGGATCTGATTCAGAAGTAAAGTCTGTCTATTTATCTACATTATCGTCAGTAAATACGAGACCGGTCGCAGAGTTCAAGAAAGTGTTTTCAAGTATATCAAATATCGAGACAAGGTGAAGTGTTGGATATTTTGTCCTGTTTTAGAACTTAATTAAAAATAGTATCTGTGCCAAAAAATTGTTGAAAACGTGTTAAATACATAAATTAAGCGTGAAAAATTGTGCCTAAACTTGGACCATTCATTGAAATAAAAGTGATTGATTGCGATTTGCCGACGATATTTAGTGTACCTTCGCATTTTTTTTTATATTATCTCCAAATTAAGCAACAGCTAGAATAATTACGTGTTTTCAATGTGAAGGCGACTACAGTGATGATGTAGATTAAATATAGTGCGATGGTTGTAAACGGAACGTGTGTCTGAGTTGTAGTAATCAAACCAGTAGTGAGGCTCGTGTGATGGGTCTTAAAGCCAAGCGCACGCTTATATTCTTGTGTTCTCCATGCTTTATTTCAAGTGCCCAAACTAATAAATGCGTATGATGCGGTGCAGGACCATACCATACCACTATGACCAGACCACATGAAGAAAGATTAAAAAATTTAGTGCTCACCACCCTCAAGGAGAGACGTCTACGAGGCGACTTAATAAAGACGTTTAAGATACTCACACACAAATACAACCTGCCAGACCTGCACAAGATTTTCACAATGAAAGACATACTGCCGTTGCGAGGACACCATCTGAAATAAGCCTTAAAAAAAATTCGCCTTGACAACTGGCTTAAAACTAATACAGTTTGAAAGTTAAAATCCAACACTGTGAAATAGACACATCAGCATATTTGCTGCTCGTCTATAATATAAATAATAATAATATTTTTTAGATACCTTCTTATTGATGTGAAACCACGTCTTGCTGGATAAAAACTGATTTATTTTTGATTTATGTACCTATATAAATGTAACATAACGTGCTACTTACAACATCTTTCTCATAAATAAAAGAAATGTTGACACTATATTTCATTCCAAACCAATAGTCATACGAAAACCAAAGCAATTTGCGTATCGGTAACATGTACGTGAAAGGGTCACATTCAGCAAAACTAGGTTTGTATTACCATGTAAAATTAGCGGTCCACTTCAGAATTCCATCTATTATTTATTTTGTTTTCTAGACGCAGTGCGTTTGTTTTCATATAACTTGATTTGGAATGAAATATACTTGTCTGTAGTTTATACAAATCAACGATTAATAAAAAAAATAAGACTTGGGTTGCTTATACTGTAATGATAATAAATGACTTGCGTTATATTAAATACACAGAAAATGTTAATTGTACAGAAAGTGTAAGATAACGTGGGTACATCTTTTCCATAAACAAAAGAATATTTGTAAACCGACCGATGTGAGACCTGAACATCGATAAGATCTCTCTACTTAGTACCTATTCTTTTTTAAATTTACTGAATATAAGATAAATACAATTGGAAAAACACCTAGTAAGTGTACTTATGTATAACGCTTGTGTCGTTAAACTACCGATCACCACTTGGGAAAAGACCACAGACTCCAAAATCTATAGATAAAAAGACAAGAGAGACAACACATGTATTCTATCTATGTCTATGTATCGTAGAAGTATGCGTAGTTACTTATATATTTATTTAGTACACATATCTGCCCTTTCATGAAGTTTTCTCTGTCGCTGGTAGGCTGGCAGAAATCTCTTAAAGAGATAAGCATCACCATTTCTACATGTTATTTTTTTCCTTACTTTTACTATTTTGTAATTTTTTTTTCTTTTGTGTGTGCAATAAGTTGTAAAACAAAATAAATAAAAACAGTGCGTTACATTAACGTCATCTTAATTGCATCAGATATGCGATTGATACTAAAAATTCTTCTTAATATCTACTTATTTTCGTGGCACCCTGTGTCTAAGTTGCACTCTACGGTTGGGATTTGTGTGCCCGGCCCGGTCACCCAAACCGTGAAGTTTTGAAATGTAGACGGCACAAAGCGGTTCGAGGAAAGATTTCGGTGGAGTGTTGACACTGGCCCTGGTCCCACAATGGTGCAAACTCGCGACCGACTGTCCCCGCGAGATTATTTTCAAAGGAGACCCATCACAAGTTTGGAGAGATGACAGCGAGAAATCTTGATTGTTTTTTTTTTGGAGAGGATAAGGTGTGACCAGCGATTTTGTGTATATATTTTATATATTTTCATGTTTATTTTGATACCAAAATGTTTTTGACGATTTAAGGTATGTATGTAGAATACATTATTTTTAAATGTGAAGATATACCTACACTTTTATTACATAATTTAATTAAAGACATAAGCAACGTACGTCGAAGAAATTTGTATATTTGAAGACTTTTTTTTAATCTTAATTTAAAGAGCTTTATCATAAATATGATTTTGTCGCTCGTGACATTAACATACCTATCTTTGAAATAAAATTATTTTTGGAATTACAGCTATTATTTTAAAATGTTTATTACGAAAAAGTGAGTTATCCATTATGATATCCAGCGTCACTACTACTACAGACTGTATTTATAAATGTAGAGAAAATGAACATCTACAATAATAATAATAAAAAACATTATTACACAACACCAAGTATTTTTGGATATAGTCGTTAAGTTTGCTTAATTATTTGTTTGAATAAAGCTTTGCACAATAAGTAGAACATATAGGGAACCCATACTCCATAGTGGCGTTGTCAAAAGGTCGAAAAGTCGTGGTCCGACAGAATGTTTCCCCACATTTTAATACAACTGAAATAAATTCACCAACTACATTTCGCGAGAAATCAGAAATACTTATTCAAATATTTTATTTCAATATTTACCAATCTTTACTGTTAAATGACAAGCGGTAACTGCGTGGGTTATATTATAAATAATATTTGCTTTCCCATCAGTGTTATTGTTGATGAATTCTTATAAATTCCAGGTAAACTGAACCGAACTCGAAACGGACTGCAAAAACAAACATGATTTCCAAATATGAGCACAAACACGGCAAACACATTATTGTTGGGAGATTTTTTTCTAAATTACTCATCGGAACACGTTTTCTATTACGTAAATAAAGTTTTTTAGTTCTTCCCATGCAATCGACAGTGCTGTAATTAGAAGTCCGCTCGGGGTGCAAATATTCTAGGGGCGCTATATTAGTCAGGATCGTGTTAGCGTTAACTGGGTTACTTCTTCACAAGTACTTTAACTTGAACTTTTTTGGTTTTTCTTCAGTAGACGAAGATCCAAAATTAAGTAGCTGAAATATCGAAACATGCACCGAGTGAGTAAAGGTTAGGAAGCCTTTTAATGCAATTTTTTTTTTAAGATTTTGATGTTAATAAGTAAAGTAAAAGTGAGTCAAAGTTTACCAAAAGCCATTATCACACTATGCGACGAAGTAGCTATTAACTAATTTAATATCTACTACGTCAACGCTATTTGTTACAAAAGAAATAAAAATATACAGTTTTTATTTACTGTGAGGCGATGCAGGTGACAATTCGTTCATGAGGTGATAATACGAGTACCTATCTGCTGAAAATTTTGTCAAGCTGTAATTGACACCTATATGCTAGGTATGCCAGGGGTGCGATTATTAAATCTTTCTTTAAGATTCGGGGGCGCAACTAAGCCTAGTTCCGGCACTAAATATCGGTAGCTCATTAATGGTCGAAAGTTTTGGCCAAATATTTGAACATTCCGGCACAATCGTAATTACTGCGTTGTGGTCTCAACCACAAAGACTGGTAGTTGATATAACCGTGCGGTGTTTATCGACGGGGACTGGACAGAGGCGCAGGGGGCGGGGGGCTCATTAGAAACACATCGGGGTACATGTGTAAATAAATATACGCATTGAGACAGCGAGCCCAAACATCTTGAGCGGTCGATGCGCGGCCGAAGGCTAAAGAGTTGATTGGACGTTTTAGAGGCGTAGCGTAACCGAGTGGTATAATGCGGAAAAATAAAGGCACTGAAAGTGAAAATAATATAACCACAATTATGGAATTAAATTGCCGTGTGGTTTCCGGTTGAGTAGAATAGGACCACTCCAACTCTTCCCGTGGATGTCATACAAGGCGACTAAGGGAATACATTATAAAACATCAATCAGGCCTCCCCAACCCGTCGAAGGAATTAAAAGCCGATACTATTTTATTTCTTCCAGCATTACTAGATACGTAGTAATTTAGAATCGTAAGAGGGACCCAAATCACTGAGTCGAACATGTTTTTTTTTTTTAAAGGAGCGTTCAATTCATACGTGATAATTGTTGACATGACATTATTTGGAATATTAATTTATACCAATGCAAATACAGGCCTCCAAGAAGAAGACAATTGTTAATAAGGCTAGTCTTTCTACTCTAGCCTGGCCGTCTAATCTCCATTTCGTACCAATTGGGACGACGCAATTCCCATTTCGTAACTGTGTACAGAATGGGAATTAAACTACCATTTCGTTGCCAGTTACGAAATTTGGTTACGAAATGGTAATTTAATTCCCATTCTGTAACCAGTTACGAAATGGGAATTGCATTGTCTCAATTGGTAGCCAACTTTCACAATTGGCTACGAAACGGGAAATTAATTCTCATTCCGTCACCGATTTGTAGTTGCGATGTAACATTTCGTAATCAATTTCATAACTGGCTTCAAGAGTTCCACCTAAGTTCAAAAAAGTCCACCAACAATTCACCTAATTTAATTTGTTCAGTTGTTATGGTCATGCATGTCCATATGCTCGTTAGTAGAGCCGGGTCGGCGAGCAGCGCAGGAGAGCCGTGCCAACACGGCGCGGGAGCCGGCTCGGGTTACATCTCGTACACACCGCAAACAGACCGTCCAGCCACTCCTGTCTTGATACCCATATACTTACACACTACAAGGTTATCCAGCGACTTCTCTCGCATACTTTTAGAATATGTTATTATACACTAGCTTTTTCCCGCGACTTCGTCCGCGTAGGTTTCGATATTTACACATCTTGAATTTCAAAATAGATATCATTTTAGTTTCCCGTAGGAATTAGATGTTTGTTCGGGATAAAACTATCCTATGTCCTATTCCGGGACGTAACCTAGATGTATGCCAAGTTTTATTCCGATGCGTCCAGTGGTTGAAGCGTGATTGAGTAACAAGTTTCCAAACATCCAAACTTTCATATCTAATAAATAAAATCGTAAACATGGCGTGTCTGTACATTAAAGATAATTGCAAAAAAAAATGGGGGGGTCTAAGGATAAGTAACAGCACACATTTCGATCATTTTTGAAATTTTTGTCTGTTTGTCTGTTTGTTTGTGAGTTTGTGCACGCATCACTTAAAAACTACTGATCGGACTTTGATGGACTTTTCACAGAAACATGGGGCTTAATTTGGTGTAACATATAGGCTTTATTTCATTGCAATCGGTGCAGTCATTCAAAAGTTATGCGAATTTATAGTTTCCGAAAACTCGCATACTCTGAGAGGAGTGTACCTAAATGCTCAGTTGAATTCGTGAGCGGTAGCGGGAGCGGGTATCGTACCAATATAATGTGAGATTTTGAAAACTATAAATTCGCATAACTTTTGATTGAGTTAGTCGATTACGATGAAAAATCTGGAGTTGGATCTGGAGCTAGATCTGGATCTGGAGCCGGACCTTTAGCTAGACCTGGACCTGGACCAGGTACTGGACCTGGACCTGGAGCGGGAGGGGATTGAGAGTCTGAGGAAGTGGGAATGGGAGCAGATCCTGTAGTCCACGCGAGCGGAGCCGCGGGCACAGCTAGTTTATAATATTAGTGGGATGACCCGTCAGAGAATACAAAATGGCTTTTTAGTTCGACGGATATTATCCAAAATGCTTACCGAGTTGGTATTCGGATTTAACTAGTTTAAACGTTATACAGCCTTTGTTAGTATTACTGTATTAGTACCTAATAATACTATTCAATACGGGGCGAAAAGCTAGTACATGTAATCATATGTACTAGCTTTTCGCCCCGTATCGAATAGTGTTAGTGATCTCAGCCCCATTCAATGAAGCACGATATTAAGTGCTCCAACTGCCAACATGTCGACACCCACTCTACGAATTAACAAAGGCTGTATAACGTTTTAACTAGTTAGATCCGAATACCAACTCGGTATATCCGCCATTTTGGATAATATCCGTCGAACTAAAAAGCCACTCTGTATTCTCTGACGGGTCATCCCACTAATATTATAAATATGAAAGTTGGGATGCTTGGATGTTTGGATGCTTGTTACTCAATCACGCTTCAACCACTGGACGCATCGGAATGAAATTTGGCACACATATAGGTTAGGTCCTGCAATAGAACATAGGATAGTTTTTTAATCTAAAAAAATATCTAATTCCACAGGAAATACATCATAATTTGTGATGTTAAGTTATCCACGCGGACGAAGATATATTTAGACGAGCGTTTGGCATCTAACTATCGTAGTTAGATGCCAAACGCTTATCGGAATAACTAAAATGACCCGGTAGAGACAAACAAATGGCTTTTTGGCTCAAAAGATATTGTCCTAAATGCTTACGGGGTAGGACCTCAGACCGGTGACAGTCAACAGAGCTGCCCGTGTGGCGCCTCGTAACGTGATGGCCCACTGTGGCAAAGGAAAGGTGGTGAGTGCCTTTATAGGGGTTTGCATTTGAAGGTATTACATCTGCTCAATCAGCTGAACTATTGCCCAAGTTACGCAACGAAGGCATGAAACAAAAAAATCTCTACAATAACTCAAACGCATGCCAAACCACTCGATTTCAAGTGCAAGGTTCATTTCGTGCGTCGATCTCGAGACATCGAGCCTGCGTGTTTGTCTGCCCCCTTGACACACGCTGTTTACCCTCGCATTCTTTCTGGCAGAGAGCTTCGCCAGTGCTGACCTCTTCAACCCACGACGAACTCCAAAATTAGTTTTGTATTTAGACATACAGAGAGTGTTTTGTTTTTGTTTTAGGTTGAGACCACCACGACGGTGGCACAGGGGCAGTGAGAATGGCACTAAATTATAGACTGTCACTGTACCCCCAACGATCACTATTTGATCACGCTGCCTGGATAGCGCTGACTGCCTATGCTAATTATACCGATTTGAAATGCCACCAGCATTGGGTCCCGGGTACTAAACCTAAGCAATCAAATATATTTTTCATGTTAGTTCCATGAGCACACATTACTAGTCATAGCCTTCAGCGCCCAATTGGCAAAAATTAAGTAGGCACAAATATAGTTTTACTGCAGCCAATCCAGTGTAATTTATTTATTTTATTTTATAGTTTATTGTACACACAAACATACAAAGAACAACACAAAGAAAAGAAAATTGTACAAAAGGTTAAGCTTATTTCTAAAAAAACTCTTCCAGCTAATCTGCGGTTATAGAGGTATGTGCTGGGTAGACTAGACATGTAAACTATCGCAGTACCTACTAGGTCTTATACTCGTATTGGTGTCGCTACTGCCCTTCACTTCATTTAGTTTTTTTCAGTTAACATATAGGAGGGTATTAAAGCATCTGCTTGATAATGTCGTGCCATCTGCACCCCGTCCAAGTAAAAATAAAATTACCTACTGGGAAGAGGTGTCACAGAATAAGAAGAGATGGCGTCTTCTTGTGGCGGAGGCCAAGATCCACTCGAGGTCGCCGAGCCAACGGAGTAAATAACCAGTAGAGAACATATTTAAAGCCCGTTACAAACTTGGTAGCGTAACGAGCGATGTGAAGTTTAGTTCTAAATCAACTACTGGTATCTACACATAGAGGTGGTCGATGTGTGCCAAGTTGCATCACGTCAATTTACTTCCTACTACCGCAACTCGAAGAATTTGTACAACATACTTGCACAAGCAAACAGATTATAATATTATTACAAAATAAAAATTTCATAACTGAAATGAGCTCTCATCATGAAAATAGAGAATGTTAGTGACAAAATAAACTTAAGTTAACCCACACAACAATACCAACAGAGGCTTGAGCCTATTCGCCAACATTTCTTTTTTAAGTGTTGAGTTAAATTACAAGTTAAATTTAATTGTTAAAAAACCTTTTAACTGTACTGGAAATAAAGAATTTATTATGGTTAGTTACATATAACATAATATTTATACCAATGGAAAAAAGTTGTAATAAAAAGACGAATCCTCTTGTTTACCAAGATGACAGTGTTCACAGATAAGTAGGTAGTAGGAATGGTGGTAGAAAATAGTGTCGGGGAGGGGAATAGCATACATTGCTCTTTCCAATTAAATTGTTATCGTAAATAGCAAATGAGTTACTGCCGCCAAGTTCTCCAAGGGTTACAGTTCATTCGAGGTACTTTTAACTTTTGCAATGTTAAAGTTGCAAAACTAATTTTTCGTCATGTTATTTTCGTGCTGTTCCCGTTGGGGTAACGGTCGAATTAATCCAACAAACACATATAGGTTCCTATATTTAATTCCAACACAAATACCAATCGAAATTTCACAGCTGTTTGAGACTCGGAAACTAAAAAACAAGGAAATTCGAAGTAGACTGCGAAGTATACGTACGTGGTAATACAAGTTTGTTTTTACTGATAGTATCATCCCTTTTATGTGCATATACATTTTGTATTCCAGACGCAAATAGCTTTGTTTTCATTTGTATATTTCGTTGGAATGAAATATACAAAAAAAAATTGTTTGATAAATCAGAGCGTTGCATAAATAATCATGGTATACAGGGGAAGAAACCAATTTTTCAGTTTTAAATAGATTTTTATATCCTTGTTTATTTATTGCAGGTTGTAACTAACATCCTCATTTGCATCTATCTCCACCTTTTAAGCCTATATACCAGCGTTCTAGTGCATACAACAGTTTTGCTTTCCAGTAAAGGATAATCAAAGAAACTGATGCACCAACAGCGTCTAAAAATATCTTGTCTTAAGAGCTCGTTCCCAACACACTCCGTCATTACTTGACGTATCGATTGTTACTTCGGTTATTGACTATAGAATCTCATACGTATTGAAATACTGTGATATCTTTAATTCACTTTAGCGAATATAAACGGTTTGTCGGATACGCTTCTCCTAACTATTCCAAATAACTTCTCCAGCACTGTAGGTACGTATACGTCCGCAATTTTTTTTTATCAGCTTTGAAAACTTTAATTACAGTTTAATTTGATCTTAGTTACATCAATGGTGATATCTTGTACATTCCTTTTGTACATTTATGGTGAATTTCCGGGTAAAATTTCCGAGGAACTGATGAGTTCCTCGGATGAATGCATCCGTTTACTCCACAGCATACAGTAAGGGAAATTTCCCTGCACGTAAGTCGCAACTGACGTACCGTATTAGGTTAGCTGTTCGCAAGTGGTGGCTATGTAAATGGGGCGTACGCCTCGGGGCGCAAATGTGGCGCGCCCCGGGGCGCTGTGCCTGGCAGCCTTCTCTGTTTGTGCGACTGTGTTTATGTACCAGTATCCACGCTGCTTTACATAAAACACCCCTTGACTAGTGGGGTGAATAAATTTTGAGGTTTTGCTGCGTGTGTAAAACCACAGAACATGTAGAACGTTCTGTTTAAAAAGTCAATTGTCTATCTTGGAGGCTAATTATACCATTCACAGTTGAAAATGTCAACTCAATTTGGTATTATAAATATTATTTTTTAATTTAAGAATGATGACATTATTTTTAAGAGAGTTACTTTGCTAATAGGTGTAATATTGTTTGA
Source organism: Esperia sulphurella (assembly GCA_947086405.1). Lineage (NCBI taxonomy): Eukaryota > Metazoa > Arthropoda > Insecta > Lepidoptera > Oecophoridae > Esperia > Esperia sulphurella. Next base: position 5,060,772 of record OX352272.1, read on the forward strand.
CTACCTGCTACTGTAAAATAATAGGTAGGTATAGTTCAAATTATAAGCTGATATTTTTAAACGTTGGTTGTATTAATATTGCGTATTTAATGTTGTTAATTGTAAATTGAAAATAGTACATTGGAAATAGTTAAATATAGAAAACTATTACGAAAATAACTTAGGGGTGAAAAGTTATCACACATAAGTATACTTATTAGCTTTATCAGGGATTAAAATTGCTTATAAAGTAACTAAAATTCTACTGATGTAACATGTATATCGACTATTATAATAATATATATAGTAGTAGAGACAATTAAATTATAATAAGTAATCCCACCCAACTGCAAGCGTTGATTGGAGCACCTTTTGTTTCAAAACATGGCCGCAATCTCACTATCACTCTATTTACGTTGTTAAATCACCACCCACCATTGTAGACCTAGGCGCGTAACGCACGCCGACCGTTCTAAAGGTCTAATAAAGTTGGATGTTGTCAAGGGCTATTGTTAATTCGTGCCGATTGAGTTCCGAAAAGATACCGCTGCCATTGTTTGGGAGACTTTACATAACGAGGCTGCAAACGGGCTCATTGTGTCGGTAACGTTGTGTGTGCGGGAGGCGGAGTGCGGAGGGGAGGATCCAAACGTTTGAGATGTGAATTGAAAGGCGCCGCTCGATGACGAGGCGCGAGCCAGGGGGTTGCCCAAGGTAATAGATGTAGAGATGATAAGAAATTCGAGTTAGGATAACCTTACAATCCAGATAAGGCACACCTCGGGAACTTCCAGACTTGCGCGCCGAAATAAACGAAACTTTATAGGAATATGCTGCAAGTTATTCTGAAGACAACTATTCATTTCTTTCGTACCGAATGTCATCCTCCGGCGCGAAAATGAAATTTGAAAAAAAAAACTACCTAAAATTAAGTTAAATACATCAAATTAATTCGGCCCAGCTCAAACAAGGCTGGCCACACTGACACGCACAGCACGGCAGTGTGCCTAGTTATTGGCTATTTGTAGCCAAAGTTGCGATTTTTAATAAATATATATAAAATACTACGTGAAAACAGGTGGGGGTCTTGACATATACTACAGGTGGTGGGAGGGTATTGATCCGTTTCCTTAATGTTACTTCTTTCTCATTCAATCTTATAATTTATTTTTAATGCTAATTTAATTTAAAAGATGTGTTGCTGGAACATTTATTGCGCCATTCGTGAATCACAGGGCAGCTGTCGGTGGCAGACAAAAAAGTGACGTGTATAAGTGTGTACTATGTGTATTCATATGTACGAGTAATAATCAGATATCGGAATTAGGTAGTGTCATTTGTGTAGGTACTTGTGACGAAAATATGGGCGGAATCTTAATTTAGACATTCCTTTTCATGGGATTTTATTAGCTGTTTAAGCCGGGACTCTTAGTAGTAAACATTAAAAAGTATATAATATAATTTCATAAAATAAGAAAAGATAATTTCATAATATTTGTATTATATTTTACTTGTAAGCGAGATTATATTACTTTATGAGTTTATACATAAATGAATGATGAACCAATTTTTTAATTAATTTTGGTAAAAATGAAGGAATATCCATATTAACCTTTCTTTATTACATAAATGACTACGTAATTCCGATTGCTGGATAATAATGTTGACTTTACGTTTTCTCGTCACTTGCACCACACGCCGGCGTTGCGTTGCGATACACGCCGCTCTTTGAACTGTCCAAATGATTGTTTTATATTTGTAAAGCTGTGAACAGACAGTGCCCCTATTTCTATTCCACTCCAACCAACCGGCCGCGGCCGTCGTCGTCGCGTCGTCGCATCTCCCGCTGACGTAATGTAGCAATTCAATTAGTCTCACTGAGTTTTATTTTATTAACATTAAGGATCATCCATGTATTACTGTGTTACGTAACGTGTGTTTGAGCGACTTTCCAGCTATTTAATGTTGTTGTCTCAACAGCATGACTAATATTGAGCTAAATTGTACTGCATACAATTAATAAGCATTCTGTAAACATATAGATAGAATGCTAATAAATACCTTATCTAATTAACCAACACTAACATTTTATCGTTTCCTAATTAAGACCTAGGTAATATCGTTTTCTTGCCACCCTACTGGATCATATTATCTGTATGTCGGGAAATATTTACATATTTAAAATAAAACTATCAACTATGCGTGGCTGTTGTATCTACCGTATTGTATCTACCTTTTTCTCTGACATAACACCTTCTAACAAAAATAGTCTGGAAGAAATCGCTTAAAGCGATAAGACTTATTTTACTTATTAACTTTATTGATATCGGACGCTAGGAGGGACGGAGGGAGGAGCATACACATCTGCGATGGTAGCTCAGTCTACACTTTACCTACCCTATTTTTTATTCGTTTTTTTCCACTTTGCTTTAAGCATGTCCATAGCTAGGAGTATACTTATAAAAATTGCATCAGTATGTATTTCAGTGGTCTGCGCGTAAGTAGTCGTGGGCACAGCTAGAAATTAATATATAACATGTTCTTAAACTATTTACCGAAACAGTATCAAGACTATCGGCACATGTCTCTTTCTCTGTCCACGTGTGACGTAATATATGTAAGGCCCATAAATAGTTGTGTCGACTAACGCTTCGGTGATTTCTATAAGAAATAATTGATATAAAAGGAATGTTTTGTGTTAATCCCTTTTGAATTGTGCCTTATTGTGTTGTAGGTACTATAATGAGTTCAATAGGAATAATAACTGACAATAGAGATTTGAGGGCAATCTTACTATACGAATACAAATTTAGAATAAGAAGTAAAATAATAACTTTTCGTTAAACTAAAATCAATTAGTCAACATATTTCGATACCTCCAATAAAATTTGGGTCAATTTAGTTTTTATCAAGTCTCAAAACTTAAAAAGGAAAACTGTTTCTTTTTTTTCTTCTTAAAATTCAGGGAGCATAATAATTAGTATACATTGACTCGATTTTAATAACAACAAAATTGACCCAAATTTTAGTTGGCGTAGCGTAGATTGGAGGTATCGACTTAACCAGAATTCTTAAACAAATTTTTATTAATAGCAAGTTAAGATCTAATAAATTACTAATTATCTAATAAGTTACTCATGATGACTGAAACAAACATTATTGTGGTTGACGTAGCGTTTTCGTAGCGCCTACTCTACGCTATCTCCGTAGTCACTTGAAAAGAGTTCAACGAGACACATTTAATTAAATCTCTACTTTTAATTATGCAGATACCTAATAATTAGCTTAATTTTGTGTAATACCCCAAATATAAGTCTTCATATATTTCTGAGTGAAAGTTGATAGACGCACTAACACAAGCCCTTAAACTAAAATGGCATTGGCGGTTATATTTCCCGCCTCACCGACAATAGGTGGGCAATTAAAAGTACCCAATGGAAGGAACCAGTAGGGAAAAGGAATATAGGCAGGCCAAATAAACAATGGGCAGACGATGTCGTAAACTATGTGGGCAAAGATTGGCTCTCTGCAGGCAAAGACAGAGACTCATGGAAAGCAATGGAGAAGGCCTTCACCCAAGGACAGGCCAATTTACGAACAGAGATAAACTAACCATACTAACAACTTGTGAATAAGGAAAACTAATAATACTAACACCATTTGTATGATGTAATTGAAGAAAAATGGAAATAGAAATAAAAAGGATATTTATTATATTTCTGAGTAATGTTGTAATAAAAAAAATGGCCAGTCATTTCTAATTTGATAATTTGTATTTAATTTTTTGTTGTTGTTGTTCCTGAGTGTCATATTAGTATCTTAAAATGTATTATTAATATTTGCACGCTATTTGACAGAATATGTTTGGAAACATTACACATACTATATTATCAAACTTATACCCATATTTTGTGCAAATAAATTTCGTTTCATTAAACATTCTTTTCAAGTATAATCTTGTACATATTTTTATTGCTTTATTTCGTAAACAGTCCTTTCCCAAGAATACTTTTTTGGAGTATTCCATTTTTTCTCTTTAATACATAATGACTTAGTGCAATACTTCATATATGTACATTTTTACATTTACTCGTCTAATCAACAGGAGAGTACCCAGGCTAATTTGCCGGAGCCCAAAATAGTGCAGTGTTAGAATGCAGTGGCCGGTGCATTAGCGGGCCTGTAATCTGGCGCCGGCGGCCGCTCGCTCACCTCTAATCATCGCGCCGAGTCGGGAGAGTGCTAGCCTTGGCTTGTTGGGCTGTACTTGCCTTCGCTGGGTTGAAGGCTGGATATGGCTTGGGGACAGATTTTTAAGGAACTTAAACGAGGTAGGTATAATTTGGTTTAGATTATTATGCCGAAAATTGAATGATTAATGTAACTAGGGCCTACTATGTTAGAATTTCGGCTAATATCCGTTGAACTACAGTCATTTTGTACTCTGTGATGAGTACAGGCCATATAGGGTTTTTAATTGTAAGCAAATTCAAACATCACATCGTTACTTTTGGCAGTTCTTTTCTTGACTTTTCTACAATTTATATCGATAAATCCCTATTATTATCCAAGTGCCTTCTCTTAACGCCCACGCCCAACACTCTGTAACGGGTTATCATATTTGAATAAGCTTTTAGCGTCTAACTATCGTAGTTAAACCCAAAAAGCTTATCACAATAAATATAAGACTTCTTTCGAGACAAGACATGGCTTTTTAGTTCGACGGATATAATCCGAAATTCTTACGGCGTAGGCCCACAGGTTATCTAAAATGTTAGACAGAAAAGGCTTGTCATAACATATGATTTCCTACAAACCTAGTTTAAGACCAGAAAATCATATATGGAATGTATATTTCAGAAATAAAATATATTTATTTTTTTAAAATACTCTTACAGCACTAATAATAATAATAACGGAATATATGCGTGTATCTTAGGATCTAAAAGTTTTCATAGAGGTGGAATTTTATCTATATATAGTTTATTTATCTGTAGGCTAGTCGTGACCATTTCGAAATAATTCTTGTCAATATTTGCATCATTATGACAAAAAAGCATCCAAAAAAGTGTATTAACAGAGATAATCATCAAGCGTTAACCTCTGACGCTGACGTGTGAATATCGATGGCTCTGCTCCGGCGCCGGCGATAGATCCACTGATGAAATAATTGACACTCAACAGCGGTTAAGTGCAGATCGCTACTCCACAAAAACTAAAAACAACAAAAAAACTTGTGTTTCTCCCTAATGAGTAGATAAAAAAATCGAATGAGCGCTGGTAAATCGTGCTGTTATCAACTTACGGGCCATAGTCCATAACGCTGGCCCAGTGCGGGTTGGTGGACTTCACATGCGCCTTTGAATGTCTTCTTTGACGTATGCAGGATTCTTGTCGATGGTTTTCTTCACAGCCTCTGGTATAATAATAAAGTATCTAAGTTCCGAAAAACTTATGATCGCTGCAGATACATAATGCCCTAAAAATTACGATAGGACAGGACATGACAGGACGGTAGCGACGAGGACTGACATTACAAAAAGTCAGTCCACCATATGACTTTTTCCTATCACATAGTTTATATACCATATAGAGTCAAAGTATTTATATACTTTTACTCTTAAAGCATTTATGATTTTTTTCTATGAATACTTTACAAATGTGTAAAAAACGAACGCTAGCAGCAATCATACTGAAAGTCGGTTTTTTCTGATGAATACTGTAGGTATAAGTTAGGTACTATTTTTATTTCTACTTAGTACATAATCCAAGCAAATTGTTCATTTTCTCACTCATGAAAATCAAACGTAAATACGGTTATTATCCAGAGAGCATAGCGGAGCAAAAAATCAAAATATCGTTAATATCGTCTATACACATCATCGCATACACATTGTGAAAATCACTAATGTGGCAAATTTAAAGCCAATTTTTGTGTAAAAATTGACACAACATAGTTATTTTCCTTTCACCTCACTTTAGGTAATACAGAGTTGTGTAAAGTGTAACCGTTACATAGTGTGAGGGTTCCATTGAGAATCCCGTTTATGATTTTTTTTATATATTTATTATACAACAAACACTTGTCAATTCTCAGATAATATTTTCTGCTATATGATAGGAATTAGACAAGGATATAACAATTTAAAAACATAACATTTAGAGCCGGACCAACTTGTACATACAGTTGTACTAAGTCCCTGGTGGGAACGACCTCTGGCGTTCTGGTCCAACGAGCAAGACACTAGGCCAACGAGGCGGTCGATAAACATAACCATCATCATCACCATGCCCTAGGACATTAACTGTTTAAATATCACCCATTGTATGAGACTAACTCCTTGAAGTATTGACTTTAGTGCCAGGTTGACATTTACCTTGTAACCTGCTACTACAATAAACTTACTATAATTATAGCAACAATACAAAATTACTGCAGTGACCCCTTATCGAGGTATCTATATGCTAATATTAGTCATTCTTTTCTCGTCTTTCGGAATCATGTTTATTATCCAGTCTGTTCATAAAGATAAAATCCTGGGCGCCAACATGTCTTCCTTTATGTTATTTTTGAGTCTGTTCCTAAAACATAATGATCCTTTTCATTCAATCCTAGCTCTATCATAGATACATAAATATACTCACGCCCTGGCGCCAGAGGCGATGTATCTACTACTTTGCGATCCTGACGCAACTCACTAGCCTCACTCTTTTCCATCCTTTTCATGCACATAATTTTTTTTCATTTCACTACGTACCTCAGTTTTTGAGGTCGTCACCACTTTGATTCTTGAACGTCCTCTTAGAACGACCTCTAGCTGTAGTTCCTTCCACATTCGCGCTGTAAATCTCTTTTGTCACTCTTCTTTCACTCGTACGTTCTAAATGTCCAAACCAACGCAATATACTGTTCTTTACGTTCGTTACTACATCTTCTTTCAAACAACACTTCTCGCGTATATCCACTGTATTCCTCGCTCTGTGACATCTCTCCACATATTTTCCTAGATTAAACAATTGTTTTTGAGTTAGGTTGATGCAAGACAGGTTTTCTTTTTCTACAGAACTCCAAAAAGTCCAACACTATATTTGGGTTATTATAGAAAGTGTGAAATTAAATCGTAATGTTGTGTGGAAACGTGTCAATTAGTTTAAGAGGGCATGTGGGACAGACAGACCGACAGACGGCGGTGTCTCGTGTATAAGCCTGTTGGATAACACGCCGAGAGCCGTTTCCTAAAACATTTGTCCGACAAAAGTGGCAAATCATGCCTTCCATTTACGCCTCAAATATTGTGATGTTGTAAACTTTTGGTTCAATTTATATACGTATATTAGAAGATTATTTTTCATAAATATAAATGTACTAGGTACGTATCTATTTTATGACTTTTAGGTTTCATACGCAATTTGATGTTCGTGAAAGTAAACAGTACCTGGCTCATATTGAAGGCTTACAAAATAATATAGCACTTTGATGAGTTGAGGACCTCTTTACTTCCACTGCATCCTCCACTACTTAATTTTAAGTAAGTTGGAGGAATGATTTTAATTTATTTAATTTAATTTATAAATGTACTAATATGTTGTGTTTGTGAATAAAAAATTACTTACACTATAGGCAATAAAATGCATTTTTATTTGAAGATCCAAATAAAAATGATTTTTTAGATAAAATGACATTTTTCCGGGCTCAAGCAACGGCTGTTACAGATACCTACTTAATTCTATGGCTCAGCGACCCGAAGCGGATCTTGGACTCCGATACTAAGAGACAGAAACTATCGTTCCTGTGCCTGTAGCACGCCTTTTCAACTGCGTCCCTCAAGCGATACTTTACGACACCCGACTGGAATTACGAATATTATTAGTCTGGCATAGATATTTTGATAAAGAATAGCCAAATGTTGGTTACGGCTTGGCGGGCGGCGCGCGGTACTGCCTAGTGTTTGGTTGTTTGCAGCCCTCGGCGCGACACGCACGCCCGGCCGATACCGATCTCTCGAACCTAAACATTCGTGTTGAAACAGTTCTATACCACCGTCTGATGTAGAACACAACACGAACCATTTATACTTGGTCATTTGTATTGAGCCACGAAACAAACAAGCTGAATAAGCGGAAATGTTTCTGATTCTGTGACAATTAAAACGTCCCGCATTAAATGTACTTACTGTCAAAAGTAAGAAGTCCTAAACTAACATTTGCAAGACTTGTAACGGAATACAAAAGCTCTTGAAAAGCAGATAAATGTTCTACCAACTAGGCTAAGCGGGTTATTAATTAAATATAATGTAGATAGTAGGTACTTAAACGACTAATATTTTTTTTCTCAGAAAAGATAAATCTACTAAATCATCTAAACTTGAGACATAAACCTATTATAGTTTTCAGGAATTCGTCAACTCTTACAGTAAAGCTATTTAGTCCCTCATACTTCAAGAAAACTAAACAATCCTACACTTCTATGCCTTTTTTAACTTATCCGGCAGACAGACAGATGGACAAGCTTCGCTTTATATCGAACTTTAAGAACAATAGAGGTCCGTATCCTGTTTGTCGTGGTCAATCTGTATTCTCATAACTACTCGTATCTTAATAAAGCCAACGAGCCCTGCGCACCTATCACAACACAATAGCAGATGTAAACATTAAAATCGCATAAATAACTTCTGATAGAATATTAATGAAACTAAAGTACCACAAACACCGAGTCATCCTAAATAATTCTTGGCTGTAATTTGCCCACTACAACTATACCTGAAATGCAAGCGAACTCTGACCGTTAGCCATCACATGTGACCACATAATGTATGTGTTCGCAATTACAGTCGCCCGATACTTAGCTATTAACTTTTTTCCGCTTTCTTGAATATTTATAGAGTAATTTCACTAAAAGCAACATAATTAGGGGAATATAGAGTGCTATTTCACACTTGATTGTTGGCAACTTGGCAATGAGAAGTTACTTTATATGTAGGTTCTGGATTATGTGAATTTGAAGTACCTCAAAACCTGCGAAACCGGATTTCTACATGGAAATAAAAAGAGAAGCATAACGCCACGACACAAACCTTAATCAGTTTAATCATAAACAATAACTCTCAGTTGTATGGAAGTTAGAGAAAAACGCTTGCGTCATTTTGGCAGAGCCAGTCTCTGATTTGAAGTTTGACCATGCAGAAAATATGTCCTGGAAATGTACTATTTTTCTCGGTACTTCAACCGTTTAAAAATTATAGGGATATATTGGTAGCTCTGCCAAAATGACGTCACTACAGCAGGCCACGCTATACCTCGGAAACTACAAAAGATATCAAAGCTCTGTAATAGCACAAAATATGTACTCGAATTTGTGCTCCACATTTCCAAAAACAGAATATAACTGCTAACGTTTACTCGTAAAAGATATAGACGATTGTTTTTATTTCATACTAAAGGTACAGTTGACAAAAAAGAATTATAATTAATATTTATTATTACTTTTATCGAGTTAATGAAATCAATTTAATAAATTACTATAGACTTCTGATTATTGCTGTGATTTTTTTGTTGTCAAATATGTGTATGAAAAATTAGGTTATGAGAAAAAAACAAGTTAACAAGGGTAAATATATGGAATTATATGTAACTAGCGAAGCGCCCCAGTTTTGCACGAGTATATTTAGATTCAAAATGTAAATTTATAGAAGTTAGCCTATGTCCAACAGTGGACATCTAAGGGCTGATATGATGATGATGTCCCCAGTGGAAATTGGAAATCGAGGAAATCGAGTCGGTCAACAGAGCAGGTATAACGTTATTTCAACGAAATAAGGAAATAATAACACGTTGCCGTACAACTAAAACTCCTATTTCGTTGAGATAACGCAGTTTATGATCGGCTTAAGCCGATTCTGCGTCTGATATAGAACTGCATCATCCGCAGGAGTGTTAAAAATGCACGAGTAATAACAAGTCAGTGGTTATTACCATCCTGTGTAGATTGGGCTCGTATTCTCATTACCTATATCTATATCTATATTTTTATAATATAAAAAGAACACTAGAAAATATTCGAATTCTTTATAGATGAAAGATTATATCAACACAAAAGTAAATGATAATAAAACGTATGAATAACAGAAAAATTCAATAACTGTTGTATAAATACAACAGTTTTTTTTTAATATACAGATAATTTCAATAAATGTTATTTTTTATTCAACAAATGCAGTAAATTATTGTTGTCAAAATTATGATTCTTAATTGACATTTCAAAAAATAAACTATCAACCGCAGATACTTCATTAAAAATAGGTATATAAGTTTTGGTTACTCGAGCCCTAATTTGTTACGGATGTAATGTATTTGTATACAACGGCCATCTTTATATAACGGCAAGAAATACTTTAGACTAAAATGTTTAGAAAGTGGTTTCTAGGTCTGGGTCTGATAATAACTAATTTCCTTTCTTTGATCACTGTGAACCAAAACCTAAAAGTACATAAAATCTATATGCATTCGCGCTTCGATCTATAACAGGTACTCGTAGATACATAGCTGATAATATCGTATACGACAGTGTAGTTTTAAGTGGCAAGGAAGAGCGGAGGCGGCGCGGCGCTCGCCCCTCTAATTATCTAGATCCGGCCGATAGCGCGGGCTTTTATCTCGAACACTCTTCCATTAAGCAAATATACAGCTTTGTAGCACAATAATTATATACCACAGTATTTTCCAACTCTAAAACCAATTAAAACATATTTTGATAAGACAAAAATAATAATTACAACGGACGCCATTTTGTTTTCGTTCTCAGGCCTCTAATACAGGCATAGCCAACTTGTGGACTTCAAAAATAGAACTCGATCCTGATTATTTTTCTGTACTATATTAATAATTAATCATTGCCGATTTGCACAATAATAATTACTTACAGTGTTACTTTAAATTGATTTGAAATACGAGGGGCGTTCAAAATATTCTCGGTATTCGAATGAAGACAAACAAGTACGAAAAGTTTTATATTTTTATTTTTCAATATACTCCCCCCCTATGTTAATACACTTAAAAGATCGATCAATTATTTTTTTTAATCCCTCATAATAATATTTTTTATCCTTGGTGTAAAAATGCTCGTCCACTGCCGCCTTCAACGCTTCATCGTCAGAAAATCAATTTCCACGCAGATCCTTTTTGAGATTGGGGAACAAAAAGAAGTCGCTGGGGGCTAAGTCCGGACTATACGGTGGATGAGTTATAGTTCCAAACCCACATTCAGCAATAGCTGCCTTGGCAATATGAGCAGTATGGACAGGGGCGTTGTCATGCAGAAGCAGAACACCTTTGGTTAACTTTCCTCGCCTCTTTTCTTTGATTGCATCCCTTAATTGACGTAGAATGTTTGCGTAGTACTGTCCTGTGATATTTACACCTTTTTCTTTATAATCGATTAACAATACTCCTTCACAATCCCAAAATATTGTTGCCATAACCTTGCCAGCGGAAGGGACGACCTTGAACTTCTTGGGATGAGCTGAACCCTTAATGTGCCACTGCATGGACTCCTGTTTACTCTCTGGGTCATAATGATGAACCCAGGTTTCATCTCCAGTAACTATCTTTTGCAGCACCTCATCAGGATTTTCGCCACACAGGTCAATAAAATCGGAACACACGCATATCTTTTTGAAGCCGAGTCAGCATTCGCGGAACCCATCTTGCACTCACTTTTGACATATTAAGATGGTCATGGATAATATCATGTACGGTACCAATAGAAAGATTGGTTACTTGAGCTATTGATTTTATCTTCACTCGACCATCTTCCAATATAAGGTTTTCCACCTGATCAATATTTTCTTGTGAAGTAGCTACTACAGGCCGGCCAGGTCTAGGGTCATCTTTAATACTCTCCCTGCCACGTTTGAATTCGCTTGACCACTTTTGAATGGTAGATAAAGAAGGAGCAGACTCACGGTAAACACAATCCATTTCCTCTTTTATGGTTTTTTGATTTTTACCCTGTTTTGTCAAGAATTTTATGACGGAACGATGTTCTAATTTCGTTATCATTGTTAATTCACTCATAGTGTTCATGTTTGTTCAGAAATTGCAGAAAAACAAAAGAACATCTCGGTTTGAATTATACTTTTTTTTTAGTCAACGAATGAACCTTAGCAGCCAGTAACAAAACAAATTCAAAAAGAGGTTGTAAGATATCAATACCGAGAATATTTTGAACGCCCCTCGTATATGTACCTACTAAGACATAATAAATTAATAATTTTTGTAATTTTTTATTACATAAAGTCATATACGGATTGTTCCTTTTAAAATACAACTACCTATACAATTAATAAGTATTTAAATAAGCTAGGTACCTGTAGCTACCGCTAAGACAAACACTTATCATTCGGAGCGAATTAAAAATCCGGCCCGCATCCTATTACTTCAGCTTTGAATAAGCCTCTAAAATAATGTTTAAGTCTAGGTTTGGGTTTGGCATGCCTGCTCTAATGAGCGGTTTGTGCTCCGCAAATATTTTCGCTTCCGTAACTAAATTATTTTATCTTAAAGTTTGTAATTTATTCACTAGGCACCATTGTTGATGGCCCAAAAAGGCGGAAACAACAAGACAATTGGTGTGTAATTTGAAGAGATTAAAATTTGTTAAGATTTCCGTACCGACCGTGATTGCCGTAATAATAATGTTATCTAAAGCAATCTAAATAGAGATTGTAATTGTTTGTATTTGTTATCGCAATTTTTCTGACATCATCCATCCATCGTTATGCCATAATCACCACACTATAGTCATCATCAGGGTAGTAACGCACTTATAGCCTTTGTAATGTTGTCCTATCTGTCTATCACATGCGACAGCTATGGGTAGACTGGTAGGTAAGGTGCACCGGGCAATTTCAATTAGGGAGCAATGTTACTTCTATTATTTATAGTATTAGTTGAAGTCCTGCTGCGATCACCACCTTACTAATCTATTTTATGGCTTATACAAGTGTACATATAATTAGACCAGCTGCTCCAAGAGGTAAATTAAACATCATAGATACTGCCATGATACCATACTACACTTCAAAAAATCAATGACCCACACACCAGAAAAATTAATACTACTGCATCTAATTTATTCCATATAAAAAATTAATGATGTATCAACTTCAGATAATCTACCCGTGATAGAAGTTTAATAATCCAAATTCAGTTGAAATTATAAGTGTTGAGCGATATTAAACGTCAATGTTGAAAGAGACAGGGACTGTGCAGGGTAAAAGCCCGCTTCGTCGGCCCTCGGCGCGGTGGCTAATTTGTGAATTAGCTACGTGCAATGAGCGGCGTGCCCGGCCACTCAGCGCGCTAATCTGATTCATTAACCTTTGTCGCGCGCTAACTTTCCCGTTTCTCACACTGTGCCAACGTTTGGAAACTTCGCCCTAGAGAGCTTTCAAGGTTTCTAAATTCATTTACGAATTTATGGAGCAGAGCGATTTCGATATACATCTATAACAAAGTATGAAATCATAAATGAGTATATATTTATTTCTATATGCTGCCAAATGGGTCCATGAGAACTCTGTATTTTTATTATCTGTTATCACCATGGAATGCAATAAAGTTTACTGATTACTGATTACAAAATAAGACTTTGTCCCTTATTTTTTAAAGCTCAACATATTCAAATCTGAGGACGCCCTGAATACTTTTCCTGTTCGTTTTAGGCATCAGGAGATGTTATTTATAAGTTAAGTCTTTATTTTTAAGATGTCTCTTTCTGCATTAATTCAAGGCAATAAATTATTATCATAGTTGTGTCTTGTTATTAATATTATTAACCTACGTAATGTTTTGTTCCCACACGCCTACGATTGGTTGACAGAAACAAAACAACATATTTTAAACAATGTAGGTACCTAACCTAAACTATATTATGAAAGTGGGGCAACATTTTCATAACACGTAGGCAACTAAAGTATCACACTCACGGCTTTTACCTACGCACACCGTGTCGCCTAAGCACACAACACTAACGTTATTTGGACGCTCCTAATGGAGTAAGTGCTCGCCAAATGGCTCGCGCCACGGAGCTTTTAATGCAATTTTGCGCCCTTTGTGATACGGAATTGGTGCAATCAATCCATTTACACTGTTTCGCAACAGTGGCAGCTACCCTACAGTGCTTCCTCCACCGCATACAGCCTTTTAGCCCGAACTAAATTGCGTCCCAGCCTTTTTTTCCTATCCTGCCGCAGACTTTTCCTCTTTGGTTGGGAATTATTTTTTATTCTCTACAATTATTGCTAAAAACGTTTTCAGATTTAATGGAGGGTGTACCTGATTTAGTGCTATCGAAATAGTGTAAGGTAACGTTTCACTACTAACAATGTTTTGTTCAATATATTGAAACCGGTGTATATTATTATACAATACAATACACTTTATTGCACAAACAAATAAAGTTACAATAAATTATCCTTCAGGATCAGTCAACAGCTGGACAATAATCATTCATTACCATTACGTACCCACGTCAACGCGTTTAAAGCACCAAAAGAATGTAAAAATCCTCCAAAAAATCTTCTTGATTATGAAATCAAAACTCTTTTGTACATTACACACGTCGTCGAAAAGGGGAATAAAAAAAATTCTTCTTGTTTTGACTTCGATATTTGACAGTCCCAAGAATTATTTACACGCGCTGTGCATTGCAATAAATATTTCCTTTTCAAGAACATAAGATGAAAAAGGCCAACTTTTATAAGAAAATTAATCGGAATAATAGCAATATTTTTAATCGTAAGTCTATTATTATTTATTATCTAATAATTAAAAACGTAAACTTCGCGTGTCTGTACATTGAAGATATTTGCATAAAAGATATTGGGGGGTCTAAGGATAAGTAATAGAACACATTTCGATTTTTGGAATTTTTGTCTGTTTATCTGTTTGTTTGTGCGCGCATCACCTAAAAACTACTAAACCAATCTTGATGGACTTTTCACTGAAACATAGTGCCTAATTCGGTGTAACATATAGGCTTTATTTCATTGCAATCGGTGCAATCAATCAAAAGTTATGCGAATTTATAGTTTCCGAAAACTCGCATACACTGCGAGTAGTATAGTAAATGCTCGACTGAATTCGTGAGCGGTAGCGGGAGCGGGTATGGTACCAATATAATGTGAGCTTTGAAAACTATACAGGGTTACAGGAAAAGTCGTGCTAGATCCCTTAAGGGTGTGGAGCACCCATCATTTCTGACTTATTTCACTATGAAACACCCTACCCTAAACTTAACCCTTTTCGAGATATTCGACTTTTAATTTTTTTATTGAAAATTGCTGATTTTTAGGCTACTACATTTATTTTTGTTTATTTTGTGTATCTTATTATTATTATTATTGCATTTTTACATGTGTAGTAAGATGCTTTAGGACGTCAATCATTAAAATAGTGCACAAGTTATTTGAATAGACCGTAGTAGACAAGTGAAAGAAAAGAAATAAAAAACATATTAGAAAGTTTATTTTTCTCTAAGGGATATCTAAAAAAAATATTATGGTAATTGTTCGGCAGATGTTTTTTAAAATATCTACGGTTCATCAGCTATCTAACGAGGTATAATAATGTAGGGTTTTATTCAAATGCATTCAAAAAAATTTAGTTTCATAGGCGACAGTGGAGAAGAAAATGTATACTTAGCCCTAAAAAGTAAAATAAAACAATAGGTAAGCATGAAATGCCATTTATTAAAGGTTTTCTCACAACTTTTTCTTTTTCTACAGTTCATGTTCAACATGGCCGCCTCTATTTCTAATACATTGTCGCATCCTTCTACGGAGACCGGTCTTCACTACGCCAGTGGTCAATGTGGTCCTCATTTTATTTGCTGCATCCACAATCCTTTCTCTTAAGTCTTCCACAGACGAAACTGGATTCGGCTCGCTGTACACGAGACTTTTCATGCAGCCCCACACATGAAAATCCATGGGGGTTAGGTCCGGACTTCTTGTCCGGTCCGGGAGAAACCTTACTTTCTCCCGGATAATCTAAACGGGGAAAGCTACGAAAATTTCCTGAGAGCAGACTTGAGTGATTTGCTGGATGATCTGCCACTCAACCTGATCAGGGACATGTGGTTCCAACACGATGGCTGCCCTGCCCATTTCAGGAGAAGTGTCAGAGACTGGCTGGACACAAATTATCCAAACAAATGGATTGGACGAGGTGGGCCATTGCCATGGCCAGCAAGAAGTCCGGACCTAACCCCCATGGATTTTCATGTGTGGGGCTGCATGAAAAGTCTCGTGTACAGCGAGCCGAATCCAGTTTCGTCTGTGGAAGACTTAAGAGAAAGGATTGTGGATGCAGCAAATAAAATGAGGACCACATTGACCACTGGCGTAGTGAAGACCGGTCTCCGTAGAAGGATGCGACAATGTATTAGAAATAGAGGCGGCCATGTTGAACATGAACTGTAGAAAAAGAAAAAGTTGTGAGAAAACCTTTAATAAATGGCATTTCATGCTTACCTATTGTTTTATTTTACTTTTTAGGGCTAAGTATACATTTTCTTCTCCACTGTCGCCTATGAAACTAAATTTTTTTGAATGCATTTGAATAAAACCCTACATTATTATACCTCGTTAGATAGCTGATGAACCGTAGATATTTTAAAAAACATCTGCCGAACAATTACCATAATATTTTTTTTAGATATCCCTTAGAGAAAAATAAACTTTCTAATATATTTTTTATTTCTTTTCTTTCACTTGTCTACTACGGTCTATTCAAATAACTTGTGCACTATTTTAATGATTGACGTCCTAAAGCATCTTACTACACATGTAAAAATGCAATAATAATAATAATAAGATACACAAAATAAACAAAAATAAATGTAGTAGCCTAAAAATCAGCAATTTTCAATAATAAAATTAAAAGTCGAATATCTCGAAAAGGGTTAAGTTTAGGGTAGGGTGTTTCATAGTGAAATAAGTCAGAAATGATGGGTGCTCCACACCCTTAAGGGATCTAGCACGACTTTTCCTGTAACCCTGTATATTCGCATATGTTTTGATTGAGGAGCTGGACCTGGACCGGGATCGGAAGCGGAAGTGGGAATGGAGCGGATTCTGTAGTCCACGCGAGCGGAGCCGCGGGCACAGCTAGTTTAAAATATGTTTGATGCGTCAATAGATACGTCACAGAACTAACACAAATGGCAGATGAGCGCTTGCTGGGCGGTACAGTCGTTTTTGTAACTACTTAATTAGTTACAATACCGTAGTAATAAAGAATTATAATAATATAAAGGCAAACATACACTTGCTAATTTCAAATTAGGATTCATAGTCTGCGAATGACACAAGAAAATCACAAAATCATCTGGTGCTAAGTTTTCTGTCCCTAGTGGAAATCAAATCGACTCTTTAACATATACCTAGCGTTGAAAGAAATAATCACCAGAGCAATTGGGCAAACGAGCAAATAGTTTATTTAATTGCTTTCATAGGGGGAAAACTCCTTTAATAAAGTTAACTGGTCAACCTTAGATTATGAGGATGTTTCAGATGTAAATCGACAGTCACCACGCAACGTAGAAAGCCCAGACATGCGTATGGATCCCAATTGGTTTAACGACGGCGACGTTACAACCGGAGTTCAAATTATCGAACTCAATTCATCGGACAATACGCACACGTCATCAGATGACGAGAAAGAACAGAACAACACAGAGAATATAAAACATGCTTGGGACCCCCTGTACAACGACCGCTTAGAAGAAAATCAAAGCAATAACGAAGCAAATAGAAACGCTAGAGAAAGAAGAAGAATGAAAAGCCGATATCAGTATACAACTAATGATTATGACAGGAACTCTGGATATAGCTATTACGGTTCTGGAAGCAACGATATTAGCAGAGAAGACGTCATATTTAGTCATCAAATGAATTGCTTTACCATCATCGATAACCATCTCTTCAATCCGAACAGTTCTTCGGATGAAGAATACGCAAAGGTCGAGGAAATACATCGGGATATAAAATGTGACAATACAGTACATGAGTATAACTGGAAAGGAAACGATGTAGACACTGTAGCGTATGAGCCAGATCATGATATGGAAAAACGCACGATATGTATTTACTCTTATAAGAATAAACACCTTTTATCAGACAATGATTTCGACTTAGTAAACATTCCCAGTAGAAATGATAGTTCATCTTCCTCAGTAGCAGAAATAGAAGGACCTATGTCAGAACGAAAGTGTGTTTCTAGAGCAGCAACACCGATTCCTTCGTCCTATGTGCCTAGACTGATTCTACCATTAACGCCCACACTGCCGACCGTCACTGAAGTAACAGAGCCCAAGAGGCAATCTAAGGCTAATCAAACAGAACAATCTCCAAGAGAGAATGTATTCATTACACAGAAACCTATAAACAATTGGTTTTTGAGCAAAAATTTTACTCCAAGCGGATGTACCAAAAAGCCAGATAAAATATTTAGTGTGATTGACTGGATGGCCTTGTCACCCAGAGAGAAAAGGCGAAGATTTAGGAATGCAAGCCCAAATATCATAAAACTTCCTACACTCAAAGAAGTAAGTAGTATTGCCGAGGAAAACACGCAAAGCTATAGTCGTGAACAAAGTATCAGGGCGTCACAAACAGATGTGACAGAAATAAACGCACCCTCAACGGGTGGAATTAATTCAGCAAGAACTCAAAGCAACGAACCCATATCAAGAGAGTCTGATGAGGAATATCCACCAGAGGACCGAGGTGATTATAATAAAACTGAGAGACATTCTTATAAAACCCAAATACATTTTAGTCCTAAACCAGCTTCAATTTTTTCTGTGATAACAGAGCCAATTGAAACTCGTGAGGAAGGCGACCATTGGTTTGTCAAAAGAAAGACACGTAGTCGACATTACGATGAAACCGAACATGTAGATACCAGAAGTTCAGGGGTCCACGGAGATTGTCCTTGTGAAACATTGTTAATAAGGAATATGTCTTTACTGAGGCCTGCGCATTGGGCTGAATACTTGCCCTTAACCTGCAGTCGACTATCATTACCCCAATCCAGTAACACCGAATCGGAGGAAGAGTCGGTGTCATGGCTCACACGATTATCGAAATGCTTCCGATGCTGTAAATGAGCTCACAAATTGTAGGTAAGAAATAAAATTTACAAATAAAACAATAACAATACATTTTAAATTGGCGAATTTATTAAATTCAATCACTATCAACTTCCAGTAATTGAAGTACTTACACAAAATAAACCTGCTTAAGTATGGTTGTCGTCACGTAACTTGAGCTGTGATTGTATGAGAGCCCGTACAAATCAGAGCAAGTGACGTGCTACCAACTACACTTTGCAAAGAGCACAGTTCACGTCACAAAAAAATAACAGCACATTATGTACAAGTTTTTTTTATTATCACATTATGTTTTACACACACAACTGCCGTCTCATAATGCATAATAATGTTCACAGAAAATAAAACTCCCATGAACCCATAAGATATTATTCATCAGGAATGTAAAATATCATGCAATTAAACAGTATATCGACAGAAGTGGATCGCTAAAGGTCAGGCCACACCAACGCGTCCTGCGTCCGCGGTATCGACCAGTTACTTCCTATGTGCTTGTATGGGGTGTTCACACCGAACGTTGCATTCAGCGTCCTGCCTGTGCAGCGTTCAGACAGCGATAAGGTATTAAAGAGATTCGTATAGATATCAAGGATGCTTAATGCAAAAATGCTTAACAATCTCTTTGTTGAAATGGCCACTTCAAAAATTTATTTTTTTCTTCCTCTTCTACACGCACTGCTTATAATACAATTTGTCTTCGTCGATTTTATCTATTTTTGTATCGCATAAGACCCATCTTTTACAAAGCTACGAAATGATAAAACATCGGTGATGACAGGACGCAGAGTTGCACGCGGACGAGGACGCGAGCTCGGTGTGAATGCAAACTGAACGCACAGGTTGATCGAAACCGCGGACGCAGGACGCGTTGGTTTGACCGGACCTCAACTAAATAAGAGTCTGACGTCCACTATAAACTAACATAATTTATTGTATAAAATGCATCAATGTATGCCACTCCGTTATCCGTTGTAAAGACAGTAACATGATATCACATTTTATAAATAGATGAATTAAAATCATTGTTTTTCACGCGATTGTATAATATTAAGCTCCAAAGTCCATAACTGATTTGTCAACGACTGTATTTCTACATGAGTATTTATCTTTATTCCTACAAATTATCAAAGTTTTATTCAAACCGAACACAGCACATTTTCTAAATTCAGCGGATTCAAATTTGGAAAAATTACAAGCGTTTTTAATATTCGTGTTCGAAATAAGTAACATTACACACCTAGGGAAATACCATAAGTAATGTCCTAGATAGCACGTTTATCACCCGAGGCGGAGCCGAGTGTGGCAAACGTGCGATCTGAGCATTCTTTACTACCCCCCGTGGTGTGTATACGATTTTACGTGCCGCTACGATAAGGAAGCGAAAGTAACCACTTTCTCCCCGCTGGCACGTAAATATTTTTTTCGATTACTGAATTTAGAAAATGTGCACTGCGCTAATTTGAATATTTAAAAAAAGCTACAAAATCTATGATTGATATTAAGTTAAGTTACGGTGCACTTTGTCTTATCAGAATCTAGTATTAAATTAAAATTTAGAATGTTTTCTATATGCATGATTTAGATTAATCTTTGGTGTTGGACCTTTATGCAACACATTATAAAGAATAAAATTTTGATATCAAAAATGCTGACAACACCACACTCGTATACGGTATTAATTAAAATATAAGTAGGTAATACATGCGGTATAAAATTAAATTAAAGTAGGTACACAAAGCCATTGAGACCAGCTCAATCAAAACCTAGGAATGCTGTAAAATGTTAGTTGCACTATCCGACTTGAGTGACACTATTAATATTTACTGGCCATTCCAACTCCGATCATACTTAACACAAAAACCTTTTTTAAACAAGCCGCTCTGATGGAATATGCATCGCAAAGTTCGAGCATACTAAGGTCGCAATTAAACATTACGCTATGACATAATCATAAGTTATGTGAGGATTAACCTCGTCGCACTATGGAGGTTTCATTTGGTACCATGACGTTAAGACTAGGTACCAGAAGACTTTCAGAAGTGGGCTGATGCAGTGCCAACGCTAGCTCTAGACGAAGTATGACAGCATCACACAGTACATACCAGGTTTTTATGACGTGACAAGCAATTAGAAATTACCGGGATCTCACGAGGGCAGCGTCAGCTGCGGATGTAAAAATTATTACCTCAGACTGCTCGTTACCAGGGTTTCATGTTCTCGCAACTCGCATAACTTAACATCGCATTGTGCCGAGAGTCTGTGACGCCACAAGCGAGCCAGTGCAACGGCAGCTCCCAGCTGAAGTAGAGTTCGTAACTATAGACTGCCTCGTTTGCTAAACTCGCATCTATTATCATCGCATTGTGCCGAAGCGTACGACGTGGTGAGTGAGCTAGAGCATTGTCAGCGGAGGCGAGATCGTCTCAAGGCAACACCAGCTCCCAGCCAATGTAAAAGCTTTAGTTAGACTACTAATTATCAAGGTTCATGAACTTGCAATAGTTAGCATCGCACTGTGCCGGGAGCATGGGACGTCCCAAGTAATTCAATGTCAGCGCACGCGAAGCCGTCACGAGGCGTCGCGATCGCAATTTCCTAGCGGATGTAAAAGCTTATGATTCCGGACTGCTCATTAATTTCCAGGGTTTTATGAACTCGCATCGCACCGTGCCGGGAGCGTGCGACGTCAAAAGCGAGCCAGTGCAGCGACAGCACACGCAATCGCAAGGTGTCCGGCACCGCCAGCTCCCAGCGCATGTAAAAGCTTATGAGTTTAGGCTGCTCACTAGCAGGGTTTCATGATGTCGCATCACTCAGCAGCGCAGTGTGCCGGGTGCGGGCGACGCGATGCGCGCGCGCGCGCGGCCGTCACGAGGCGGCGGGCAGCGCGGGCAGTGCGGGCAGCGCGAGCTCCCGCCGGATGTAGAACAGTATGTACGGCTTGCAGGACGCCACGGCCTCCGCGTCGGCGGCGCGCACCGTCTGGTCGTTGAAGTGGAACCACTGGTCCTCGTTGATCGCGAACGCCGTGTAGTGGCCGGAGCCCGCTCTGCAACCGAATAGTGAGAATGAGTCGTCTGTTTTATCGGAGAAGTGTTTCTATGCTGTCGGTGACTTTTAAAGACATTGTCATTTATTTACGTACACTTAATGAAATGACATTTAACGTTATATTTATTTTTAGTTGTACATTAATTGATTACATTATAAAGCACCATGCAAAATTTATACAGTTATCCAAGTAAGCGCCTGCAATATATCAACTCGGTATTGCCGTACTATTATTTTTTTTTATTTACTGGGTACTGTATATTGCTTTTAGTTTAGTTTACTTCGCATACAATGTACATTGTTACATAAATGAAAATGAAATGAAGCTACGTAAAATAATTCTGTAGCCCACGCGAACGATCCGCGGGCACAGCCAGTCAGGAGTAAGAAAGCCGTCGTACCCTGAGCCGTGGTGCACGATGACCGCGGCCAGGTCGTACAGGTTGTTCCCGAGCCCCGAGCGGCGCGTGTCGGGCACGTTGCGCGGCACGAACCGGGACATGTCCAGCGACACCACCGGGAACGTGATGCTCGTGTCCACTTTGGTTCTACAACAACACAACACTTATTTATTATTCATTTATCCCCCCCACTGCCTTGTTTACAATCAATACTTCATATGAGTAGTCAAGGACATAAATGTGTTTAAACCACAATCTATTAAATAAAAATGTAAACTTCGCGTGTCTGTACATTACATTTCCAAAAAGAAGTAAAAAAGGGCTCTAAAGTCAAAATCCTATATCTCACTGTACACGTAAACGTAATATATACACGTAATTTTTTGTTGACTACCGCTTCCAAAGTATTAGGTCTATGAAGAATAAACGGTGAAACAACTTCTGTTATAAAACTTCGGCTGCTTTTTTGTTTAAATAAATTTCAACTTAAAAAAAACGTAATTCTACAGAAACGAAACTAAAACTACGGTCCACGCGAGCGGAGCCGTGGGCACAGTCTCTCATAAAATAATGAGAACAATTCCGAGTAGTTGTGTGAAAAGATTTATTTTATTATCTACACTACACATAAAGGGCTTCTTATAAAAAATACATTGTATAATTTAATTTAACTGTAAATTAAAAAACAACAATTGATAAGCAAGTTTTAAGTTCAGTAATCGCGCGCGATCTCACTCACCTGAAATAATTGTGCCACCGGAATCGCTTGAGATGCAAGCACAGCACGTTGGGCAACCGCCGGATCCAGAACTGTTTCGTTGACTTCTGTTTGCACTTACAACTGCTGCAGAAGTAGCGCTCCGTGTCCGCCAGCTCTTCCACCTGGAGATTCAATCAATTCAAGATCTTATTATTATGTCCCCACAGGTCTACCCTCTAGTCCACCACTATGATCTATATTTCATTCCAGATTAATAGTCCTATGAAAACCAACGCTATTTACGTCTCGGTAACATATACATGAAAGGGTCACCAGCAGCAAAAATAGGTTTGTATTACCAAGTAAACTTTGCGGTCCACTTAGGAACACCATCTATTGTGTATTTTGTTTCCGAGACGCAAATGCGTTTGTTTTCATAGGACTATTAATCTGGAATGAAATATAGTGTGTTTGGTAGAATTCCTTATTTGACATATGCACCCCTCACGATGTATTCCTTAACCGAAATAAGCGGTATAAACTGCACCCAAGTTCCGAAAAGTCATCGGTACGGGTTTGAATTCTCGACGTTTGAACTCCTTTAACTCCGTGCTCCACTGTAGGTGGCAGCTCAAGGAATCAAAGAGCAAACATCTCATCTGACCCTCGTAAGGATAACATCGTGTGGAACAAAAATAAAAAGAAATTAAAGGCAGTACGAGGAGGCAGCGAGTGAGTGAATGAAGGAGGAAGTGAGTAAGTGACCTGCACAAAGCTGGCGAGGCAGTCGGCGAGCGCGACGGGCGCGTCGTGGCGGCCGGCGTCGGGCAGCTCCAGCGACAGGTCCAGGAACGGGTCGAACTTCTTGCTCTCCGTGCCGCACGCCAGGCAACGAACCTGACAACAAGCGTTTCCTATTAGTTTCCACATAGTAGAGAGGCTACTGTGTGGAAACAAAATGGTGATCTTCAACTCTGCCTACATAAAACGCGTGGTATGTAATAACGCACTCCTCAAGTGGCTTCTTGGGGGTAGAACCCTTTCGCATGCAGGCACCCCGTCGCGGACGATCAAATCGACCATTATAGGGCGTGGATTCTAGCGCTTTGTGGTGGGGTGAAGGTCAACCCCCCATAATGCTAATGCGTGTTTGTGTATGTAGCTCGATCCTATCGCGTTATCAAATGTCGCCAAGAAACTACCAGTTCCCCTGATTGATTGATTGGCAGTGGGTTAGTTCAACTAGCCCTACTATTAGTTCTACAGTATATATTATCTTTGGTTCTACGATCGGACAGATTGGACAAAAAAGTCCAACTAGTCCTACTGCTTAGTATGACATACTGTCGGATCGCAAGGGTCGGGGCCATAATAGCTTTCGGGGAGTTATCAATATCATTGGATCAGGAAGGGTTGTAAGTTTTAATATTGATTTTTAGATCGAAACTTAAAATACAAAAATGAACGGTTGAGATTCTTCCTGCATAGAGAATTTACTCAAATAGT
Source organism: Esperia sulphurella (assembly GCA_947086405.1). Lineage (NCBI taxonomy): Eukaryota > Metazoa > Arthropoda > Insecta > Lepidoptera > Oecophoridae > Esperia > Esperia sulphurella. Next base: position 5,085,583 of record OX352272.1, read on the forward strand.
GTCGCCCTTTATAAATACCATCGCATATTAAAGGACGCTCGATTCGTTGGCTCGAATTCATTTGTATTTCTAACTTCAACTCAATAGAACAAAACTGGTCGACGGTGAAGCATGACATAAAGGTACCTACACAATGCCACAGATGGTCGAGCCGTATGTTAAATCATAAGAGAAGTCATGCAAAATGTTAATCTATTAAAGAAGAAAAATCGATATTTTCGCGTAGTTGGAGAATGAGACGTGGGTGAATCGATTACTTACTTTCTTGTAAGTTGAATGTTGCTAGGGTGAAGTTTATATTAATTAATAGTATATTTAATGGTCATACCTCGCTCTGCAGCGTGCCGCCGAACACGGCGGTGACGATGGAGGCGGGGCGCGCGCGCGCCGCCCGCCCCCCCGCGCCCTCCGCGCGCTCCGGGGGCAGCAGCTGCATCAGCTCCGTGTGCAGTCTGCGTACACACACACATATACAACACTAAAGTACTCTAGTCGCATCCCAACAACCGATAATCCAGGATATGAAATTTTAAAAATTACATCTCTCTGTTACGATACCAGTTACCATAATTGGTACTAGGTCCCGTAAACTCTCTCTTTCTCTCCCTCTTTCAAGCACACTCATATACACAATCTCACGCATTATTAACTACTAGCTGTTGCCCGCGACTTCGTCCGCGTGGACAACTTAACATTACACATTATTATGTATTACGTGTTACTAAATCCTAAAAGAAATCTATTAATCTGGTAATGCATTAAAAATATTAATATACATAAAAATCCAATTGAGAACCTCCTTTTTTGAAGTCGGGTAAAAATTAGCGTTCCGGCGGCGGTTTCGCCCGTTGGACCACAGTTTTTTAGGTTTCCGTAGCCAAATGGCAAAAAACGGAACCCTTATGGATTCGTCATGTCTGTCTGTCTGTGTGTCCGTCCGTATGTCACAGCCACTTTATTCCGAAACTATAAGAACTTACTTTTGAAACTTGGTAAGTGGATGTATTCTGTGAACCGCATTAAGATTTTCACACAAATATAGAAAAAAAAACATATATTTTGGGCGTTCCCCATACTTAGAACTGAAACTCAACATTTTTTTTTCATCAAACCCTTACGTGTGGATAGATATTCAAAAATGATATTGAAGTTTCTAATATCTTTTTTTTTTAAACTGAATAGTTTGCGCGAGAGACACTTCCAAAGTGGTAAAATGTGTGTTCCCCCCCACCCTGTAAGAGAATGATAAAACTAAAAAAAATATATGATGTACATTGCCATGCAAACTTCCATCGAAAATTGGTTTGAAAGAGATCTAGTAAGTAGTTTTTTTTAATACGTCATAAATTGTAAACCACAATACTATTATTAAAACATCGATCAAAGTTACAACGAACTACAATAACTTTTATATTATGTTACTTGCTGCTACGGAACCCTTCATGGGCGAGTCCGACTCGCACTTGGCCGCTTTTTTTTAAATAAAGTTGACATTTACATTTATCATGAATTAAAAGATTATCATATAATCAATAAAAAAAGAAAATATTTTAATATTGTGCAAATTAGGTGATATTTCCTTCCCCCCCCCTCCAATTTGTCCTTTCCATACCCTTTCTTTCTTTCCTTCTCCATCCCGTTCCCACAACGTTGAAAACCCTTTCCCCCATCCCTTCCCTCTCCCTACTCCTACCTCTCCCCCTTCCCTTAACCCACCCCTTCCTACACCCTTTATTTACCACTGCCCCCTCATCTTTCCTCTCTTACCCTAATCCCTCTATTCTTTTCCATCCGACTTCCTTCCCCTCCTATTCCCTTCCTATGTTGCATATCCAATTAACTGTACAACAAAATGTCTGTCAAACTGCTGGACATGCCTTCCCCAATGAATGCCACAACGCCCTACAGATCCAGCCGCTTCCGGCCACCATCTTCAGGTCGTCCATACCTGCGCGTGGGACGTCGCGTCCCACTCTAGAACCCGTCTGCCCCAACGGCCGTTCGGTACTACGACAGATGAGACCTGCCATTTCAGCTTACTAATTCTTTCGGCTATGTCGGTCACCTTCGTTATTCATAGGATCTCCTCATTACGAATCATATCCCTCATAGAGACCCCGAGCATTGCCCTCTCTATAGCTCGCAGAGCCACTTGAATCTTGTGGATCAGGCCCACCATCAGTGTCCACGTCTCCGCGCTGTAATTATGACAGGCAGGACGCACTGATTAAAGATTTTTGTCTTTAAACATTGTGGAATAGGTGACGTAAAGACTTGACGCAGTTTTCCGAATACTGCCCACCCTAACTGGATTCTTCTGTCAGCTTTTGAAATTGATCCTACCCAACTATATTGTCTGTCCTAGGCAGACGTACTCCTGAACAGCTTCGATATTGACATTGTCGACGATCACCGGTCTAATACAGGGCCACTAATTATCGAATAGCGAACTTTTTGTATCGAGACTTGTGGAAATACATCAGCTCAAATAAGTCTATAAATGAGCTTTAAAACATCTCTGTCACTTTCTGTCAAGTTCTTGCAACGTCCAGTAATGTTGAACTACACTTTCATACAAATGATATGAAATGAGAGGTCAACTTGTATATCAGCATCCTGACATTTTATTGAGATATGACTTATACCAGTATGAGGCCCGAACTCAAAGCTATTAAACAGTGAAAACGCCGTCAAATTCTGTTCAGCAGTTTCCAAGATTAGCCCGTACATACATACATACATACAGACAGATAAGAAATTTTTTAATTATATTTTTGGACTCTACTGGTCTTCAGTAACGTCCGGGCAGTGAAATTTTTTTTTTAGCTTTAATGTACAGATTCGCTTTTCTTTTATTATATGTATAGATGTATATACATATTATATAATGGTCACGATTCTGAAGGCACACAGTAAAACAGCATTAAAATTAACAAAAAAAAAACAGTGACAGGGATATAGCAACAATTTTAGTGTTATCAAATTTTAACGTTGTGCTTCAGAATCGGGCCCACTATATTATTAAATACCGTTTCACAAAAGTAAAAAAGAATTATAGAAGAGAACAACCAATCCCGCCCAGGGCAAACATTCATGAGATGAACACTTGTGTTTGCCTTGTGACTGAATGTTATTTATATATTATTTTTGTCTGTACCTATATTAGCTGTCTGATACCCATATTACAGGCTCTGCCTAGTTTGGGATCAGATGGCCGTGTGTGAAATGTCCCCATATATTTATTTAAAAAAAATAGACCAAAACGGCCAAAACGACGTAAGTGCCAAACAAATTGGATTCATTTAGGGGCTAGGACCATTTAACTTATAGCGTTAATGGTTTATGATGCAGAACGGTTACCTGTCGAGCATGTAGCGCAGGAATTCGTGCGCGTCCTGCTGCTGGTAGCCGCGGAACCGGGGCACCACCTTCCAGATGACGAGGAACAAGCACTCGGGCGAGATGGCGCCCTTGCCGCCGCACCCCGTGTTCAGGTTTATTAGCACCTGCAAGTGTTCGCATTTTGAGATACAAATGGTGTAGGGCTCCATACAAAATGAGATACAGAATAATGAATTAGTGTCCAACAAAATTCTAATAAAAAGAAGAAAAAAATAGTCACTGCCTATCGAATTGCGAAGGTGTGCTCGCCTCAAATTCACAAGGTCGAGGGTTCTAATCCAGGCCCGTGCGAATAAATATTAAGGCCCATATAAAGTCCATAAAATTTACAATAGGCGTGGATCACTATGTCTCGTACGTCATTGCTGACGGTAGTCATATTAATAGGCTTACGATTGTCTAAAAAGTGTTCTTCGGGTTTTAGCATACTTATGACGAAAGACTATTTCTAATTACATTATATTTAAATGAAATAAGTAAAATTAATCAGCAATTACGTTTGTTACGTAGTTTAATTGCCTCTATTTTCTATTCAGCATAATACGAAAGCAGATATATCAATTCCTTAAGCCAAACTTAAAGCTTCTGACCATCGACTAATTAAGCCCGTAAACGCTTTATGCAAGGCGAACACTTGTGACAACATATCAGTCTTATATGTTATATACAAGACACAGCGCACCCATATCGAACGTCATCTTAGCTCCACCAATCATGACATGGCGAGACCTTGGCCAGGCCAATCAGCGTGCAGTTCCTCCACCCGCAAATTTTAGGTCTTTGACACCGGTTTTGTTGGTTTATAGAATTAGGATCATTAAGAGTTTATTAGTCGATGTTTCTAATACGACAATAAAATCAAAAGCATTATCTATTTAATACATGAAACGAACCTTTCTCAATTCCTCCGCCATAACAACCTCATTGACCTCTTGGCGGGTGTAACTCCTCGAATGGTACACCTTCCTGCCATTACCCTTTGTCTCCAACGCCGGTAGCTGACTGAAGTAGCAACTAAACTCCTGGATATTGTTCAAACTCTGCAAAACAGCGTTCATGAAACACGTATTGCCTAGATTTTTTAATCCTACTATCTTCTTATCCCGTTGACTCTTTCCGTTGCACGTGGATATTTTCTTCTCTTTCCTGCCTGATGCACTGTTCTCCGTCGAGCTGCTGTCACCCGAGTGAGATCGCTTGCGGGAGCGAGGTCGTAAACTACGAGATGGTTCTTCTGAGTTCTAGAAAAAAAAAAACATTGCATCTTGGTGATAAAACTGATACAATAATAAACATAAATCTAAAGAAGGTGGCCGGTAGCGGCTGGATGCGGAGGGCGGAGGACCGGATGTGGTGGCGTTCATTGGGGGCCTATGTCCAGCAGTGGACTTCTGGGGGCTGACATGATGAATAATAAACATATTTAAATCACTTCCATATACAATGTTGGAATATTTAGTAGTGACATAGTGTGTACGCCGTGTGGTTCCCGGCTTAGAATAGGACCACCCCTAATCTTCTTGTGGGTATCGTCAAGGCTAAGACTAAGGGATTACACCAGGGACGGCCAGCAGCGTTCTACATATATTAAGATCATTACTGCGATCACCAATCCGCCTGCCAAGCGTGGTGATTATTGCAAATCCCCCAATAGACAGCCCATCAAAAGTGGCATTCTATTGGGGAGGCTTATGTTCAGCAGTGGACGTATTTAGGCTGATGATGACAGTGTGGAAATAGACAAGCCAGCTAAATAGTGAAGACAACATTTTGTTAGTGTTTGTTCGCCTGTACTATATTCTGTGGTTCCAATGAACACATTTGAAAGGGTTCCTTATTTGTAACTATGACCTGACGAACATAAGGTAAGCACCACAATATCGTAGTATATCATCACGTTACCTTCGTATTCTCGTATCCGAAAATCACTACTTTACAGGAGACGATAATAACGTTTTATAGGGGTAGAGGGGTTTTTAACAGTAAAGAATAATATATCTCATTTAACTCGCATTGTTAGGACAAAGCGTAACAATAATTATAGGAAAATCAATTTTTTCAAGATACGAAATTGCGTAGTTAACATGACGATATGCGTTTTAGTTATGGCGCACGTAAATTGAGGTTGAATGATTAACTGCACTGACGCGATAGCTCAGTTAGATAGAGTAAACCCCCAGTCAGGTCGGTTGCAGGTTTAAATCCTGTAGGCGTCTGAATTTTTGAACGATTTACTTATAAAAATTTAAGTGTAAACAGAAAAATTACCTAACAGACGTAGTAACCTAGTGAGTAATGCACTCGCCTCACGTTCACGAGGTCGAGGGTTCAAAACCAGACAAGTATCAATGAGTTTTCGGAAATTAACACGTTCGTAGACAAAAACAACGTGGCGAGTTTAACGACAGTAAAAAGGGCAATACATATATTTTCTTTTTTAATAAAATGTCATAAGACGTAGTGTTACACTAAAAGCCCATCTACACCCCGCCTATTGACGTAGCGTCCACTATCGTGTTTATTATAACTACATGGGTTTTAGTGAAGGAAAACTTACAGTGAGGAAACTTACAAACACCAAAGAATTTTCAAGAGGCATATGGGCTAGCGCGGTGGATTATGGCCTGTTGAAGAGGGTAGGCCCCAACAGTAGAGACATATGGATAGGCTGGTATTTTATTTAAAATTACCTTAATAATTTTCGATGCTTTGTTATCACTGGATTCCAAGCCACTATTGGCACTAACCATATCATTGGAACTAGTCGGTGTCACGTCAGGAGCGTTGATCCCATCTCCATTACCACACGGGGACTCCGGCTCGTTCTGCGCCGAGGATATAGAGGCGTGGCTACTCCCACCCTCGCTCCCGTCCTTGCTGTGCTCCTCGCTGTGCTCCAAATTGCTGTTTCCGTCATTGTCCATGCTAATTTTAACGATTCTCTGTCGTATCTTATCTATGGTACCATTTTCTGTGTCGTTTGAAACGTAGTCATCGCATTTGTAACTGGAATGAAATAATGTTGGTGACAAACAATTTTTCGTTTTGGTTGATTTAATTTGATATATAAGAGGTCCCAGGAATTCAACAATTAAACAACTGTGGTGTGCATGGGCATGTGGGTTAGAGATCACAACTTGGAGTCTCGTACATACAACCCAATGCGCTGTGGTCTAGACACGCATTCATACATTTATCAGTTTTGGACCGATCTGCAGTAACTAAGAGTCTATAAAAGGCCTTCTCTCAAGGAATGTTCCATAAATCATCAATTGAAGACAAAAGGCAGTACTAATTTTAATAAAACAAGTCAGTGGCGGCAGGATTATAATAACTCTGACAAGGACATGGCCCCGGGCAAAGCAAGTTGTAATTACCAGTAGACTGAATACACATCGCAGCTGATGCATAGCTGATGGTCTGCCGCCTCCGCGTGCAGTTTGGCGTGGCCATTCACGTAGCGGCCACAGTTGACCTCCCCACATTGCAGGCACAACCAGTTGTGCTCTTTGACCATACATGCTGAGGAAAGTCAGATCAGATTTAGACTACTGAAAAACCACCAATCAACTAAGGATAAATTAATGGAGGGCAAGCTACATAAAAATCTTTTTTGAAATGTACATATAAATTCCAAGAAATGTATGCAAAAGTTACTATTGATCCAGAATTAAAATAACTTGTTGGGCATGTTTTATTAATATGTTTAGATTATAATACATATTTTGTGTGAGAATAAATTCACATTACATTATTCACCCTAGTAACATAATATGTTACTTATATACTATGTAGCTTTTCGTTCCAAGCTTCACATATGTTAAATTAAACTAAAAGTATTCTTATACAAAGGTAGCAATTCTTTGTAATTAGCCCACAACATTTGAAAACAAAAGCACATAAGGAACAACATCTTGCAGAGCGGGAAGCGAATATTTGTATTTCTTAAAAGGGCTTTTACCACCAGTACTAATCTACCTATCCTATCAAGTAGCAGGCTACCTTTTAATTTAAATAAAATGGCAGGGAACCATGGAAAAAATACAGTGGCATAGAGTAGGGATGGCACTCTGGGAGCTGAAATATGTAGTTTATTGGCAACAAAAAAAACCAAATCCTAAAACACAGTAAAAGAACTATCTGGCTTATAATAGGAGTATGTAGAGGCCATTTCCTGTATAAGATGAGACTATCAGAATCCTTCCTCTATAGAGCCTATATCCTCCCAGCAAGATGGCAAAGCACTTGCTGTGCGAATGCAATGCACTAGCTGCAAAACAAATGAATATCCTGGGAACAGCTAACCATAAAACGAAGAACTGCAGGCTCCTACAATTTAACTGCAAGATAGCTTTTATGCAGCGACTCTTGGGGATGAGATCAACATTAAAAATAACTACGGGTATTGAATTGGCATAGAACATGCCAAGAAATATACTCATCAAACTGCAAACTGGAAGACATATGATTTTATTATACCTTTTATGGTAACAATCAGGGAGCGGAATCTCATGGCAATATAATTGAAATATCACAGGGATGGGACATTGTGTTATATCGAGTAACAGGTTTATATGTCTATAGCAGAATCGAAATCTATGTCTGCATTATTCTTCATCAAATATGCAAAACTTGCAATAAATTTGCAGGGGACAAGTCAATGTAATAGTGGGAGCCACTGAAATTAGTACATTCAAAGTGAAAGCATGTATACCTACCTATAGTGCATCATGATTTAAGGTCATTTGTATTGTTAATAAAACATTGGTATAAACTTATCAAGTCCCTATAGCACCAACAAAATTATGATTTAAAAAAATCATATATATGAAAAATACAGTGTACTATCCCTATGACAATTCTTTTGCCATTAGATTCGGCACCCTGTATAATGAAGTTTGTAAGGTAATGATGATCATGTATAGATAAACATATGTAACATGACACACAAAGATAATATATCACCTATAAACCTCAGTATCAAGCGTGTCCTATCTCAATTATAGTGTAAAAATATGGTTAGGTGAATATAAACTGCGTATGTGTATGATGTTATGAGATTTGTTTAGATAGTTAATAATTCATTTTTTAAATGTGATTTGAGACAGCGACGCTTTTAGGTACGTCTCTACCGGTAGCGTTACAGGAGCTGCGAATTGCTTCCTGACAACTCTGTTGCGGTGTTTTAATGATGCGTGGTTCAAAATAACCCATTATTATTGTGGTGTAGCATTAATTTTAAAGCGACGCGTCACATACGCGACTCTCAGTCACGGTCACACATGCCCCATCCCTCCCGCCCGCGCCCCGCGAACAGCTGATTAATAAAGTTCGCTGTATTGATTTTCTAAAACTAACCTCCCATTAAATCGAATGCGTTGTGGCGTCTATTTACAGCTCAGCGCCTGATAGAACCAGATGGATGTTATTTCATAAAACAAAGCAGTTTATTACCTGAACAACTGAAGTTCTTTGTTACTGTGGTGTCCTCGACGAGAGCGCTGTCCGCTTTGACGTTATCTAACAAATGTGAACATTCCATTCTTCATACTACAATTTATCTGTTTAGAATCGAAACAGAAGTTTAGTAATGGCAGTAAAACAGATAATTAGAGCGATCACCTCAGAAGAGAATACGGCCAAGTGCGACCGACATAATTCTTCTTAATTTTCGATTGGAGAATTTTGTTCCAGAGCGAGCGAGCGAGCAATCGAAGAAGCAAAACAATAATACGTTCGGATACACTCGTTCTTTTTTTCAGTTCAGTCGAACGAAATGACAACCATTTCTGTCCATGTGTACCTACCGTTATAGTTGAATAAAAAAATAACATAATATTATAAATAATAATAATTATGAGAAAAAGGAGTAGGTAGGTACGTAAATGGGCGATTTTTCACTAACCGGCCCGGCATCGGCGTTTCGTTTTTCCACTGCGCCGGTACCACCGGTGCCGGTTTATGCCCTGCTTACTGGCACTGACTTCAGCACGACGACACGAACGACACGTATAAAATGGTCTCGTCAAGCCGTCGACTGTATTTGTTATATCTTTTATATCTAAGACGCAAATATCAACGCAGAGACGTAAAATTTTGGATTCATCCAATACTTAGAAGGAACATATTATACCCTATTTGATAAGTTGAAAATTGATCCCACAAAATGCTTCAACTATTTTCGCATGAGCGAGGAAACATTTAACTATTTGTTGGAGAAATTGTATTATTATTATAATAATAATATTATTATTATTATAGGGATAATAGGCGAGCAGCAATTTGCTGGTATGCCTATATCTGAACTGGTGTATTTAAGTCTTTGAATTGTCATTTGCAACACTGGTTTTTGAAGAACTTGTCTAGTCTGTTTTTAAAAGTGTTCACTGAGGGGGCATCGATAACGTCCAGCGGTAACTTGTTCCACATGCTCGCGACCCTGTTGTTAAGCGTGTTGTGACCGACGAGGGTGTTGGATTGAGTTGTCAACAACTTCATGTCATTTTTGTGCCTTGCTCTGTGGATACAACTGAGGTTGAAGATGGATTTCAGGTCAGGACAGTCATATTTGTCAGTCAGTATATTGTAGGTTTCGATGAGGTCACCACGATTGCGTCGTTCCTGAAGGGAGGGCAGTTTTAAAATGTGCAGTCTCCAAATTTGTATCAGAATTTTTTATTTATGCCATATTCACAAACCCAGAGAGATGGCCGGCCTCTTCTAAGTCGATGAGTTACTTACAATGTCCTATTTAAACGCATCGATTTGAAAAGCAATTAGATCCGTCTAAGTAGCCCGTACAGGATGCCGGTTATAGTGGAATTTTTCCACTATGTTAAGTAGCGCAGCGATCACGTGTACATACGGTTGCCGACTCGCAACGAGTGCACACGAAAACAATGCAGCAACTAAATAATTAAAAATTTCGTATTGTGCGATAAAACAATGCAAGAATTATATTAAAAATAACGACAAATCGAATAGCAATGTTACGTACCACAAGTATTAATTCCTCTTTAACATTAAGAAAATGGTATTTTTACAAAATACTTTCCGATGAGAGCCTTTTGTTCTAAATAGAGGTGTCTCTTCGACTCTTAGTTGTATATTATTTTTGTTTATGTGTAATGTTGCACTATATGTGTTTTGTTGCAGCCAATAAATAAATATTCTATTCTATTCTACAGTATCGAAATTATGTTAAATAATAGTAACTTTTACTTTGAATACGATGTTATTTTTATATATTTGAGGCGTCATTGTGAACAAGGTGTTCTGCTTATCATAAAAAATAAAACCTTTATGTGATATTCAGGGTAAAATGATATATTTTTTTGCACATTTTCCGCAAACATCAATCTATGTATGTTGTATTTGTCCACCTCTATTTGCAAGAAAGAGACGTTATTTGAGAACAGATGTCGCTTCAGTGTGCATCGATTTTAATAACATTATATTATAAACTCTATGAGTATGTAAATAAAGATCAAACGGAAACAAAGCAAAACGCAATCTCTGTTTTTATTACAAAAAATATTATCAAGTTGCCTCATTAGCTCAAGTTCTGCAAGATTCCGGTAGGTGGCAAGTGTCCTTTATTAGTGACTACATTATCGAGAATGAATGACTGAGTAATTGTTTGTAGTTTTATTTATTTTTTTGTTCGTCGATTTCCCAAAGACCCCTTAATTAAAGGTCAATGGATTAAAGCTTCTGGTCAGGGTAAAAATTGATACCCTACAATGAGTGCGCTATCTGTCCGGACCATTTTGACAATAGATGTTTTATGGAAAACCAAGGCCGAAGGTGTTTAAAGAAAGGTTCGATTCCAACACTGAAGTTATGTCCATGCACTCTGTGCTATACAACTAGGCATAAGAAAGGTTTGGACGAAATCAAAGATGAGTTAAGAACACTAGTAAGTGTCATTGACAAACAAAAATGTTACGTAACATAATTATAATTTTAGTGGCCAATAGTGGCCAATTCTGAAGGCAAACTTTTCAAATTTTACAGCTATGAATGATCTTCCTAATATTGTTTGAAGGAGATAGAAATAATTTTAGCGCTATTAAATCTAATAAATGAAAACGTAAACTTCACGTGTCTGTACATTGAAGATATTTGCCAAGTCTCAGTCTAAGGATAAGTAATAGAACACATTTCGATCATTTTTGCAATTGTTGTCTGTTTATTTATTTGTTTGTGCACGCATCACTTAAAAACTAGTGAACCGATTTAGATGGACTTTTCACAGCAGATTTTAATCAATTTTAAAATTGAAATTACAGACGGCCTGTGCAAATTAAATAAGAATAGGGTGGATTTTCAAGCCACAGAACAATATCACATTGTTCTCAAGAGTTCATAACATTACCATCAATTTGACTACACTGTTAATAAATGTGCATCATCGAAATAGAGACAGAATCCTACTTCAAAACATCAGTCATGTCCCACACGCGTACTGAGCGGGGCTCATTCGGGTGTTATCTTTAATATAGAAAAAATATCAGAGCCCTCATTCTCATTACGCTACCATTTTTACCTATTGGGCGCTATTTGATAAAAAAATATTTTTTTGTTTGTTAAAAATATCTTTAATGTATTATTAAATTTAAATAAGGTATTAATAGAATGTAGACATATATTTTTTTAACCTTAGTTACCCTGAAACAAGATGGGTTTCGTCAGTTTTTGCTGTAACTTATTTCTGGATCAGTTTTAGCCTCCTAGTGTAATCATATGAAGTACAAACATACATATGAAAAGTTATATCCGAAGCTTTACTGACATTTTTTTAAGATGATTTTGCAGTACCAAAGTACGCTCCATGGCATTTTTATGTTATAGGAAAATAGTTAATCAAACCTAAACCAAAAAATTAAGCTTTAACACTTTAAAATACATAAACAAACAAAGCATAAATAGAATACGATGATCAAATCATCTCCGTTTTTATCAAGTTAAAATGTTATATTCATTTGTCAGTATTCTACCTACTTAAAGTTCTGCAAAACATTTAATCTACCATCGACCTCAGCACGCGTCAAGGGAGACACAGCATAGCGCTTTGTCTCCTTTTGACGTGTGCGCTTACCCGCTTGTAAAAGCGAGAGAGAGCTTAGGCAATCGACTTGTCCATTACTTCTTAATAATTTAATTTACTCGTAGTTGTGCAATATAACTGAAATCTATCATTAAACTGATTATGCATTGTTGCTAATACTTATCATAAAAGTATTATACACGGGGAAAATCACTCGTGAATAGCGTAAATATTTAGTAAATAATTAAATGTTCTGCGTAGTAACTGCACAAATGTCAAAGTGAATGTGAACGAGTTGCGGCTAACGTAATGCGTGTAACAGAGCGCTTGTTTGGAACTTTCTGTCTAGTCTTAGAGTAGTTAATAATCTAAGCGTCTAGTAGTACATATAGGTCGTTGGTGTGCATGTATCCGAATAGTTCCAAAATTGCCAGTGTAGAATACCAATCTACGAACTTTTTATTACTGGTTGATATTAAATTGTTCTAAACTACTAATATAGTTTTACTAGTTTAATAGGATTACTGGAATAAGCCCTAAATAATCACTAATAATAAAGAATAGCATATAGACTTTTTCCAATCAACAGCAGTAGAGAAGCAAGCCATGTCATTGCTATTAATAAAACAACATATTTAATATTAAGTTTATTTTCCTTAATTATTACGTCTGCCACCATAGCCACCCTGTGTGGCAGGCTGCGTCAGCTGCAGACCATTGATGTTATTGAAGTCAAGCATCTTCAACATCTCCTTGGTGTCAGGATCAACCTCAATGATATCATGTTCAAGGGCGGACACCTCTGGGACATAGTTGTCACGTCTCTCACGCTCTTCCTCCTGCAGCTTGATGGAGATTCCACGGACTTGGGAATGCCTGAGACGCCTCATCAAGTGGGTGGCAAACCTAAAAAACACAAGGCATTAATATACATGTTGTTGGTAGCTTAAAAATTTACTAGACAACTTGTCGTTGACTGCTCGAATAGACATCTTCCAAAATATTGGGAGGTATGGCCTGAGCATTATGCTGTGTTGTATACTACGATCAACATCAGCTTATTATTACAAGTCACCAACTGCTGCAGAATAACCATAACTTATGGGCCTAGGCCATGAATGAAATTTCATGACATACAATCGTACATAACGCTGCTGTCACCACCTAGATTTATCGTTAATTGCGTTACCATAAGACATTTACAGGAAGACAGGATGCATTGTTACCAGGTGTTATTTAATTTGTTCCAAATTTATGAAAATAAAACTAGGTTAAAATTGTAACCAATAATGCTCTGTACTTGTTTATATTTTCTTCTACCTTGAACTGATTAAAGAGACACCCAAGGTGTGAAAACAGAATTTACTAGCAAACACAGACCAACCCCAATTAGAGAAATAGGTTAAGAATAAGACAGCAACTTACCCAGCGATTTTATTCCGAAGAGGTTTTGTTGGAATTATAGCAATTTCCTCACATATTCTCTTATTTGTGTCGAAATCTAGAGTCAATCTAGTGTAGTATTTCTCAATAATTATCTTAGCCGCCTTCTTGACAGTCTTAGTCCTGACACGACCCTGTAAATTAAAGTGGATATCTTATAAATAAGGGCATTACGCACTCGAAATTGATCCATGGTGAACGGCAGATGCACTAGTTTATAATTATTTTGTATGATTAAAAAGATTAGTAAAGATATATACAAAATAATCGAAATTACCATGATTGAAACAAAGCAGTCGCTCTTTGACACTTGACAGAAAAGAGGCTCTTGTCTGTGGTCCTGATCTAAAAGGTCTTGTATTCGGGCCCCTCTAATGCACGGTCTGAAATGCGCGATTCGGATTGGCCAGTGCGTAATGGCCAGCCCGTAAATGAAAACTTTACTTGGTGCGCCAACTACAGACCGTGCAAAACAGGTCGCGTATTAGCTGCTCGGGCTAGTAATTCCCAAACCGTTTTGCTCGACCCGTATTGTCCGGGCTGACAATTCGATTCCAAAGCGAAGGTGGTTTGTTCTCAGGAATTGTTTTACGGCCCGAACCAACAATGTCCGACCCCGTAATCCGAGGAATTTGAAATTTTTTCCCGCCCACCGCGAGTACTTAGTGTTCAGATGGGTGCGTTGCAAATTGGCTATTTGGATGTTCTGTGCTAATCCGACGGACAATCTTGATACGTATGTGCGGGGGTTATAGTAAGCTTTACAATTCGGAGCAAAATACCAACTGTCATTTGAGCTATTTTGTTTAATAGTGGGTCATAAATCTTTGTTCGTTATAGATACTATTATTTATAAAAGGTTATATTTTGAAAATAAACCAAGTTAATAATATATTATTTTCTACAAAAAAATAATACAAAAATGTTTTCCTAGAATTTTTATTGTCATATTATAAGTACTTAAATGAGTATTATATACTTATTGAATATAAGGTAGTTTCTTTTAGCAGTAGTAGGGTTGTTACACTTTCTAAGGATTTGTCAAAGCAAACCCGTGTCCCCGGTCTCCATAAAGATAGTTTTTCAATCCGCAGTAGTATTGAAGATATCCGGATATCTTCAATACTACTGGACCGATTAATCTGAAACTTTTAATATACATGTAACAAACAGTAAACTACCGAGTAATTCATTTCCTTATCATTTCATTCTTACACCTAAAAAAATGAATATACTAGACTGGAGACCACGAGTGGTAAGTCGTAGTGAGGTGTAGGAAACCCCGTGGTGGTTGGCAGCCACTGGATGAGGAGAACCGAGGATCGGGTTCAACAGAAATCGATGCTCCAAAAGATGTGACCAGCCCATTGCCACTTCAACGTACAAAGTTTTTGAGCTATGTCAAAGACTTTCGTTTACTATCTATTCTAAGATCTCACCTAAACATTTACTTACTAAATCCATAGATAAGTCCGAAAACTATACATAGAATGTTTATGATCTTTGGGTATTTTCTCATACAAACCAAGCTAAATAAATTATACATATTTTTTTAATTACTTCGACGTTTTTTTCTATACTTCGCGTGCGGTGTCTTTTGATATAAATTTTATTTTTTATGTACCATTGTTGGGAACGACGAACACACTTGAAAAGACACCACATCAAATACAATACATAAACCAGTAGTATTAGTACGGATTTGGTTATAGCTTTATGTTATTTTTTGTTAATAAAATCAGCTATGGAGTTACAAATCAGGGGTTTTTTGGAGGCTAGATATAGTAAGGTATATTTAAGAAAGATAAGGTAAGGTAATCCTCCAACAAAGGTTGAACGGATCAAATGTTCCCAGTACATGACTACAAAAACTCGCAATTTACCTTCGAAAAAAAATTAGTCATTTTGGTACCTATATGGATTGTTTTCCTCTCAGAGTTATTTGCCCCTGCTCCAGAGCATGCAACTGCTCTGAAACGATTCGGGCTCTTACATACTGCCTCTCTTTGTTCCTGCGCCTCAGCCGGCTACCTTCGATTT
Organism: Esperia sulphurella; assembly: GCA_947086405.1. Taxonomy (NCBI): domain Eukaryota; kingdom Metazoa; phylum Arthropoda; class Insecta; order Lepidoptera; family Oecophoridae; genus Esperia; species Esperia sulphurella. The sequence continues at coordinate 5,101,517 of OX352272.1, forward strand.
GGGTCAAAAATCGTGCGTGGCAGTCCGCCATGATTTGTTTGAAGATCGCTAAAAATAAAGTAAGTAGGTAAATGCTTTAAAATCGTGTCTTACGTTATCTTAAATGATGATCTTGATGCGAACGTGATTTGGGATACCGGAACCGCCAGATATTGGGACTTGGTCCCAACTGCTTGCGGAGTTTTTCGTGGAAACTCTCGCAACCGTTGGTGGTTTTGTACGGACTGCCGAATACGGTGAACCGTTGTGCTCCGATCTGGAATCAAAACTTTCACTAAAATGCGTTTATATAAATTAAGTTAGAATTAAATTAAATTCAAGTTTAATTTATAAGTGGATACGTTTTTAGTTTTCGTTTATACTGGGGGTCATTTCGTGAACAGGATCTTATGGTCACCCATCCTAAAACAGACCGCGCCCAACGTTGCTTAACTTCGGACTTCGGTGATTGTGAATGTCTTTGAACATTCATCGCTGCTTTCATCCTCATCGCAGTCTCAATCCTGAACATTTATAATAAAAGGAATTGTATCATCATCCAATAATCCATCTATAGTGCTTCGGTTTCGGTTTTTTTATGTGGTTCACATATTTCATCCAGTTTTCAGCACTCACTGTTAAGAAGGTTTTTTTTTTTCAGTATGTTCTATACATTTGTCTCGGCAATTTTTCTCTTTGCTTGAATCTAAACTCTCTTGATGGGATTCAGATGGCAATAGTAGTAAGGTGGTAATCTAAGCACCTCATGACCATGTCCTTTCTACAACTCGTCTGTGCAATAAATGGGGTCAAGTTTATGTCCTTTTATTAGACATAGTAGTTAAGCTTTGGTTGACTCATTTGACCATGCAATATTCTCTGTTAACCAGTCTCTGATAACCTGCTTGCGGGATCTGGAATTTAGTGCCTTATTTACTTAAATGCTGTGGCAGCTTGCATTATCAAATACTATCACACTATGTAATTCCAAATTGGGCAGCAACTTTTCATTGATCCACTTTAAAAATAATTTATTTATATTATTTTTTCGTCGAAGTTATCAATATTGACCTTTGTGGCTTAGGATGATCGTTTCTTGCTAGCAGTTCTCCGAATGCCTTGATTGGACTGACCCTCTTTTTTAATCATTCAAAGAGTCCATTTACTTACTCCTGTAAAACAAATTAAGTTCGTTTTGTGTTATGTAAACACACCATGAGGAGTAGGTTAAGTAGGTAGGCTGATGGATGATCTTACATAGTATCACTGAGATATATTATGATATTGTAATAATTTGTCAAAAATAAAATAATCTTGGTTGGGTTGGTAGGTATGAAAGGAAATTACATAAACATGTAAGACATGCTTACCAGATGTCTGGAAAATCTGTGATATCACAGATTTTTTTCACATCCTGTTGTTCAGTGTTAACAGTTTTTTTCTAAATCCTTCAGTTTTTGAAGCACTGCTTGCAAATGAGGTTTGTTTGTCGCCAATTCCACCTGAAAAATAAAAGACACAAGCTTCTCGGTAAGTAATATTACCGGCCGAGCAGGTATCATTGTGATAGCCGTAAAAGCTTAATAAGGTAAAATAACCTTAGTAGTACTAGTAATATCTAAAAATTTCATATAACACTGCTGTTGCTGCGCAGTCGCGCCCAGCAGGAGCATGTCCACGCTCTCGGAATGGCGAAGTTAGGAACCCGCGCGTCAGCAAACATGCCCTTCGCGCTACAGAAAGGAGGCGTCCTAATAATAATGCGAAATTCTTTAATATTATACAAACACTAAATAAATAAACTTGTTGTCATAGTCTTGAATTGAAATTAAGTGAAATTCATTCAAAAGCAATTCAAATATATATGATGTTTGCTAGCTGAGCCTCATCTCTAACAAATCCGGACAGATGGAACGTCTATGGACACCTTACTAATTTTTAATAAAAAAAATTTGAACACACCCATTTCTTGAAACATCGCCACCATCAGTCGGCTCGCTCGTGATTGGCTCGTATCCATTTACGGGATGGACATTCCGGCATGGCCATTCTTGGCTTGGGCCTGCAATTGCCGGACTGTAATAGCCGACTCGCAATACCCAGCCTGTAATAGAAATACAAAGACTTCAATTACGGATCGAGCCATGAATGTCCAGGGCGTAATTCCCACCCCAGTAAATCGCGTCTCGGCTGTGGAATGCATTTACGGGCTGGGCTTTCCGGGTTGCGCAATACGCAGGTGGCATTTACTTGGTTGGCCATTACGTATTCCCTTGTATTCTCTTTGCTAAAAGGATTCAGTGTTGCTGTTTCCCATTTATTTTTTCACTTTCCTTAAACTCGCAATGCAAGCACTGGGCAGAACTTGTATGTCTATTTAGAAGGTAAATTAGTAGGAGAAAAAAAAGTTAATTAAGACATAATTTGTTGGCCTCGATGCCCTCTATCCAACTCCATAAAAAAGTGGTAGTCCTATAAACGAATTTTAGCCTGCAGCGGGCAGGGAAAACAAAAGTTGTTGGCCATGCACGACGCCCTCTATCGAATGCCTTCGCTTTATCGAGTGGGTTTTTATAATGAACGAGGTAAGTCTCGGCAAAAAAGTCCGAGTTGTTGAAAAAATTCTAATTCAAAAAGAAAATTTACATTTCCCTTTCCTTCCATTCCCTTCGTTTAAGTCATTCCCCCTTTTTTTAAACTCGACCGGAAGACACCATTATGAAATTAGTTTACAATGCACCACTTTGAAGACGATGTTATCGCATAGCAAAAATGATTCATGAATCCACCATCCCCATACAGCGGATTGGATAGTGTGTAGTGCCCTGACTTCTTTAAAATTTTATTATGACAACACCAATCATTTACATGTCATCTGGTTTTTATCTATGGAATTTCCTTTCCCCATCTTGAATTGGTGGTTGGTTTGCCAAATTTTTGCCGCGCGGTCGTTCCCCACGTTGTTATAAAATCTAACTATATCCCTAGGATTACGGTGTGCTCCCAATTTATATTTTAGTGATTAATTTGTTCCACACACTATCTTCAAAATGTTTTGGGGTAAGTAATTTTTACGATACTTGCCGGCTTATCGTGCTTCTACCACCACGTGTTTGCATGAGACTCCTAGCCGCATTTACTTGTTTCTTTCATAAACTTGTTTTTTCGCGACACCGACAGATCCCTAAATAGTATGCTGTGAACATACTTCGTCCAGAATTCTTGATGCTTCCGTAGTTTGTGTAATACGCACTAAAAAAAACAGCATGTGTCCCAACGTATTTCCCTGTTCGAAAATTTTAAATACTGGCGGATGTTGGCTGGCGGGACTTCAAACCCCTGGGATGGTGGCGGACCAGGCGCGGCCCTGGCTTCATACAACTTTGTACCGCAGGCCGCGCTTTGCCCGCGTCGTCAAAGTAGGATCCTCCATTCAATCCCATTTATCTTTACTGACCGCCACCGCCCTGTGTTGGAATTCGTAGTGCGTTAAATCATTGCATGATAGTAATACTTATGTCACTCTATACCAAAATAAATTTCATATATACCTGATTTCAAATATAAAATAAATTGTTCACGCAATACCTGCAGCTAGAGTTTACATTTGTAGGGATGATCAAAAACTGACGCCGAATTTAATACAATAGAAACAGTGTTTTATGAAAATGCATGTTTTAATTTAATTAACAAGTTAACTCATTTTGGTAGAAACAATTTAAAAATAATATTTTGTATTGTCCCTTTAAGTTACAGTACAAAATTTTACATTTCATATTTTGGCAATCAACTAATTTTAAACATTTAAAGCCAACTTATAAATTTATTTGTTCAGAAAGTAAAGTAAATGGTTGTGAGAAAAAAAACTAAAAAGCTAAAAAAAACATCGAAAAAAGATGCAGTAGGTAATGTAGTCTTTCCATGCATTGCAGTTTCACACTTAACATGGTATTTATTATATGACAGGCAGGAGTTGATGTGTTCCAATCTATTTACTGTTTGCACTTAGCTCGCAATAAATGTTCTACTACTTCAATAGGATTATTATATTTAATACTGCGCTTAGAGTCTGTTATTATTTTTGCCCTACATTTCGACCAAGTTACACCAGTCAAGGTCACAAACCAGGCAATGGTATTTAACCAATGCCTGGCCTGATAGCTTAAACACCTTGTATTTATTTTATTTTCAATGGAAATGCAGCTTATAGCTGATGCTTTGATACAGTTGTCACCTTGCTCCTTTTAAGATGTGACAGATACAATAGGTCCGGATATTGTATTAAATATTAAAATATGTACAAAGTGTGAAAGACTAATATGCACTATTTTTCAGGACTTATTATGGAACCCAACAAGCGGTACACCCAAGTGGTGGAGAAGCCATTCCACATTTCACAAGCAGCGATGGACATCTCAACGGGCGACAATGACCCATGCCAGGTGATGGTGGTGGTGGATGGGAAGAATTTCCTTGTCTGCACGCTGCAGAAGAACAAGTGCATCCAGGTGCCGCTTGACTTATACTTCAAAGCTGGAGACTCTGTCTCTTTCTTGACAAATGGTATATTAATTTCTTATTATAGTTTCAAATTAAATACTTATTTAAGCTCTATAATTTTGTACATTAAATACAATACTCGCGTGAATTGCACTAAAGTGGTAATTTGTGCATTTTTTTTTACTAAACTTGCTATGAAATGGGCTCAAAATCATACATATTCGCTAAGATTATGTTTTTAATACCTATATTATACTATTTTTACAAAAAGCTAAAGAAAAATAGGGCTAAAGAAATTAGATCTTCAGTGCGATTCACCCAGTATTAAGATTGCGAAAGTTTTTTGCGCCGTTTGTTAGGTAGCCGTAAGAGAAAAAAAAAACTGTAAATGTACCAAGTGTACACATGTGCAATAATAGATTTTGACTTGGACTGATATTTATTGGGAATCTACCTATATTTACTGGAGTTAGTCTACCTATATTTACCAAACAACATTCACCTAACTAGATTGTCATATGTCGAGACACATCTTTCTCTGGATCATCTTTCACAAGTTGAATGTTATTATTTTATTAAGATTGTGGCTTATACATCCAGTTTGTCAGGGTAACCATCTACCAAACATTGGGACATATGTGTAGGCTGGTTTTGGCAAAAAATTACATTACCACTATATACATTGTATTCAGGAAAATGCAATGTGCACTTGACGGGCTACTTGGACCCAGAGTTTGAGGAGGAGCCTTCAGATGAGGAAGACGATGATGATGAAGAGGAGGTCCCAGTACTTGTCCCAACCAAAAGCAAAAGGAAACTAGAGACAACTAATGACACCTTGGCCAGTAATAAGAAACAAAAGGTGACTATAATACTTATTTTAATTCTTAATAACTTATTGTTTTCAGTGACATTGCCAAATGTCCATCTTGTCTTTAAAATGCAAGCCTCTTGTTTTATGTATTACTAGCTGTGCCCGCGGCTCCGCTCGCGTGAATTACAGAATCCGCCCCCGTTCCCACTTCCGCTCCTGTTCTCTTCCCACTTCTACTTCCACTCCCACTCAGACTCGAGACTCAATATCCCAATCCCAACCACAACGTCAATCCCAACCCCATCCCTATCCCCAAAAACTAAATTTTACTCAATCCCATACGCGTCGCGCCGTTCTCCGCGCCGCGGCCGTTGACCCATATGATGAACGTACTCGTCGTACGTTCGAGAAATAATGCATTTTTTTTAATGAAAATTTTCGTAAAAAAGAGATGTTTTTTCATGAGTGATTTCTAAATGTGATACTGAGTTACTTGAACATATATTAACAGTCGTTTTATTATCATCCGATATAATGGCTTCTAGAAAAATTTACGTTATTAATATCTCAGGTTCTAAGTGACGTATCAAGATGAAACATGCACCAGATTTTAAGTTAGACCACCAGCAATACAACTGAAAATTGCGTCAAATTTAATTCAGTAGTTTTTGCGTGATGCGGTAACAAACATACATACAGACAGACAGAGACAGACAGACAAAAATTCTAAAAAAAATATTTTAGCTTCTATTGGCCCTATAAAGACCCCTCATACAATTTTTTTTTAAATCTCTCATGTACAGACATAGACCAGTTATAGTTTTATTATAAGCATAGATTAGCCAGCTGCTATCCTGGCTGCACATGGATAAACTTCAGCTGGCAAATGTACTAGAGGTGGCTGGTGATAATAAATAATCTACTTTGTTAGACAACGTTTTAATAATAGTACCGGCCACTATGGAGATGTCTACTTTGTATAGACAAAGAAGACATCTCCATAGTGGCCGGTACTATAGAGGAATAGTCCTTTTTCAAAAATAGTGGCTTTCATATGTTCATTGTGATTCACCTGTGTTCCTTTCCAACAACGAAAATAATGTTTACCAACAAGATGTCGCTAGCAACGACTGACACCTTGGATAGTAAACCTTTTGTCATAGTGTCATTTTTTAAATAGGTAAATACTTTTTTTTAAATAGGTAAAAAAAACAACGATAATAAAAAAAAACAATTAAAAAACAAGACCACTTTTTACTTGACCTACTGTAGTGTTTTAATGTGCATAAAATATTGAATTGAATATTTAAACTATGATTTTTTTTTAATAAATAAATTTTCAATAGGCCAGCACTGCGCCACCAATTAAAAGTGGACACTAATGGCATTAATTCAAAGAGTAACTACAACTCTAGACTAAGTAAATCTATGAACTACAAGGACCCATGACAAGTAATGAATATGAATTTAAAATATGCCTAGTAAAAGTGTTTATTTATTTTATTTTGTTTAAAATAATATAAGTTAAATTCAACCAAATCAGGTTAGTTCTAGTTTTGTAATGTTGCACTGTATGTGTTTTGTTGCAGCCAATAAATGAGTATTCTGTTCTTTGAAAAATCACTCCAGTATTTTTTGCATTAACTCCACAGCAAGAAAAAAAGGCGGACAAAAAAGCTGCCGCCTCCGCTGACGACAGCTCCGACTCGGACGAGGAGGATCAACTCCAGAAGCTGCTCAATGCTGAGGAAATGGACACAGACGACAATGACGAGTCGTTCAAAGTGAACGCCTCAGCTGAAGCCACTGACAGGTGACTGAATGTACAATAGACTCAAAGACTTGTTAGATGGGTTTGAATAGTTTTATGGTAAACTGTCAGCGTTTACCACTGTTGACAGTCGTGGATAGAGTTAGTTTTCTTTGCTTAAGTGCGAAATGCGATGGCGAACAGCGATGCGGACTAAATTCCCCAAAATCTGTACAAAGGTGCACTCTTTGACTTTCTAGACAGATTTCATATATATTCTTTATTGCACAAATTTTAAAAGTGAATACAGTTACAAATTTTGTGTACAAAGGCTAGTTTATCTCTAAAAGATATATCTTCCAACCAACCTCACAGGGTGTGAGACAAGGCACTAAGAGTGAGGGGTCAAAAAGTGCATATTATACTACATAATAACTAAATACCGAGACTATGTTACACATATAAATTTTATATAATGATTTCACTCTGCAATTTGGTCAATTGTTTGGTTTTTCGTTTTCTAAAAATAATCGCGTCTCTTTGAATCCCTATTTGTATGAAAATCTATGGAAAGAATTAGGTAGCACGATTTTTTTTCATGTCAAGCGTTTAATTCTACCATCTGTGACCTCATTTAAACAGACTGGATAAATATTACTAATAACACAATATCAATGATATATACAAGCATCAGCTTACTGCTAACACATAATAGTATGGTTTATTATACCACAGGCTTTTCGGTAAAGGAAAAATCGTGAAACCTGTATACTGCTAAGAAGGAATTCCAAGGCACATGTGAAGTCTAACAATACGCGCTATGCTAGCGTGGTGGACTTTCCTGCACGTCTTCGTTGACCCGTGACATATTAACTGTTGATTTTTGATTTGTCATTATAATTAAAAAATAAATTAAACATTCACATGTCAGCAAAACTTGAACTTGTAACTTGATAATTGTTTACTTAAGTTTAATTATTTATTAATTTTTAATGATCGTATAGTGATGAAGAAGAATCCGATGAAGAGGAAGAAGATGGAGAAGATGATGCCGAGGAGGAAGCAGAGGAATCCTCAGAGGAGGCGGAAACCACCCTCGACACCAGCAAGGAGGAGAAGTTGGATGTGACTAAGCTCAGCAAGAGCCAGAAGAGACGCCTCAAGAAACGTCAGCAGCAGCAGGCCAAGGAAGGCGTTCCACAGGTCAACGGAATTGATAAGACCAAGGTAAAAGGACTTACTAGCCAAACGACAATGCCCAAAACCGGGCTAAAGATGCGTCTTCACCATTAATATAGCAATAATATATCAGAACTATGAATCCATAAAAAATATTTCAATCCAGGGGAATAGGTCGTTTAAAAATAACATATAATAAATATTTGCTACTACTGCCTTTCAGTTACTAACATGGTAATCCACCCATCACGTTTTTCATTTACTGACTGTAAACATAGTATTTTTATTGATTTAAAATGAAACATACGTTCGTGAAAGGTAAACCTTTCAATGAAAATGTACATATTGTATACGTAACAAACCGCCGCGATTCGGACTCTGATTATGTAAATAACAACAACAAAATTAATATAATGTAATTATTTATAAGGTATTTTGGTAAATAAACATTTCTGTAACCGAAATAGCTGGGCTGCGGTGCTACCCTCCGTATTTAATAGATATGCTGGTGTATTCTCCTGTTTAAACTTACCATCTAATCAGTTGAACTGTCCTCCCGTTACCCCCCTTGTAATAAAATATATATACATTATACACCAATCATACAGAAAGAGAAACCAGATGGCCAGCAGAAAGCTGATAAGAAGAAGGAAGGCAAGAAGGAGACACCCGATGCGCAGGCCGGCGACAAGAAAGAGAAGAAATCGCTCAGCGGTGGGGTGCATATCGAGGATATGAAAGTTGGCAGCGGCCCTGCCGCCAAACCTGGCAAAACTGTCATGGTAAGTCTTTAAATTTTAAGCAAAGACAAAATATACTTACCATTAAATTCAGACTTTCATACAAAAATAAAAAAAGGACAATTTCTTGATTTACAATTTTACAAAAATACGAAGTAGACCACACAAATTGATAAGCTCTGTAATAAATAATAGAAACCACTCTTATGTGTGTATAAAGCATACTACGCTTTATATATGTTAACGAATAATCAGTCAGTGTCGCAATAGAGATATAAACTGTTTCAGCATTAGGTGTTCTAATTCAAAATTTTGGTTAATGTTTCCAAATGCTCATAGGTGTACTACGAAGGGCGTTTAAAGCAAAACAACAAGATGTTCGACAATTGCTTGAAGGGGCCCGGGTTCAAGTTTCGGCTTGGCGCTAAGGAGGTCATCACGGGATGGGACGTGGGCATCTCGGGGATGAAGGTTGGCGGCAAGAGGAAGATTGTCTGCCCTCCCGCTATGGCGTAAGTTCATTAATTTGATCTATAGACTCATAACCATATAACTTAGGTTTTGAGAGCGTATAAACATTTATTCCATAGGGGAGCGATTCAGATTCGTCGTACTAGCTTGTATTCGCACAACCGTTATTCACCTTTGTATTTCGATGGTTTACTCTCAATTTATATGAACATCTAAATTGTACAATAAACATTAGAAACCTTCAGAATCCTTAAAAGTTATTGAATGGAGATGGCATTGAGATCTTAGGATAATGAGTGCCGCCTAATCTGTAATCAAATCAACCAGAGGTCTTTCTGGTTTGACATTTAATGCCTATGGGATCCTGGGTGTTGTTGAAAATCCATTTTTGTTGATGTTTTTTTTTAATTTATTGTGACTATGTTATTGTTAAAAAGGTGTATTATATATTACAGATACGGAGCGAAAGGTTCACCACCAGTGATTCCACCAAATTCAACCTTAGTATTTGATGTGGAACTGAAGAATGTGAAATGAATCGTTATACATTGAAGGAATAACCAGTGTCATGGACATTTGTTGATATATACTGTATTGAATGTTATGAATGGTTGCCATTGAATGAGAGTGATGCAGTCAGCATGTGCTATAATTACTACGCCAATGTTAAACATCTGCAGTTTTTTTTTTAAATTTCTTTTTTAATAAGGTAAAATTACTTTTAACCATTGATTATTGCGTTTAATTTTTATCCAGAAAATACAGTGAAATACTGCAGATGTATCACATTATCTGTTTATAATGTATGTTTTATATAAGTTAGATAGTAAGAGCTAAACTGGACATGGAATTTGTTGACATTTAGAAAAATAACAGGTGATGAAATTGTCATTATCTTTGTTTCTTGATTTACACAATATGGCATAATTTTTTTAAGATCAAAAGTAACATGTTTACTAGTTCATGGTTTTTAAAGGAGAGTGTGTAAGAATTTATTACTTTATTATTTTTATTATCGTCTAGAGTAGCATTTGAATTACATGTTATTATAACTAGGTATTTTCAAATCTGTGGCAGAATTTATAAGATAAAATTAGTGTTTTACTCTTCTTATGTGCAACTACTATTAACTAACTACGAACTAATAGAAACTAAAACAGTTTCTAAATATAGTAAAGGTAGACTGTGGAGCCCTATTGATGATTGGCGGCCACACGCTGCTTAAAAAAACTGTCCTACGAAGCTGTTGATACAATACACTTTATTGCACCAGTAAGTACAGTTACGATATACAACTTAGCTGGTCTTATCACTTTTAAGCAATTTCTTACAGACAACCCTTTCTTCATTATTATTTCGACTAGTGGCACTATATAAATCTTTTGCAAGATATTTGTTTACATAATAACTTGTCTAATGCCAGCATAAGTTGTCAGGAAGAAATCGCTTAAAGCGAGAAGACCACTTACATTTTACTATTTTTAACTTTTAAACCCTGTAACTGTTTGTGCAGTAAAGTGTATTGTAAAGATCTGTCCCCTGTGGAATCGATGCCACAACCTGTGGTGTTTGAGTCATACACCCAAACACAACTATAGGTGGTCCGAGTAATACGCGTTTGTGTGGAACAATAACTACAAATTGCTGATCTGGGGCCTACTCCATAAAGCATTATGGATAATATCTCGAACTTCAAAACCATCTTAACGGGCCATGTGACATATTCTGACAAGCGTTTGGGATCTAGTTATTGTAGTGTAGTTAGACGCCAAACGCTTATCAAAATATGGCCCATTATAGAGTACAAAATGACTGGTTAGATCGATATTATCCAAAATGCTTACAGAATAGGCCACAAGCTATTGTGACATGTAAATATATTAATTTTGTGTTATAAGTTCTAATACATGGATAGATTCCGACTACTATTTTTATAAGTATGTTATTCATTGTCTTACATTTCATAGGCCAATGCCGTTAGAACATCAAGATAGTTCTTTTTATATTTGTTAAGTCCGTCTTGTCTGTCATGTCGACCTTGATAGCTAGTTTTTTTATATGTATTTACTTTTTAAAAGATTCTGCCTTTTGATTGAATCAAGGCAATACCACTGACCACTTTTAAGAAAAATTGATAAAATTGTACTCTTCACAACATTAACACAACTGTGGTTGTATATTTGCAAGTAAAATTCCTAGATTCTGTTCTAATTGTAATTGAGTTTGTAACAGTATGGTAAATAAAATTCAAGATTCCAGTATATTACTAATGTTTTATTTATTATATTAACTTTTCCATTTTTATTAGCATTTCTATAATTTATTGATACCTATATTTCATTCCAGATTAATAGTCCTATGAAAACAAACGCATTTGCGTCTCGAAAACAAAATACACAATAGATGGTGTTCCTAAGTGGACTGCAAAGTTTACATGGTAATACAAACCTGTTTTTGCTGCTGGTGACCCTTTCATGTATATGTTACCGAGACGTAAATAGCGTTGGTTTTCATAGGACTATGAATCTGGAATGAAATATATGTTAATAGGCTTATGCAGTAATTACAGGTAACAAAATACCTGTAATGACCAAGTTACAGTGGTGTTATAATTGAATACTAAGTCAGTGCAGAATTCAATTAAGTCTACTGCATACCTGGCGATAGAAGCGAGGCTGATTTTTCATTTGACAATTAATAATAATCTATAATAGAGTTCAAAATTGCATTAAAGAGTAAAATGTATCCAGCTGATGGTGTAAGCACATGCTCCCGCTTTTGAACTTTATTCTAACACCTTCAAAGACTTATTGACTGTCAGCATAAAATCCGCCATGCTGCTATCCACCAGGTGACCCTAATGAACTTGGAATGTAAAGAAAAAAGTTGAAGTACATTGTTTTCAAAAGATTAGTTTTCAATACTATGCCTGTAACCAGTCATTACAGTATTTTATTACACCTGTATATGCTGAGTTTATGGGATTTGCTGGAAATTATGGCTCATAGATGTCAAAATCACAAAACATCAAACTTTTATATTATATTTTAAATTAATTTAGTACTGACTTTACTTCAGTAGACGACATATTTAATGGTGCACAATCTAGAAACGAACTTAGGTATGCCTAATCTACCAGATTAGCAATTTTTCAAACAAGTGCAAATCAGCTCCATTAGTGCGCCTTTGGGAACTGTAGTTCCCAGGACGTTTGAGTGAATAACATCCTATAAAACCCAGCTTTTTAAACATTGTGTACCTTACCTATTAACAATACATAGAAGATAACAATAAATAAATGCGTTTGCATTCTTTTTGGATAAAAATAAAATTTTGTTCAACAGATTAGTAGATCCAGAACCACATCACTCTGCTTTCAATCTTTTGTCTGGATTTAACTCCTCTCGGCGACACTCATTCTGTTCATTCTCAATAGACTCCTTGTTATCAACTGGTTTCTTTCGAAACGCGCACACTCCACCGTCGCAGTTGAACGGGAACTCAGTCTTCACGTTGCCTTCAGCGTCCTTCACAGCCCACGGGTTCCAGAACCGCAAAACATACGGCTGGATGAACTTGTGCCACAAAAACAAAAGAACTGGAATAATAAAGCAAGGAACACACACCATTTTGAAGTAGAAATTTGCGGATTTCACGCGTTAATAAACTTCCCCGTTGGTAACAAGGTGACGCAATTACGTGTAGAAATTATTGATCAGAATTCATTATGGAACACAATGGATGAGTGAATATGAAATTCAGCAGAATGATTCAGTGGCCTTCAGTCAGCTGTTTGTTTGACAGTTTTATTGTGTTTTCTTTGTGCGGTGTGGGCACGCTTTACTTCTTTATTAAATAGTTCTATCTTTGTCTATCATAATTATGGATAGCGGGAACATGGAATGGATAAACGCGACCATGACGTCGACGATTGTGTTCTGTTTTATGCAGGCGTTGAAGAATATTTTTTTTGATCAAAACCATGCTTAAATATTTTTATAAGCCAAAACAAACTTACATCCTTTTTGGCCAAAACAAAGAAGTTATTTTGTCCCGGGGCCGGATGCTAATAACCAAAGAGTACTATGAATAACCACCAAAGATAATATATTAGTTCACTTGTTATTCATTTGTCTAAGAGTTCAATTCTTAGTTGCGGGACCGTGCGGCGGCGGATGATTCAAACAAAACCGATTTAAATAAAATGTAGAGCATACATGTAATAAAATTAGCCAGCAATGATAAGAGAATCATGGCCATATAAGAATTTCAAAAAATAATAATTATATGACGGTGTGGCGATTAGTTCGCCTTGTATACTCTTTTAGGGTAAACTATATGTATTATAATCTCTTTAGTGCTGGCCATTTAGTATTTCTTCCAATTTAGACAGCACTAGAGAGAGTGTTTTGTTTTAGACAGATAGAGATTTCGATTGTGTCAAGCAAGATTTTTTTTTATTATTTATTTAATTTATTAATCATATAAAATAAAACATTTTCTTACAAAAATTGTCTCCCAAAACCGTCTAGACGGTTTGACTGGGGGATCATAGTCTCCTTATGTTTAAGTGAAATTAATAATTAAAAATGATGGAGTTAAATGCTTTCCAACAAATAATTTTTCAGCATTTTTTTAAATTTACGCTTGTTACACTCCATTCTAATATCCTCGGGCAAGGTATTAAGTAAATAAGACATATATTTATATAATGTAAGTATATTTTGCATTTACTTACGATATCCAATAAATAGTATATTCCTTTTGCCAATAACCAGTTTATTATTCACGCCAAAATCAAGCTGCTCAGCTCTTCAGGGATCGACGAGCTGAGCCTACCATCTCCATACATCCCAAATTGGTGACCCCGACCGACATCCCAAATTGGTGACCCCGACCGACATCTCAAATTGGTGATCCGACAGAGCGAGCGGTCTCCGAGGGACGTGGCACTATTTTCGTTTCGTGAATTAGCAGTGGTATAATAACAATCCGTAAAGAGAAATTGGTTTTTCGTTTTGTTTTCATCCAAGCAAGAATTTCGGTATCCTTCGGAAGTTTTCGGTGACGAATCGGCCTGTGGCGCACGCACCTCAGGCGCGCACCCGTTGATGACGTATCTGCGCAACGGACTTTGAAATTCAACGGATGACAATTTGACAACGGACGTCATAAAGGATTAAAATTTTTATTGTTTAACTATTTAATTTAGTAGTTAGCTTACTTTATTGTTTTTTTTTTCTCGTTTATTGCTATTGCTATGCTGCATGATAATTTCTTTTCTTTCTTTGTTGATTAATTTTTTTTTTTGCGAATTGTTTTACAAGCGCAGGGTGAATGATTTATGTTTTATTTTTATTTTTTATTTAATACTTGTTTTTATTACTAACCTGCATGTGCAGTTGCATAGTGAATGCTTTTAATTTTAATTATTAGTTTTTTAATATTTGGTTTCTGTATAATTACTACTATTTAGAATGTCAGTTACCGAAAAAGAGTTCGCGGAGTTGAGGGCCGATAACGAGATGTTACGGCAAGAAATCGAGAAGTTAAAACTAACTAGGGCAGGCGCCGATTCTGTTCCCATTATTGACCCACTTACACATCACGCCTCCGGAGAGATTCCCGATTCATTTCCCCGTGTTTGTAAGCTCGCGGCCAAACTGCCGCCTTTTTGGATTGAGCGTCCAGCTTTATGGTTCGCGCAGGCGGAAGCGCAGTTTGCGATCTCTGGCATAACTGTTGATAGTACCAAGTTCGATCACATTGTTGCAAATTTAGACTCGCGGGTTATCGGTGAGGTAGATGATATTATTACCAACCCGCCGGCGACAGAGCGTTTCCTTAAGCTTAAGACGGAATTAATTAATCGTTTGTCCACGTCCGAGGCGCAAAGAGTGCGTCAGTTGCTGACTGATGAAGAGCTGGGAGACCGTCGTAGTAGGTGATTATTGGGCATTCTGGCTCACTTTCACTCGCTCCACTCGTTCGCTCGCTGCGCTCGCACAGTGAGCTAGAATGCCCAATCGGTTTTCGCTGTTTAAAGTGAGCTAGAATGCCCAATCGATTTTGGTTGTTTGAAAGTGAGCTAGAATGCCCAATCGGTTTTCGCTGTTTGAAAGTGAGCCAGAATGCCCAATCGGTTTTAGACGTTTGAAAGTGAGCTAGAATGCTCAATCGGTTTTCGTTGTTTCGTGCGTGCCGGAATTCCCAATCATTCGACGGTTGGTTGTATTAGAACGCAAGATCAAATTATCGCAAGACGTCGATTGCGATTGGAATCATACGCTCCGCTTAACGGACTAACGGGTGACGTCGAGCGTTTTGTACGAAAAAGGTTAAGCGTGATACGTATAAAACTCTTAATGTAATAAATATGTCTACATTCTGCAGGGATCCTTGGCTCATGCATGTCAAACATTGAATTATTATTAATTACAAAATGAAATTTGTAAAACAACCGCATTCATTGCAACTAGAAAAAATTTGTTTGGGTTATTCAAAAGAGATTTCACGTCACGGCAAACTTTTACCGAATACTATTCGTTGTATTATATCTGGACCTTCCAACTGCGGTAAAACGAATTTAATTATTGGTCTACTATTACATAAAGATGGACTACATTATAGAAATGTATACCTTTACTCTAAAACACTTTTTCAACCTAAGTACGTATTTTTAGAAAAAGTTTTTAGAAAGGTGTCAGAGGTAACTTTTACAAAATTTCATGGTAATGATGAGGTTTTGAGTCCTCATGAGGCAACTTCTAATTCGATTATTATATTTGATGATGTAGCTTGTGAAAACCAAAATCATATAAGAGATTACTTTGCAATGGGTAGACACAAGAATATAGATTGTTTTTACTTAAACCAGACCTATAGCAAAATCCCGAAGCAGTTGATACGGGACAATGCTAATCTCATTATTCTTTTTAAACAAGACGATATGAACTTGAGACATGTTTATGAAGAGCATGTTAATACAGACATGAATTGGTTAGCGTTTCGAGAAATGTGTGCCAAGATTTGGAGTGTACCCTATAGCTACTTAGTTATAAACAAAGACTGTGAAAAGAGTAAAGGATGTTACAGGATGAAATTTGACACATTTGTAGAATTGCATTGATGATTTAAAAATACTAAATTTATTATTATACCATCATTACAACTTAAGGCTTCGCCTGGTAAGGTATAAACATGGATAACGAACAAGCATTGAAAAAACAAGTAATAAAATCAGCTGAATCAGTTAAAAGAAAACTAAAGATGATGCGAGACATTAAAAGTAATAACGAATTCGCAATGGAATCGGTTTTTAAACCATTAACAGAGCCACTGAAACAAATTATAAACACAAAAATGGAAATACCACATAGAAAAATAAAGAAACAAAGACTCAGCTACACTCCTCTTAGTAAACGCAAGGAACATCGGGCTAGTTACGATGTTAGTGATGATGTCGAAAGCGACCAATCCAGTAAAGACTTCAACAATACAGTTTTTATGAAAAATCGTAAATCCGATGTCTATTTTAATGACGAAGATGAAGAAAAAAGCGACTACGTCTATTTGGAACCTGATAAAGATGAAGACAATAGTGATCTGGAACCTGATACTAGCGGTCTATCATTCAAATCGACTGACAACACTACTCCCATAAGAATGTCTTCAGAAAACATTCCTTTTGGGGTCAGAAACGAGAGAGAAAAACTCATGATGGGAACGTTACGTGTTTTTGTTACTGAACATAATATTTCTATTGGTTGTAAGACTTTCGCAAAAACTCCGGGGCTAATGGAATTATTGTTTAAGAAAACACCGCAATTAGAATTAATAACTGAAGATGATAAACAAAATTATAAGACTATATTATTGACTACAAATGCTCATCGCCGTGAGTATAATCCCATGAAGCCTATAAAAAGTAATAAAGGTCGAAAATATACACAAATAATTAGACCTCTATTTATGAAGTTGGCCAAAAACTGTGTGAGCACTGAAAGCATATCTCATGGATCTGGTTTGCCACTCACAAAAAAGCTGAATCAAAATGTAGATTATGTTTACTGGGATGATCCTAATGAATTAGTTAATCGATTGAAACTATTAATAGCTTCGCGAGATGCTGGAAACACAGGATTAGACAATGAAATACTATCTATTATCGAAGAGTTGCGGGAAAGTGATATCATTCATTAAATATATGCTGATATTTAGAAAGTTTTTCACAGTCTTTATTTATCCGCTGGTTGAGATAGTCGCTAGGAAATGAATATAGATAAATTTGGTCACCACGTTCATAAACGTTTGCGTTTACCGGAATCATTGGATTCACACAAGCTCTTAAAGTCAGAAAACGGAGAATTTGATTTACATTTAGTAAGGTTAAAAGGAGTTAAGGCTCCATCAGCCTCCGATGATGCTGTAAATAAGCAGTATGTCGATAATTTGCTGAATGACTATTACACAAAACATGATGTATTAGACGAACTACATAAAATAAAAACGGATATAATTAATCTCATGAGAGTAAAATTTTATATGAAAGGAGAAGTAGATCAAGCCATTGCCAACAGCAAATTAAAAGTCACCAAAAATGAGTAAGCAACAAGTAGTAGACGAAATTCACAAAGCAGCACGAAAAAATTTTAACAGACGTCCTGTAGTATTAAAAGGTATCGATGATTTATGGCAAGCTGATTTAATTGACATGCAGAATTATGGAAAAGACAACAATGGTTATAAGTACATCTTAGTCATAATCGATTGCTTTTCAAAATTTGCTTGGGCACTGCCTGTTAAAACGAAAACTAAATCTGAAATAACAAACACGTTCAAAAAAGTACTTGAAAAGAATGGGCGTATTCCATTAAATTTACAAACCGATTTAGGTAAAGAATTTTATAATGAGGATTTTCGAAACTTAACGATGTTATACAAAATAAACCATTATTCAACATATTCCACTAAAAAGGCTTCAATTGTTGAAAGGTTGATTAGAACTTTGAAAAACAAGTTATATAAATATTTTAGTTTCATTGGCAATTATAAATGGATTGGTAAACAGTTGAGTAACATACTTGACTCTTACAATAATTGTGTACATCGAATTACTAAACATAAACCAAAAGACGTGAATCAATACAATGAATCTTTAATATTAAATAATATAAAGGAATCAAGAAAATATATTACAGTAAAAAGGAATAAATTCAAAGTTGGAGATTATGTGCGAATTAGCAAATACAAAGGAACTTTTCAAAAAGGATATACCCCTAATTGGTCAACAGAAATATTTATCGTGTCAAAAGTAAATTCGACTAATCCACCGACTTATGAGATTGTTGATCAACGAAAACAGATCATTTTAGGTACTTTTTACGAACAGGAACTTCAAAAAACAAAATACCCTGATATTTACTTAGTTGAGAAAGTTTTAAAAAAGAAAGGTAACAAGCTATTTGTAAAATGGTTGGGCCTTAATGAAAGTGAAAATAGTTGGATTAACAAAACATCCATCGTATAAATCTATATAATTAGTTGATACGTATTATATTTTTATTAGTATACCTGTAATGCATGGAGGAGGACTTATTAATAGTGTAATAAACAATTTACCTTTTGAGTTACATTTACCAGGGTATAATTACTGCGGTCCCGGTACACGACTACGAGAAAGATTATCACGGAACGATAGAGGAATTAATAAATTAGATAACGCTTGTATGCAGCACGATATAGCATATTCCAACTATACTAATTTAGAAGATCGCCATAAAGCAGATTTAGAACTATTGAACATGGCAAATCGAAGACTTAGGTCAAAAGATGCAGGAAGAGGTGAAAAATTATCTTCCTGGATAGTAAGTAAAGTAATGAAAACAAAACTAAAAGCAGGTGCAGGTATCAAAGGCTTCAAAAAGGTTGTCTCTAAAATATATAGTCAGTTGAAAAAATACAAACCAAAAAATAATAAGTCTGCAATTAAATTTGCCTATCTGGCTGCAAAGAAGCTATTCTCTAAAAATAATGGATTTCGATTACCGCGCGTCATACCAATTCCTAAAACAGGAGGAATTTTGCCTCTAATTCCTATATTTGCGGGGTTGTCAGCTTTGGGCACATTAGCTGGAGGAGCAGCAGGTATCGCGAAGACAGTAAATGATTATAAATCAGCACAGAAAAATTTACAAGAATCTGAACGCCATAACAAAGTAATGGAATCCATTGCTTTGGGTAAAGGTTTGTACATCAAACCGTATAAAAAAGGCAATGGTTTATTTTTACGGTCGGCAAAAAACTAAAGAAAAGGCTACCTAGACGCGCGCTTACTAATTTGGATATTATAGAACATGCACATGGTATTCCATATTTTAGAGGTGTTTATATGAGAAATCAGTTACCAAAAAAACCTAAACGTATTGAATGTGGTGTTATTAATTTAGACAGCTCTAAAAACGAAGGTACTCATTGGGTAGCCTATGTAAAACTAAATAATTATTGTGAGTATTTTGACAGTTTTGGAGATTTAAAGCCGCCATTAGAGTTAATCGGATACTTGGATAAATATGATATTTACTACAATTACAATATATATCAAAGTTTTAATTCTGTTAATTGTGGACATTTATGTATAAAATATTTGAAAAACTTTTGGATAAACATTTAAAAGAACTTATCTCTTGTACTTATTGTCATTACCAAAATGACTTTCACGCTGTCTATATCGGATACTAAGGCGAGTTTAGCAACAAACTATTCGCCAAATTTACAATTAGATAATGATTATGAATGTGGTCTTTTGTATTTTTCTACATTTAATTCTATACCGAATGTAGATGATAGAAATAATAAACTATACTATGGTGACAATGAGGTGATAGAAATACCAGAGGGCTCCTACGAACTTCAGGATATTAGAGACTATTTAAAAGATAATATCAAGGATGGTTCATTTGAATTAAGGTGTAATAACAATACTTTGAAAACTACTATCTTTTGTTCGAAAGTCATACATTTTCAAAAAGAAGATTCCGTAGGACAATTATTAGGTTTTGGACCAGAAACCCTTCCCGCGAATATATTACACGAATCTCGCTTTCCCGTCAACATTCTGTCGACAACCGTTCTCCGGGTTGAATGTGACATCATTAGCGGATCTTTTGTAAACGGAAAACCTAGTCATATTATTCATGAATTCGCGCCTAATGTTCCACCTGGTTATAGAATTATAGAAGTACCTAAAAACATAATTTATTTTCCAGTAAACCAGAGTAGCATAAGTTCTATTAATATTAAAATATTAGACGTAAATGGTAATTTAGTTAACTTAAGGAACGAGGAAATTCAGTTATATTTACATTTAAGAAGAAAATGATTGACTTTAATAATAAATACTCTGCATCTGTAGTAAAAAGCAGCAGTGTGAATTGTACTCCTAAAGCAATAGCACCTTCAAAACAATTTAGAAAAAAACCATATTCAAAAAAGAAGTTAACTAAAGAAAATAAGGACTTCCTTAAACTCATAGGGCTAAAATGAGTATCCTAAATATAACAGATGGTCCAGTTTACGACAATTCAATTGAAAGTTATGAGTACTATTCATACAAACCATACGTAAACAGTTTTAAAAATAATGATGAGATACGAATACCTATAAATCAACAGGATTTGTACGTATTGCCATTTACATAGAAGGAAATGTGCAAGTTTACAACCGACAATCAAAAACAAAAGTTAACCAAATTCACTTCACAAATAATCCAATATTGTTTCTATTTCAAGACATACGTTATGAACTTAATGGTATAGAAATAGATAAAATTAAAAATGTTGGTATTACTACAACTATGAAAGGTTTGTTATCGATGGGTGCGGCAGAATCGAAAATTTCAGAATGTTGGGGTTGGAACCTTGATGGTACTACAAACCACGGAGGTAATTTCTCAGTATCTATACCTCTTAATAAAGTTCTGGGGTTTGCAGAAGACTTTAATAAAATAATAATGAATTGTAAACATGAGCTTATTTTATTGCGTAACAACTCTAATTTGAATTGTATAAAATTAGGCGAGAATGAATATGTTCATGATGTTGAAATTTCTAAGTTGGTTTGGCGGGTACCCCAAGTGAAAGTTTCTGATCGTGAAAGAATTAATCTACTTCGTCATTTAGAAAAAGATCGTTCATTGACTATAATGTTTAGAAACTGGGATCTATATGAGTATCCTTTACTTCCTCAGACGTCTAAGCATACTTGGTCAATTAAAACGTCTTCTCAGTTGGAAAAACCACGATATGTAATATTGGGTTTACAAACTGATCGTAAGAATCAAGTAACTAAAGATATGTCTCAATTTGACCACTGTCATTTACGTAACGTTAAAGTGTTTCTGAATTCAACTTACTTCCCGTATGAAAACCTAAACGTTGATTTTGCCAACAACAATTACTCTTTATTATACGAACATCACGCAAAATTTCAGCAGTCGTATTACGGACGTCGACCAGACCCTTTATTAAACTTTGAAAATTTTAAAAATAAAGCACCATTGTGGCTAATTGATTGTAGTCGACAAGTAGATAGCGTTAAACCTGGGGGACCCATAGATGTTAAAGTGGAAATTGAGTGTGTTTCAGACATTCCGAACAACACCACCGCTTTCTGTCTAATTATTAATGAGTCCATTGTTGAATATAAACCATTGACTAGTACAGTAAAGAAAATATCATGAGTAACAATTTCATATTCGTGGATATACAAGGTTTCAAAGATTACAATAATGTGTTTATTATTAAAGAACTAGCCCTGGTGACAAAAGAATATTCTCAGACCTTTTTAGTCAAACCTCCTTACGCTTTTTCGTATTTAACAACAGAGGAGAAAAAACAGGTCGTGTGGCTAGAAAGAAACAGGGGTATACTTTGGAGAGAAGGCTTTATTGACTATCGCGAATTTAAAAGATCTATTATTTTACCATTGTTAAAAAATAAGATCATAATCGTAAAGGGTCAGGAAAAAGTAAAATGGATGAGAGAATTATGTAGTGACTGTAATGTTATTGATGTTGGCGTAAAAGGTTGTCCCAGTTTCGTAATTTTATATAACACATTTTGTATAAATAATACTTATAACTGTTTATCTCATAAAAAATATTGTGCATTAAAAAACGCAATTACCATAAAAAAGTGGTGTTATGAAAATAATATAGGTACTTAATTTAATTAATCGCTAAGATCAATTATTTATCAATTATTATTGTTTCATAGTATATTGCCAGCTTTGTATTGTGTTTTGGATACATGTAAATAAAATAATAATAATAACTTCTCTTTTATTTTATTATCGACAAAAAAACTATGTAGACACCATTTTAATTAAGCATTGTATTTTATACAAAGAAAATATTGACAAATAGATATAAGGATTAATAACCTATCTAAAATAGACAGATATGACGCTCTTTATTATGTCAAAGTAAGTCTAAGATGTAGAATTCAGCCCTTAATTATTTATTTACAGTATAACGTGGTACAAACAAGTAATTTATTAAATAATTGAAACAAGCAAGTAAATTATTACATGTAAATAGATTACAAAGTAGGTGTTATTTTTATTCAAATATCTAATCTTAAGCTATACAATCTTAAACATAAAATAGGTAGTTAGGTAGCCTTGACTTCTGACAGCAGTCGTATTCGTAATTGTGTTCCACATTATGGATTCTGAAAGTTAATAAGAATAAAATTAGTTTAGAACCATAACCGTATAGAATCAATCCATAACCAACACTATTAAATAACAAAAAAAAAAAATAAGTACCTTGCACTTTTCGGCTCGTTCTCCAAGTTGCGCGCTTATCTGGTACAGAATTCGTCTTATTTTATATAGGACGCTATCACCTTCTTCATATACCACATATTGCGTCCTGGCTTGTGACCTCATAACGATTTCAGTTTCAGTTTCATCTGCACTATACACTTCAATTTTAACTACATATTTCGGTATTCCTCTGTCATGTACCGCGATGTAACTGGTTTTAGCGTTTTGTAGCTGCTGATTTCGTAACATTATGATATGAAATAGGATACTTGAATTGATTAATTAAAAGCAAGAGAATTGAGAAGACGCGACGAAGGACTGGTAGCGAATGATGGTTATAGTCAATATTTCTAGTTGAGTCTTGTATGAAAAACACCGTGTGCGCGACGCGGCTCGAGTTACACCGCAGGCGCAAAGCTAAAGACAACAGACATGATCAAACTTGAAAAATAATGTACTGAATCAGCAGTCTCAGCTACATAAATAACAATATTAATTGTATGTAATATATAGGTAAATTATGTAGGTAACGCTTCCTCTGAAAGAAGCCGAAATAAAATGTATCTACCTATAAGTGCGTAATTGTATCTATCTCGGTATCTCAAAACAAGGGAAACATAATTAAGATATAAACAATGAAGATGCAATTTAAAATAATAACAACAACAAAAATTATAATTAATACAATTTATTTAAAAAAAGTAGGTAACTCATACATTTTGGTTAACCTAATATAATACAGGTTATACTCCTATTTATATAAGTATCTTATGAAATAATCGCAACCCAGAACAGATATTTCTTGTTCAATTATAGAATTAACACATTTGTTACAGTTTAAAACTAATAAGATATCATCTAGTGATGAAAGAAATCTATTTTTTAAAATTTTATCGATATTTCTAACAAACATTGTAGCTTCAATATAATCGTTTTCAGTCAAATTTCTTAATCTTACGTGTATACAATGCGCAAAAATATTAATTGCTTCACACACTAGGTACAACATATTTATAGAACAACGTTTATCACAAAACATTAGCTGGTATAAAAAAAGTTGATAAAAGCGGTCATGGTTGGTCACATATTTACCAAATAACTCAAATTCTTCATATATATGCCCCCATTCTTCTAATGTGAAAAATATATCACTATTTTCACAAACTATGTGAACTTGTGGTGCAAAATTGTCTAAAGCCCATAAACCGGTGGTTATCTTAACACCATTTGAATGTAAATATGTATGTTTTGAAATTATAATGTTGTATAGATAACTTTCAGCCATTACTAGAGTAATCAGAAAAAGTGAACAGTTTCTGAGGCACCCAATTAAAAGAATGAACAGTGACCCCAAGCGTATGTAGTAATATTATCTTCTAATATTCTACGTTTATCATCATTAGAAGACAGAGCGATTTTATTTATTTCTTGAGTAAAAACTTGATGCTTAAGGGACTTGAAAAGAACGTTTTTTTTACGTATTACTTCATTTTCCTTCAACACTTTATTATAATCTTTAAAATGTAAGTCATTTGCGACGTACTTCTTAACTCCCTTTGCTTTTTTAATTTCTCTCTGTTCTGTCTTTATGCAATATAGTTTAGAACGCAGTCCTACAAATTCCAAAATATGCTGCCCTCCTAATTCGTCTTTGAACAAACCAGGTATTTTCTTATTTATACATTTTATTTTATACTTGTTATTTTCAGGATAGTTACTTGTATCGAAATATTGTATAAAATTTCTCTTTAAATCTTTATAAAAATTCTCTGTTTCTATTGAATACAAATAACTGTCAGTATCCATGTAGCACAGTTTGATTTTTGGACCATAAAAAGGTTTCATAACCGTATAATGAAAGTTGTACATATGACTCTTGGATAATTCTAATACAGTAAATCCTATGTATATAGGTTTATCTAGAATTACCTTTTCTGGTTTCATCTGAACTGCCACAAAGTTTTCAGTAAATACAGTTAAGCTATGAAAATTTGGTTTCGCAATTAATTGGTCAGCAGTGTAATATTTCTTGGTCTTATTTCTTTCGTCACACCATTGATTAACTAATTTGACATCCAACCTATTTTCGGAATTCTCTAACGTTTTCCCAAATATGCTGTTATTCAGTAACTTAAAAAAGTCTTGCTCAAATGTAGATTTTGCATTTTGCCTTAATGATGTGTTCAAATCTATATACTGTTTTAAAAAGGGACTTTGTCGGAATTGTATAACCCGATGTATTGCTTTTAATTTAAGTCCATGTTTTAAACATGTTTTTAAATGTACGTAATGTATAACGTAGTGATATTTATCGAATAAATTTGGAACCAATTTCGGTGTTTTAGAACCTGGAGGTATATATTTTTGTGGGCAAAATGGAAGATCATTATGTAAGTTATGGAGTTCATCGGGGTATTCAAGGTCAACTTCTAAGATATAACCATAATCACTGTCATCTGCAATTTGACATATATTAAGACTGGTTTTTTCTACATTATTTAGTAATTTAAAATCTGAGTGTGGCAAATATGCACACATTGCGTAACCATATAGATTATTACAGTCCATATAGATTAAATAATTATCTGTTTTACTTGGATCGTAGTTAAGAGAATATTTATTATTTGATGCCGCGTATCTAGTAGAACACAAGCATACCCCACCGCGAATACCGTTTTGAATAATTCTAATAATTTCTAAATCGTCGATAAGTTCTAACTGGACTCTAGTCTTAAGTAACATTGCGTCAAAGCTTAAGCTTGGGGCAGTTATGTAGAAAGCAGGGTCTAATTTATAATTAATTCTGCATGTGCGTCTAAAATTTTCGAACACATCTGCAAGCAAAATAACGTCAGATTTAAGATATAAGTCTGTGTACTCTCCTAAAGATTTTATATTAAATGCTCTCCAAATTTGAAGTGCATGATCATAATCCGTATCAGAAATTGATTGATTGGTTAAAATATTAAAAAACTCCTCTCGCTGCGGTAAACACTCTTGGTCATATGACTCCCAGTTCTTCATATAGTCATACGGATATACACCTTTTCTTCTTAATAAATCAAAATGGGGTTGGTTAACGAAGAATCGCGATAAATGAATGAAATCTTCTTTATGCAGATTTTCTACTAATTTTTCTAAACTAGTGCCAAGAAATTTGAAAGAGTCCACAAAGCGAACGGCAGCGTATTGATCCTTCCCGATTGGAAAAAATTTTGTGAACGAAATGTAGTTTTCTTTAGTTTTAGCTATGACTTTTAACTGACCTAGCATTTCTCCTAATTGACATATGAATAAATGAGAGTCGTATCCTGACAAATTATGAAAAAATACCGGAACAAACTTCGGTAATTTGAACCGAATATTGCAGTAAGAATGCGCAGCTCCGCGATATTTACCGGTGAGATGGCAGTGGTCTTTAACTCTATCATCAAACAATAACTTTGAACAAATGCAACAATCTCGCGAATTTGTAAAGTTTTTTGAGTCTTCTTCTGTAAAACTCATCGCAACGGGATCGTTAAGTGTTTTAAATATATTAGAGACATCGTTCTGAATATATTCAAGAAATTTTGTAACGCAATCTTTTCCACGATAACACACAAACTTATTAAGCGAAGGATTATACGAACATACAATATAATATCCAAACGCGGCAGGCACATGCCTTTGTAAACTTTTTGTCAATCTTGAACTACTCGTTTCAAGATCTGATTTACAAGTCTCTAGAAAAGACTCGAAGTCAGCGTAAATAACAAAAGGCATGTCTTGCATCCTATCATAGTTCCTAAATTGTATGAAAGAACCCTTCTCAGGTAAAATAGTAGCCACACCACCGCAAACGTGATGGGCTAATTTGTTTTCGCTGTTGAAAAATAACATACATTCATCGCAAAAATATATTTTACCATGATGTTTCGTTAATTGAGGTCTTATCAATCGAGATAAGTCTTTAATTAAGCAATAATGTGTGCGAGGGCCATTCTCCAAAAATAATAGATTGACATGATGTTTCTTCCGCATCTGAGTTTTGTATAATGGTCCGATTATATTGAATCTTTTATTTAGACCATAGATATTAACGCTGATGTTACGATTATTCTTTTCAAATATTTTTATATCTTGAAAATTTACTGGAAACGACATATTGTTCAAATTTAGTACTTTTTCAAAGTTTGGGTACGAGCTGATTCGGTCCGCATTAGTTTTAGCTGGGAATAGGGATGCCATTATACACCATACAAAACAAAAATTATCATTGTTTTTTATGTTAATGCATGCTTTCTTCATTTTTAAATATTTTGGTAACTCAATATAGCTAGAAGCTCGTAGAGGTGAATATTTGTTAATATTTACCTCCAGGTACAAAGTCCTTAAAAAGGACCACCCACTGTCTCTCTCTTGAAATCCATCAACTTTATTAGATATTATTTCAATGACCTTCGCAAACATATCATTAAACTCATAATGTTTATGTATACAAATATTTTCCGTTGCGAAAGATTTAATTTCAACCATATCATTTTTCGGCAGCGAGAACTCTGCAAAAAGTTCAAAGTTTGCTTTTATATTATTGTGCTGAGCTATCTTCGCAGCGATCAACTGCCGCACGGGGCGGCGCACGCGCCTCAAGAACTCGCCGGGCGCGGGGGCAGCCGAACGCTCGCTCTCGCTCCCACAATCGCTGTCGCAGTCCGCCTCACTACCCTCGCTACCCCCACGTCTCGGCCCCGACTGCCGTCCGCGTTCCCGTACCCTAAAACTAGCAATTCGGTTTCTAAATGCTGAACAAAGTTTTTCAACATTTGGACTTATTTCGATCGAGTTATTATCTTTATGTAAACGACTTCGGAGGTGACCCGAAAAGGCTTTACTTTTGATGGTTAGATCACAAACAGTACAGAAAATGTTTCTGCCTGCCATGGTTGAGATATTTTTGTTCTAGGATGAAAACATTAATTTTAACACTTTACTTCGATGGTCTAGAGGCTAAAAGGCCTAACTTGTTTATGTAATTGAAAATTTAAAAAGAAATAGAGAATATAAAATATGTGACCGATTTCTGGTTTGTATTAGTACCTACCTAGGTTAATTAATTAAATTGTATGCAGTTGAAAGTTTTTAATATATTTAATATAAAAACCACAAAGTTATTTTAATAAAAAATATACAAATTAAATTATTTTTTCTTATTAGAAAAGAACTGCCCGTCTTCCTTGAACCTAGTTTTTGCTGCATTAATGAATTTCTTCAAAAAAATTAGCTCATCAGCTCCCGAACCAACTTGATACTTAAGAGTTATTGCAGCTTTTTCCCACCTGTCCTTCGGGTCGACGCGCAGGATGTCTCGCGTGTCGTACACTCTCAGCTCCACGAACTGGTCGCCGGCCAGCAGGGCGGTGCGACGCAGCACGCCGTCGGCTACGCGCCGCGTCAGAGCAGACGTGAGCGGCGGCCGCTTGGAGGCCGCGCGCCGAGCTTCCTCTTCGTCCTCACTGTCGTCAGACAGCAGGGACCACTCGCGGCTTCCTTTTTTGCTCACAGCCGATGACGATGGAACCTGCTTCGTTCTCAGCTTTTTAGTCTTCGGCTTGGCGGGCGCGGCAGTCGATGGCACAGACCTGAAATAATAATAATAATACAACGTTAATCTAATAATAATAGCGTAAAACAAAGTCTCTCTCCGCGTGTGTCTGTGATTTTGGATAAAGTTCTTAACTATTTTATAGTGAATGAATAGGATAGGTTTTATAATTATGATTTCAATATACAATCACTGTAAGTACGAGACCGAAGTGGGCGACTCCATTATTTGTTACATATAGCGTCTCTGATTGAATAAAAAATAAAATATTTGGTAAGTACTACAACTAACCTTACGTCACCGTCGTCATCCGAATCAAACGCGCACGATTTTCTTTTACTGGCTTCTTCCACGCTCCTCTTACTGTAATACTCGGATTCAGACCTGCAAATAAAATATACCCTTACTGTTATTTCGAATAAAACATCATTAAAACTTAACTGATGAGTAAAATATTTGTGAAATTCTTGTTTAGTACAGGGAAATGATAGTTTGCGACTAGATAGGTATATAATGTTGAAAAACTTTATTTATTTAAAAATGAATAATAATCCAAACTTACGAACATTATTGTTTTCACGAAGATGCGCACGCTGGTAGAACTGAAGACGGCGTGGAGGGGTAGCGGGGGCACTGGACACTGACGATACGCGGAAACGAACTAACGACAACCACGTACCGAATCAGAAAAGACAATAAAAAATTTGAACAATATTCAAAGCGCTTTAATGATAATAAAATTATCAGGGACTAAAAACCTTCGGACAAACAATTAAAATGCAATAGTGATTATTGCACAGGAAGGTAAAGAAACCAAATTACATTTATTTGTGTCTAAGTAAAACGGAAGCGGTATTATTGCTATAATGCGATCACTTCCGAGAAACCTTCGGGTAAAGAAATAAAATAAGCTTATTAGGTGGTGCGTTTTTGATATAAAATGTGATACATTTAATAACGTAAAATGTATCTGCTTCCAATAATATGCATACATACATCTTATGTAATAAAATCAACATTGACTGAGTATCATTGCAAGTAATTTTATTACATATTTATGTACATGAACATGCTACTTCTACTAGGAAAAGTACTAACATTTTTACGTGACTGCACACATGTAATAGATGTTTATGCTTGTTTAATTGATTAATTTTTGATGAAAGTTCTGTGAATTGTTTAATACCTCTGACATTTTAATCAGATCAGCATAAAACTGTGTATGGAACATAGGTAAATAAGTGACACATTGCGGTGTATGTGAACTACGATTCGCGGCAATATCAAAAGGTGACGCTCGTCATTTAATACTTGGCTATGTTAGGGCGAGTACTCAACTTAAAGTAGGTACACAACAATTAGTTTAACTAGATTCTTTAACTTTGTAAAGTTATTATGAATTATGATTCTATTTTATAAATATGTAATTCTATCGTAAGATAACAGACTGTTATAGGTAATTAAGCACCTAAATTATTCTTATAGGTGCTTATCCATTATGTTTTTAGCACTTACCCATTCTATTGATCTCTGTACAATCATTATTGCACATTATAAACTTTGTACGTCTATCATTAATAATATTTTAATTGTTGGAACTTAATGTCACACTAAATTTAATCAATGTGTACATACCTCTAATACGTCGTAACCATGCGCAATGTAAAATGAAGTTTCAGCATTTCAAGTACAGTCGTGGGAATCATTGTAATGAATAAGTTATTTATTAACATATTGCATACTTAGTAATAATCGCGATTAGGACCATGTATTATAACAAACACTTTAATAAAAAAACATAAAACATCATGATGATACCGGAAATCATAAATCAGCGAATTGGGTGTTTTCGAAACTACTTTAAAAAGTCAATTAAACAAAATCGATTAAATTATAGTGCCTACCTGCTATTGAAATATTATAACTAATACCATTACGTATTCTCCTGTTTTTTCTTTGACTGTACGTCGACATTCTTTTGCTTTGATAAGCGCTCTGTGCGCGCTCGGTACTCAAGTAACACAAGAACATAACATAATGCTCGTAACGTAATATGTAAGTATTAGGGATCGCTACATAATTTGTAAAACCCTTATACAATTCTTCAATACTCATACTGATTTATTTCAACCTTTTGGGACATTGAGAACTCTAGGCTAAGTCGACATTGTTTTGTTTCACATTTATGAATCAATGTAAGAATGTTAGTTCATTTATAATGAACTTTTGAACGGAGACATAAATTTTGAGTTCTTTGGTATTTGCGGAGTTACGTACATGTATGTGATAGAGATAAAATGCAGATATACCTGCGCGTTAGTTAATAAACTTGAAATATTAAATGTAATCAACCAGGATGAATAGAAGAGAGCTTATAGAGCGCAAAGTATTGTAGTCCGCAAAACTCAATTATTTTACCATATATGTGTTTTTCGCCATACTCATCAAGTCTACGGCCTAACTAAGTAAAAATACATAAAACATTCGAGTAATGTGACATTGAGAAATGATTTCGATATACAGAACCCTTTATTAATTAATTGGTAGCATGTTTGCATTGACTCTTTTATTTTGTAATTATTATTGTAAATTGCAACGCGGTGAGGAGCCACGTTTATTGTTGTGTTATTTATGGAAAGTGTAACTCAGGTACAGAAAGCTGGTTCAAGGTAAAAATAATTACTTGAGATGTTGTGAAGGTTTGGCTTTAACTTTGGGCTAACGGTACGACCAAACGGGCTGGGAACAAATTCCTTAAGCAGATGCTAATGAGATAGTTAAATGTATGTATTGTCTTGTGAAGGAATGAGGTTCTTGGTGCTGTGACTTTAGGAAGTCCTTGCTAACGGTACGACCAATCGGGCTTGAACAATTCCTTGAGCAAACGGCGACAAGATAATTGATTATAATTGTCTTGTGAAGGAATAAGGTTCTTGGTGCTGTTAGTTTAGGAAATTCTTTATAACGAACTGCACGACCAATCGGGCTTGAACAATTCCTTGAACAACCGGTGACAGGATGGTACCTACAAATAGTAATTGTCTCTTGATGGAATAATGTTTCTAGGTGCTGGAAGCTTAAAAATGTTAAAACCTAAAATATCTCTCTGTTAGCCTTAAATCAGATTTCGTAATGTATATATAAATGTGAGTAAAGTGTGATCAGAACAAAGTGCACGCAACATAGATTCTCGTACATGTGAGTTTATTATTTTATTAATTTTATATTACATAACCTAATTTCGATTAGCTCGTTATACGTCGCATACACAAACATAATCGCGTTCAGAGCGCTACACAGGGGCGACTCGCGCCTCGACTCCAACCGCGCGTCGGACGGCGAACATAGCTTGGTAACCGTCGGTACGTAACCCAACGCGCACTCAAACGCGTTCCGTTCGAAACATACAACAGGTTTTAATCGACGATGTTTGCAATCGTTATTGGACGTGAGTCGCTTTTGTCAAGATGTTCTAAGTCATGCGATTATTTTAATACAAACAAACGTCGGAAACCGATTGGGCATTCTGGCTCACTTTCTAACAGCGAAAACCGATTGGGCATTCTAGCTCACTTTCAAACAATCAAAATCGATTGGGCATTCTAGCTCACTTTCAAATGACGAAAACAGATTGGGCTTTCTGGCTCACTGTGCGAGCGCAGCGAGCGAACGAGTGAAGCGAGTGAAAAGTGAGCCAGAATGCCCAATCTGTTTTCGTCATTTGAAAGTGAGCTAGAATGCCCAATCGATTTTGGTTGATTGAAAGTGAGCCAGAATGCCCAATAATCACCTACTCGTCGTCCTTCGCAGTTTCTTCGTCACCTGCGTACGCTAGTGGGCACGGTGCCCATTGACGAGAGCCTGCTCCGCCAGTTGTGTATGCGGCGTCTCCCCTCGCCTCTGCAGGCCATCCTTGCAGCGCAGGACGACGTCAGCCTGGAAAAGGTAGCAGCCATAGCTGATAAGATTGTTGAGGTCTCTTTACCCGCAACCTCGGTGCAACTTGTTACTGCACCTCAGCCTTCAGGATCCGGTATGAGTGATCAGCTCGAAGCCCAGCTAGGGAGGTTGACGCAACAGGTGAGCGAACTTGCTAAAGTGGTTAACAATAGCCGCTCTCGTGGGCAATTCCGTTCACGGCTGCGTCCGTCTCGCTCCCGATCCGAGCGTAGCTCGTCGACAACTCTTGATGGCAAGCTTTGGTGGTATCATTTCAAATTTGGAAAACTAGCAACTAAGTGTATTTCCCCTTGCGCTTGGCAGTCCGCGGGAAACGAACTCGGCAGTCCGAAGTGACGGCTACGGACTGTCCATTGTCTAATCGCCGTCTTTTTGTTCATGACCGCGATACAAAAATACGTTTTTTAATTGATACCGGATCTGATGTTTGTTGTTATCCACGGAAGCTAGTGCGTAGCCGCGGTACTTCTCAAGTCAATTTTGATTTAACTGCTGCAAACGGATCAAGCATAGCAACTTTTGGCACAATTAGGTTGAAACTTAACTTAGGTCTCCGGCGCGACTATCCATGGAATTTTATAGTGGCGAATGTCGACTCGCCTATTATTGGCGCTGATTTCCTCTCCTATTACAATTTGTTACCAGATTGCGCCAATAAAGTTTTGGTGGACGGCCTTACAGGCCTGAAATCTAATGGTATGCTTTGTTCCAAAGAGCAATCGAGCGTTAACACAGTTGGCCTTGATAGCGAATCCCCGTATTCCTTAATCCTTTCAGATTTTCCAGAGATAACTCGTCCTCCAGGGATCGAACGCGTGATGAAGCATGCGACGGTTCATAATATCAGGACAACTGATGGCCCTCCTGTCATCTGCCGTCCGCGTCGGCTCGCACCAGAAAGGCTGCGAGTTGCGCAAAAGGTATTTGCGGACATGGTTCATGCTGGCACGGCAAGGCCATCTGAAAGCTGCTGGTCTTCGCCCCTGCACATAGTGCCCAAGAAGGATGCTTCCTGGCGTCCTTGTGGAGATTTTCGTGCCCTTAATGCTCGTACCATTCCTGATTGTTACCCGGTCAGACACATAGGGGATTTCAGCCACAACCTGGCTGGTACCTCAGTGTACTCTACCATTGACCTGGTCAAGGCATATCAGCAGATTCCTGTGAACTCTGATGATATCTGCAAAACAGCGATCATTACGCCTTTTGGCTTGTTTGAGTTTCCGTTCATGACGTTTGGTTTAAGGAACGCTGGTCAAACTTTTCAACGCTTCATCGACGAAGTGGTGCGGGATGTTGACTTCTGTTTTTCTTACGTTGACGATATTTTAGTCTACTCTCGAGATCCTGACGAGCATAAGGAGCATCTGAAAATTCTTTTCCAGAGGTTCAAGGATTACGGAATAGTCATAAATCTTTCAAAATGTGTTTTTGGTGTCGAAGAGGTGACTTTTCTTGGATACCGCATCAATGCGTCTGGCATTCAGCCTCCTAAGGATCGCATTGAGGCTGTTGTTGATTTCCCTCCACCCAAAACTGTGCAAGGCATGCGTCGTTTCCTAGGCATGATGAATTACTATCGACGTTGCCTTCCCAACTCTGCTAAATTCCAAGCCCCACTTATTGATGCCGTAGCTACATCCAAAAGTAAGGGTCCTAAGCCTTTTCCTTGGACACCCTTTACCTTTACCGTTACCATCTTGGCTCATCCAAATAGTGAAGCTCAATTAGGCCTGTTTACTGATGCTTCGTCGTCACATGTTGGAGCTTGTCTTCAACAGAAGGTTATAGAGCTGTGGCAGCCTCTGTCTTTCTTCAGCAGGAAGCTAACTGCTACTCAGAGTATTCTCCCTGCTTATTACAGAGAACTGCTTGCTGTCTACGAGAGTGTACAACATTTCAGGCATATACTGGAAGTTAAGCATACTACTGTGTTTACTGCTCATAAACCCCTTCTTTACGCTTTTACTCAGCGTCGTGAGCGACTTCCTCCAGCTCAGTTAAACCAGCTTTCTTTCATCAGCCAGTTTACGACTGATATTCAATACATTAAGGGGGCTGATAACGTTGTAGCTGATACAATGTCGCGCATCGAGCTCATTACTCTTGATGAAGACTACGAATCCCTCGCTCAGCTGCAGGATGAGGACGATGAGGTTCGGAATTTACCTTCCAACTCTTCTCTGAAGTTAGAGAAGATAAACATACCTGACACGAACATTTATATTATATGCGACACGTCAATGGGTAAGCCCCGTCCTTATCTTCCTGCAGCTCATCGTCGAGTTGTTTTCGATAGGCTACATAATTTAAGCCATCCCGGCGCTAAAGCAACCACCGAGTTAGTTTCTCGCCGGTATGTTTGGCCTAATATGAAAAAATATTGTCGAGCTTGGGCTCGATCTTGTGTTGCGTGTCAGCGTAGCAAGGTTTCGCGACACGTCTCTGCCCCACTTGGAGATTTTTCCAGTCCTTCTGGACGTTTTCGTCACGTCCATCTGGACATTATTGGGCCTATGCCTTCCTCGAACGGTTTCAGTTACTGTTTAACTGCTATTGACCGATATTCGCGATGGCCTGAGGTCTGGCCTATGACTTCAATTACAGCTGAGGAGGTCTCTCACACTTTTGTTAGCGGTTGGATATCCCGGTTCGGCGTTCCCATTTTTGTTACTACTGACCAGGGACGCCAGTTTGAATCAGCTTTATTGCAAAGGCTCAATAGCCTCGGTGGTACGACCAGAATTCGCACAACGAGTTATCACCCTCAGGCTAACGGTATGGTCGAAAGACTTCACCGTCAGTTAAAGGCAGCTCTAATGTGTCATGGTGGATCGTGGTCTAGAGCGCTTCCTCTTGTCCTTCTTGGCATGCGTTCTGCTTTAAAGGAGGATCTCAAGTGTTCGGTAGCTGAACTCCTGTACGGTGAGCCCCTGCGATTACCTGGCGATTTTTTAATTCCATCAGGAACTTCCAGCAGTTTTGAAGATGCTTCTGATTATGTGGTCCAGTTAAAACATTTCATGTCCTCACTGAGGCCATTACCAGCATCGAGACACGGAGAGTCGACTTCTTTTATTTTTAAGGATTTGTCGACAGCTTCTCATGTGTTTCTACGTGATGATACTGTCCGGCGGTCGTTACAGCCTCCGTATGTTGGCCCGTACCGCGTTATTAGTAATAACGGTAAAACTTTTACTTTGGACATTGGACGCAAGGAACTAGTGGTCAGTGTTGATCGAGTTAAGCCAGCTTATCTCGATCATCACTCACGTTCATCTTTTTCTCCAGGTGCTCATCCACTCAGGGATATCCCTGAGCATGTGCCCCTTGTAGCTACACTTCCGCCTGCGCCAGTCCGCTCTCGACCATCGCTCCCAGTCGTGGAACCTGCTCCCGCTCCTACAGTCACCAGGTCCGGTCGCAGGGTCCGTTTCCGACGTGTCCTGGATTTGTAGGGTCCGGTTTCAGCCGGGTTTTCTCTCTCCGTAGAGGGGTGATGTGGCGATTAGTTCGCCTTGTATACTCTTTTAGGGTAAACTATATGTAATCTCTTTAGTGCTGGCCATTTAGTATTTCTTCCAATTTAGACAGCACTAGAGAGAGTGTTTTGTTTTAGACAGATAGAGATTTCGATTGTGTCAAGCAAGATATATTTTGCATTTACTTACGATATCCAATAAATAGTATATTCCTTTTGCCAATAACCAGTTTATTCACGCCAAAATCAAGCTGCTCAGCTCTTCAGGGATCGACGAGCTGAGCCTACCATCTCCATACATCCCAAAACGGATTTAAAAAATTGTGAAATCGCTGCTATATGTTTTATAAATATAACTTTAACCTATAACTTTTAAACGGCAACCGACTAAATCTATTTTTTTGCTACTAAATTCGCCTAATTATCGACATTTGTTCTATCTATTCAGAATTGCAATCCGCGTTGGTGGCCAGAATAAGCCCTACAATAACTAACTGACTTAAAATATAAATCTTAGCAACACGGTATCCAATACCTATTGTGAAAAAGTTTAAAATTACTAGGTATTAGTTTTAAACTATGGTATAGGTATACCACGGAATAATAACTAGTACTACCGCCTACGCTACCTATTAGTTGCATAGCTAGCAGCGATTTCACAATTTTTTAAATCCGTCATATAGGTAGGTAATTATTATTTGTTGAGCTTCTGATATGCCATGATTCTCCTATCATTGCTGGCTAATTTTATTACATGTATGCTCTACATTTTATTTAAATCATACCGACCGACTAAATCTAGTTTTTTGCAACGATCTCTATGTACTACTAGATGGAGCGTTCCAAACAATCGCTATGTTCCACGCAAGTAGCCACAAGTCTTTCACATTCACAATAAAACTTGTGCATTTACTACTCAGAACATTTAATTATTACTAAATATTGACGCTACGGTTAAATAATGTCAATATTTAGTAAATAAATGTTCTGAGTAGTAACTGCACATGTTTCAAAGTGAATGTGAAAGAGTTGTGGTTACTTGCGTGGAACAGAGCGATTGTTTGGAATGCTCCATCTAGTAGTACATAGAGATCGTTGGTTTTTTGCGACTAAATTCGACTAATTATCGACATTTGTTCTATCTATTCAGAATTGCAATCCGCGATGGTGGCCAGAATAAGAACACAGTTATTTGAGCGTTCACAAGAGCACAGCAGTAGCAGAGAATACTACATAATTACTACGAGTGGGTAGCGTGCGCGCTCTGTAAATTATGGTTGAAAAAGCATTTAATGTTTCAGGAAACCGATTAATAATTTTAAGGTAAGTATTTCAAAGTAAGTAAATAAAGATATACATCTATAGAAATGATTTTTTTTTCAATTACGAAACAACAAGTACTTAATTATTAGGTACTTACTTAAAATTAGTCAATAATACAAAAATATTACGTAACAAAATCTATATCAAATCATTGACATATCTAGGTACCTACTTAATTATCAAGCTAATTAAGCTAATACCCTGTCTGTTAACAATAAGGCAAGTTCAGACTTATGACTAACAAAGTCTCAATTATACATGTTTTTCAAACAGGCTGAGAGAAACAAAAATATTATGAGCGATTTTACAGTACGAACTTAATTTTAGTAGCTAATGTTGGTAATAGATGGCGTTGAGATCTATATATTAACTGTCATTATTTGTTGTAGACTCACACTTCAGGGAAAACTTGAAGAATTTTTTTCAAGCTATTTTATTGCCTCGCCCCACGGGTTTTTGCAAGTATTCTCACGTATTTTGATGATGCAGTCAGTGCCATCTGTTTAGAACCTTACATTTATTTAGAACCACTTCTTTTTTATAGGAGTTACTGGAAAATCGCTCACTAAAAGAATCTGTAGTTACGAAGTTTACGAAACATGTTTTGTCACACATTTGTAACACTAATGCGATGATTAGAAGTTTAATCACTGGCGATAAAAATATTCGAATACCTTATTATTACCTATTGGTAGGGTGTGTTATGCATTATTTAGTAAAGCCCAAATTAAGTATAATTAACGGGCTAATCACTTAATAAAAGTTTTAGGACTTATGCAAAATAAATGGGTGTAATAAAATTAAAACTGGCTTTACTTGATAATAAAAGGTAATCTAATCGCATACCCGCTCTCTCCGTTCGTTACATTACGTACGACTACTGGCATTTAAAAAAAAAATATTTTTTCCATATAGGTATCATCAAAAAAACAGATACATTAGCAAAGCAAGGGAATTACTGTCAGCCTAGGCGTTACTACACTGCTTCGTTTTTTTTTCATAATTTTCTTAAAAAAAGAACACTTGGCAACGCGGCTCATCTGAAAGTAGGCGGTCATTGTGACCCATGAAAAGACTACGTCGCAACATTTGCGAAACCGATCAAATCTGGATGGTCATACTTATCTTAGGACTGAATAGGAAAGCATGGCAATTCAGACATGGTCCGCTTCGAATATATTTGTATAATGTTCCGATGTGTATTGGATTGCTGCGTCTGAAAATCCAAAGGCTACGTACAATACAATACAACTGTATGGTATGGTATTAAATGGGATAAGTCCGCCTTTGCAAACAATTTTATTCCTGTTTGTTTTTGTTAGTTTTGGTATAATAAAGCGTTTACATATATAATTTTAAAAAATCTAATTACGTTATGCAAGGTAATCTATCTTATTTATTTTGATGATATGAGCAGCATGTCAGCTATATTTAGTTCCCCATTAGTTTCGTACCTAAACAAAGTAGACTATAGTTTGTAGTGCGACGTAGAGCGCTAATGGCGGTTATTATTTAGAGCTCTGTCAAAACTAAATCCAAACCGGAAAAACTCTTTTGTGCATCCTACCGTGCATGACATCATAACTTGTTTGAGCCGAATATATCGACGACAATAAGCATAAACGCTGTAACCCACATCGATGTAAATAAAATGTTATTGCAAATTTGGCATCAGAAACAAATCTACGTCCAGTCGTCTGGGTCCAGTATTTACAGTAAAGACACGGGATCCAGACCATTTGACGTAGATTTTATTTCTGATTTCGAATTCGCTTTAATGAAAATGTTACAAGGATGTGGGTTACAGCGTTTTTTTTTGCGTCGATATGTAGGTAACCTATGTTACGGAATGGCCACAAGATAGGCAGACATGGGGGGAGGGCTGTATGTTCAAAAAAGGACAAACCAAGGGTCAGGGAATAAAGATGGTGATCAAATACATGACGCCATGTTTCTTGAACTTTTAGCGTTAATAGAGTTAATTATTACTCCTTTTGCGCCACCCGGATGTAGAACATGCCTCGCGAATGCTATACGCGATTGCTATTTTCATGCCTTTTATAAAGTTAATTCTAAAATATGTAACAATTTACAGTCTCATGCGTACATTTGACATTACTTGTATACCAAATTCAACTGGAATAGAAAACAATAGCGCCACAGCCATGTAGTTCCTTCACACTAACATTTATATCGGAACAGAAATCCGATATTGTTAAATTTAATTACTATGGTAAATAAAATGTCTATCTATCAGTTTTAAAATATTGCTCAATATTTCTATTTTAACCTATTTGATCAAATCATTATCTGTAAATTCAAAAAGACTACCAAATTTATCTCTCTTTAACCTATTGGAACAGTAAGACCATTCACAACAACAAAAAATAACAAATATAATGAGTTTCTTGACTTCTTCAATAAATATATTAAACTATAATAACATTTATAACTCTACAATGTTATGAGCAAAAGTCGTACTATGTTTATACGAACTTAATTATTAAAGGTAATTTATTTTGTTATCTTTTGAGATCTTCCTCACAGCACGTGTACTTGAATAATAAATTAAATATGTACTTACTTAATTAGACCTAAGTTAAAGATCTTTATCAGCTAAAAACAAAAGTAAATAAATCTGATTTAAACTAACTTATCTCGAACTATGAAATGGTAATAAAAATATTATATTTCTGTGCATTAAATGCATAAGTCTCGCATGGCACCATGGCATCACTAGCACTGATAAGACGAGAGGCATTTTCTGTCCACATTTGGCTCCGTTGGCACTCGGTCACTGCATCGCGTAGTTGGCCTCCACGCTAGTAAGCGCCCCACGCAATGACGCCGGTAAATCGGGCACCTTATATATCGGGTCGGATAGAGGGGGGAGCACCAACGCGTCCACCGACTTCTCATAGCTACCATACGACATATACAGCTGCGACACTCTGTTAATCTCATCGTCCGTCATAGACACGGAACGCAGCTGCTTTCTGAAGTCGACCGTCGCCGAATCCCCGCACTTCGAGCAAACCTCCTCCAAAATGAAAGGCTTCTTTTTCGGCCCGTGTTTCCGCGTTGTTTCGATCGGTTCAACGAATTTATATTTCTTCGCCTTCATTATTTTGGAGTGTTTCTCGTCTGTGTCGGAGAGAAGCACGACCAGCTTGTTGGCGCGGCTGTCGAGGGACCTGGTGCGCGCGATCACCTCCCCGCCGCCCTGCATCAGCGCCTTCCACATCTGCTCCGATGGGTTCTCCACATCATAGTACACGCAGCGTGACTCCGAGCTACTCTTGGAGTTGTTCTCTATTTGCAGACTGTACCTAAGTCGGATTCTCTTTGGTTTGTTGCTGTACTTCAGGTACACGTGGATGGGTATTTCTATGGATGCGCAACCGGACTCTTGGATCTCGTACGGTGGCTCTTGGATCACTGTGAACGAAACGATGACACAATGAGTAAATTTATCAATTCTAAAAAATAAAGTAGTCTTCAGATAAGTCTCAGAGACGAAACTAAGTATACGCACCCGACAGCCGGGCTATCACGAGAGATAACGATAATGAGCACGTTTATAATGGAGCTATAAAAGCGCGCATGCTCACCGATTCGGTTGGAAATAAAATAGCACATTAAATAATTACGCAGGTCGTAGACAAGAACTAGTTTCGCTCCACTTAGTAGTTGGTATGATGACTAGTCGAACGGCTCATAAATTCACGTTTATTCAAATCAGGCCACCGATATACAAGAGGAAGAATGTGTATTGTAACCTCTTTCATAATTTAAACGAAAACTAGTAGGACGCACGATTATTAGGAAGGTGGTTTCTCTTTTGGGGTAGACGCACTGACCAAATGACGGGTATGGAATGAAAACGACCTGTACGAAAGCAGTGATGTCGGCGCTGCTGTCGCCCCGCATCTAAGCACGCCTCAGGGCCAAACACCGCGGGCTCCAATCACTCTCCACCTCGCTTGGGGTAAACGAACGCGCAAGCCGGCTGATGTCAGCGCCGCTGACACCGCGCACCCATACGCGCCAGTTCGGCAATACCAGCGCGTGCCTCAGGGCGTAGCA
Source organism: Esperia sulphurella (assembly GCA_947086405.1). Classification (NCBI taxonomy): domain Eukaryota; kingdom Metazoa; phylum Arthropoda; class Insecta; order Lepidoptera; family Oecophoridae; genus Esperia; species Esperia sulphurella. Next base: position 5,143,211 of record OX352272.1, read on the forward strand.
CCGCAGCAGCCATGCCCTTCGCTTAGTGATCGATCTCTTCTCAAGTCCTCACCTCGCTTGGGATAGACGAACGCGCTGGCCGGGTGCAGATGGAACACGACCTTGTGCACGAAGGCGCTGATGTCGGCGCCGCTGACGCCGCGCACCCACACGCGCCAGTCCAGCGCCAGCGCGCGCCCCAGAGCCGACCGCCGCGGCTCGCATGCGTGCCCCACCTCCAGCCATACGCGGACGCACATCTGACAGAAACAAACACCATATGCTACAACATTTATATAAGACTAGCAAATGCCCGCGGCTTCGCCCGCGTGGAGCAAGTTTTTATTTACCGAGGGAACCATTCGCAAATACATGATCTTATGCGTACTAATCAAAAATGTATGGCAATTAGTTGAACAGCCAAGCTGTGAAAGAAACAGATAAATAAACACACAAACACTCTTTCGACTTAATTATATTAAAACTGTTGCCCGCAGATTCACCTGCTTAAAAAAGGTGTTTGTTTCCAGCTTGAAAAAACCCACGGTAAACCAAGCTATCTAACAGTGATAACCACATTCAAATTTATTTAGTGGTTTTGGAGAAGAAGCTGATGACGTTATCATTATCATAAATTATTTAATCGACGTGTTTACTTATTAATGTTTTCATCGTTTTATACATATAATACAGTTCATCATCATATTAGCCCTGCGACAAATACTGCTGGACATAGGCCTTCCCCAATAAACATCACCACATCCGGTTCACCGCCTCCGAATCCTGCTGCTTCCGGCCGCCTTGCTCAGGGCGTCGGTCCATCTAGCAGCGCGGCGCCCCCCCTTTCGCGCGTGCCTATCCGAGGTCTCTACTCTAGAACTCGTCTACCTCAGCTGCCATCACTTCTGCGGCAGATGTGGCCCGCCCACTGCTTCCTCAGCTTTATAATCCTTTTTAGTTTAAATGTATCTATACGTTTGGAGAATACTACTCTCGAACACCATTTCAGCCCCTTAGGGATGGTTTTTCAAAAACTGTAAAACCCGTGTTAAATCATTACGTTTTTCGAGTACTCCTCCAAAGTTTCGAATTGTAGGAACAACTAATAGTCTTTCTCCATACTAACTTTGAACGCCTATTTTACCACCTTAGGGGTTGAGTTTTGAAAAACCCTTCATTAGTGCATACTGTAGTTATGAGGAAACTTTGTGATAAATTTCAAGTTTCTAGAGCAATCGGTTTGGAAACTACCACTTTCGAACTCCATGTCATCCACTTCATCATCATCAGGTTATTTTTGTCTCCACTGCAGGAGCACAACCCTCTCTCATCTACCGGAAACAGACGGAGAATTTGGCCTACACTCCCCGCGCTGGCCGGACGTCATCAACTTAGGGGATGACTTTTCAAAAACTGAAAAACACGTGTTGAATCATTAAATATTTAGTGTACTCTTACAAAGTTTCAAATTGATTGGAACATCTAATATTTTTTCTCCATACAAACTTTGAACCCTTATTTGACCACCTTAGGGGTTGAATTTTGTAAAAGCCTTCGATAGTGCATACCGGAGATACATAAGGAACCTTTGTGCTAAATTTGAAGATTCTAGAGCCACCGATTTGGAGACTACTACTTTCGAACTCCATTTCAGCCCCTTAGGGGATGGTTTTTAAAATCTATAAAATACTTGTTGAATCATTATGTTTTTCGAGTACTCCTCCAAAGTTTCGAATTGATAGGAACATCTAATAGTTTTTCTCCATACAAACTTTGAACGCCTATTTTACCACCTTAGGGGTTGAGTTTTGAAAAAGCCTTCAATAGTGCATACTCTAGATACATGAGGAACCTTTGTAATAAATTTCAAGTTTCTAGAGCAATCGGTTTAGAGACTACTTCTTTTGAACTCCATTTCAGTCCCTTAAGGGATAGTTTTTCAAAAACTGTAAAACACTTGTTGAATCATTATGTTTTTCGAGTACTCCTACAAAGTTTCGAATTGATAGGAACATCTAATAGTTTTTCTCCATACAAATTTTGAACCCCTATTTTACCACCTTAGGGGTTGAATTTTGAAAAAGCCTTCGATAGTGCATACCGGAGATAGATAAGGAACCTTTGTGCTAAATTTGAAGATTCTAGAGCAATCGGTTTGGACACTACTACTTTTGAACTCCATTTCAGGCCCTTAGGGGATGGTTTTTCAAAAACTGTAAAACACGTATTGAATCATTAAGATTTTAGAGTATTCCTACAAAGTTTCAAATTGATAGGTTTATCTAATAGACGTTCTCCATACAAACTTTGTACTCCAATTTGACCCCCTTAGGGGATGAATTTTGAAAATCCGTTCCTTAGTGCTTGCCTTTGCTACATAAGGAACCGTTGTGCAAAATTTCAAGCCTCTAGACTCAGCGGTTTGGGTTGTGCATTGATATGTCAGTCAGTCAGTCATTCATTCAGTCAGTCAGTTAGTCAGTTTCTTCTTTTATATATATAGATCAACGTTTGACTAACCTATACGAGTGTAAAGAAGAAATTGTAGATGTGATTGTGATGAAGTAGGTATTGTAAAACGCACTCTCCAAGGTCAACTAGGTATTTAGAATTAAAGACACCGTTTTTATTTGATGACGTACTAGAATAATATTCTAAGGTGACGTATTTTGGCGGACATAGTAGGTTAATGTTAAGCAATCCGAATGTTGCGGATGTTTATGGGCAACACTGCTGCTCATTATTAGGGGGGCAATAACGTTTCAAAAATCATATCGTAAAAAAACGAATGGCAACAGTTCATAGATGTGGTACGCGTACGTGTCTTGACTGCGAGTCACCGATTCTTTAGGTTATCAGTTTATGATGCAAAAAAACTTGTCTAGATTCGATTACGGTGGAAGAGACCTCAACCTTGAACATGAATCGAACGATTGTCTGGCCGACACGACATTGTCAGGACTTCGAATTCATGCGTTGAACGACGTTTGTATAGAAGGGTAAATTACCCAGTGGTCAGCCAGGCTCCAAAGTTCTGGCTCAAAAGGCTGCAGCAGCGTGCGGCTTGTTAGGACGACGTAATATCGTTTCGTATTCCTGACAATCATGGAAATAGTTCTTCAAGCTACCACTGAAAAGGACGAATCTGGTGTGTTCCTTTCAGAAGGATAGTTATCAATGTTAGGTTTCAAATAATATACTATTTTGAGCGTTAATTTCAGACTTTTACAACAAATTCTACTTACTACTGATTATTGATTCAACTCGGTGTGAGTCCGATATAATCAAGTCATCCCCCGAGGCGATTAGGTATGTTTAAAGCATTTCCCCGCGACAAAAAAAATACTACTTTCAGGTTGAACATTTGTATGAAGGATATGAAAGTAGATAAGTAAGTACCGACTTATGTTAACGTATTTGTACTCTGTACTTTAAGTATTTCACCTTTACGTATGAATTTCACTCAATCCACTGTTATTTACAACGAAATCAAACTAACTTAACCCGTATTAGTAAAAATGTCAGTAAAACTTACCCGTGACATTAAATCAAGTTATTATTTTGTTTATGGCAATCGTATTGTATTTCTGGGATATTATTTCGACAGAGTATGCATGTTATTACTCACGCGTTTGCAGTATTGCATTTAATGGCTGTACCTACTCGTACCTACAGCAGCGTGCATGAAATTAGAAATGAGCAACGAATTCGCACAATAATGCATTTCTTACCTCATTTTCCGGTGCATTTGTACCTTTAAGATATATATTTTTAGTATTTTAGTATATTAGTAGTATTGATATATATTTAGATAGTTTAAGTAGGAGGGCAGGGTAGAAAAACCACAGCACCATTACGACAAATTAATCTCAAAAATATATATTATTTTTAATTATACCATAGAGTTAACATACCTTTTTATTGTAGGTACCGAATATAAAATTAGACTATATTATAATTCATCTAATTAAACTCGTTGGCCTAGTGGATTGGTCGATGGACTCAAGCGCCAGAGGTCGTGGGTTTGATTCCCACTAGGGACAGACAACTTTGTATAATTTGTACAAGTTGGTACACTGGTCTGGATGTTATATTTGTGAATTGTCCCATCCTTGTTTAATTTCCATAGCACAGGAGAAAATCCTAGCTAAGATTAGACAAGTGTATGTATATGCGTGTATATGTAATATTTATTTATTATTTATTGATAAATTCTACACTAGTTTTGTATACCCATAGAATTGTAAAACAAAAATGTATTATTTATTAACACATGTACCTACGACACAAACGATAGGCTATGAAATAAATAATCCCACGTAATAATGTATCGGAGTTGATTACTTATGGTACACGACATAACTGATTAAAAAAGTGTCCCATACCCAACGATCTCTATGTACTACTAGATGGAGCGTTCCAAACAATCGCTCTGTTCCACGCAACTCTTTCACATTCACAATGAAACTTGTGCAGTTACTACGCTTAAACATTTAATTATTACTAAATATTGACGCTATGGTTAAATAATGTCAATATTTAGTAAATAATTAAATGTTCTGAGTAGTAACTGCACACGTTACAAAGTGAATGTGAAAGAGTTGTAGTTACTTGCGTGGAACAGAGCGATTGTTTGGAATGCTCCATCTAGTAGTACATAGAGATCGTTGGTTTTTTGCGACTAAATTCGACTAATTATCGACATTTGTTCTATCTATTCAGAATTGCAATCCGCGAAGGTGGCCAGAATAAGAACACAGTTATTTGAGCGTTCACAAGAGCACAGCAGTAGCAGAGAATACTACATAATTACTACGAGTGGGTAGCGTGCGCGCTTTGTAAATTATGGTTGAAAAAGCATTTAATTTTTCAGGAAACCGATTAATAATTTTAAGGTAAGTATTTCAAAGTAAGTAAATAAAGATATACATCTATAGAAATGATTTTTTTTTTCAATTACGAAACAACAAGTACTTAATTATTAGGTACTTACTTAAAATTAGTCAATAATACAAAAATATTACGTAACTTGCGTGGCTACTTGCGTGGAACAGAGAGATTGTTTGGAACGCTCCATCTGGTAGTACATAGAGATCGTTGCCCATACCAGAGTTAGGGTTGAACGTCACTAACAATAACAACTATACATATAGCACGCCGCGTGGCGCACATGTCTATACTAATTGCCTATGTATTACATAGGATAGGCCCGCATCGAGTAGCACCGACCGGTAGGCGCGTCGTCGTCTGCAGCAGTAGAGCGAATAGGCTCCAGCGCGCAAGCGCCTGTCAGTTAACCGTATGTAGCTCAACCCTTATTTAGATTACCATTGCGAAAGCATTTTATTTTATTATACCATTGCCCATTAGTTTATTACCTACGCTACATTATAACTTCCTACAAATGAGTAACCTACATTAATGGAACGACAACGACCGACCGAAATGGTAGTCTGGAGTGGATGGATTGGAGTCCAGCTGTGGACATAAACAGGGTGATAACATAATGATTTCACCGCTACATTTTAATTAATCACTTACACATGGAGATTACAATCCATATGTTTTAATGTAGGATATTATACGACCTTCCGCCTACGACATACCTTCATCGGTTTTCCCAATAGGTCACAGAAATGAAAATAATGAACATCAATAACACTCAATTGATTAATACGAAAAAGAAAATTGAATTTAGTATCTAATTATGTAGTTGCAACTCAATGAATAGTAACAAAGAATCAAATTGTAAGTCTTACATATAGGTACCCATGTAAGCCTAAATACCTGTTAAATAAATCAATACGTAATATAGGTGTTATTTTTCTAGATTGTGATGAAATAAAGACTAAATATTACTCCATGTTAAGCCATAGGTATGTTTTTTCTAAAAACTCCATCTTCATCCTTTCACACTACAGGGGGCTCGTACGGCGCGGCGGGCGCAGGGGAGAGCGCGCGGTAACGTTTTTTCCGATGCGAAATTTTCACGGGGGGGGACGGGGGACGACGACGACACACACCTACACACTTATCGCTAAGCGCAGTGTGCAGACAAAAATACAAAAAATAACTTAATGTATTTAAGCACCCGATTATCTTTCATTCCCAGTTCCCCACACTACCCATTTTCTTGTGTTAGCGCTGTTTCTTCGTCACAGCGCTAACAACTGGGAAGCGGTTGTCGCAAAAACAATTACGTGTATAAATGTAGGTACTAAGTGACCTTATATGCAATAACTGATTTTGAATTTGATTTGACCAAGGTGAATTCTTCTAACTTTACTTATAACTTTCTTAGGTTTTGTTCTGAACGCGGAAAAGTCCCCACCGGAAAAAGCCAGTCCATCTACCAACAATCAGCATAAAAGAATGATCGAGTTGTTCAAACTGCAATAGTGTAATGTAGAGGTACTAAGTAGTAATTATTGGTTTGAATATTTGTTTGAAAATTGTTTTTATTTCAACGTCTGCACTAAGTATTAGTTATAGTTTGCGGAACATACGTTGAGCTCAGATTTGTATGGGCGCTCTGGTACAAATCAGATTCCTACTATTATGGCTATATACAATTTTAAGTGGTTTGTTGACATATCCTCGGTCATTTTCGATTTGCGTAATCGACGTTCAATTAATTTCGATTGGTTCACGATAGAAAAATAGTTTTATAATGTATTTTGTGATAAGATAAAATAGAAATGAAAACTATCGTCCACGTTTGTGGCCAATGTTGTGTCCGATAATATTTAAATACATACTCGTTATTGGTACTCATAACTGTAACGACAAAGTAATGCTTAAACAATGCTAAAATAGAATAGACAGTGTTCAGGCAAGCCACTCTGTTGCAGAATCGAAGTTCTGGACTGGAAACAGCGTACCGGTAAGCGCTGCGGGCATCTTCCCCTGACTGTTCACAGCGTAGGTGCCTAGGAAGCGTGTGCAATATAGACTTTGACCCGGTGTGGCGCGGTGGCACTGGCAGCCTTCGGGCAAGGTGAGGCCTAATCTTCATACAAATGTGTACCGCAGGCCGCTCTTTACTCTCGTCAGTGTGTGGTCCTTTATACAATCTCATATAAGGCAACCGATTATGATAAAATTATCTAAGTAACAGCCGACGCGACGGAGGCGGTGGTGGCGCCGTCTGTTAGGGATGACGCACGCGGGCATCTTTATTATATCATCCGTGGTGCGGGGCGGAATCCGGATTCAAACTTCATTCTCTCACATTCGCAAAGAGTTTAGGTAAAATTATTTCATCAGAGATAAGCGTTACGTTATTTATTACCGTTGAATAGGAGTGCGATGTAGCTCCTTGTTAGTATATATATGAATACATGTTTGCAATTCATATAACTAATAGAATTAGTAATAAATCTGTATGAGCAGGTACTTAAAGTTGTATACTTTCCTCGTTGAATATATGCTATAGCATAGCGTCTCGTGCCTTGCATCTTGAGATGAGATGGCACATTATGATAAGTAGGTAAGTAAATACATAATATAATAATTGTAAGACCTTCATCAGCTATTTGTGAAGTAGGAAATACAACACACTGTGCATATCTAATCTACATGTATGTCATCTCTATATAAACACAACATCTCCATCTGTTTGTCCTAAGGCGTTTGACCCTTACGCCTCGGCTGACACGATTTTGGTACAGTTTCTTTCTATGTAGGTAATAGATACGTTATCTGATTAGGTTTATATTCATGTTACATTAAAACTGCTTTAGTATTATCGCGAGTTATTTGTCTACATGAGTGTTATGCCTACATTATATTTACTATCATTATCATTAGATAATTGTAGAAACGACAAACCCATCGAGTATAATAAAGCATGGAGGATAAGCTTGTTGGTTGTTTTTTATATGAGCTAATGAATGAGGAACAGAAGTCGATGTTGTATTTGGTATGTGTATGATAGATAAATCACATTCTGGTCTGTGCTCATTAAAACCAGTTATATATTTGGTACGCGGTCGTCACCGGTCTGAACGGTGTTCTCTCCGCAACAACAAACTGACGTGGTCAACAAGGCGTATAATTTGCCGGAAAATCCGCAACAATTCCTCATTAAGCCGTATCAAATTCATATTATGTTTCAAACTCCGTTTCTTTTATATATAATTCAGGATTTAATACGCATAATCTATTGTGAACGATAGTAGAAATAGTATTTATATTACATGATTGTAGGTTAACATCGATAACGGTGATAAGATTGATAAGAACTGGGTGCCATGTGTCGTGTGTGACATATATCGATAACTATTGAAGTCACAGTTGGCAAAAGTGCTGTCAATGACATCCTTCAAGATGACAACACGAGGTATGCTAATGACCGGCAGCGCAGACGCTTGTGACCTTCCTTCCAGCATTTCTGTCAGACATATGTTTCAGAACCTAATAGGCCTTCCGATCCGATTGATCGGACGTAAAGCGGAAGCTGCTCACAACACTTCTATTTGATGAGTTTGATCTGGTTTCGTTATTTTTTACTTTATAACTTAAATTCCTATCCCTTCCTTATCCTACTATCTAGGTATCTGTTACACCAATGTTCCGATTTCAAATGCCCGATAAATAGAATCGAATCGGATGGTCTAACCGCAGTCTAACATTCCTACATTCTTGTCGGTTGCGGCCAAGATTTCACGGGATAAACACATGCAATCATGCGAGCGTGCCCATATCTTGAACGCGTTCAAATGGAACAACAAGTGTATTTAGATAACTCACCGGCTTCCCATCTCGAGAACGGGGGCCCTCAGTCATTTTCTAAGATGTGATAAAACCGCCGCTCTTCTTGCGGTGACGGCTGACATCTGCAACAGGGCACCGAGGTCATGTGAGGAGATTACGCGTCACTTAAGCAAACAAAACACTTGCGGCAACGAGCGCTCACTTGTGCTGGAGCGGTCGTATGCAAACCATGAAGGCAGCTCTTGGTGTTTGGGCGGGAAGTCAAGCTCGCAGCATGGTGACGAGAAGACGCGGGCGAGGTGTGAGTGTCACTGATCGCCGAGTGCGGTGGGAGGGGCGGCCAGAGGGAGGGGGAGTGACGTGATCGTGCGGTGGGAGCTCCGCCCCGCGCGCGCTCTGACGTGTCTGACTGCGCGTTCCGTTTTACAGGTCCTATCTGAAAATAAATATCACCTAAACCGCGACATGTTTAAAAAATACAATATGTATATGTTTACCTACTAGAAGAAACTAAATTACCGTCAAAACCTATTACCTACTTATTTATTTGACAGTTCTGAATTATTTAATTAAATTGTGGTGGCAAGCGAAAATATGCAGGTAGGGTTGATAAGAAATATTGTTGTTAGCAATAACAAATTTTGTATCAATTGCATATAAATTATTACCAGGCACAAACTTATACAAGAGGAAAGTGAGAATCAATAAATGAGACTGTGAAATCAACGACGTGCGCAACTGTCAAACACAAGGCGATGGACTGGAGGTCTCACGGAAAACTTCAAAAGATAAATGAAAACATTCTATCTAATTTGAATCATCATCATTTTCCAAAGCTCCAATCTCTAGCTTTCCTTAACTTGTATGTTCCGTTCTTTAGTGATAAAGATAGGTTTCAACCAAACGACTTTTCGATCTTCCTCTTGCCATCACTTGTAAACTAATATACTTAACTAGTATTATATATAATAGTTGCTCAGCTCAAGTAAACTTCAGCTGGCAATATGTAAATTTAGATAATGTCTTCTTTAGTGAATTAAAAATGATTATATGGAGGATTAGTGGCCGTCTGCCTAAAACACTCTCATGTAAGGTGAACTTTTCGTGCTTTCTACGTCCTCGCTATCTCCCACCTCCGTTCCCTATCGTCATCCTCTTTCTCCTCTTTCTCCTCTTTCTTTCTCATCATCCCTCTTTTCCTTACAGTGTCCCGCTCTCCTCCGCCTCCTCACTCACCCCCTTCTGCCTCCTCCCTCTCCCACGCTTCCTCGCAGTCTTTCTACCTGCTTTGGTACCTGCCCCCCATATATAATCTCCATACACTTCCTCCCTCTATACCTTGAGCCCTATATCTCTCTCATTTTGTCACTTCCTTTCTTTTTTTATCCCTTCCTCCCTCACTCATACCTACCTATCTGAACCTCAATCTTCCCTTCCTCCCGAACACCTGACCTCACTCCCTTCCTTCCATTCGAGGTGTAAAAGAGTATCCATGCATGAACCTAAAAACTGGGTGCGTCTTGTAACCATTGCTGAGTTCCAGCTACAGAGTTCCTGTGACTTATAAGAGATCTCATTCAGCAACCTTATATATATTTTTTATTGCACAAATTTTAAATTTAAATGCAGTTACAAATTTTGTAACCTTGGCTATGGCAGAAACTAAAAAATAACGGAAGATAAAAATGTGTGCATAAATATATATCACAAGTAGATAGACACTGCTCTTAAAATCTCGGTGTGAACGATCTGAATACTTACCTACTACAACTGAATTGGAATGAAATTTTGCAAATGTATCCTGTTTGTTTTTCCTTCAGTGGAAAAATCTGATTAACAAAAGATATGACAAGGAACTGATACGAGATCGTAATCTAAGTGTTATATGGTTGTTAATTAGGAACTGACAAATGTTACGGCCAAATATCGCAGACGTGTAAGGTTAGTATTTCCCATAAAGGTAATCATAAACATCAGCATTTCGACGTCCACTTCTGGACATAGGCTTTCCTTCCCCAATAAAACGCCACACGTCCAATACTCCGCCCTCTGTTTCCAGCTGTTCAGGAGTAAAAAGGGCGCAACGACATCTAGTGTCAACTGCCAACCTCACCTGCACGAGTTGCACCCTGCTGGCTGACAGACTAGGCCCTGATAATTCCATAATTCTTTGATAGTCCCATAAAGTCAACTGACTAGTTGTTTTTGTTTACATTTGCGTGGAAATGAAACCCATTACCTACCCCTTACATCCTTACATGTTAGATATAGGTAGGTCTCTTAATTAATTTATCTTAATATAGGTACTGTGGTTCCCTGCTTAGAATAGGGCCACCCCAATCTTTCCGTGTCTGTGGTCATGGCGACTAAGGGATTGATCCAGATACAGACAGCAGTGTTCTCCTATGTATATTAAGATCATTTCCGCGATTGCTAATCCGCCTGCCAAGCGTGGTGATTTTGGCAAATTCTCCAATGGACAGCCCACCAAAAGTGGCATTCTATTTGGGATGCTGATGTTCAGCAGTGGACGTATTTATGCTGATGATGATAGGTAATTCATTCATATTTCCATGTGGTGGAACGAGACACCACTGCTTAAGAACTACCTGATACAGTGTTCTGGAGTGGAGACCGCGGGCCGGCACGCGTCTCGCCACGCCCTCCGCCGCTAAGTGGACCGAAGACCTGAGGAAGGTTGCCGGCAGCGGCTGGATGCGAAGGGCGTAGGACCGGGTGTGGTGGCGTTTATTGGGAAAGTCCTATGTCCAGCAGTGGACGTCTCAGAGCCGATATGATAATGACGATGAGTTATAAGTGTTGAGAATAATTAATGATCAGATTTAGTCCGTTCATTTGAAACAATAATGTATCAACTTTGCGGAGAGTTCAACTTTTTATTAAATGGTTGAACAAATTGGGATTTAAAAACAGGGTAACTTTTTTTAAATCCCAATTTTCTTTTTGGGTCTTTAGTAGAATTTCTTCAGCTTTTCAAGCAAACAGCAACATTTAGCAAAGTGAATAATTTTTTAAACCCAAATACCTAAATATCGTCCAGTTACTGATTTTGCTGATACCAATACCTACTGAATCATCTTGCACTCAAATGTTGTTAAATCATGTGTTTGTAAAAATAGCAAGATTTCTTGTGTGTGGCGCCTTGGTGACGAAACGGCCAGGTTCAGATGCGGTCCCTGCTTGATGTTTGCATTTGGGCCAAAGTGGAATACCTAGCCCCAGACAACCCAACCTCATGTAGTCCTAGCAGAACAGTGTGCTCGCAGCGAAGGATTTCACTAGAGCCAAAGCTAGAGCCTATATTTGATTAGGAAGAGTTTAGCTAGACAGTGTTTAATCTGTAGTACCTTCTTCAACATATCTATTGTCATATTTTCATAGACTTTAGATGTCTATCTGGATTCGTCATTTCAACACTAATTGATTCGCATTTTATCTATCTATGGATCAATGTTTTACACTAATCAGGCTGATAATCTCATCAATAAGGATATAAACAACACGGGGGTATATAACATGAGTTATTGTTTTGTCTGCATCAGTTTTAGTTCATCAAGTTTACCTACAAGGAATTTTAGTTGTTTACTATGAGAGGTGAGTATCGTTTACAAGTATTTATAACAAAGAAAAAAATATTTTATTACTAGAATAGTTAAATGAAATATTATTTATCAATATAATATGGCCTGCAATTCACTTAATCCACGTTTTAATAATAAGTTATCATCAATATTATGAAATAACATTTAATAACATTTAATGAAAGGCTGGAATATGGTCAGTTACCTATGCTCCGGCCGGAGGGAAATATTTTACGATTTAGCATAATTTTATCGGTTAATTTAATGTATTTGTAGACTATTATCCTCAATCTAGATGCTGCTTTTACTTACTATTATAGCCATAATATTATTTTCGTATTTTTAAGCTATAATTTGCACGCACTGAAAGTTGGTGTACATAAATTCGTTAACAAAAGGTAAAATTTTGCAAAATTGATTTTTATAAAAATGTTTGACCACTGCCACCAAAATACACGAGTCTAACAATAAATTATACTACTACTCACAGCTCTAGCCTTGTTGCTTGGCATGTTACGGAACCCACCATGCACAACTTGTACATTGTTTTTATAAAAAAATATATGGGCCAAGTGCCAGCAAACAGTATGAGCAATAGCCACTTCGTTTTATTGTTTAAATAAAAAATATAAATGCAATAAAGAAAGTCAATTCATTTGTTTTATATTAGGTGTTCCAGAAGTCAACGATATTTTTTTTTTCATTATATTGAAGAAAAAAAATCCTCTGTCTGTCTCCGGCAGATGAGAGAGGGGTGTGCTCCTGCAGTGGAGACAAAAATAACCTGATGATGATTATGAAAAAAAAAAACAGATTCACTAAAACCTAAACTGTGGCACTCAAAAGAGTTTCCTACGTCATCAGTTTAAATAAAGTAAAAAAAGTTCAATTAGTAGTCATGAGGTGGCCAGTTTGCAGCTGCAAGGTTATCATTGACTTCTGGAAATCCTAATATAAAACAAATGAATTGGCTTTCTTTATTGCACAGATAAGAATCATTTTGAAATATATAACTACTACTTAATATAACTAATACTTTTAGATTTCTAGTAGGTATTAACTATACATACAATAAATGACAACAGTAATATATTTTTAAATAGCAAAATATTACAAATTAAATCAATTACATTATGAAGCTGGTATTAGATCAAATTACGACTATAAATTTTTATATACTTTCAGGTGTAGCATTCATACTCGTTATAAGTGCGTTGGCACTTGCTAAAGGAGAAAGTACAGGGCTAATAAGAAATAGGTGCCCGGTAAATATAAAGGAAGAATTACTCTATCCTCACAATCACTGCAACCAATACTATCAATGTGTGAATGGCGAATTAATCACTCGCGATTGCCCGAAAAACCTGCTCTTTAACCAGGAAACACAAGAATGTGACTGGCCTGAAAACGTTTATTGTCAAGTCAGTGAAATGCCAGATAACGGTGGAGATGACAATGAATGTGGTGGCAACTGCGATCCCAGCCAAGCACCTGCAATTTGTGCAGCTGAAGGCTCTAACAGTATACTTGTAGCTCATGAGAATTGCAATAAATTCTACATTTGTGATAATGGCAAACCGGTTACCACCACCTGTTATGGAGATCTTCTATACAATCCAGTCAGAGAAATTTGCGACTGGCCAGATGAGGTCAACTGCGGTAACAGAGTTATTCCTGATATCGAAGGTGATAATAATAGCAGTGGTAATGAAGATAACGGCAATGGATGTGGTGCTGGTAACTGTGACCCCAGCAAAGCTACATCGATCTGCGCTGCGGAAGGCTCTGATGGCATCTTGGTAGCTCATGAAAAATGTAACAAGTTCTACATATGCTCATTTGGTAAGCCCCTAGCAGTCACATGTGGAGCTAACCTTCTATTTAATCCCGTTAAGGATCAATGTGACTGGCCGAAGAATGTAGATTGCGGCGATAGAATCATCCCTGATACCGATGATGAAGATAACGGGGACAATGATAGCAATAGCAATGGAGACGATGGTGACAATGGCGATGGTGATGATAGTAAGGGAGACAGTGACAATGATAATAGTAGTGGCTGCCATGATAACCCCAGTGATGCATCTAGTATCTGTGCTGCTGAAGACTCTAATAATGTGTTTATAGCTCATGAGAATTGTAACAAATTCTACATTTGCTTCAGAGGAAAGCCAGTTGCGCTAAATTGTCCATTATCCTTGCTCTATAACCCTAGTACCGGAAAGTGCGACTGGCCAGATAATGTGAAGTGCGGCGAACGTGTTATCCCGGGTAAGGATAATGAAAATAACTACGACAGTAGTGATAATAACAACAATGATAACAGCAGCAATAATGACAACGAGGCTATTGCTATCGCAGTTTGTTCAGGCGAAGGCACTGATGGCACACTACTTTCCCATGAAAACTGCAAACAGTACTATATATGCCATAATCATGGAGCAATAGTGCAAATATGTCCTGAGAAGCTTCTATTCGACGCTAGCAGTAAGCGGTGCGACTGGCCAGAAAAAGTCAACTGTGGAAGCCGGGTCCCAACGTCTAGTCGTGTCTTTCCATAGAATAAGAACTTACAAGAGGCGTCGAAGAAGTAGTAGGGTAGCAAATTTGAAAGCTAAATCTGTTTTGCCTACATGAATATATTGTAACTGTATTTTTGTTTGAAATTAAGTATTGTATTGCGTTGTTCAGTACTTACACTTACTGTAAATTACCTAAACTCATGTCAAATACACGAGAATGCACGCAAAAGCCATAACATTGTTTTATTTTTAAAAACTGCCGACCGAATTCTATGTTGTTTTAGGCATTTTCGAGCCTCTATTGACAATGACAGTTGAGATCAATGCAACGCCAGTTGCATACATTGCATATTACAACGCCTATTGCTAACATTTGCAACTAAAATTAAGTGCCTACTGGAGGTTCGCTCATTTGGGCGTAGCTTTACTTTTAGCATTTTGAATATAGCTTAATACATATAAAATCACGTGACTTCAGCATCAAACTGAAAATACGTCTTTTATTTATCTACATAATTTCGAAGAGTGATGTAATAAAATGACTGGTTTGTAAGAAATTATCTTATAATTTATTACAAGAGTTTTATCTTACATTATATTATAATACATTACATTATCAACTGATGAGTGATGCCTATGGGATGAAACAAAAATTGTTAAATTTTATAATTCAAGATACTCTCAGTTATGTTTTATCTAACAAAATCAAAGGACAACAAATCGAAGGTAATTTAGTAAAGTGACTTAAGCATGGCTAGTCTTCCCTCAAGGTGCTTGTTGAAAGAGTTAGCGCAGCCAGCATTGGCAGGCCAATCGCAAACCTGAAACACAAAAACAATTGTTATTTATCATCACTGCTAATCAATATCACATTTAGTCCCTGAAAACAGTAAATATCAGTAATGATTATTTGGTTCTTATTTTGATCTTAGCATCCATTATTGAGCTATCACCACATAAGTAACAGTGAGATGTTTGATTAAGGTCGAATTTAAGTTATCTCACTGTCTGTATGGACCAAATTTGAGAGTCCAGATGTGTATGTTTATTTTATTATAACTGTTTCGCTATATATTTATTTTTATTTTTAAATTCCGAACACATCAAGTCTAGGGGGTATCACGGGGCAAAAGCGGGCGAAGAAATGCGACATTAGATTGCGCAAAGTGGCGACATATCGTCTCTGGGACCAAGGCGTGAGCATTATGATGATGATTATTATTAATTACTTCTAGCTCCTTGTCTTCCACGTACATGTTCAGTACGGGAAGGCAGTACGCTCTTCACTATATTTAGCTTGGCTCAGTTACTTTATTTTTTGTCCTCATTTTCGATCACATCTTCCAGAGAAATATTCATTAATTTTAGTGTTGATCCCATTATTATTTTTACTATCTTTGGCAGAAGTTAGTGTCCTTATAATGACACTCATTGTTTAATTACGCAACATTCCTGTAGCCACACACTATGTACACTGCTCTAAAACTTATTATGTCCTTTTTTCATTAGTATCGTTCAAGTACAAATACAGTTTGCCTAGATTGCAGAAACAGCTTGCTAAACAGCCAGAGAATACCAAATATTACGAAATTACGTAAAGACGCGACGTTTCACCCCCTTTCGTTTATCGTCGCCCGCAAAACGAGCACGAGCACGGCTGACAGTACGCGCTACTGGACTGTTACGCACACACTGTAGTAGAAGGCAATTAAATCTGTTCGCTTGTTGGAGTACCGGGGGTGCATCAAAACTATAATAGATATTAGGTCTGATTCCGAAGCACACATTTAAAATTACACACCACTATCTATCTTAAACCCATTATATAGATATCAAGCAACTGTTACGTAAGAGATTTGCATATTATGTACTTCATGTGGTTTTCTTAGGGATATTTCAAAAAGTATTTATTAATATGATAAATTCTATTGAATGAAAAACTTCAAGGAAAGGGAAATAATTTACCTGGATCACTGGGTTGAAGTGAAGTCCGGCAGGGCAACGTCTTACGGCCAACTCTCCAAAGACACAGTAGTAGAACTTGCCGCAGTCACACTCGTGAGGCAAAAGCCAGTGGATATTATGATCGACGGGGCAACCATTTTCATTAGTCTCGGGATTAGGATTGCCACCTTCTCCTTGTTCAGATTCCTTGGACTCGCTGGACGCGCTGGACTCGCTGGACGCGCTGGACTCACTGGACTCCTTGGAAGCCTTGTCTTTGTCTTCTTTGGAGTGTTTGTCCTTGTCTTCCTTGGATTCTTTGTCTTCCTTGGAGTGTTTGTCTTCCTTGGAGTGTTTGTCTTCCTTGGAGTGTTTGTCTTCCTTGGAGTATTTGTCTTCCTTGGAGTGTTTGTCTTCCTTGGAGTATTTGTCTTCCTTGGAGTGTTTGTCCTTGTCTTCCTTATCTTCCTTGGATTCTTTGTCTTCCTTGGAGTGTTTGTCTTCCTTGGAGTGTTTGTCCTTGTCTTCCTTATCTTCCTTGGATTCTTTGTCTTCCTTGGAGTGTTTATCCTTATCTTCCTTATCTTCCTTGGAGTGTTTGTCCTTGTCTTCCTTATCTTCCTTGGATTCTTTGTCTTCCTTGGAGTGTTTATCCTTATCTTCCTTGGAGTGTTTGTCCTTGTCTTCCTTATCTTCCTTGGATTCTTTGTCTTCCTTGGAGTGTTTGTCTTCCTTGGAATGTTTGTCTTCCTTGGAGTGTTTGTCTTCCTTGGAGTGTTTGTCCTCCTTGGATTCTTTGTCTTCCTTGGAGTGTTTGTCTTCCTTTGAGTGTTTGTCTTCCTTGGAGTGTTTGTCCTCCTTGGAGTGTTTGTCTTCCTTGGAGTGTTTGTCTTCCTTGGAGTGTTTGTCTTCCTTGGAGTGTTTGTCTTCCTTGGAGTATTTGTCCTTATCTTCCTTGGATTCTTTAACTTCCTTGGACTCCTTAGATTCTATAGATTCCCAGACTGCAGATTCCTCGCTAGATTCAACAGGTTTCTCTTCCTTGGATTCTTCTTTTTCTTCTCCAGGGACATTTCTGCCCTCACAGTCAACATTATGGATCCAGTCGCACTCCCAGGTGGCTAGGTTGAAATGAAGGCCTGCAGCGCAGATATATTCCACACGTTTGCCATGGGTGCACTTGTAGAATTTTTCACAGTCCTCGTGCCTGAGCAAGTGTTCGATTCTCCAGTCGTCCTCCTGCTCCGCGGGACACTCCGTTGCATACCGGTCAGCAGCTACCGCCGCAACTATGGCGAGGAGAACTAGTACTGATTTGCCTGTTAATTAAGAAATTGATTTGTTTTTATACACAATTTTAAATAATATTATTTTTCTTCCTCTATAGTTTAATATCAATCATTGATACAGGAATACATAATTTGACTGCGATGATCTTAAATGTCTTTATTTACGCTAAACACACTAAAGTATCTTATTTACTTGTTATAACTTACCTTTCATGATGCCTTTAATGTTACTATTTGGCAAAATCAAAGGTGCAGTAAGTTTTATAGTCCCACCAATCATTGTAAGTCTCTAATCTTGTAGGATTATTGCGTGATTATTTTACTAAATCTGTATGATATTCACCTTTAAGCTAATTATCATAGCTGTGATTGCCATACCGATACACTCATACGTTATATTTATCTGTTTAATACATAAGCCTTAGGAAATTTAACCGGAAATCACAATTGCTAATATTTGTAATCTCTTGTTGGTGTTTACGTCATTTCAGAAAAACCAAAAGAAAGAGTTTGATTGGCATAATTACTACCACCAGTAGTATGAATGGAGGTGCAAACATCAGCACAGTGTTCTTAGTCTAAACTGCCTAAGGGAACTGTCTACATATTAAAATGTATTCTTAGTGAATTCGGAATGACTTTTCGGAATGATGAAGTGACTTTCGGAATCAATTGCAAATTCTTCAGGCTTAGGTTGGACCTTGCGTGTAACATCTACTTATCCAGCGGTAACTACTCTCCAGATATTTTCATTTAGTCAGTTACTTTTTCATGTTATATAAAACCCACACGAAGCTTAGCAAGCTCATGGACACGCACAAGAAACTTGGTAAGCAAGGATCTTTAAAGAAAGAAGAAATAATATTATTTATTCACGACCAAGACATACAAATTACATTACATTAATTCTCACTAATATACATACATTAATTAAATTACATAAGTTATAGTGAGAGGTCCCCAACGCAGCAAAGTGCTGCACCCGGAAGGTGTAGCGCTGGTTTTCTGCTGGAGCCTAGGCTAGAGTGTCTGAGAGTGTTTATGTTGGTGTGTGTGGGATGTATGTTTATATGCGTGGGGGAGTGTGTTGGGGTGTGTATGTGTGTATTAGAGAGGAAGAATATAGAGATGTTTGTATATAAGAAAAGCATAATAGATAATAGACTTTAAGGTCTTTTTAGAAGATAAAATATGCCATGTACTCGTATGTCATGTGTAATGTGCTATCACATGTTATGTGCTGATGATAAATAGGTCACTTGTATGAAGCTTTGCGATTGCACAACCAAAGAAAATCATGGAGGCGAATTACAGACGGTCGCGATCCTCAGAATTTTTACTTATTTTAAATTAATTTGTACTAAAAATGACTGTTACTCAGGTTCGACCAAATATCAAAGATGTAAAATTGCAACTTCAGTTCTAGAACTATACCCTAGTACCTAGGCCCATATTGCATTTAAAGTAGATTAGTAAAGTAAGGCCATCTCCTGGGCGGTCTTATCGGTAAAAGCCTTTCGGACAACTTTCAGGTAGAGGATAAAAATAGCTGAGACCGACAACCCATGTCGCGGGGACTAATAGGTCAAAATAATAAAGCTCGAGAAATTATTTTTATTACGTGATGCGGTAACAAACATACATACAGACAGACAGACAGACAGACAAACATTCTAAAAAAAATTGTTTTAGCTTCTATTGGCCCTATAAAGATCCCTCATACATTTTTTTTTTAAATATCTCTCATGTACAGACATAGATCAGTTACAATTTTATTATAAGTATAGCTACTTGGAAAGTAGGTCTGAAGTTGCCTGAGGAGCGGGTTGAAAGTAATACTTTCAGCCCTAGGGAGAATCATTTTCAACTGACAGCTGTCAAATTATAAAAAAGAAACTCGTTCTATTTTCACATTTCTATTGAACCATGTTCCATCTTTCTATACAGCCACACAATTACAGCGCGATGTAAAATTGAAATGACATAAAGTTAAGTATTAATTAAATAATATATTTTTTTAAATGACTTTATTATATTTTTACTTTCAAATATTTCTTTAAAATAATAGTGTTGGGCAAAATATTTACCATTTTTCAATGATGGGAATAAAAAATAATGGCTGAATAGCTGGCCAGCCACAAAAAAATATGCGGGAAAGCGGCAATCTGATCTCCATTTGTTTTTTACTTATGGAAAATAAAATTCACTCATAAAAAATTAGTTTACTTTCCTTGTATTCGTAATGAAAAGCATAATGTTTACCGCGGGTTAAAGACTTATTTAATCCCTCTGACCTCGAAACCCCGTCTCGGGACTAAATAAGTTATCACCCCTAGGGTACAATATTATTTTTAGCAAATATAATTTTTCATAGCAAATTAGTCCAAAACCTGATAGAAATTGCGCCAAGGAAGTTATCCCTTCGGGGAGATTCATTTAAAAAGTTGATTGTCCCCTGCTTGCCTGCTCTAGGTACACCGCCGGCACTCCATACAAGCGAACGGGTGTAATTACCTACTACTACTCCAGGCGCACCAGACTGTCCGCACTGTCCGTAGGGCTACTGCACCAAGCGCGCGAAAACAGTCGACCGAGAGAGAGACAACGTTATACGTCAACAACATAAGTGCTTCTTTTTCTGACAAATATCGTCGATCTCTCCGTGCCGCCTGTCGATAGCGCGCCGGCGTAGTAACTCTAACTGGAACGATGGCAGTCAGTATTGATTAATGCCAGCCGTCATGACTTTAAACTGGCGGGGGGAAGAGACTAAGAGAATTCGCGAGGACCTGGCATAAACGGAGGAGACTAATTGAGCTGCCCGATGACGACGAAGTAAATGTGGTGTGACGTCACGCCCCAGAAGGGAGAAACGTCAAAATTTAGATGACGAATATACTTGTAATGGATTGAATGGATCCCCTCAACCCTCCCTCAACCCTACCCTCAACCCTACCCTCAACCCTCCCCTCAACACTACTGTCAACCCTCCCCTCAAACCTCTTTCTCTCTTACCCTCGTCGCTCCAAGTGTAGTCCTCCTAACTAATCCATCGCAATCCAAATTCCTCCCAGCATTACTTTGTTGCATCCGTATGCAACAAATTCATCGTAATCGGCTAACTCAATCAAAAGTTATGCGAATTTATAGTCTTCAAAAACTCACATTACATTGGTACCATACCCGCTCCCGCTACCGCTCACGAATTCAGTCGATCATTTACACCCTACACTCCTCGCAGTGTAAGCGAGTTTTAGGAAACTATAAATTCGCATAACTTTTGATTGACTGCACCGATTGCAATGAAATAAAGCCTATATGTTACAACGAATTAAGCACTATGTTTTTGTGAAAAGTCCATCAAGATCGGTACAGTGGTTTTTAAGTGATAAACTGACAAAAATTCCAAAAATGCCGAAATGTGTTCTATTATTTATCCTTAGATCCCCCAATTTTTATTTTGCAAATATCTTCAATGTACAGACTCGCGAAGTTTACGAATTTATTTATTGGATTTTCTGCTTTAGTAATGCCTTCTGACGACGCCAATGAGGCAAATGCCTAGACCTCTATGCAAGTGATTCGCACACTAGATATCGGACCGGATATTGGATAATGATTTAATTGCCATGATACAGGGAAACAAAAGATCATTTGGAAAATAATTTATTGATAAAATAATTAAAAATAGCTGCCACAAAAGTTTAATATAGAACACTGATAAATAATAGCTCTTTCACCTCTTAAGAACTAATAATTATTATTAGTTCTCGTGAGTATTTTTAGAAGCTCTTTAACGACACTAACTAATTAACGACAGCTGGTCTGCTGTAGTGCCAGAAACGTAAAATGCGACATGAGCCCACTCGAAAACCTGATTTTTTTTATTTCCATTTGAATAAATATGCTTCTGTCTGTTTTTAATGGCACCAGTAGGGCCATAGAAGGCCCATATCCAGTAGAGGACATCGTTTGTCAAATAGTGGACAAACTGATTATGATGCTATCTATGTCACATCACAGAATTAATAATAGTCATCACCAAATCAGCCCTGAGACATCCGTTGTAGGTCTTCTCAAATAAACGCCACCACACCCGTGCCCACCCTCCGGATCCAGCCGCTTCAGACCACCTTCTTCAGGTGGTCGGCCCCTCTGGAGTTTCTTTAAAGGGTATTTGTAATGAGGAGCGAAAGGATTAGTAAGCTGAAGTGGTAGTGGGCGGGCCACATCTGTCGCAGAACCGCCGTTGGGACAGACGAGTTCCGGAGTGGATAATAGATCGCGGGCAACTCGCGCAGGGTGGGACGCCCCGCTAGGCAGATGAATTAATAATATAGGTACAGTCGCATAGATACATGGGGCACACTAAAAGTTTTGCACTTCTAGCTAATCGGAACTATTTGAATTTCGAATGTTATATTTTTTGAAACGACTTGCATCCTTCTTAGTAATAAAAAATTGGCGGGAAATCATTTGTCAATTATTTTTATCACACATCAAAGTTCTACGTACGCAACGATTAAAATATGAACCATCAAAATCCATTCAGAATTGGCGGAGTAATCGCGTAACAAACAACAAAAAAATTATAAAAAAGAAAACATACCGTCGAATTGAGAACCTCCTTTTTTGAAGTCGGTTGAAAATGGAATTAAGTCGAAAACATTTTAGAGCGATGATTTTTATGATTTTAAAAGTTCTCTCTCTCCGCAAGACTGTGCCGCTCGTCTTCAAAATGCTTTTGGGAGAGAAGCACCTTGTTTGAGCACCGTGAGGCGATGGTTAGCTGAATTTGAGAGAGGTCGGGTTTATTTACATGACGAATTTCGTGAAGGCGGCCTTCAACTGCCGTCAACGAAAATAATGTGGCTACTGTTAAGCGGCTAATTGAAAAAAACCCGCGGATTACCTATGGGACAATTCGAGGACTATTGGGGATTGGTATGAGCCAAATTCAAAAAAATTTTACACGAAGAATTAAAAGTTCGGAAACTTTGTTGTCGTTGGATCCCTCATGAACTGATAGCGGATCAGAAGCGGACTCGCGTGGAATGGTGCTCACAGATGCTACTGAAGTACGACCACGGACATTCTAATGCTGTTTATGACATTGTCACAGGAGATGAAACGTGGATTTATTGTTTTGAACCCCAAAAAAAACAGCAATCCTGTGACTGGGTGTTTGAAAATGAGAACAGGCCACCAAAAGTGAGGCAGGCGAGAAACGTTGGTAAAAAAATGATCGCGTTTTTTTTTCTCAGCTACGGGTCCCATCTGCACAATTCTACTTGAAGATCAAAAAAGACTGTTAATGCCGAGTGGTATTCTACCATTTGTTTACCCAGGGTGTTAGAAAAAGTTCGCGAAAGACGACCAAAAAGCCGCCTTCTCCTACATCATGACAACGCTTCTTTACACACGGCCAACAAAACAAAGTCATTTTTAGCTACCGAAAAAGTACAACTCGTCACCCTTCCTGCACATAGCCCAGCCCTAGCACCCTGTGATTTCTGTATTTTCCCCAAAATCAAAGATTTGATGAGAGGTTTCACTTTTACCAACTCCGAAAGTTCAGTGATAGCGTTAAATCAGTACGTAGAAAACATGCCTTCAGATTTCTGTGGTCCTCCTGTTTTAAAAAATGGTTCGATCGCATGAAAAAATGTTTAAAATGTAAAGGAGAGTATTTTGAAAAGCAATAAACATAATATTTTGGTTATAACATGTTGTTTTTTTTTAGTTACGCAAAACTTTTAGTGTGACCTACGTATAATAATGAATGAATTAATATATTTATATCTATACATATAAGAAAACAGTAAAAAACAAAAGAAAGGCGAATCTGTACATTGAAGTTAATAAAAAAATTTACTCCCCGGACATTAGTAGATTCCAAAAATATAATTAAAAAATTTCGTGTCTATCTGTATGTATATATGTATGTTTGTACGGGATAACCTTGAAAACTACTGAACAGAATTTAACGGCATTTTCACTGTTTAATAGCTTTGAGTTCAGGACACAATCTGGTATGGGATGGAGGAAGTACCCTCCTTCCTTGGGAAGCTTAATAAAGGATCTTTTCGAAATTTCTATATTCTTTTCCACATTTGCAACTTAGTTTCTATTTGCTATTTTGGCAAAAGCGGTAACAAAAAAACATATTATTTAGAGACTAGATACATAACCTATGCCCAAAGATTTCGATGTGATATGCGTAAAGTTGTCAAAGTCAAAATCATTTATTGCACATGAGTACACTTGGTACATTTATACTCGTAATTTTTTTTTATCGACTACCGCTTCCTAGGTTTTAGCGCTGTGAAGAAAAAACGGCGCAACAAACTTCACGCAACACATCTTTTAAAAATTAAGTTTGCATACAATTAATAAAGATTCTGCGAAGCTGAATTAACATTAGTACCAGGCATCTTTATCATTCAAATAATCGTTTATTTTATAATAGGCTTTCTTATAAAGTTGTTTTTTAATGTGAATCTTAAACTTTCTGTCCGTCATATTTAAGATTTCCTCTGGTAATTTGTTGTTTCTACATTGCCCCGTGAATGATTTAGTGACCTTACTTAGTCTTAAACCTGGTAAAACAAGTTTATTTTTATTTCTTGTATTATAACTATTATTGTCACAGTGCCTCAAAAAGAGATATAAATTTTTTCAGATATATAAAATATTATCTAAAATGAATTGACCAGCTACTGTTAATATGCTTATTTATTTAAACTTTTCTCTTAATGACTCTCTACAACGCAGATTATAGATTGCCCTAACTGCTCTTTTTTGCAAGATAAAAATGGTATCTATATCTGCTGCTTGACCCCACAGTAGGATACCGTATGCCATGATACTGTGGAAGTAGCTTAAGTACACTAACCTCGCGGTAGCAACATCAGTTAATTGTCTGATTTTCCTTACGGCGTAGGCGGCAGAACTTAATCTGCCAGCTAAATGAAGTTATTGCACTATATATAGTGCAATAACAATCCAGTTGTGTTATAAACATTTTTCTTAGTAGTATACTACTAAGAAAAATCACAACTGGATTGTTAATTTTTCAGCGCGGACGAAGTCGCAGGCAACTGCTAGTATATAATGAAATGTAACTCGTAAAACATTTTTTTCGCAAATTATTTTTGCCCCACGTACATACTCGTACACACAAGCACTAATTGATAAGATATAATGTACTAGGCAGATAATTTTATCTACATATTTTGGACTGTGCGTTATACGATTTTTTTATCTTAGTATTGATTATATTTGTAATTAGCTACACACAGAATCCGCTCCCGTTCCTTCTCCCGGTACCGCCCCCCTCCCGCTCCCGCTCCCGATCTCGCTCTCGCTCCCGCTCTCGCTCCCGCTCTCGCTCCCGCTCCCGGTCCTGCTCCTCCTCCCGCTCCCGCTACCCCTTACTCCTACACTTCCATGACGACATTCCACACACCTCGCTTTTCTCCCCCCCTTCTCCTAGCCCACTTTCCACCTGCACCTCCATGACCACCTACCTATCTCCAAAATGCAGTTCTCACTCAAATACGGATTCCCTTGAGCATTTACACCCTACACTTCTTCTAATAATGCAGTGTATGCGAGTTTTCGAAAACTATAAATTCGCATAAGTTTTGATTGATTGCAATGAAATAAAGCCAATATGTTACACCAGATTAAGCACTATGTTTCCAAATTAAGCACTATGTTTTTAAGTGATACGTGCACAAACAGACAAAAATTCCAAAAATGATCGAAATGTGTTCTGATACTTATCCTTAGACCCCCCAATTATATTATTGCAAATATCTTCAATATTCAACAAACACGCAATATTTACGTTTTTATTTGGAGCCGCGTGGAGCAAAAACTAATACTTAAAAACTACTGAATGGATTTTGATGGACTTTTCACAAAAACATGAGGCTTAACTTAACTTTACATTTAGTCTTTATTTCATCGCAATAGGCTAACTCAATCAAAAGTTATAGACATTTTTTGTCTTCAAATACATTAGTAGGTAAGGTTAGTATGCAATTGCACATTGTAGTATGTCCGTACTATTCAGATTGCGATGAGTTTGGATTAAATTTGGAGCTGCGAGTAGGAATTGGAGTGGGAGTGGGAGCTGAAGCGAAACGGAAGCGGGAGGGGAGCGGGACCGGAGCGGAAGCGGAAGCGGGAGCGGGAGTGGGAATGGGAGCCAATTCTGTAGTTCACGCGAGCGGAGCCGCGGGCATAGCTAGTAGTTACTAAATATCTCAATTTATTAACGAAATATATTTAAAGCAACAGCTTAGTACTGCAACTATCAAATAGTTAATTAATAACAGATCGAATGATAACATAAACACATTGTGGAAAAAAAGGTTATATCGCATCGCATAGAATCGAAAAATTTTATGAGCGGAGTACGACTGACAACGACGTCTGCCCTCACGCGTCTGCCCGTGTTTGGGTTGCTAACTTAAGAACTCCTCACTCACCGCATCACACCGCACAGCACATCTTTGCAGCACCACAAAATAAAAAGCGGCGCGCGACCGCCGCTTTACGTACTTTGTGGCAGCACTAAACATCAAAGCCACGCCCATTTCGAGCGCGTTATAAAATACACGTAGCGGCATCTATTGAGAATTATTTGAATTAATCGTATACGGACGTCGAACGCAATATAAAAATTCCCATAACTTTTGATTGAGTTAGCCGATTGCGGTGAAATTTAATAAATAAAATCGTAAACATCGCGTGTCTGTACATTGAAGATAGTTGCAAAAAAAATTTGAGGGGTCTAAGGATAAGTAATAGAACACATTTCAATCATTTTTGGAATTTTTGTCACTGTTGTGTTTATTTCTCATGTATGTCTGTGTCGTAGCTATGAATAAATAACCTATTCTATTTTATTTAGAGGATCACCTGGAGCTGTTAAGTATGGAATTAACCTCAGACCTTAACTTCGGAAGCACGATCGAGTCCAAAGCCAAAACTGCAGCGAATAAACTTGGCATCCTCTTCAAGGTTAAGCGGTGCTTATCACCGGCACAGCTTTTCAACCTTTACCAAGCACAAGTGCAGTCATGTATGAAGTACTGCAGTCACCTCTGGGATGGCTCTCCAAGTATCAGCTTGCTACTCTGGACGCGGTTGAGCGTCGTGTCCGAAGGCTCATTGGTGACGGTGCTCTGGTAAATACCAAGTTACAGAGCCTCAAACATCGTGGCAGTGTTGGCTGTCTTACGGTTTTCTACGGGTTACATTTTGGGGCGTGTGCCCAGGAAATGCACGATTTAATTCCCCCATCTCCGTTCCGTCACCGGATTACTTGGCGTGGTGAGGGACTTCGTCCTTATGTGGTAGACATACCACGTTCTTGCACGAAGCGTTTTACTTCCTCTTTCATAATGCGAGCTGCTAAGGAATGGAACTCTCTGCCAGCTTCGGTATTTCCGGACAAGTACAACTTGGATCATTTTAAAGGAAGAGTGAATAGGCATCTTCTGAGTAAGCGTGCTCCACCTTAGGCCTCATCGTCACTTACCATCAGGTGTTATTGAGGTGGACACATCACACATGGATATCGAACCGGATATTGTATATAATAAATAATCTAATGAACACGATACAGGGAAACAAAAAATAATTTGGAAAATAATTTATTGATAAAATTATCAAAAATAGCTAACAAAAAAGTTTAATTTCGAAGAACTCTTCACCTCTTTTATAATAATTAATTCTCGTGATAGTGAGTAGCTATGTTAGAAACTCTGAACTAATTAAGGATACTTGTCTGCCATAGTGCTTGTCAACCAGAAACGCTGCCTAGACGACATTCGGAGTGATTCCACACGCATACCTGAAAAAATATATATTTGTATGAATTGTCTGTTTTTGACGGCAACCGGAAATTACTGTATGGGCTATGCCATATCCAAGGTAGCTAGTGACAGACAAGTTATGATGATACGTCACACACAATAAGTAATACTACTAATTGTAGTAGATTATATACAGTAGGTATACCAAAATATTGCTCCTCTTCGCTTTTTAGAAACAAAGTTTCAGTTGGAATTGGTCTGGCTATTTGGCTGGTTATTTTTTACTAGCTGTGCCCGCGGCTCCGCTCCCATGGTCTACAGGTTCCGCTTCCATTCCCACTTTCGCTCCCTATCCCACTTCCACTTCCACTCAGACTCTCAATCGCACACTCAATCCCGCTCCCGCTTCCACTCCCTTTTCCCACGCCCACACCCACGGCCACGCCCACGCCCACGCCCACGCCCACGCCCACGCCCACGCCCACTCCCATTTCCACTACCAGCTCCAAATGTAGTCCAAACTCATCACAATCTGAATAGTATGGAAATACTATTATTTGCAATATATTGCATACTAACCTTGCCTACTAATGTATTTGAAAACTAAAAATGTCCATAATTTTAGATTGAGTAAACCGATTGCGATGAAATAAAGACTAAATGTTAAGTTAGGTTAAGCCCATGTTTCTGTGAAAAGTCCATCAAAATCCGTTCAGTAGTTTTTAAGTGATGCGTGCACAAACTCACAGACAAACAGATAAACAGACAAAAAATTCAAAAATGATCGAAATGTGTTCTGTTTCTTATCCTTAGACGCCCACATTTTTTTTTGCAAATATCTTCAATGTACAGACACGCGAAGTTTACGATTTTATTTATTAGATTTCATCACAGTGGCCTAGATGTACTAATAAATCTTAAAATATAGTAAATTAAAAAAGATGATTCCAATATAAATATGTTTGAAAGTAAGTGTATCCTCGACATATAATTAACGAGTCTTGTACATTTATTTCCAGCTCCAATCCAATTTAACCTTCAAGTTCTATGTTATTTATGGTAATTTGTAATGCTGTTGGAAAACCTACTGCGGAATTGTTATATACCTAACGTTATATTTTAACGACATCAAAGAACAAAAAAAATTTCAAGACGTTGGCACCCCTGGGTCACTGTAATGAATGACGACCTATATATCTATAGACAACCTCCTGTTGTTTATATGCCAACTATACTATATAGACATAGGGTCCTCAATACGGAATAAATAATTGAAATGTATTTCTGTAAGCATTATTGAACTTACCTGGAGCCCTACGCTGAAGTGTAGCGTGCCAGGACACCTCCTCTCCACCCTTCCTCCCCAGACGCATGTGTAGAACCGGTTGCAGTCCCACTCGTGGGGTAGCTGCCAGAAAGTATGGGGATCTTTGGGGCATCCATTCGGTAGGAAACCTGGCGCAGGTTCCGGGACGGGTTCTGGCTCGGGTTCAGGTTGGGGTTCTGGCTCCGGTTCAGGTTGGGGTTCTGGCTCTGGTTCTGGTCCTGGATCAGGTCCTACCCCAGGAACGTTTCTGTCTCCACAATCAACGTTGTGTGACCAGTCGCACTTCCATGTTTCAGCATTGAAGAACAGACCGGGAAGGCACCACATCTCCACTGCATGGCCATGATTGCAGTTGTAGAATTTGTCACAGTCTCTGTGTTCGAGCAGCACCAGCTCTAAATTCCAGTTCTGCTCTGGACACCCGTTTGCGGTCACCGCTGTTGCAACAGCGAGCAGCAATAATGCTACTATACCTGGAATAATGAAACATTACATCAACTCTAAATAACCATAAATAACAGTATACTGGTCACCAGCTATATATGTCGCCCTACAATTGGAAATGGTCATAAACCACGTGGTTGCATTTTGACATCTTTTGAACCCCTCCCTACACTTAGCGCTACCGTATATTCTGAATCATTATACGCATGAAAGTACAGTGCCTAATGCATAAGACAATATAAAAGTGATGTTCAATATATGATATTCTTTTATTGCAAAACTTAAAACTAAATACAGTAATAAATGGTGTGTACAAAGATGAGCTTATCTCTAAAAGAGATCTATATACATATCGAAAAAACTTGATAGATTTTGACGGAACTTTAACTGTTTTGTAGTTTAGGATTCTGATTATCTATAGGCTTTATTGCAATATGATTTTAGTCGGTATGCCCAGAAGATTAACTCTCTTTAGCTAACATTTGTATGAATTTGCAGGAATAAACCACGGAATGTGATAAAATTCTTTTTTTTTACGAATTGTCTTATATTACGTCTACTTTCAATGAAATAACAATTGATTAATGTTTGTATCGTATCATTCATCAATACTGGACTATCCGTGTTAATCTGATTAGTTGATATAACAAGTTTTACTCTGCGCATAACACAGGTAGTAACAAAATACCAGTGGTGAGTGTGAGCTTGTACAAGGAATTCTAAATTTGTATATTTATTTTAATTTATAAGATTCATCAAAACCCTGTAGCAAAGCTTTTATGACTGTCTAGAAAAATATTGTTAGGTATTTTTTAGGTTTTCTTTTATTATCCGAATCGTGGATATTTTTCAAATGAACTTAAGTTGTAAATTTTAATAATTTCTACGATTGGATATCTACAAAACATCTAACAGTAGTCTGGCTGTATGTTCGTCGATACCAGATAACTCAAAAGCTACAGAACATAATATGTAGATACATTGTTCGGCAGTTCAAATTAGGCAGAATTCAAAGATCCAATGCACATTTGAACAATTTGTCGGAATATGCCTTATGGCCGCATCAATACATGTTTAAGAACAGACCTACACCCATTTTTAAAAGAAAATAAGCAAGAAAATAATAAGAGTCGGCTGCTGATATGGAAGTATCAAAAAAAAGCTCTGCCTTTGCACACATTTTGATGGCACGACGCACATTTAATTCAGCTTCGCAAAATCTTCATTAATTGTATGCAAACTTGATTTTTAAAAGATGTGTTGCGTGAAGTAAGTTGCGACGTGTATAAATGTACCAAGTGTACTCATATGTAATAAATGATTTTGACTTTGACTTTGATTTTGCTGTCTTATTTCTATGTGAAATAAAGTAGGTATATTTTAAAATATAATTAAATTATCCTCTTACAAAAATATTCATATCTTACGGCACATAATGTTGAAATTTTTATTTTGATTAGAATTCTGCAGACCAAAAATTATTTTCACATTTTATAGCACAACCCAAAGTCAGCTACTAATATAAAATTAAGTGAAAATAATATTAAATAAACAAATACAACTTTTGAAAATGTACTTACATATAATAAAAAACAATTTTAAATCGAGACAGCCGACTTAAACTTGTCGGACGGTATAAGCGCAGAAAAATGTAGATATATTTCGTACAGTGGTAAGTATAACTGTCATTATTTTGTTCTCTTCAAGTTTTTTGTTCTCATCTTAGGTGATTGATACGAAATAAACCGACTGCCTCGTGGCAAACATTCCAGACACTTAAACAACGTGGCGGGAAACAATAAATATTTCATTGTAATAAGGTGAAAATAATGTAAATAACTTACCTTTAATTGCCATGTTGCTCTTGATTGATGTCACAATAACAATATTGATAATCCAAAGGTGCAAGTAAGTTTATATACCCCCGACCGAGCAATCTAACTCGTAGATTTACTTGTGATAAGTCCAACAAAGCTGTACAAAGTCACTGATTGTCATCAATTTAAATAGGGCGGGTGCACTGTGACGGATAGCACGCCAGACAAAACAAATAAAATTAGAAAAATAACAAAACATGTTAAATTCAATTCGAATATAACTTAATATTGCATGGAGTACGGTATATTTTATGATTAATTCCAAAAGCTGCATCGCTGCCTACTGCGGAATTGTTAGCCCTACGAATCTATTAGGGGCACCAAAGATCGAACAATGGTCCACAGCGTTTGGCCCTACATGCTAGACAGTAGTAACGAACATACAACCTTTATGACTATGAGATGATAGGCTTTGTCGAAATCACAGTACTGGTACTTAGTAATGTTTAGTATTTATGGTACTGGGGATAATTCGAACCACAGATATGAATTCATATCTGTGATGCGTTCCTTTGGTAGAAGACTCGTATCTTCATATTTTTTGAATTTAAGTGATACGTCAGATATCTTCTCCAATTGTCATAGTGTAGAGTTTTTGCGGATTTACTGTAGATCACTCGATAACATGGTACACTAGTCTATTTCCCCGTGCTGTGAAAATAAAAGACAAAAAAATTCAATTCACCCCCACTCAGAGAACTAACTTGGTAGGCACTAATTTCATAAATTTGGGAAACTTTGTGAAATTATTAAGTGCCTATAAGTTAGCTATAATGGTTATCTATCGAACAAGAAATAAATGGCATTGCTTTCTTTAAGGTTTAATAAAGGTAAATTTATTAGTTGCAAAACTCGTGATGAAAACTAGCACTATTTTTGACGATTAAAGGTCAGCCTAGCTGCTACAAAATATATCATATACCTTCTATACATGTCGTCAGTTTAATAGAGAAACAACTAATTTATGTATTGTTTTGACTAAGTAATGCCATCGCTTCGTCATGCCTTTACCAGTATCAATAAAACACAATCTTAAATACCTGTCTATTGTCATACAACCTACATACTACAACCATAGGAAAACTTCACTCAGTTTTATGAGAGTCAAAAACTTTAGAGTTAATTATCTCTGAACAGTGTTTTTCGAGTTGTTCCCCTGTTGAACTGACCCATCGATACACTATCTGTCTAATCACTGGCGACTCTCTGTTTCGACGAGACAGAGATCTGCAAATACCTATTTATAGTCATTTTATGACTAGAGTAACTTCTTATAGTGTTCATTTACTGGTGCAACGACCCTAGTATAGTTATCAGTTAAATATCTAAGATGTGAAAAATATACATCAATCGACAGCTTGATTGTACGATATATTTTTCTGCACGTCGTTGCCGTATTTAGGGGAAAAACGAAATTAACCTGATTAGCATCAAAGTGGGAGCCGCTTGTAATATCCAAGGCGTAGGACACACATAGGTAAGTAATAAATAAAAACAATATAGGTAGTCAAGTTTTATTCTTAATATACATAAAATCGACTTCTACAGATAAACCTCAATTTAGGTTCCGTTAGAGGACTAGAAATTTAGTATTTACAACGATGTATCTCTATTGTTTTGATCAATAAAAAAAATATATTTTTGGTTTCTTTCGAGTGGCATCCGGAACAAAAGAAAAATCTATTGTCTCTAAATTGATTTAAATTACAATATACACCCAAACTACTTCACTTGCCTCTTAGCCTTAATTACAGAATGATGGATATTGGGCAGCAGCTTAACCTATGCATTAAACTTAATATAACATCTATTCCAACAAGAAGTCGCACGAAAACTATTTGAACATAAAGTTATTTGTGTCTCGAAAACAAAATAAACATTAAATTATGTTCCGAAGTGGACTGAAAAGTTAACGTGGTAACACTAACTTCTTTTCGCTGCTATTGTCTTCATTGCACTTGTATATTTTATTTCCAAGACATAAATAGCATTGGTTTTCAGACGTGAATTCATTTGGAATATAATATACTGCCAACGATCACTAACCTACACCTGCACACCTGCCCAGTGTTGTGATTTGTGACTAAACCTCATTATTTTATTAGAGGCTTGGTCCAACAATGGACTAAAGCTGAGATTGTGGTGGTGAGTTCATCGGTTACCTACTTATTATTTTTCATTCATCGATAAGCATGTGTGTGTCGCCTTAGAGAATAGCTTTTACACGCTATCATCGATTACTAATCATAATAATCTAATTGAAAACAATACATTTGTCATGGGAGTCACCAAGGAAAGGGCAGCTGTCCTTCATTATTAGACTATAATTTGTTTGCTGAGATTTATCTTCAACATCATGACATGATCTGTCAATCATGATGTCGTTTGATATTATTAAATACCCAACATGTACTTAGGTATGTAGAATCGTTTGGTACTTGTACATAGCTTTACAATTATGATATAGGTAGGTATCAAGTAGGTATCACAGTAAGGGTAGTTCTTTACGAGCGTAGAAACAACATACGAGTACAAATCATGGAGACAGTATTCCTACCTACAAATACTACTTACATACACATTATGTCATAGACAATGCAAATGTTGGTTTGGTTGGCAAGCTCTTCGTACGCTCGTCGTACGGCGCGGCGGGCCGGGCGCGGGTAGCGGGCAGCGGGCAGTGGGCGGCCGGGCAGAGGCTGTACTTGTCTTGCGCAAAGTTTTACTTTTTCCGAGTTTTATTTGTTACCTTGCATTCAGCGTTGCCAGATCCACCTTTCCAAATATTAGGACTTAAATGAAAAAAGTCGGTACTGAGATAAAAAAAATCGAGAAGTATAAAGAATACATAACAAAGTTTAATCATAATTACAGACTATCCTACCTTAAGATTTACTAGGTACTATTACAAAAGATAATATATTACAAGGTAGGTACTATTGCCTACTTTGTGCTTCTTGATTTGCTTTCTCCTTCGCTGACCGATTCTTTTACTTACCTACGGCACCAAATTGGCTGCATATAGGTATGAAAAAGCTGAATTTTGAAAAGCTGAAAAAGCAGGGTGCTGGTGGGACGCGTCCTAAAACGGCAGAAAAAGGGGAACGACCGCCTTTTTCACTTTGCATTACAATACATCAAATAGGAATTTGTTATTAATTTGTTAAGTACGGAAGTTTTTTTTCCTGAGTAACATTATTCTTTATTGTGATTTTTCTGATATTTTTTCGGACGTATAAGATTTTCTTAGCCTATAACATTTCAGTACACCTACCTTATAGGTTTCATTTCATATTCATAATTGTTTCGTAATTCGTTTAAGTTTTGCAATATTTTCTTATCACCTCCCTACCTATATGTATAACTTACCACCAACAACGGTGGATATGACTTGCCAAGCTCAAACGCTGTGCGAGGTAGGCGCCAACCCTGGAACCCGAGGAACGCCTTCGTGTTGGCTGACCACGGATCCAGGGTCTCTATAGCGAGCATCACAAACTCGTAATCAGACGTCAAGTTTGAGCATTTGATACGCTTACTGTGTGTTCTGGCCGCCGCTGCACCGGCAACTGAGGCAGTGTCCTTAACATGGGATGGGGTTAAAGTGTCCACACACGTGGCTTCTCACACCAAACCCGAGGTGGCTCTATTGGGTATCTTGCCATCGTCTTTGAACATACCGAGGCCGTGGCAACTAAGCCTGTCCATGCTTATACACATGGGCAGCGGTGGGGCACGGCTGTACGTATATAGCGAGCCGGGGTCCAGGCATAGCTTGTTTATAATATGTGCAGGCTGCTAACAGAGCTATAAACATTTATACATCCTTATCCAGTAAACTTATAATGAAACTAGCTGTGCCCGCGGCTCCACTCGCGTGGAGTACTCAGTTTCAATCCGACTTCGACTACGAATCCAGCCCCGACGCCCACCCCCGCCTTCGCTCATACCCACTACCGCTCCCGCTCCCACTACAGTTTAAATGTAGTCCTAACTCATCGCAATCTGAATTGCACCGAACGTTATAATTATACTTCATTGTGATATTGCATAGATACCTACTAATGTATTTGAAAACTAAAAATTCTCATAACTTTTGATTGAGTAAGCCGATTGCGATGAAATAAAGACTAAATATTACTCCGAGCAAAGATAATATGCCCTATGTTTCTGTGTAAAGTCCATCAAAATCGGTTTCAAGCAAGCAGACAAAAAATATTTTCTCCTGTGCTATGGAACAAGGATAGGACAATTCACAAATATAACTTCCAGACCAGGACCAACTTATAAAAATTGTACAAAGTAGCCTGTCCCCGGTGGGAATCGAACCCACGACCTCTGTCGCTCGAGTCTAATAACCAAGCAGCGAGGCGGTAGGTTGGTTTTGCATAAACCTCTATATTAATAAGTTGTAGGTAATGCCCCCAGTAAATATGATTAAACTTTTGATTTGCTGATACTCTTCAAGATGTATCCATAAAGGATCACCGGGCCCTGTTAGGTATGGAATTAACTTTAGACCTTAACTTCGGAAGCACGATCGAGTCCACAGCCAAAACTGCAACGAAAACACTTGGCATCCTCTTCAAGGTTAAGCGGTGCTTATCACCGGCACAGCTTTTCAACCTTTACCAAGCACAAGTGCGGTCATGTATGAAGTACTGCAGTCACCTCTGGAATGGCTCTGCCAAGTATCAGGTTGCTACTCTGGACACGGTTGAGCGACGTGTCCGAAGGTTCATTGGCGACGACGCTCTGGTAAATACCAAGTTACAGAGCCTCAAACATCGTGGCAGTGTGGCCTGTCTGTCTTACGGTTTTTGAGGCTCCCATCTCCGTGCCTTCACCGGACTACCAGGCGTGGTGAGGGACTTCATCCTTATTTAGTAAACATACCACGTTCTCGTACGAATCGTTTTGCTTCCTCTTTCGAACTTTCCTAATGCGAACTGCTAAGGAATGGAACTCTGCCAGCGTTGGTATTTCCGGACAAGTATAACTTGGATCGTTTTAACGGAAGAGTGAATAGGCATCTTCTAAGTAAGCGTGCTTCACCGTAGACCTCGTCGTTACCATCAGTGATTGAGGTCAAGGGTTAACACATCAGGAATAAAAAAAAGAACAAAGCAGACATCTAGTCCACTATGCCAAAGCACACAGTGGATATCGGACCGGATATTGTATATAAAAAATAATCTAATGAACACGATACAGGGAAACAAAAGTTAGTTTGGAAAATAATTTATTGATAAAATTATAAAAAATAGATAACAAAAAATTTAATTTCTAAGATCTCTTCATTTTTTTTTTAATAACTAATTCTCGTGATAGTGAGTAGCTATGTTAGAAACTCTGAACTAATTAAGGATAGCTTGTCTGCCATAGTGCTTGTCAACCAGAAACGCTGCCTAGACGACATTCGGAGTGATCATACACGCATACCTGAAAAAAAAATTATTTGTATGAATTGTATGTTTTTCATGACAACCGGATATGGCTGTATGGGTAATGCCATCCAATGTAGATTGCGACAGACAAGTTATGATGATATGTCGCACACAGCACAGAATAAGTAATACTACCTATTATTGTAGTACTACAGTACACAAAATGTTGTTCCTCTTCGCTTCTGATTCAGTGGACTTGATCCGGCTATTTGGCTATTTTAGTTATTTTTTATTATAACTCAGCGACTCAAATGTACTACTAAATGTTAAAATATTGTAAGTAAGTAAAATTATATTGAATATAAATGTGTTTGAAAGTAAGTATAACCTCGACATATAATTAACGAGTTTTGTACATTTATTTCCAGCTCCAATCCAATTTAACCTTAAAGTTCTAAGCTATATGGTATAATTTTATCCTTAATTTATTTGCATTGCTGTTTAAAACCCTACTGCGGAATTGTTATAGCTAACGTTATATTTTAACGACATCAAATAACGAAAATTTATCAAGACGTTGGCACCGCTGGGTCAGTGTAATGAATGACGACCTATGTATCTATAGACAACCTCCTGTTGTTTATTTGCCAACTATACTATATAGACATAGGGTCCTCAATACGGAATAAATAATTGAAATGCATTTCTGTAAGCATAATACAACTTACCTGCATCCTTATGTCGAATTGTAGCGTGCCAGGACACCTCCTCTCCACCCTTCCTCCCCAGACGCATGTGTAGAACCGGTTGCAGTCCCACTCGTGAGGTAGCTGCCAGAAAGTATGGGGATCTTTGGGGCATCCATTCGGTAGGAAACCTGGCGCAGGTTCCGGGACGGGTTCTGGCTGGGGTTCAGGTTGGGGTTCTGGCTCCGGTTCAGGTTGGGGTTCTGGCTCTGGTTCTGGTCCTGGATCAGGTCCTACCCCAGGAACGTTTCTGTCTCCACAATCAACGTTGTGTGACCAGTCGCACTTCCATGTTTCAGCATTGAAGAACAGACCGGGAAGGCACCACATCTCCACTGCATGGCCATGATTGCAGTTGTAGAATTTGTCACAGTCTCTGTGTTCGAGCAGCACCAGCTCTAAATTCCAGTTCTGCTCTGGACACCCGTTTGCGGTCACCGCTGTTGCAACAGCGAGCAGCAATAATGCTACTATACCTGGAATAATGAAACATTACATCAACTCTAAATAACCATAAATAACAGTATACTGGTCACCAGCTGTATATGTCGCCCTACAATTGGAAATGGTCATAAACCACGTGGTTTCATTTTGACATCTTTTGAACCCCTCCCTACACTTAGCGCAACCGTGTATTCTGACTCATTATACGAAAGAAAGTACGATAAGACAATATAAAAGTGATGTTCAATATATGATATTCTTTTATTGCAAAACTTAAAACTAAATACAATAAATGGTGTGTACAAAGGTGAGCTTATCTCTAAAAGAGATCTATATACATATCGAAAAAACTTGATAGATTTTGACGGAACTTTAACTGTTTTGTAGTTTAGGATTCTGATTATCTATAGGCTTTATTGCGATATGATTTTAGTCGGTATGCCCAGAAGATTAACTCTCTTTAGCTAACATTTGTATGAATTTGCAGGAATTTGAATAAACCACGGAATGTGATATTATTATTTTTTTTACGAATTGTCTTATATTACGTCTACTTTCAATGAAATAACAATTGAATAATGTTTGTATCGTATCATTCATCAATACTGGACTATCCGTGTTAATCTGATTAGTTGATATAACAAGTTTTACTCTGCGCATAACACAGGTAGTAACAAAATACCAGTGGTGAGTGTGAGCTTGTACAAGGAATTCTAAATTTGTATATTTATTTTAATTTATAAGATTCATCAAAACCCTGTAGCAAAGCTTTTTTGACTGTCTAGAAAAATATTGTTAGGTATTTTTTAGGGTTCCGTAGCCAAATGGCAAAAACGGAACCCTTATGGATTCGTCATGTCTGTCTGTCTATCTGTCTGTCCGTCCGTATGTCACAGCCACTTTATTCCGAAACTATAAGAACTATACTGTTGAAACTTGGTAAGTAGATGTATTCTGTGAACCGCATTAAGATTTTCATACAAAAATAGAAAAAAAAAAAACAAAAATTTTGGGGGTTCACCATACTTAGAACTGAAAGTCTAAAAAAATTTTTTCATCAAACCCATACGTGTGGGGTATCTATGGATAGGTCTTCAAAAATGATATTAAGGTTTCTAATATCATTTTTTTCTAAACTGAATAGTTTGCGCGAGAGACACTTCCAAAGTTGTAAAATGTGTGTCCCCCCCCCCCCCCCCCCCTGTAACTTCTAAAATAAGAGAATGATAAGACTAAAAAAAATATATGATGTACATTGCCATGCAAACTTCCACTTGAAATTGGTTTGAACGAGATCTAGTAAGTAGTTTTTTTTTAATACGTCATAAATCGTAAACCACAATACTATTATTAAAACGTCGATCAAAGTTACAACGAACTACTATAACTTTTATATTATGTTAATTGCTGCTTCGGAACCCTTCATGGGCGAGTCCGACTCGCACTTGGCCGCTTTTTTTATTATCCCAATCGTGGATATTTTTCAAATGAACTTAAGTTGTAAATTTTAATAATTTCTACGATTGGATATCTACAAAACATCTAAAAGTAGTCTGGCTGTATGTTCGTCGATACCAGATAACTCAAAAGCTACAGAACATAATATGTAGATACATTGTTCGGCAATTCAAATTAGGCAGAATTCAAAGATCCAATGCACATTTGAACAATTTGTCGGAATATGCCTTATGGCCGCATCAATACATGTTTAAGAACAGACCTACACCCATTTTTAAAAGAAAATAAGCAAGAAAATAATAAGAGTCGGCTGCTGATATGGAAGTACCAAAAAAAAGCTCTGCCTTTGCACACATTTTGATGGCACGACGCACACTTAATTCAGCTTCGCAAAATCTTTATTAATTGTATGCAAACTTGATTTTTAAAAGATGTGTTGCGTGAAGTTTGTTGCGACGTGTATAAATGTACCAAGTGTACTCATATGCAATAAATGATTTTGACTTTGACTTTGATTTTGCTGTCTTATTTCTATGTGAAATAAAGTAGATATATTTTAAAATATAATTAAATTATCCTCTTACAAAAATATTCATATCTTACGGCACATAATGTTGAAATTTTTATTTTGATTAGAATTCTGCAGACCAAAAATTATTTTCACATTTTATAGCACAACCCAAAGTCAGCTACTAATATAAAATTAAGTGAAAATAATATTAAATAAACAAATACAACTTTTGAAAATGTACTTACATATAATAAAAAATAATTTTAAATCGAGACAGCCGACTTAAACTTGTCGGACGGTATAAGCGCAGAAAAATGTAGGTATATATTGTACAGTGGTAAGTATAACTGTCATTATTTTGTTTTCTTCAAGTTTTTTGTTCTCATCTTAGGTGATTGATACGAAATAAACCGACTGCCTCGTGGCAAACATTCCAGACACTTAAACAACGTGGCGGTAAACAATAAATATTTCATTGTAATAAGGTGAAAATAATGTAAATAACTTACCTTTAATTGCCATGTTGCTCTTGATTGATGTCACAATAACAATATTGATAATCCCAAGGTGCAAGTAAATTTATATACCCCCGACCGAGCAATCTAACTCGTAGATTTACTTGTGATAAGTCCAACAAAGCTGTACAAAGTCACTGATTGTCATCAATTTAAATAGGGCGGGTGCACTGTGACGGATAGCACGCCAGACAAAACAAATAAAATTAGAACGACACAACAAAACATGTTAAATTCAATTCGAATATAACGGTATATTTTTAGTACGGTATATTTTATGATTAATTCCAAAAGCTGCATCGCTGCCTACTGCGGAATTGTTAGCCCTACGAATCTATTAGGGGCACCAAAGATCGAACAATGGTCCACAGCGTTTGGCCCTACATGCTAGATAGTAGTAACGAACACACAACCTTTATGACTATGGGATGATAGGCTTTGTCGAAATCACAGTACTGGTACTTAGTAATGTTTAGTATCTATGGTACTGGGGATAATTCGAACCACAGATATGAATTCATATCTGTGATGCGGTCCTTTAGTAGAAGACTCGTATCTTCATATTTTTTGAATTTAAGTGATACGTCAGATATCTTCTCCAATTGTCATAGTGTAGAGTTTTTGCGGATTTACTGTAGATCACTCGATAACATGGTACACTAGTCTATTTCCCCGTGCTGTGAAAATAAAAGACAAAAAAATTCAATTCACCCCCACTCAGAGAACTAACTTGGTAGGCACTAATTTCATAAATTTGGGAAACTTTGTGAAATTATTAAGTGCCTATAAGTTAGCTATAATGGTTATCTATCGAACAAGAAATAAATGGCATTGCTTTCTTTAAGGTTTAATAAAGGTAAATTTATTAGTTGCAAAACTCGTGATGAAAACTAGCACTATTTTTGACGATTAAAGGTCAGCCTAGCTGCTACAAAATATATCATATACCTTCTATACATGTCGTCAGTTTAATAGAGAAGCAACTTATTTATGTATTGGTTTGAGTAAGTAATGCCATCGCTTCGTCATGCCTTTACCAGTATCAATAAAACACAATCTTAAATACCTATATATTGTCATACAACCTACATACTACAACCATAAGAAAACTTCACTCAGTTTTATGAGTCAAAAACTTTAAAGTTAATTATCTCTGAACAGTGTTTTTCGAGTTGTTCCCCTGTTGAACTGACCCATCGATACACTATCTGCCTAATCACTGGCGACTCTCTGTTTCGACGAGACAGAGATCTGCAAATACCTATTTATAGTCATTTTATGACTAGAGTAACTTCTTATAGTGTTCATTTACTGGTGCAACGACCCTAGTATAGTTATCAGTTAAATATCTAAGATGTGAAAAATATACATCAATCGACAGCTTGATTGTACGATATAT
Source organism: Esperia sulphurella (assembly GCA_947086405.1). Taxonomy (NCBI): domain Eukaryota; kingdom Metazoa; phylum Arthropoda; class Insecta; order Lepidoptera; family Oecophoridae; genus Esperia; species Esperia sulphurella. The sequence goes on from OX352272.1 coordinate 5,185,200, forward strand.
TTTTCTGCACGTCGTCGCCGTATTTAGGGGAAAAACGAAATTAACCTGATTAGCATCAAAGTGGGAGCCGCTTGTAATATCCAAGGCGTAGGACACACATAGGTAAGTAATAAATAAAAACAATATAGGTAGTCAAGTTTTATTCTTAATATACATAAAATCGACTTCTACAGATAAACCTCAATTTAGGTTCCGTTAGAGGACTAGAAATTTAGTATTTACAACGATGTATCTCTATTGTTTTGATCAATAAAAAAAATATATTTTTGGTTTCTTTCGAGTGGCATCCGGAACAAAAGAAAAAATCTATTGTCTCTAAATTGATTTAAATTACAATATACACCCAAACTACTTCATTTGCCTCTTAGCCTTAATTACAGAATGATGGATATTGGGCAGCAGCTTAACCTATGCATTAAACTTAATATAACATCTATTCCAACAAAAAGTCGCACGAAAACTATTTGAACATAAAGTTATTTGTGTCTCGGAAACAAAATAAACATTAAATTATGTTCCGAAGTGGACTGAAAAGTTAACGTGGTAACACTAACTTCTTTTCTATTGTCTTCATTGCACTTGTATATTTTATTTCCAAGACATAAATAGCGTTGATTTTCAGACGTGAATTCATTTGGAATATAATATACTGCCAACGATCACTAACCTACACCTGCACACCTGCCCAGTGTTGTGATTTGTGCCTAAACCTCATTATTTTATTAGAGGCTTGGTCCAACAATGGACTAAAGCTGAGATTGTGGTGGTGAGTTCATCGGTTACCTACTTGTTACTTTTCATTCATCGTATAAGCATATGTGTGTCGCCTTAGAGAATAGTTTTTACAAGCTATCATCGATTACTAATCATAATAATCTAATTGAAAACAATGCATTTGTCATGGGCGTCACCAAGGAAAGGGCAGCTGTCCTTCATTATTAGACTATAATTTGTTTGCTGAGATTTATCTTCAACATCATGACATGATCTGTCAATCATGAGGTCGTTTGATATTATTAAATACCCAACATGTACTTAGGTATGTAGAATCGTTTGGTACTTGTACATAGCTTTACAATTATGATATAGGTAGGTATCAAGTAGGTATCACAGTAAGGGACTACTCTTTACGAGCGTAGAAACAACATACGAGTACAAATCATGGAGACAGTATTCCTACCTACAAATACTACTTACATACACATTATGTCATAGACAATTCAAATGTTGGTTTGGTTGGCAAGCTCTTCGTACGCTCGTCGTACGACGCGGCGGGCCGGACGCGGGTAGCGGGCAGCGGGCAGTGGGCGGCCGGGCAGAGGCTATGCGCGGGCGCTGCTGGGAGGGACGCCAGCAAGTGAGCAGACGACAATTCTTGGCGTTGTCGCTTGTCTTGCGCAAAGTTTTGGAATTATTTTTTCCGAGTTTTATGTGTTACCTTGCATTCAGCGTTGCCAGATCCACCTTTCCAAATATTAGGACTTAAATGAAAAAAGTCGGTACTGAGATGAAAAAATCGAGAAGTATAAAGAATACATAACAAAGTTAAATCATTATACTTTGTGGTTCTTGGTACGATTGCCTACTTTGTGGTTCTTGATTCGCTTCCTCCTTCGCTGACCGATTCTTTTACTTTACTAACTTACGGCACCAAATTGGCTGCATATAGGTATTAAAAAGCTGAATTTTGCAAAGCTGAAAAAGCAGGGTGCTGGCGGGACGCGTCCTAAAACGGCAGAAAAACGGAATAGTCTGCCTTTTTCACTTTGCATTACAATACATCAAATAGGAATTTGTTATTAACTTGTTAGTGCGGAAGTTTTTTTTCCTTATGTCATAGACAATGCAAATGTTGGTTTGGTTGGCAAGCTCTTCGTACGCTCGTCGTACGGCGCGGCGGGCCGGGCGCGGGTAGCGGGCAGCGGGCAGTGGGCGGCCGGGCAGAGGCTGTGCTTGTCTTGCGCAAAGTTTTACTTTTTCCGAGTTTTATTTGTTACCTTGCATTCAGCGTTTCCAGATCCACCTTTCCAAATATTAGGACTTAAATGAAAAAAGTCGGTACTGAGATAAAAAAAATCGAGAAGTATAAAGAATACATAACAAAGTTTAATCATAATTACAGACTATCCTATCTTAAGATTTACTAGGTACTATTACAAAAGATAATATATTACAAGGTAGGTACTATTGCCTACTTTGTGCTTCTTGATTTGCTTTCTCCTTCGCTGACCGATTCTTTTACTTACCTACGGCACCAAATTGGCTGCATATAGGTATGAAAAAGCTGAATTTTGAAAAGCTGAAAAAGCAGGGTGCTGGCGGGACGCGTCCTAAAACGGCAGAAAAAGGGGAACGACTGCCTTTTTCACTTTGCATTACAATACATCAAATAGGAATTTGTTATTAATTTGTTAAGTACGGAAGTTTTTTTTCCTGAGTAATATTATTTATTATTGTGATTTTTCTGATATTTTTTCGGACGTATAAGATTTTCTTAGCCTATAACATTTCAGTACACCTACCTTATAGGTTTCATTTCATATTCATAATTGTTTCGTAATTCGTTTAAGTTTTGCAATATTTTCTTATCACCTCCCTACCTATATGTATAACTTACCACCAACAACGGTGGATATGACTTGCCAAGCTCAAACGCTGTGCGAGGTAGGCGCCAACCCTGGAACCCGAGGAACGCCTTCGTGTTGGCTGACCACGGATCCAGGGTCTCTATAGCGAGCTTCATAAACTCGTAATCAGCCGTCAAGTTTGAGCATTTGATACGCTTACTGTGTGTTCTGGCCGCCGCTGCATCGGCAACTGAAGCAGTGCCCTTCACATGGGATGGGGTTAAAGTGTCCACACACGTGGCTTCTCACACCAAACCCGAGGTGGCTCTATTGGGTATCTTGCCATCGTCTTTGAACATACCGAGGCCGTGGCAACTAAGCCTGTCCATGCTTATACACATGGGCAGCGGTGGGGCACGGCTGTACGTATATAGCGAGCCGGGGTCCAGGCATAGCTTGTTTATAATATGTGCAGGCTGCTAACAGAGCTATAAACATTTATACATCTTTATCCAGTAAACTTATAATGAAACTAGCTGTGCCCGCGGCTCCACTCGCGTGGAGTACTCAGTTTCAATCCGACTTCGACTACGAATCCAGCCCCGACGCCCACCCCCGCCTTCGCTCATACCCACTACCGCTCCCGCTCCCACTACAGTTTAAATGTAGTCCTAACTCATCGCAATCTGAATTGCACCGAACGTTATAATTATACTTCATTGTGATATTGCATAGATACCTACTAATGTATTTGAAAACTAAAAATTCCCATAACTTTTGATTGAGTAAGCCGATTGCGATGAAATAAAGACTAAATATTACTCCGAGCAAAGATAATATGCCCTATGTTTCTGTGTAAAGTCCATCAAAATCGGTTTCAAGCAAGCAGACAAAAAATATTTTCTCCTGTGCTATGGAACAAGGATAGGACAATTCACAAATATAACTTCCAGACCAGGACCCACTTATAAAAATTGTACAAAGTAGCCTGTCCCCGGTGGGAATCGAACCCACGACCTCTGTCGCTCGAGTCTAATAACCAAGCAGCGAGGCGGTAGGTTTGTTTTGCATAAACCCCTATATTAATAAGTTGTAGGTAATGCCCCCAGTAAATATGATTAAACTTTTGATTTGCTGATACTCTTCAAGATGTATCCATACAGGATCACCTGGGGCTGTTAGGTATGGAATTAACTTTAGACCTTAACTTCGGAAGCACGATCGAGTCCACAGCCAAAACTGCAACGAAAACACTTGGCATCCTCTTCAAGGTTAAGCGGTGCTTATCACCGGCACAGCTTTTCAACCTTTACCAAGCACAAGTGCGGTCATGTATGAAGTACTGCAGTCACCTCTGGAATGGCTCTGCCAAGTATCAGGTTGCTACTCTGGACACGGTTGAGCGACGTGTCCGAAGGTTCATTGGCGACGACGCTCTGGTAAATACCAAGTTACAGAGCCTCAAACATCGTGGCAGTGTGGCCTGTCTGTCTTACGGTTTTTGAGGCTCCCATCTCCGTGCCTTCACCGGACTACCAGGCGTGGTGAGGGACTTCATCCTTATTTAGTAAACATACCACGTTCTCGCACGAATCGTTTTGCTTCCTCTTTCTTCCTATAATGCGAACTGCTAAGGAATGGAACTCTGCCAGCGTTGGTATTTCCGGACAAGTATAACTTGGATCGTTTTAACGGAAAAGTGAATAGGCATCTTCTAAGTAAGCGTGCTTCACCGTAGGCCTCGTCGTTACCATCAGTGATTGAGGTCAAGGGTTAACACATCAGGAATAAAAAAAGAACAAAGCAGACATCTAGTCCACTATGCCAAAGCACACAGTGGATATCGAACCGGATATTGTATATAAAAAATAATCTAATGAACACGATACAGGGAAACAAAAGTTAGTTTGGAAAATAATTTATTGATAAAATTATAAAAAATAGATAACAAAAAAATTTATTTCTAAGAACTCTTCATCTCTTTTTAATAACTAATTCTCGTGATAGTGAGTAGCTATGTTAGAAACTCTGAACTAATTAAGGATACTTGTCTGCCATAGTGCTTGTCAACCAGAAACGCTGCCTAGACGACATTCGAAGTGATCCCACACGCATACCTGAAAAAATATATATTTGTATGAATTGTCTGTTGACAACCGGAAATGGCTGTATGGGTAATGCCATCCAATGTAGATTGCGACAGACAAGTTATGATGATATGTCGTACAAAGCACAGAAGCACTTTGTGTGTGCCAATTGTGGTAGTGAATAAATGTTTTTCTTTCTTTTTATTATTGTAGTACTGCAGTACACAAAATGTTGTTCCTCTTCGCTTCTGTTTCAGTGGACTTGATCCGGCTATTTGGCTATTTTAGTTATTTTTATTTCAACTCAGCGACTCAGATGTACTACTAAGTTAAAATATTGCAAGTAAATAAAAGTATCTTATAAATAAAATCGTAAACTTCGCGTGTCTGTACATTGAAGATATTTGCAAAAAAAATAATTGGGGGGTCTAAGGATAAGCAACAGAACACATTTCGATCATTTTTGAAATTTTTGTCTGTTTGTCTGTTTATCTGTTTGTCTGTGAGTTTGTGCACGCATCACTTAAAAACTACTGAACTGATTTTGATGGACTTTTCACAAAAACATGGGGCTTAACTTAACTTAACATTTAGTCTTTATTTCATCGCAATCGGCTAACTCAATCAAAAGTTATAGACATTTTTAGTTTTCAAATACATTAATAGGTAAGGTTATTATGCAATATATTGCATATAGTAGTATTTCCGTACTATTCAGATTGCGATGAGTTTTGATTACATTTGGAGCTGCGAGTAGGAATTGGAGTAGGAGTGGGCGTGGGCGTGGGCGTGGGCGTGGGCGTGGGCGTGGGCGTGGGCGTGGGCGTGGGCGTGGGCGTGGGCGTGGGAGTGGGCGTGAGAGTGGGCGCGGGCATGGGCGTGGGGGAGTGAGTATGAGACCGGGAGCGGAAGCGGAAGCGGAAGCGGAAGCGGTAGCGGAAGCGGGAGGGGAGCGGGAGCGAGAGCGGGAGCGGAGCGGGAGCGAGAGCGGGAGCGGAGCGGGAGCGAGAGCGGGAGCGGAGCGGGAGCGAGAGCGGGAGCGGAGCGGGAGCGAGAGCGAGAGCGGGAGCGGACCGGGAGCGAGAGCGGGAGCGAGAGCGGGAGCGGAACCGGAGCTGAACCGGAGCGGGAGCGGGAGCGGGTATGGTACCAGTGTAATTTGAGTGTTTGAAAATTCGCATAACTTTTGGCTGAGTTATCCGATTACGATGAATTTGTGGTATACGTATGCAACAAAGTAATGTTGGTCGGAATTTGGACTGCCATGGATTAGTTACGAGGACTACATTTGGAGAGACGAGGGAAAGAGGTTTGAGGGGAGGGTTGAGGGGACAGCTGAGGGGAGTGTTGAGAGGAGGGTTGAGTGGAGTGTTGAGGGAAGGGTGAGAGGAGTGTTGAGAGGAGTGTTGAGAGGAGTGTTGATAGGAGTGTTGAGAGGAGGGTTGAGGGGAGAGTTGAGCATGTGGATCTGGACCTGGACCTGGAACTGGGCCTGGGCCTGGGCCTGGGCCTGGGCCTGTACCTGGACCTGGACCTGGACCTGGACCTGGACCTGGACCTGGACCTGGACCTGGACCTGGACCTGGACCTGGACCTGGACCTGGACATGGATCGGGACCTGGACCTGGACCTGGACTGGACCGGGATCTGGATCTGGACCTGGACCTGGTCCTGTACCTGGATTTGAAGTCTGAGTGGCAGTGGGATAGGGAGCGGAAGTGGGAATGGGAGCGGATCCTGTAGTCCACGCGAGCGGAGCCGCGGGCACAGCTAGTATTGAATATAAATGTGTTTGAAAGTAAGTATATCCTCGACATATAATTAACGAGTTTTGTACATTTATTTCCAGCTCCAATCCAATTTAATCTTAAAGTTCTAAGCTATATGGTATAATTTTATCCTTAATTTATTTGCATTGCTGTTTAAAAACCTACTGCGGAATTGTTATAGCTAACGTTATATTTTAACGATATCAAATAACGAAAATTTATCAAGACGTTGGCACCGCTGGGTCAGTGTAATGAATGACGACCTATATATCTATAGACAACCTCCTGTTGTTTATTTGCCAACTATACTATATAGACAAAGGGTCCTTAATACGGAATAAATAACTGAAATGCATTTTTGTAAGCATAAAACAACTTACCTGCATCCTTATGTCGAAGTGTAACGTGCCAGGACACCTCCTCTCCACCCTTCCTCCCCAGACGCATGTGTAGAACCGGTTGCAGTCCCACTCGTGGGGTAGCTGCCAGAAAGTATGGGGATTTTTGGGGCATCCATTCGGTAGGAAACCTGGCTCAGGTTCCGGGACGGGTTCTGGCTCGGGTTCAGGTTCGGGTTCGGGTTCTGGTTCGGGTTCTGGCTCTGGTTCGGGTTCTGGCTCTGGTTCCGGTTCTGGTTCTGGTCCTGGATCAGGTCCCACCCCAGGAACGTTTCTGTCTCCACAATCAACGTTGTGTGACCAGTCGCACTTCCATGTTTCAGCATTGAAGAACAGACCGGGAAGGCACCACATCTCCACTGCATGGCCATGATTGCAGTTGTAGAATTTGTCACAGTCTCTGTGTTCGAGCAGCACCAGCTCTAAATTCCAGTTCTGCTCTGGACACCCGTTTGCGGTCACCGCTGTTGCAACAGCGAGCAGCAATAATGCTACTATACCTGGAATAATGAAGCATTACATCAACTATAAATAACAATATACTGGTGAGAAGCTGGATACGTCGTCCTACAATTAGGAAGAGGTCATAAAGCACGTCGTTACATTTTAACCGCTTTTGAACATCTTGCTCTACACGTAGCTTCCGACGTGGATTCCGACTAACCATAGGCAATAATGCTATAATGCCAAGAACCATGGCGCGTGCGGCTGATGCCACTCATTACTGCCTAACTAGCACACTGTCGAAATATAAGTTTTAGGTGAACTAACACCGATAAACCCCTATTATAGACCTACTTTATAGCTTGGCTGCATATTACGCTAGAGCGAGTTATTACGTATATATCTATACATATCTATAATAGAATAGTAAACGGTAAATTCTGTAATTTTTTTCATCAAATTTGATTCTATAAAATATCTATCAGTAGACTGGCTCTCTGTCCATCGGCCAGATATCTCAATAACTACTTAGAACATAATATGTAAAATTGTATTTGGGTCATTCCTGGGATAAGCGTTCTTCACGTCAGATCCGTGGCTTTTATTTTTTCTCATTACTGGTGAAAACTAAAATTACATTCAAGCTATCGATAAGGCACTTATATAACGTTATACTCGTAGATAACGTCATGGGATAAAATAAAAGCCACGGATCTGACGCGAAGAACGCTTCTCCCAGGAATGACCCATTTACTACTGCCTCGTGGCGAACTCTCGAAAGACTAAAACAATGAGGCGGGAAACAATAAATATTTATATGTAATAAGGTAGAAACAATCTTACCTTTAATTGCCATGTTGCTCTTGATTGATGTCACAATAACAATATTGATAATCCCAAGGTGCAAGTAAGTTTATATACCCCCGACCGAGCAATCTAACTCGTAGATTCACTTGTGATAAGTCCAACAAAGCTGTACAAAGTCACTGATTGTCATCAATTTAAATAGGGCGGGTGCACTGTGACTGATAGCACGCCAGACAAAACAAATAAAATTAGAAAAATAACAAAACATGTTATTCTTTTCGAATATAATTTAATATTATAGCATGGATTACGGTTATTTTTATCTTTTATTGACACCAAAGAACGAAAAATGATCCACAGCGTTTGGCCCCACATACCCAGGTTAGATTATTTACCGTTTACTATTCTATTATAGATATGTATGGATATAGACGTAATAACTCGCTCTAGCGTAATATGCAGCCAAGCTATAAAGTAGGTCTATAATAGGGGTATATAGGTGTTAGTGCACCAAAAACCTATATTTCGACAGTGTGCTAGTTAGGCAATAATGAATGGCATCAGCCGCACGCGCTATGGTTCTTGGAATTATAGCATTCTTGCCTATGGTTAGTCGGAATCCACGGTGTAGGCGACGTGTAGAGCAAGATGTTCAAAAGAGGTTAAAATGTAACGACATGGTTTATGACCTCTTATTTATCATATCAGCCCTTAGACGTCCACTGCGGAATATAATGAACGCCACCACACCCGGTTATCCGCCCTCCACATGCAGCCGCTTCCGGCCAGTTTTTTCAGGTCGTCGATCCATCTGGCGGCGGAGCGTCCCACCCTGCGCCGTAAGTCATGACAGGCAGGATGCACTGATTGAAAACTTTTTTGTCTGTAAACATTATGGAATAGGCGACGTGGAGACTTGACGCAGTTTTCCAATTACTGCCCAGCCCAACTGTATATTCTTCTGTCAGCTTCCCTAGAAATTTTTCCTACTGTTTAGGGTTAGTTGGACAGGGTTGCTGCCGTGTGGTTTCCGGTAGAGTAGAATAGGACTACTCCAGCTCTTCCCGTGGATGTCGTACAAGGCGACTAAGGGAATACATTATAAAACATCAGTCAGGCCTCCCCAACCCGTCTGGCCAGCGCGGGGAGTGTAGGCCAAATCCTCCGTCTGTCTCCGGCAGATGAGAGAGGGTTGTGCTCCTGCAGTGAAGACAAAAATAACCTGATGATGAATGGACAGGGTTAGATCTGCAAATACGAGTACCTATTCGTAGCAATTATTATGACTGAAAGTATCGTTTATAGCGTTCATTTAACGGTGCAACAACCCTAGTATAATTATCAGGGAAATATCTAAGATTTGCAAATTATTATACATAAATCGGCAGCTTGATATTGACTAGTAGATAGTATCTATTCTGCACACCGTCACCGTATTTGGCCGCGGGGGAAAAACAAAATGTAACCTGATTAGCATCGAAAGGAGAGCCGCCTGTAATATCTAAGGCCAAGAACACAACTAGTAACACAGTAATAAATAAAAACAACAATTATAATTATTTTTTGTTTCTTTTATGTGATAACCGGAACAACAAAAAAATTTGGATCCATTGTTTTTAAATTGTTTTACATTACAATATACACCCAAACTAGTTGATATGCCTCTTTGTTTTAAATTCAGAATGATGAACATTGGGACTTTGGACATTGGACAAACTTAATATAACATCATAAAAGGTATACGAAAACCAACGTATTTGCGTATCTGAAACAAAATATACAATAGATTATGTTCCGAAGTGGACTGCAAAGTTAACGCGGTAATATTAACTTCTGTTGTACATATAATCAAAGATGAAAATTTTTGCACACCTGCCCAGTGTCAAATAATGCTAACTATGGATGTTTGGATATTTGTTACTCAATCACGCTTCAACTGCTTGACGGATCGGGATGAAACTTGGCACACATATAGGTTAGGTCCTGGAATAGTTTTTATCCTATGTCCTATTCCAGGACCTAACGTTTATATTTGTAATACATTATAATTTGTTATGTGAGGTTGTCAACGCGGACTAAGTCGCGGGCAACAGTTAGTATGAGCATAAACCTCATTAGTTTAGTAAAGGCCTGGCCCAACAGTGGACTAAAGGCTGTTGGTGATGATGAGTTCATCGATTACCTACCTATTATGTACTTTCGTACTTGACCCTTATCGGCACGGGTGTCACCTCTGAAAACAGTTTTTACTAGGAAACTCTAGTATATATTATCTTTGCTAGGAATCATCGATTACTAATCATAATCTATTTAAAATAAATGCATTTGTTAGCGTCAGTTAATTAAAAACCTACAAAACGGGTAATCTAGTAATATATTTTGTCTCTAACTTACTAAGCAGCCAGCGAATGCATAGACTAGGCTGTCACAGTCAACAATGTTTGGACCGAACTGTGCATAGTCGACAGTTTTGTGTCCGCAGTTAAAGGCCTATTCACGGCATATAACTTGAGCGTTCTGGGAGAATATAGTGGCTGTATGTAGAGTCTGGGATAAATGTACTTTAAAAACCCTATTTTCTTTTAAATACGAGTAATATGGGTTATTGAGATTTAAAAATGTCAATAATAATAAAAATTAAATCATTCGTAGCCCGGAGGTCGGAGGTAAAGGCGACTGACCATTCCGTAGAATCCGTAGCTCGCTGTAACAATGAGGATATTGAGAGGGAGCGCCAGGCGTTGGCTATCAGATGTAATATGTTGGTTCATAGATTTGCACGTTGCACTAAAGCAGTGAAGATTGAGCTTTTTGCCAGTCCTTTTATACGTGCTGTATGTATGTATGTAAACGCTTTATTGTACCAAAAATGACAACAACAACAATAATAAAGAATTAGACTGTGTACAAAGGCGGACTTATCCCACTTAGGGCTTAGCTGTCTGTGGGTCAATCAGAGGGGAGGTCACAGATTTCGCGGAATGACAGGGAAGGATAATGAAATGAAACATTAATCTATTTTTCCTTTTCAATATATTCTCTCTTAACCCTAGTACAATTATTAGATCTGTCAAATAACTTATAAATACCGTCGAAAAAAAATTGTCTTGAGCGTCAAAATAGGCCGAAATAGCAGACTTCACTTCATCATCGTCGCAATAAAAAATCCACGCAGTTCTTTCTTCATTTTTGGAAACAAAAAACAGTCGCTAGGGGCCAGGTCTGGGCGCAGTTGTTCAAAACCGCATCGGTGAATGGCAGCCGTTGCAACATGACTTGTGGTCACGGACGCATTGTCGTGCAAAATGAGCCCACCTTCTGTAAGCTTTCCTCGCCGTTTTTCTTTAATAGCTTCATTTAATTGATCTAGTAAAGAAGCGTAGTATTCTTCCGTTTACGAGACACCACGTTCCTTATAATCGATCAAAAGGATACCTTCTGTATCCCAAAAGATCGTCGCCTGATCTTTCCGGCCGATTGAGACACCCTATACTTCTCAGGAGGGGGTGTGCCTTTGGGGAGGTCTTCGAACAGCATTGGACTGATATAGGCTGATAATGATAAAGTTCAAACTATGTATTAGACTAAGGCTGTATCATATCGCCGTAGTTAGCCAGAATGGTGCTTCAGAGACTGTTCATAGATTTTGCCGCATCGTTGGCTTAGTCTCTTTGTACTTATTGATAGGCTTAATTCGATCAAAACATAATAGAAACACCTTCATCGCAACGGAGTTACTCAGCGCTAGCCGACTCGAAGCGGTGAGTATTAAGTCATCAAAACCATTGAGATAAATCCCGTTCTTACAGGCTTCCGCATCCGTAAGTGTGGGGAGACTTAGCGGCTTGTTCGTGGGTTCGATTCCCGCGGGGACCGACAACTTTGAACAATATGTACAAATTGGTCCTGGTTTGGATGTTATATTTGTTTAATTCCCATAGCGTAGGAAAATATCCTAGTGTGGGATTAGGCAAGTGTATGGATAATTGTACATGTATATATAAGTAATATTAAAAAAAAACTTTAAAATGTTAAGGGCTCAAAATCATTCCTTGTCTGGGTGTTATATATGTATATGTATTGTCTAGCTAATCCTTCTCTAACTTTCATAGAAGTGTAGAAAATTCTAGTTTGGCATTAGACAAAGTGTATACATATACATACATATATTAGTAGTATGGTATGTATATGTTATATCTGTGGTTAAAGCCAAAGTTCAGTCAAACCTATAGGAGGGCCCATCAAAGTCCGAAATCGAATCGGTGAGTTAGGTTGGGTTTGACTTTTAGAACCCAAAACTAAAAGCAAACGATCATTTCCTTTGTTTTAAAAATTAATTTATTCATTTATAAATATACGACTATTTAATGCAATGGTTTGCATGTGTTGTATTAGCTACATTGAAGTGTTGTAAAATAAATTGTATATCCTGCCAAAATAGACGACAAAAGAGTTTTAATCAAAATAGATAATGGAAAGCTCTTATGTCAAGCAATTTGGTCAATATAGTTTATTTATGTGGTAAGGATTACTGCATTGATAGGTAGGTATGATGACAAAAAAATTACACAGAACACAAAAAACAACATTTTACAGTGGCAATTATTTATACCGATTTGTGTGTAGCACTTCGCAAATCTGCTTATAGGGATGAGATAGCAAATTGAGAGATCATGGGCTGGTGGGTTTATGATAATTTTTTCTAGCACGAATAAAATTTTCATAATGACTTATATGTCAAATGATGTACTGAAACCATGGTTGAATCAGAAATTAAGATTTATGTACATCAATGTGAAAACGATAACAAAAATGACGTTTCCAAATAACACATGGACTAAGTAGAATACATACAGATCGTGCTTAACTATATGGTTATTATTTCATATTAACAATAGACGTATTATTTGAAGATATAATAATAATTTTATTTTTTTACACAAAATCAATGGCGTCGCATGTTAGCGCCTTTGGAGGAAAAAATATATTACAAAGAAGTAAAAAAACAGTACAATTTGTGGTTCTACTTCAGCATAATATCTAGTTTGTCTCTTAGACCTAAGTAATAACCCTCTCTAAGCAGCACAACCAGCTTCTGAAGGCCAGTCGCAAACCTGAAATACAAAAACAAAAGTTTATTTTAATAAGTTAACGATTCTGTTGGTTTACATTATGAAATATATATATTTCACATACATACAGGTACACATGTCAGACCTAAATTACGATTTTCTCCTGTACGGTAATTAGTCCAGGAAAATAAATTTCACGAATGTAACAGCCATACCGGGACCAACTTATCCAAATTACATAAAGTTGTCTGTCCCCAGTGGAAATCGAATCCACGACCTCTAACGCTCTAATGATCAAGCCATTAACTCAACGAGGTGGTCCCATAAACCACTCGTTATAAAATCACAAAGTACGTCGACAAAGCAAGTGCTAGAGTTCATTCAGTTTTGGACCAATAAGTAACCTTTAATTCCAAGGTGCTTCTACCTATTACCTACATAAATACCGGTTGTGAAGAGACAGCAAATTAAAATAACTTTACCTGGATATATCTGTTGAAGTGAAGTGTGGCAGGACAATTCCTCGACACCTTCTCTCCCCAAACACACGCGTAGTATTGGTTGCAGTTCTGCTCATTAGGTAGTAGCCAGTGGATGTGAGGGTCGATGGGGCAGCCGTTTGGTAGAAACTCGTCGTCAGACTCCGGTTCTGGTTCCACAACAATTGGTGACTCTTCCTCAATCTCAGGTTCCACAACAATTGGTGACTCTTCTTCAATCTCAGGTTCCACAACAATTGGTGACTCTTCTTCAATCTCAGGTTCCACAACAATTGGTGACTCTTCTTCAGTCTCAGGTTCCACAACGATTGGTGACTCTTCTTCAATCTCAGGTTCCACAACGATTGGTGACTCTTCTTCAATCTCAGGTTCCACAACGATTGGTGACTCTTCTTCAATCTCAGGTTCCACAACGATTGGTGACTCTTCTTCAATCTCAGGTTCCACAACAATTGGTGACTCTTCTTCAATCTCAGGTTCCACAACGATTGGTGACTCTTCTTCAATCTCAGGTTCCACTACGATTGGTGACTCTTCATCTACATCAGGTACCACAACGACTGGTGACTCTATTTCATTCTCAGGGTGCACAGCGATTGGTGACTCTATTTCATTCTCAGGGTGCACAGCGATTGGTGATTCTATATCTAATTCAGGTTGCACAACGATTGGCGGGTTAGGTACAACAATAATTGGTGAATCTCCGCCTCCACCAGGAGGAGGTACAATAATAATTGATACCTTTGGATTTATATCATCGATTTCTTGTCCGAGATTAATTTTGACTGGGTTTGCAGCTACCGTCGCTAGAACAGCGAAAAGAACTAGAACTGGTGTACCTGTGGTGCAAAACACAACATTAAAGCTCTTATAATTCGTATATCTATATGAAAAGACACATTCTAATAAGTTCACTGTAATGAAAGTATGTAATGTAGGAAAACATGATTTTGAAAACATATACTAGTGAGTAGGTACCGCAGCAAATCTGATTGTTGTGGATATTTTTACGCACTTTCAACTTTTATGATAAAACTTTAAATACCTACCTTTCATGATGCCACCTATTTTATAGTATCCTAACAATTCATTCAATTCCCTTTTATAGTTCCGTCGGTCCCTTTTATCTTTTAAGAAACAAATTAATTGTTCGCGATATATTTAATCTATAAGCTATGCAGAATCACTTAGCAAATATCGTTGTCATGATATGGATTTATTCATTTAAAAATATATTCTCGTGTTTGCTCGAACTGTAAATGATATAAAACTAAAATCAAATAAATTAAATAAAATAAAAATAAATAAAAAATAAAACAATTCGCATAAGGGTATGAAGAGTATAAAACAATAGGTACCTATATATGTTTAGTATTTTGTGACAGTTAATGAAATTTAAGCTCTATGTTTTTGTTTATGACAGGACACGTTTTTCCTTGTACCTTCGATTCATATGTGAACTGAAACATGCATAGATGTATTACATAGGAATTAAAAAGAAAATTTGCATATTATATACAAATGATACGAGACCAGGTGTATCATTATCAAAAGAAATTATAATTAGTTACACGTTTTATATCACGATAGAAATTAACAATGAAAGCGTTTCAGTTACACATAGAAGGAAACTCAGATGCGATGAGATTCGAAATTATATTCGGACAAACAAAAACACTAGCATTTATCTTATATTAGTAAAGAATATTCTTTACTATTTAATCAGATAAATATCTAAGATCTAAGGCTAAATAATAATGATTGGGAATACGTCACTATCAGACATCGTTATATTTGACATGCTTCGGTGGTGCCGCTTTGATGATGAGTCAGTCATCAGAGGGTGCTTCACCATCACCAGACTATTGTTAGTACTTATACCATTGTTAGTACGGACTATTGTTACTAAAGTTTTTAGTCGGTACATTACGGTTGAAATTGGTATGTAAAATATTTGTCAAAAAAGTATGAAGTTGGCTTCTATTTAGCTTGAAGTGCAAATCTATGTCGATGAAGGTGAATATAATGATAAAGATATGTATTATCATTTATTCACTAGCTGTGGCCCGCGACTTTGTCCGCGTGGATAACTTAACATTACACATTATTACGTATTACTAAATCCTAAAAGAAATCTATTAATTTGGTTATGCATTGAAAATATTTATATACCTACTTACCTATAATCAGCGTGCCGGGGCTGCGGTTCCGCCTGTTGGGCTATAGAACTATTGTGTGTGTTTTTTAATTAAGTTGACATTTACTTAATGTTTATCGTGAATTAAAAGATTATCATATAATTAATTACATTTTTTTATGATTTAGTATTGTGCAAGAAGTTAGATGTTTTAATTTAATTAAAAAAAAAAGCAAATGATATTCTTTTTCTCCAACCTCCCAACTTGCCCTTCCCCTACCCTCTCTTCTTTCCCATCCGACTTCCTTCCCCTCCTATTCCCCTCCCTTATCCTTGAAACCTATTTTCATATCCTCTTAACTGTACAATAAAATTATGTCAAACTGCTGGACATTGACCTTCCCCAATGAACGCCACCTCACCCGGTCCTCTGCTCTACGGATCCAGCCGCTTCCGGCCACCTTCTTCAAGTCATCGATAGCCACCCTGCGCGTGGCGATCTGCGGTTTCCACTCTAGAACTCGTCTGCTCTAACGGCCATTGGTACTTTGACAGATGTGACCCGCACACTGCCACTCCAGCTTCCTGATTCTTTCGGCTATGTCGGTCACCTTCGTTATTCGTTGGATCTCCTCATTACAAATCATATCCCTCATAGAGTCCCCGAGCATAGCCCTTTCCATAACTCGCTGAGGGACTTGAAACTTGTGGATCAGGCCCACTGTCAGTGTCCATGTCTCAGCGCCGTAAGTCATGACAGGCAGGACGCACTTATTAAAGACTTTTGTCTTTAAACATTGTGGAATGGGCGACTTGAAGACTTGACGCAGTATTCAGAATACTGCCCAGCCTAACTGGATTCTTCTGTCAGTTTCCCTATCGACATTGTTCCTACCCAACTATATTGTCTGTCCTAGGTACTCGGTACTCCTGAACAAGTTCGATACTGACATTCTCGACGATGACCGATCTAATACATGGCCACTGATTATCAAATAACGAACTTTTTGTATCGACACTTTTGCAAATACCCTGAAATATAACAGCTAAAATAAGTAAATAAAACTATAAATTAGCTTTAAAACATTTCTGTCACTTTCTGTCAAGTATTTGCAATGACCAAGTAATGTTGAACTACATTGTTATACAAGTGATATGAAATGAGAGGTTTACTTGTAGATCAGTCACCTGACATTTTGTTGAGATATAATTTAGACCAGATTGTGCCCCGAACTCAAAGTTCAGTAGTTTCCAAGATTAGCCCGTATATACATAAATACTTATCGCTTTCTTTTGTTTTTATACTGTTTTATTATATGTATATAGATTACAAATAATGTTACACTATCTTACCTACCACTAAACAGTAACTGTTTGTGGTAGTACAGCACATATACTATAAGATAAAAGCCAAAAACGCATTTGTTATCGATGAGTATTTTCTTTATAAATAAGATAAAAACGGATTAAACGATTCACGATCTTAAACAAATGTGTACAGTATTATAATGTATAGTTTATAATATAAACAATCAATAAACTAAAGAAGTTATGGAATAAAGTAGGTCGCATAGTGTAGGAATATATCCCTTATTTTGGGGTCGAGAAAGCGTCGCGCCATGGCGCCGGGCTGGCGGCGCCGTCTGACGATGCGTCTCAGGGCGGGCGGAGGCTGCCATGCTCGCACAGTGCGCCCGCCCGCCCTACGCTACTGCGCTCGCAGTTTCATACTAAACCGCACGTACTTATCATCTACCGATAGTTCGTTATCTTAGTGTTAAATTTCATTTATTCAACTTAAACATAGTTTGATTTCTTTTTAAATTCTAATAAAATTAAAACATATAAAATTGTTTAATAAAATGTAAGAATTGCGTGATAATTTTTGCGACATGAACTTCAAAATAATTCTTTTCATAACATTGATTCATTACGCACATTGTGAGAGAAAAACTACTCAGTCAGTCAGTAAAGTTAAAACTGTAGTGAAAAATATCAAAACCACGTCAGAGGCTCCGGATACTGCGAGAAGTGTTACCGATACGCATAAAGATGATTTACCAGTACGTAAACCAATTGAACAAGGAAAGGTTACGAATACAATGAAAGTTAAAATACCACCGTCTCGTAAAAATAAAAAGCATGAACCTAAAATGATACCACCCGACTTGTAAGTACACTTAGTCAACTCATTACATGACCTACATTACATAAGTACAAAAAAAATACCATAGACCGATTTTTTTATTTAATTCCTATGATACTTCATATGGTACTTTTACAAAGTTTCGAATTGATAGGAACATCTAATAGTTTTTCTTTATACAAACTTTGAACCCCTATTTTACCACTTTAGGGGTTTAATTTTGACAAACCCTTCCTTAGTGCATACATAAGAGACATGATGAACCTTTGTGACAAATTTCAAGTTTCTAGAGTATACGACTTGGAGACTACTACTTTAGAACTACACTTCATGATTTTTCAAAAACTGTTCAACACGTGTTGAATCATTAAGTTTTTAGAGTACTCTTACAAAGTTTCAAAATAATAGGAACATCGAATAGAGGTTCTCCATACAAACTTTGTACCCCAATTTTAGCCCCTTAGGGGATAAATCTTGAAAAACCCTTCCTTAGTGCTTGCCTATGCTATACAAGCAACCATTGTGTAAAATTTCAAGTCTCTAGACTCAGCGGTTTGGGTTGATACGAGTATGTCAGTCAATCAGTCAGTTTCTTCTTTTATAGATACGGGATAAGAATCTTTATATGCATTTGTGATACGAAAATGTAACTTAGAGGTGCTAAATCATATTAGCAGCTTGAATACCAAATAACTTCTAGTTAATTTGGTGCCATGCTATTCGGTTACAGAATACAAAAATGGGCTGAAGAAATCTCTCAAACGTTCTACAAAATTGAGAAGCAAGTGGTTCGCAGAGAGGCTCTCTTGAAAAGTTTTTCGGACATCAAGATTGAGGTCCGAAATGGGTCAGCCATCGTGGAGAAGATGGCATCAGCTCTGGAAGACCTACTGCAGCGGCGGGCACAGATGGCGGAGAACATCATGAGTAAAGCTGAGGCTCTGGCCAAGGACAGAACCTCACCACCAGACTCGTACAAGTTCCAACTGAGTTCTGTTAGTGGTCCCGTCCCTATACTGATATGACATTCACCAAAATTTACCAACCATTTTTTATTTTAAAATAATTTGAGAATCCATGGATAGGACTGGTAAAAACTTGTAAATATTGTGGACATTAAAATTCAGATAATAACTAGCATACCGAAACTCCAGCTAGCTGGAAAATAACAAAGGCTAATGTGATTTGTGGTTGCCCCATAGTTGAAATGCTTGAAATTACAGATACCTAGTTTATTATGACTAATAACTTAAATAAGTTATTTTACTTACTTTTACTTACGTTACATAATAAAGCCACTTCTTACCCTTTAGATATTCCACAACTGATTTATACAAGCACTGTAAAGTTCTAACGGTTCGCCAACTCTTTATCCTAAACACAGCCCTTCAACAACACTCACTCCTTACCGTTGATCCCCACACGTTAATAAATAAACGCCGCAATTACATTGTCTGCTCCTCTAAACTCTTCAAAACAGAATTTTCCCACCATTTCATTGCTTCCTTGGCGGTTTTCTTTACAATAAACTAAATAAAGCGTTATCTATATATCCTCTCTCCAAGACTCCTTGCAAGAATTGCATTACTGATTGGCTCCTCAGACAGGATTATAATGAAACAGAAAAGCTACATTCTACTCTTTCCTAAATAATGCTTAAAAATATTTTACACAATATTCTATTAATCTACTTATGTATTTTTCGGAACTTTATTGATGGTAAATTATAAATTACTCTTTCCACATTCACCCGTATCACATGATATACACAAACATACACACACACACACACTCACAATCATAGACATCAATTTTTCATAATTGATGTTATAAAAATTATACTCACACATCTAGATGTATTATGTTCTAAATTAATAATTTGCGCAGTACTTTGTTTTTATCGGGTAATTAATTATTAATCTAATTGCTTGGTATGGCAAGGTGATGCGCAAAAATTCCATGGGGTGGGAGCCTGGTGACCTAATCTCACAGGTTCATCCTATTTTAGGCACCAATCTCTCACAAAAGATAAATTGTACTCATTTTAATTTTATACATTATAATTGTACTTAAATTTTGTGTTGAGATAATAAATAAATTTTGTATTTTGTATTGTATTGTATAGGTATCTGGTTTTACAAACGGGTAACGGGTAACCACAAACTCATGTTAAACTAATTTTCTCTTTGTAGCATTTAGATGAAGTAAAGAAAAAAGAGCAGGAGGATCCAGAATTCGAGTGGGTGCTCCCTACGAACTGCACCCAACTGACGAAGCTGAATGTCTCCAAAGGGACACACTTTGACAGCGCAGTGTCTCTGGAAGGCTCCAGCGTCCACGTCGCTGCTGAGGTCTTCGCTTGTGGTATGATTTTTATAGCAATTCCAAAAAAAAAAATTACAATTTTCCCGAATTTAAACAAAAAAAAATTAATAACTGTATGTTCCGACTACCGAGTGTATGTGGATTGCGTTTCTTGTGTCACGACAAGCGACTTACGCTTAGTGGCACTAAACATGGTCTCCTTGTTATTTTTTGTTTTATTATCATAAAATAAAAAATAAAAACAGTTTATTTACTTTTGGAGATAGGTCTTTATCTGCATGTCCCAAAAGTCAACTGGTAGAAAATGCCTTATTAACATTATGATCGCCTTTTGTACAGTTTGTGCAACAAAGTTTTAAATAATTAAAATAATTTCACACTGCCACTTCAGCTTACAGTTTGTTTATATATCTAAATTGCATAATGTCGGCATATATTTTTTAAGTCTAATTTAATTAGATTCGGTTCAGTAAATTTTGAGTGTCCCAGACAGTTTCACTGTGAGGCTTCTTCACGTAACCCTAAATACACTATATCATATCTTGAGGTGACCAACAAGAGTTTAAAAAAACAATTTTTTGTAGATCCAAGAATCAAAGGGGACATTTTCTGGACTGAGGATCTACTGCCAACTTTTCGGTATAATTACGGTCAAGATTCCTCGGTGGATTTCCAGTACTTCTGCAGCGCCAAGGGTTTCTTGAGGCACTATCCTGGTATACACATTTTAATTGATTTTCCCGAAAGCTCTTTGCCATTGTTTTAAGTCTTCAAATCTCTAATAGCTAAGCTAACATTTGAGTTTTACCTATTACCTCGAAGGTGAATTAATGTCATTTATAATTAAAGGAGTATAAAAGTAAAATGACGGCCTGCAGAGTAGTCGGTAGTGCACCTACATGCGAAGCTCGGGATCGCAGGTCCGAATCCCGCCCAGGGCTAATATTTGTGTCATTGTTTTTGCCTTGAGTCTGGATGTAATTTGACACCATAAATTAGAGAGAGAAGCATAAGTGCTTGTGTTGGTGACGTATAACGTTGTCCCCCCCCCCCCCCTCTCGATCGCCTATGCTCGCGCGCTGGGTGGAGCAGCCCTACAATAATTACATGTACGGACAGGCTGATTGCCCTATATCAAGTTTCAAGTTTATTTATTCAAAAACCATTTCTTGTGTGCGAACATAACTATCTTAATTTAACTTATTCTGATAATTCGATAAACCTAGGTTCTTGCTACTCTAAAACAGTTTTCAATAGCAATAAATATTTACAAATCATAACCATTAAAATCAAAACACAATAGTAGTAGTTCATAGTAATATATTATCTTCGGTAGTAAGTAGTCTTTGCCTCGGGGTAGTATATAAGCGACAGTGTCCGCTTACTACAGTGGCCTACAGTTAAACTCTTCAGATTGTAAATAGTTATTAAATGTTTCAGCTGGTTTATGGTCGTCAATGTTTAAACTGGAGCTTAATCCAGAAGAGGACGAGGAAGGAGTCGCGGACGTGTACGATTGCCGCTTACGGCCGTGGTACGTGGCCGCCGGCGGGGCGCCCCGCGATGTCCTGATACTGCTGGACGCGTCAGGGTCCATGTTAAACTCCTCGAACCTGGTGAATGCAGAGCAGTTCACCCTGGCTCTGCTGAGCGCGCTCACCGACGACGATAGGGTCAACGTGCTGCGGTTCAATGTCATCGTCGAATCGCCTATCACTTGTTTCAACGATAAACTTATTCCGGTAAGTGTAAGGCCTAGGACACACAGAACGTCGAGAGCCTAAGTAATACATGGTACAATACATACCCACAACAAAGAAACGAAATATTCCTACGTAAAGAAGCGATACTATCTCCCGCAAAACAGAGCATGTCTGCCAGTACGCACTACTACTGGTATATTTCATTCCATACCAATAGTTATACGAAAACCAACGCTATTTGCGTCTCTGTAATATGTATATGTAAGGGTCAACAGCAGCAAAAACAGGTTTGTATTACCATGAAAACTTTGCGGTTCACTTAGGAATACCATCTATTATTTATTTTGTTTTCGAGACGCAAACGTGTTTGTTTTCATATGACTATTGATTTGGAATGAAATATAGTAGGATTGCGCGCCGGCGCCGAGCGAACGACGCTTACAGTTAGGTAGAAAGAGAAGCACTTATGTTGTTGACGTACATTGTTCATCTCTCGATTGCGCTGGGTGCAGCAGCCGGCCCTACTATTATTTACGCAAATACGCACACATATATGGACAGGCTGGTGCGCCTGTAATAGTAGTAATTAAATCTGTTTGCTTGGTGTCAAGGGTGTGCCTATAGAGAGGCGTCATGTAACGAATATGCTGTAAATGCGGCCCATAGTTTGCCGCGTCCCTGCCACGCCCGACGTCCCTTCTGTGTTTCTTGCCTTTGTGATACTGTACCTACACTCTTGTTTGTTACTAAGTATTTAAAAATATTTTAAAGTTAAATCTTACTTTTCTTTGCAAGGCAGGTAGTATCACAAAATCAAAATACAAAAAAAAAAACTACTTTGGTCATTTTTATCTTAATATGTAGCATGGCACCCTCTCTTCCCTTCATCATCATCATCGGTCTATCGCCGTCCACTGCTGGACATAGGCATAACATTTTGAAAGCACAATGCCACTTACCTTATTTCGGATATCTAAATACCTATATAAATGGTTTTGATACAGGCGAATCACGTGAACTCAGCCGCAATAATGGCTGTACTGAAGCTGTACAAGGTGATCAACGAGAGCCTGATACCGATGGTGCTGGAGGAATCCGTGGCGATGCTGCAGCAGCAGCAGACCGCGGCGGACCGGCCGCCGGCCTGCCAGCAAGTGATCGTGCTCATCACCGACAGCCTCTACCGGAACTACACGGAGAAGATGCGAAGCTTGGATCCTAGTGGGCGTATCAGGTATGATCATAGCTGATTGTTATTTAGAAGCAGGGGTAGAATAGAAACATCCTATCACATACTATAGAGTGCGCGTGTGTGTACATCAACGCGCTCAAGCATTTCAGGTTTTTTTTTCAGGCGACCGAACAATGCTAAGTATCTATCATAAGTTTTAATTAGGCGTAAGCTACGCCGCCGCCGTTGCGTAAGTTCAGCATGGTGTGGCACTACACTTAGACTTTGATTAAAATATTCTTAAGGAGTCCAAAACCAAACAATGGCCTCCTATCCAAGAATTGTTGGTTAGACGCAGTATCACAGCTACGATCCTAGAATGACGCTCCCAGACTTTGACTAATTATAACTTATATACTAGGCTGTTTGTAATATGGCTGCACGATCCGTACGGCTTGCGCGACAATACGCGCGAGTTCGGCGAATGGCTGAGCTGCTCGAGTGACGGCTCGTTCGCGGAGCTGGTGACGGACTCCGACGTCACGGAGCAGGTGATGCGCATCCTGCGCGTGCTCGAGCGGCCGCTCGTCGCGCAGCGCAAGGAGCGGATCAGGGTCTTCAGCGACCTGTATGCTCACGTCGAGGTAAGGCTTTGGCGTGCATAGATACTCATACTTATATTTGTTCAGCACACAAGTGCTCGGCAAGCGGTTCGCGTGGAGGGGGGGGTTACATAGTCAAGTAGCCTATATACTTATGATACTGGGAGTGGTACTCTTCCAGATACCAAAAAGATTTCGATCCTCGGTTCTTGGAACCCAGTCTCTGTCAGTTGCCGTATGCAAACGGAGTGGTATTCCTAAATTATGTAGATATTTGACAGGACCCCAGAAGAAGTGATTACTACTGGCTGCAGAAAGAAAACGAGGAGCAAGCTTACAGATACAAGGAATTGAGACTGAACAAGAGGAAACTGGTCAGTGAAGCTCAGCGGTACAAGGACTTCATGCGTCAAGAGAGTCTCGTGAGTTTATCGTTATACCCGGCCAGCTGTTACCTCTTTCTGTTTATTCAAAATTTTACAAGGCTAAAATTGCCTATTCATTAGCTCATCTCTCTCATCTGTCTGACAGAGTGTGACCTAATGTTAAAGATGACAAGTTATATGGTATTGACGCTTAATTATATCATAACTTAGAATTTGCATCTACAAATATTAAAGTTAAGAAATTCTCACGTGTGTTCAGAATTTGAACCTGCGACGTCGACAAACCAAACCGGGGTGCTCCAGTCTAAACCTCCTAGCTCCATTGATTTGTGCTTACTACCTTACGAATAAAATCCTGCTTACAGTTGAAAATTTATACTTAAACTTTCTTTATCCGCATAATGTTCATCAAATTAAACAAAATAGGGGCCGAGCAATAGCGAGTTTAAGAAGTCAAATCGATCACAAAAGAATCACTACATCCACTTGACTATGTAAATCCAGGTCTATATTTACGGTAATAATGTGTTTTCAGAATAAATTGGGGCACTACTACGAGGGCCAGGACGTTAACTATCGGCTTCAGATAAGCGTCTCGGTACCAGTATTCGATGCCACAACCAGTGAGGTAGTTATCCTAATTCATATTCCTAGTGCCTATAGTGAAAAAGGATCTAACACTCTAGTATATATTATCTTTGATCTAACTTAGAAAATGCTACTTTTCAGAAGACTAAATAAATTATTTTTAATAAGTTTGAATTTTTTTAATTGAAAACGTTTCAATATAGTCATGTTAAATTAAAAAAATATATGTATATTCTTCTGTCCAGTTTTCTGAAAAGTAGCATTTTCTAAGTTAGATCATTTTTCACTATACGAGTATGTATGGGCACAGTATTATATTTATTATGTTAATGCATTATAAATCTTAGTAATAACCTTACAATTTGTTACAGAAAATCACAATTACACTGAATGAGGTACGTACCTTAATTATTATTTTTAATGTTTGTTTTAATTATGACATTACAATACCTACGTTTGAGTAGAAAAGAGAGTGTCAAGCAGGATGATAATGAAATAAATTTAATTAAATTTCTTTGTTATTTTGTTAGTTTCTGAATGTCGTAGATTATTATAATATTGCCTAGTTACTGCCTCTGTAGCGCCTGGCTGCTTATTTGGTTAATTATTCGATTATCGGACAAATGACACTCCATTGTCAATAAAACGTTTGTATAGCTGTTGGTGTCAATTAGGTATCAAACATTGAACCGCTCGCTGTGACTTCTAGGTAATCAACGAATCACATCAAGTTCAAAGTAATCGCTTATCTATTAATCTGTGATTGCAGGAAAAACAAAGGAATTCTACAAGGACGGTAATTATTGGCAATTTTTTTAATAAATTAGTCATTGTCAATTATAATAAAAGAGATAATATACAGCATGTAGGTACTAGTCATTTAAAGCATATCACAGTTTATAAAATCTCACATAGAATGCCTGTAAAAATAAATCCAATTTGGTGCTTGTAGTTTAAAAAAAATTTAATGACGCCTATTGGAGTACCATTAGTTGATATTAGATGTTTGCAGAAAGACACTATGAATACTATAATAATAATAACTTTATTTGAGTTGAAATAATCAAAATAAAAAATCAGATCGCCGCCTCGTTGGTCCAGTAGTAGCTTGGTCATTAGACTCAAGCGCCAGAGGTCGTGGGTTCGATTGCCACTGGGGACAGACAACTTTGTACAAGTTGGTTCCGGTCTGGATGTTATATTGTGCATTGTCCAATCCTAGTTTAATTCCCATAGCACAGGAGAAAATACTAGTTTGGGATTAGACAAGTGTATGTAATAAGTATGTATATTTGTAATATTTATAAAATAGCCTTTATTTGTGACAGATATTATAACATTGAATCTAAAAGAGAAAAATAATAACATAATATAATTTATTAATTATATTACGTTGTTATTCTTCTCATTTTGATTATTATATTTATGTATTTGCATCTCTAGCTGCCCTTTTTCGAGCAAAGTCCTCCCCCAAATTTTCCCGCTTCATCCTGTTCTTTGTTTTTGAAACCTTCTTAATTTTATCAATCTATAGATACACCTTTTCTTTTGTCTACCTTGCGTTCTTATAAAAAAAGAAAAAGAATATTTATTAAAGAAATTTAACTGTTGTAAGTATGAATTTATGATAGAAAAATAATAATAATAATCACATTTTAAATTAAACATCAACATTATTTTTATGTATCTTTGTTTTTGTTTTTGACATTGGTATTATACAAGTAAAATGTTATTTGTCTTTCACAGTACCCAGTGAACCGGCTGCTGGGTGTAGCTGGAGTAGACATACCCATCGACCAATTGAAGTTAATATTTCCTTATCATGAGGTAATCTAATACATTATTAGCCAGTTATGAAGGTGCATGATAAATATAATGCTTAGATATAAATTAATTTAAAGGTACATATTGCAAATAACGTGCACCTATAGTAGGTATTAACAGTTATAACAATTAGATACCGATTGAAGACCAGGGGTTTTAAATTAACTTATTTATTTAAATTAACACCACGTGATCAATAAATATACAAGAAGAGGAGAATAACGGATAGGAATAACAGACAATCCATTCAAGATATTTCCTTTCATTTAAGTACATTAAAATGTAGATAGGTATATACCCAATGTGTATACTCCTCTGAAGAAATTAGTTCACATAAATTTATTTTTATAATTCTAACAGTTGATAATTACTCTGATAGATATCACAATAACATGTCTTTGCACTTTGATAATTGCAAAATATTTTTTTCAATTGCCTTATTTTTGTAGATTTTATCGTTGACGGAGGACTCTGCTAGCTAAAAATAAAACTACGAATGAATAATTTGATGACGATCATTTCATAAAATACCGTAATCTATTAGGGAAGTAACCTGACACAATTTTAAAAAATAAGCCGTGATATTTAGGCTGATGGCCTACCGTGATACACGATAGGTGGCCATTTTACATTTACTAAATATATCAACAAAGAAACACTTGAATCAATATTATCTGAAACATCGTAAGATTTTTCAGATAATATTGATGTTGTTTTACTTTCCAAGATTATTACGATTAGGTACTATTAATTTTACATAGATTTTTTTACACAGTGTATACATAGGGTTTCACAAATTATGAAACCTGGCTCATAAGATATTTATAATTTGTAAAAATCTAAAACTGGTGACGTTGTATTTCAAACTACCTAATTATTATTTAGTAAGACGAAAATAGACGTTTTAAGCTAAAGGTGGATTTTCACGGTTCGTGAAACTACACACGAGGACGCAGGTGACCGTACGCCGGACGGTCTGCACCGTGCGTGTGTTGCCTCGAAATTATGGACCATGGGAAGGCACTTTCACGGAATCCACCATCTAACCCTTATTTATTTCTTGCAGCTGGGTGCAGGCGGGTCCCTCTTTTTGATCGATCATCGTGGTAACATCGTTTTACATGACAACGCAAAACCTACTGTAAGTTGATATAAATCAAACAAATAGGTAGTAAGTCCAGTTACAGTATGTACAACATAATTAGTAATGTATGTAAACGCTTGCATGTCTCGTAACAAGATACTTTTTATTCCACTTAGGAATATTTTCCATTCAACCTTTAAGTATCGGAGAGGGATTATAAAAAGTTATGATGTGAATCTCGTTGTTAAACCGATTCTAAAGGTAGTACACATCGGAATAATTGGCAAACATTTATGAAATGGACCAAATCTGGAGAGATTCTTTGTTTCGTAAATAGTACGTAAGTTTGGCGTTGTGATTGCTATTAGGAAATAACCAGCCTTGCGTTTGTGAGGTTTAGGGTTCAAACCAAAAAGTTAAGTATACAAGTTGTCATCACTACCACAGAGTTATCGGTGAATGAAGAAGTACTAGAATACTGTACAAATGTTAAGTCGTTTAATCCGTAGGCATAGATTTCTTCAGCCTCTGACCAGCAACGATGGGACAAACGGCGATTAATGACGCCTTAAGGAAAGAATCTCATGTTGTGATGAAACTTTAAAAATATTATCTTAATTCTATATAATTAATTAATTAGATTAATTAATTAATTTGCTGATACGGTGTCTGTTGATCAACAGTTCGATGGCGATATCTTGAAGCCAGGGTACCGCACAGTGGACGTGTTGGATCTGGAGCAACCAGGAATCGATCGGCTACCTAGAGACTACCCTTTGGAATGGCTCGAGGTATACTTATACAGGATGTCCAGTAAATAAAGTTCCATGACGAAACTGGGGGTAGAACTATTTTTAACTTTTAAAACTTGTAACTGTTTTTCTTTGTGCATTAAAGTTTTTTGTATTGTATATAAGGTGAAGCCCTATCAGGATGTGAAATTTCATGTTCAGTGGTGTAACCTATTATATTACTATAACCCTATAGTCCTTCTGTCTATAGGCCTGATAACTCTAGAACTACTGGTTGAGCTTAAAACCAGCAGTAAAATTTCCTGACAATCATGGAAAAATTGTGTAAATTACAGGAAAAAAATTTTGACAAACGAAGGTATTGACGGAAAACAATAAAATGTGCGGAAACCGCGCATTGTGTATGCACTTTGCTGATTTTTTTTATGTTCTCGAATAGACTTACAATTATATTTTTTTGTATAAGTCTCGGAGTGAATAGTCTTGACCAGCAGTGGGACAAGCAGTATAACTAGTTGCACTGACCACTTATATAGACTACAATAAATCTATAAACTTAATCTGTTTCCGAATTGTTAATATACGAGATTCGTTTTCTGTCAAAACGGATACTTTATAAAAAAGTCTACGCATTGAGGTATAGGGAAGACTGGGTACGGTTGTAACAATTTTGCTTCGATCACGTGTAGTATTGCCATTATAGCTATAAGCAGCTAATAAAACGACTTAAATTAAATAGTGCACATTTGTATTCAAATTAACATTAGAATTGGAAACCTAGATGCAGTAGTTGCCAGACAGGAGTTGATATAAAAAATGTCTGCCACTGTTACAACTAACCCCCATACCAGGGGCGGTTGTAACAGCGATAGTGGACGGTTGTAACACACCCAAATAATAGAGAATGCAGGCAGTTTAATCAGTTTTATTACTCATTCATCTCAGCAAAGTACTTTTACATTATTAACTAGCTGTGCCCGCGGCTCCGCTCGCGTGAACTACAGAATCCGCCCCTGTTCCCACTTCCGCTCCCGTTCTCTTCCCACTTCTACTTCCACTCCCACTCAGACTCGAGACTCTCAATATCCCAATCCCAACCCCAACCTCAACCCCATCACTATCCCCAAAAACTAAATTTCACTCAATCCCATAAGCGCCGCGCCGTTCGCCGCGCCGCGGCAGTTGACATCGCCCATATGATGAACATACTCGTACGTTCGAGAAATATTGCATTTTTTTTATCAAAATTTTCGTAACGAAGAGATGTTTTTTTTTCATGAATGATTTCTAAATGTAATACTCGTAGAAATATTAACAGTCGTTTTATTATCATCCGATATAACGGCTTCTAGAAAAATTTACTTTATTAATATCTCAGGTTCTAAGTGGCGTATCAAGATGAAACATGCACCAGATTTCAAGTTAGACCACCAGCAAGACAACTGTGAACTGCATCAAATTTCATTGAGTAGTGTTTGCGTGATGCGGTAACAAACATACATACAGACAGACAGAAAAACAGGCAGACAGACAAACATTCTAAAAAAATTGTTTTAGCTTCTATTGGCCCTATAAATACATTTTTTTTAAATATATCATGTACAGACATAGACCAGTTACAGTTTTATTATAAGTATAGATAAAGAGTAAAATAGCACCATGTCTATATCATTATAAGCATTATTTTTAAAATTAGTCTCGATTATTGTCATATTTGTCTTAAATAAATTTTGTATTTGTATTTTTTTGTATTTTCTTAAAAAGTTGTGACGATTTTTGACGATTTGTGAATTGTATTAAAAAGCATGGACATTTTTTCCATTGAAACTAGTTGCTTTAGACACCTCGTATGCTATTTTTCGTGCTTCTTGCCTGGAGAGTCCATAGTTATTCGTCTGCATAATCAAATTTCGATACCAGACGTTCTTGATCTTCTGTAAAGACCCTGTTTAGGAGCTATATATCCCATACGTTTATTTTATTGCTCATCAGTGTCACCTTCGTTCGTTGTATCTTTTTTTTGCATATACTGTAGAAGGGATACGTATTTAACTCCATAGATCTCTGCAGCCTTCTTTTACTTTATCGTAAACGTTCTTATAGCGTGACATCTTTCACCTCTGGAGGTGTTTCTATCGTCTTTTCTAGGAATCTGCAATAAAACCAACACTATTAAAATTGTTACAACTGTACCCACAAAAATTGTTACAACCGGACCCACCCCCACTTTCTTCCAATAAAAAGATTCTAGTGAGGAGACCAAATAAACTACACAAAAACGAATTCTTGTTTTGGAACCTCTAAAGCCTAATAATTATGCAGGAAAACACTCAATACGTAAACTTACTGAAGAGGCAATCTAAAAAGAAATTAATCAATTATACTTACTTTTGGTCAATAAAACACAATAGGCCCCTCTTATTTAGCGCGCTGAGTGTACTGCAACACTGGTCTCTTTCCCCTTGTACCCCTCACCGTACCATGGATAGTTTCGCGAATATTCGAGTTGTTACAACCGTACCCTGTTACCACCGTACCCAGTCTCCCCTACTTTACCGATTGAGCTGAAAAACAAATCTTGCGGGAAAATCGAAATTTTCAGAGATATTCCAGGAAAATTACTTAACCTGACGGAACCCTCAGATTTTGTACTGCCTTTTTTGTTTTTCAACAAACATTGATTGATACCCTATTATAATCAGAGAATTTGTTAATTAAAATGAACGCATATTCAATCAATATTAATGTTCATCAGATCGTATTTGCCGACGCGACTGCAATACGAAATTCCAATCCCATTCCAAGACTTGTTTTAACAATATTACTCTTTCAAGTCAAATTATGTGCTTCATTCTTCTTCAGTTCCGCAAGGCCCTGGTAATCGAGGAGCCTAACGGCAACCGGACCATGTTCAGTAAGAACATCTTCGATAATGGAATGAGGGCAATCTTGGAGACTCGGGAGTACCACTGGCGGAGGGTGATGGACCACTATACAGCTGTAGTGGTCCTTCCTAAGTACAACGAGCTCCACGCGGTGCCTAATGGTTCCTTCACCCAGCAGTTGGCCGCCAGCGCCAGTGACGCAATTCGATCAGAGCATGCGGTGCATCCAGATTGGTAAGTCTCCAAATCATCATCAGCCCTTCGTTCTTCGCCCTTAAAAATTCGTCTACCCGAACGACCGTCAGTTCAGTGACAGATGTGATCCGCCCACTGCCACTTCAGCTTGTTTACTAAGAAGTCGTGGAAGAACGGGAACCCCTGACAGAGGTATAGGTAAATTATAATTTACTTAAAAGGGGTTCCTTACATTTAAAAACTGAAGATATAATAAGTTGTTGCAATAAATCATTTCATTTCAGAACTCCGAACATTGTAGCAGCTTGTCCCCCATTAGATTCTCTGATAGATAAAACGATATCTACCGCTACCTAAAGAAAAGATATCCTGAAGCGACCAAATTAAACAAGTAGTATCATAAACGAACAATTTGGCTTTCGTTGTGGACACTCACCTGTGCACCAATTGGCGCGAGTAGCTGAACTTGCAGCTCATAATATAAATTTAGGACATTCGACTGGTATGCTCTTGCTTGACCTTGAAAAGGCTTTTGATACTGTCTGGCATCATGGTCTTTTATCTACCAGTTTAACCAGTAAGATACACTTACCTCTGGTTAGACTTATTTATTCGTATCTTTCAAATCGTACCTTTAAAGTGCACATTGGCTCCTCATATTGAGGGCTCATTATGTCTCCACACCACGTGACGTCCCTGCTGGCGTTCCGCAGGGGTCAATTCTAGGACCTTATTTATTTCTTTTATACTTGAATGATATCCTCATCCAACCCCATACAACACTAGCTTGCTTTGCCGACGATACTGCGTCTCTCACAACCGATCTACTCGTAGATCCGGACATTGTTATTAGCAGATAACAATTATCAATTGACCTCTTTTTTTTATCAAAGCAGGACTTTTTTTTATCAAAATATGGAAATTAAAATTGTATGAAACCAAGACAGAGGTAATCATTTTACAAGGACACCTAAATTACCTTCCAGATTTTTTAAAATCAAAGGACACCAGATTCCCTGCAGTGTCTCAGTTAAAGATTTGGGAGTTCTTATAGATAGGAAACTAAATTGGAGTACTCATATTTCTTTAATTTGCCAAAAAGGCATAAAAGCACTAAATGCACTCAAACCCATTTTAAATCGCAAGTCCTGTCTTAGCAAACACACGAAATTGGCAATATATTTGACCCTAGTAAGACCAATACTTACGTATGCTTGTTCTGTCTGAAGTAGTACATGTAATTATAATTATGACAAACTTCAAGTTATTAAAACAATAAAGCAATTAAAACTGCATATAATACACCCTTTCGAACGAATTAAGGCACGGTAACTTGATTTTCCGATGAATGTC
This sequence comes from Esperia sulphurella, assembly GCA_947086405.1. NCBI lineage: Eukaryota > Metazoa > Arthropoda > Insecta > Lepidoptera > Oecophoridae > Esperia > Esperia sulphurella. The sequence continues at coordinate 5,217,995 of OX352272.1, forward strand.
CTTCAACGGAAAATCAAGTTACCTAAAATAAGTGCCTCTAACAATTCATAATGAAACAAACAAAACAATTTTGTCATCAAAAATCAACGGCACAAAAATAAATTCAAAGAAAATGCGAAGATCTACTACGCATTCTATGCACCGTTTTCTTCAAATTGTTTACTGTGCTGTACCAAAGATAATATATATACCGGAGTGCTGTACATAGATAAGGACATGGAAATAGTGAACAGTAGTGCTATTCTGTAAAATACAAACTCACGTGCGAGTCTTACTCATGTGACTTCACTCACATTGAAACCTAATCCATTGGTAATTCTGTAAACATTCCGGAGCTCTATCGATGTGAAGTGAAAAAAGAACTCACTTCACGTCGATAGTGCTCTAGAATGTTTAAGAATGCCAATGGATTAGATTTCGAAATGAGTCAAGTTACTTGAGTGAGACTCGCACGTGAGCCGCACTACAGAGCCGACCATTTCAGAGCCTCGATTTCAGATATTGCTTCCAAATAACCTTCAGGTGATTGTTAATTTCTCCATGACTAATAATAACGTTTTTTTGTTCGTCCTCTCAGTCTGCATTACTTGGTTGCCTTATCCTTATCGCCTTATCAGCCATTCCTTTCGGTAACGATATAGACGCTATCGTTAATTATTACAATTACCTACCAACTGAAATATATGCATTTGATTTACTCGACATTGATGCGAACGGAAGGATTAGGAAACGTAATTTACTGTATTTAGTATGTAGGTACTGTAGGTACAGTATGGGGGACGGAGTCAAAGAAGTACAGGGAATGTGGTGCGGTGAGACAGGGGGTAACGTCCAAACGTACGTATACACAATACTATTAGATAACTATCACATTCTACCCACGGTCCTGTTGATTAGGTTGATAATAAATGAGGGTCAGAAAGTCCGCACGAGTGACTATTTATATTATAAATAGCGAATGCAAATAAATAAAACGGTATTTGTTAGCTGCAACTCGACTGTTTTATTTACCCTGCTCATTACCATTGCACCCATACCTACGTTTAAACTCTGTCCCCCACCGTATAATTAATATAAACTAAAGCATGTGCATACATGTCAATTCGTTGATATTAGCTGGTTAAATGTCAGTAGGTAATTGTATATGATTCGTTCATGATAAGAACTACAATGAAGCTCACCACACACCGAAGCAGGGCCGGGCGAGTGGTTCGTGGCGTTGGCGATACACTTCATACAAAAACTCGCCTAAACGTAACGTGTCTCATACTAAATCGAATAATATTTAAAAAAAACGGAAAAACCCGGCACACACCGCCACGCATCCGCAATCTGTGTATTTCGCAGTTGAGTGACAACAAGGTTGCCTGAAAGGAGGGTAGCCATCCGTCCGGGTTTCCCCGGATTTGTAAATAGTGACATCAATGACAGCATTGGCAACAGCTTCACAAATGCATCGTACTGAGAATAGCAAACTCTAACATGTTGAATTGTAAAATCTTATATATTTATACTGTTTTACTTCAGTTGACTACACTTTATTTTGTTTGTTTTATAATGTACTAGCTGGTGCCCGCGACTTCGTCTGCGCAGGATTAGTATTTCGAGTAGCTTATATTAGGGTTCACTATATTGGCTATAATGGCTTACACATAAGATATAGATATATACTGTGGCGGGCTTTTTTGTAGGACTATTTAAGGTAAACATTTCCATCATACATTACATATGTGTAACTCTAGCGGTTTTGGCAGCGCACGCCAGAATAGCTCGCAGATGGTAGATTTTTTCCTACTTACTTGATATTTTGGACAATTCACACAATATCTTTATAAATCGTAGCCTATGTGTTATTCTGATGTATAAACTATATTTTGTAAAGTTTCATTAAAATCTATTCAGTAGTTTTTACGTGAAAGAGTAACAAACATCCATCCATACTTACAAACTTTCGCGTTTATAATTTTAGTAGGATAGGATTGAACCGTTTACCTACATGATGCGATTGTATATATTAATCTACCGATTGTATAGAATTTTTTTAACGTACCAACAACTACATTATTTTGTATCCATGGCACTGCTTACATATTAATTAACTATACTGTACCTATATTGAAATAAAATAAGCATTAGTTTTGTAATTAATAATTTTGATAATTCTAATATACTGCTATCTACTATCTATTGAACTTTGTCGTATCTATGATACGACAACAACATACGAATAGTAGTTTCACCGGGATTTCATCATTACTAAGTATGGGGGCATTTTTAAAGGAGATACGGTTTTACCCAGTTCATATATTTTGTTCTTAGGCTTGGGCTGCCACTATCGCCACATGAACCCTACGAGATCTCACCGTACTTTCGTGTTTGATATTTACAGGCTATACTGCCGACACATCGATCCAAGGTTCGACGAGCGGGAGATCGAAGTCCGACATTTCATTTTGCGGCGCAGAGACGAACCGGACTTTCAAATGCAAAAGTTGAAGCATGTTTTCTCTCCGATCAAATTTATACCTGTGTTAGAAAAAAATTATCTGTGTAAGTAGCGGTACATACACATACATACATACATACATACATACATACATACACTGTCTAATTCCAAATTAAGATTTCTGTACTCTGTACTTTATAAATTAGACAGAGACATCAGGAAACTCACAAGAATTGCACCTAGACCAAGGTCAACTTATCCAAATTGTACAATGACGTTGTCTGTCCTTAGTGGGAATCGAACCCACGACCTCAAGCGTTATAGTCCAACGCCCAATCCCTTGTCGACCTTATGGCATACAAAAAAATACATACCGTCGAATTGAAACATACCTTCTTTTTTGAAGTCGGTTGAAAAAGAGATTGAAAGTCCTCATCAAAACTTTTGCTGAAGGGAACCACAAACCAAAACGTTATCTGTGTATATATTTTATATTTTTGTTGATTTTTTCTAAAAGCGCTGAATCAATTTCGATAAAATTTAATTGGAACACCTCTGAAGTATGACCTACCAAACAAACAATATTTATTAAAATCAATTATTAATTGGCAGAGTAATAACATACATACAAACAAATCTTCCTTTTATTAAAGTCGGTTTAAAAAATTAGTACATATTCTTATGCTAATAGTTTTCTAAATGTGAAGATCATCATCATATCGTAATGTTGTCGTCACTACGATACATACATATAAGGCGCCAATCGCCAAATAACTTTATACATAGAAAATTCATCGTTTGTATGTCTGTTTTGTGCCTGTTTGTATCAACTGAAGGTAAGCTAAGAAGTGAAATTTTCTGAATCATTTCTATAAAAGTACCTATGTTTATTATATGTTAACGCGGACAAAAACACGTGCTAGAGCTATTTTTAAATACAATTTATATGTATATTTCCGATAGGTACGATAACTTAAACCGGAAACATTTCTGATAATAGAACTTCTAATACCAAACGTCAGCAATTAACCATACCTATAAGTATACTATTTATAGAATGCCAACTTTTGTACATGTGGCCTCGAGGTGAGATAAGTGGTAATATTTATTTATTACTAGCTGTGTCCGCGGCTCCGCTCGCGTGAACTACAGAATGCGCCCCCGTTCCCACTTCCGCTCCCGTTCTCTTCCCACTTCTACTTCCACTCCCACTCAGACTCGAGACTCTCAATATCCCAATCCCAACCCCAACCTCAACCCCATCCCTATCTCCAAAAACTAAATTTAACTCAATCCCATACGCGCCCATAGATCACCAGCAAGACAACTGTGAAAACTGCATCAAATTTCATTCAGTAGTTTTTGCGTGATGCGGTAACAAACATACATACAGACAGACAGACAAAAATTCTAAAAAAAAATTGTTTTAGCTTCTATTGGCCCTATAAAATGCCCTCATAATTTTTTTTTAAATATCTCTCATGTACAGACATAGACCAGTTACAGTTTTATTATAAGTATAGATTATTTGATTTGTCTGATCATAGTGATCATATTCTGTGACTTAGATTTGTTTAATAAAAATGTAGCAAGATAATTCAAGTGTTTCAACCGCCCCGTGTAGGGGTCGGTTGAATGTAACATTTTCTATGTTTTATAATGCCTTTAGATTTTTATGTATTACAGATAATGACACTATCCATATCCGTTTCCGATAACTTACGGTAATTTGAAGCGTACTTTCAAATTATACCGAGTGATTTTGTTGTTGTTTTGAGTGATGGTCTGATGGTTCAAAATGTTCTACTAATAAAGTTCTATTTGTTTTTAGTAAAACAAATCGACGAAGGTTAAATATTAAGTTGCCATGCATCCAAATGTAACAGTATATAACTAACAGTGTGGTTCCCGCCTTAGAATAGGGCCACCCCTAATCTTCCCGAGGTTAATCCGAGGTTAACCCCATCTTCAATGCAACTAAGGGTTTGCACTAGGGACGGGCAGCAGCATTCTCCTGTGTGTATTAAGATCATTATTGCGATCCCCAATCCGCCTGCCAGGCGTGGGTGATTATAGCACATCGCCCAATGGATAGTCCACCAAAGGTGGCATTCTATCGGGGAGGCTTATGTCTAACAGTGGACGTATTTCCGCTGATGATGATATTACTTGACAGGCAACGAGGAGCTGATAGCCAGGCTATGTAAGGAAGCCATCGCCACAGCGCAGTGGGCGGACGACTCGAGCACTGACCACGACTGCTCCACCTGCGAGCTGGGCTCCATCACGAGTTTCTTCGCTAGTGGTAAATTAAAAATTTCAAACTAGTCTAGTCCTAGTAGCCGTATTGCAAATGTTTTTTGCAATACGCAATATTGGTTTTTCCTTACTCAGTATATATAAGACACCGGCTACAACTTATCCCTCCACAAAAGAGACTATTCGGACTAACCCAAGCCTATTCGGGCGGATAAACGGTATAGTTACACATACCTACACAACCACATGAAAAAGAAAACTAAAAACACCAAACCCACTTTAATTTCATTCATAATTAGACTGAATCTCCAAGACGTCAACTTTCGACAATCGTCTTGCTCTTAGAAACTCAAAAAGAAAAAAAAACATTACTTGAAATTAAAGATGTCTTTCCTATTTTTCATCGAAGACATTGCAGGCACCTTCAAAGAAAACACTTGTTGACGAGTTACATAATAATAGTACATTGTTGCTGAGGAAGCGGTTCAATGCGGAGGGCGGAGGACCAGGTGTCATTGGGAAAGGACTTTAGGTGTCGGAGACGTTGTACTTTATCAAAACGATCCTTTTACCTAATTAAATAGTTTATTTGTGTAAGTAAACAATAACAATACACTAAAATCGGAGCACACTGGAAAACTCCATAATTCGTTTTTGAGAAGATCTCTGTACTGTCTTCTTGACAGCTAGTGTTCGCGCGCGCAGATCTCAGCGCGGCAAAATTTAAGCATGGCAGTCGCCACATGACTGTGTCCAGCAGTGGACGTCTAAGGGCTGATGTGACTTAGAATAAATTCATATTGCAATGCAAAAACAATTTTTTTACGTATTTTACATTTTTGTACGTACTTTGCTATTTTGAGATTCTTTACTGCGACTGCGATCTAAGAGATCCGAGACAAACAATGATCCTACTATTGCTTACTACATTCGATCCTGTCGAACTATTCTAGAGAGCGGGCTGACCCGATGGCAGCAGTACCACGCGACGAGCCCGCACGCGCAGCCACCCGACGGCAGCGCGTGGCCGCGCGGGCCCAGCGAGGCGTGGTACAAGCGCGCCGCCGCCGCGCCGGACTCGCTCGTCATCCACGCGCCAGTCGCGCCCATAAGGAAGATGCGCAACACTGATAGACAACCTCCCCCTGTAAGTTTATAACTACACCCTTACCTTGTCAATGTAGTTAATCGAATGACGTTTTTAGGACGGATCTGCATACTAGGTGCCTATGCAATAAGATACCTAATGTAAGACTGGATTTCGACGCAAAGAGCAAGAGACATTCCCCTGTAAGTCTAAAGCTACACCCTTACCTCATTAATGTGGGTAATCGAAGTACAGATCTGCCTACTTTGCTATAGAAAAGGCAACACAGGAGGCGTGGTGGTATAAATCTTTTTGCTCCCGTGAGATTTCCTCGCTATAAGCATAAGTTTAACAGTCAACACATTTTGACAGTTGTACTTATGTCCAGGACAGGCGTGTGTGTCTAACTATATAAGCGACCTGAATCGTTGGTCAGTCGACGTTCACACTCACAATTCCTATGCGGGGCCTCCAGTAAAGATATCTAAGATGTCTCACTACATTTGGCGCCATCGTTTCGACGCAATACCTACGTCCATATCAAGTACTAACAAATGTTATGCATATGTGTGGGATTTATAATCAAAATTGATTGAACAATTCAACTAAGCCTATTTTTCCTGTTTACAAACAGTCTTAAGTCTATAACTCATTAATCTAAGCGATTAGAAGCTAATCTAAAAAATGCGTGCGGTTACCTACGTTCAGTCGATAGTGTCCACCTGCTGAACAAGAAGTTCATTCGGGTTCGTTCGTCGATCGGACATACGTTTATGTAATAAATAATCAGTCATTTAGTTTAACAAATCATACACGTCCGTTGAGTTGAATGACGAACAAAGAAAGAAACAAACATACTTATATAGGCATTTATAATATTAAATAAGTGACACATATCAAGTGTCCGCAGGTGAGGGGTATGTGCGTATTTATTGCTTATTATCAATCATTGATATCATTCATGAATTATCCAAACCTCAAAATTATTTGATAGCACGTAAAGATTTTCGTAACAGATTAAATGACTGTGATTTCGATGCTTGGAATTTTATCAAACCTACATATAACCACTTAGTCTTGACTGACTCGTCTGCATTTTTACTAACTGCATTTTCTTACACTATTTTTATATACAAAAGCATGAATAGAAACAATTTTCAGATTTATCATTTAAGTTAACACTAGCTGTGTCTGCGGCTCCGCTCGCGTAGTTTACAGAATTAAAGTTGAAAATTATTGTGTTAATCCCCTACCACCTCCCGCTCCCGCTCTAGTTCCCGATCCCGCTCAAGCTCCCGCATCTACTTCCTAAGGGCTTTAGTTAAGACCTTGCCCTCATCTCAGCTCTCAACCCTCCCCTCAGCCCTCCCTTCAACCCTCCCCTCAATCCTCTTACTCTCTTACCATCGTCACTCCAATTGTAGTCCTAACTCATCCAACGCAATCCAAATTCCGTTAGTAGTTAAAAAGCACTGTGGTATAAGTTAAGTGGCATAGTAACAGTTTATGTCATACCAATGTCTGTAAGTTATTGAAAACTATAAATTCGCATAACTTTTGACTGAGTGAGCCGATTGCAAGGAAATAAAGCCTATATGTTACTCCGAATTAAGCCCTGAAAACTACATCAGAATTGGTTCAGTAGTTTTAAAGTGATGCTGCAAACTGTGTCGAAAAACATGATCGAAATGTGTTCTATTACTTATCCTTAGACACCCCCATTTTTTGTTGTTGTAAATATCTTCAATGTACAGACACGCGAAGTTTACGATTTTATTTATTAGATTGTGTGAAATTTCTTTTTGACAGCTGGGTACACAATATAAATGGTTCACCGCAGCAAGAACCCTCGGCCACCCAGACAAAGGAACGGTGGGTGTAGCGGGCTACCATTTCTACCCACTACATCTTGAGGATGTGCTCAAATCTGTCACGAATTTCCCTGTAAGTATAACAAACACACTCTGCACTGACCAATCCCCGCAAATCTTTCACACATTTTCCTTGTATACGTCATTTGCTATATAGCTTTACAGCAACGTATAGACGCGACGTCAAATGCTCTCGACGGAGCACCCTGCTTTCCAACAGACGAGGTCATATAATGAAATGCACCAGAATAATGCCGGTATAACCATTCAATTTAGCTAGGCCTATTTACTGCATGGAATCACTATTAATATTTTTCCAGTAACTCAGAATAAGATTTAGAAATCATTCGTGAACACTAGACGCGGCGGGAACGGCATGTAGCGGCGAGGTGTGCGCGCGCGATTTATTACCAAAAAGTCTCATGTTTTTCGGAAAATTTGGAAGTGTCATAACTTTTTATTTTTTTTACTTAATTGAAAAAATAACTAAATCATATTTTTTTATTTTAATTGCAGAGCATGTTCTCAAATATACATAGACATTTTCTTATCACGCAAATACCGCCGACCGGCAGGGGCGGTAGAGCGTTTACCATCGTAAAGGCCTAATACCTATTTAGTATTCTTTGATAGAGGTATGCATACGAATAGGTGAAGTAAGAGTCCAAGCATGCCCCGATAAGACGTATTCTGTAAGTACTACATCAAACATTATGTGTAATTGCCCCTTGTCTAAAGCAATAGCAATTTACACGACGACGTAACGAAATGGTGTGATCACAATTGTAGTACGCGCCTTAGTTCATAAATGTCCGAGCCGGGGTGACCTCTTTCCAGCTCGGACATCAATATCCCCTTGTATTTCGCGATCTATTTAAGTACAAATTCTGACTTTTGGGTAAAAAGTAGCGCATATTTCAAGGTCATGCCTGGTGTAATGACAATGAAGTACGTGCCTTAGTTCAAAAATTCAGAGCTGGGGTGACATCAATTCGACTTTGTCGGGCTGAAGTGACACACACATAATAATCACAAAAAAATAATAATCCGCCAACAACACGCACCCGGCAGCCTACGAACACCCCCTGACATCCGATTTATGTTCGGCTGGACACAGATACATCCCCTATTGTTTGTCCCTGCACCAGTGTGCAGACGAAGACGACTGCGAGCCCCGGTGCGACGGCGTGGACTGGACGTGCGTGCTCATCGACGAGGGTGGGTGGGTGGTGGCCGGCCACTGGCGCGAAGAGGAGGACCTCACCGAGGAGGACCCCATCAGGGAGCATCTGGCTAGGCTCCACCCGCAGGCCATGTACGCCTTGCTGACGGCTAGCGTCTTCAAGCTGCACTGGATACACGATTACCAGGGAGTGTGCTTTCCGCCGCAGTACGAGAAGGCGCCTGGCGCTGCATCAGTAAGTCATTCATATCATTGCGTATCACAATTTTCATAGGCACAAAAATAACATCATAATTCTATACTAGTCCACAGCTGTAGGTACGTAGGCGCGCCTCTGAACCCGATCTTCGTTTCTCCGTATCCAATTACTGCCAGCCACCTTACGCAGATCGTCGCTCCATCCAGCCGGGAGAAAAAATTGCTTGGAAATGCAAATTTGGAAAAAGAATTAGAAGTAACATTGAATATGCCACAGGTATATTTCTGGAGTGGAGACCTCGCACCGATATATAGGCGAAGCTCCCTGACAGCTACTTAATATATATATATAGAAAGGACTAAGTATAGTATTAGTACGGTATAAAAAAAGGCTTGTGAAATTACTAACCGTGTTTGAATATTTATAACTAGCTGTACCGTGGTGTTATAAACAACTTTCGTAGTCGTAGTGCAACATTACGCATATGAACATCGAAATCGTTAGGCTTAGGTTATTGGTATCATCTAGTCTCTGAATAAAATAAGGTATACTCGTAAAGAAACAACTTTTTCCTATAATATCGATTAGACATCAGACACTAAGTTGCAATTAAGAACATTGCATTTGGAAAAGAATATGGAAATTTCGAAATATCCTTTATTAAGCTCCTCCCCTTCACCCCTCCTCCCCTATTCCCCTCCTCCCTTTTATGATCAATTTCAGATAATGCCATCAATACTCCGATCGGTATGGCGCTCTGTGTACGCACTATACCATGTGACCCGAGAAGTGGTCACGATTATCGCTCTTATTAGTACCGGTGAGTGCTTTTTCAATCATATAAAATTTCTTGCGTCAGAAGTTTATTATTGTGATTGTTATTTATATGCCGCACCACAATCCCCGATTCTCCATCTTGCTCATGCAAGTAAAGTAAAAGTTAAGTTAGGAATTAGTATTCGCATTAGCAAGACGTATTAGACCATGTGCATGACCGTGGTTAATACCTTCATAAACGTGTGTCAAAAAATAAGGTGCAGTGATGACTCGAACGTAATGAACGTACTCCATCAGACAAAAACCTGATGTCATGTTCCTAAACAATAAATAACCTACCGAGGAAGACGATTTGCAACCGAAGACGTTGACAGACTAAGTTATAATGAATCAAACAAAACCTCTAAAAACTGATATGAGCGATTTCTTGCAGGCGGGGTCGTAGCAGCCGACACAGCGTTTGAAAGGGAGAAACGCCGCAACCGAACACTAAAGGACTACGACCGGGAGAAGTTCGACCGGCTGTACGATAACCGCGTGCTGGTCAACCGGACGCGGTTCGCCGCCTGCGACCGCTCTCGGGCCCTTTATGAACTACAGGTATACTTACTCGGCGACCTGAAATAGATTTTGACTTCTTTCCTTATTCTGGATGGAAGAGTTTATCGGAGTGCAGTCAGCTCTGATGTGAAGCGATCTTATTTGAGACAGGCGAATGATCTAAGTCCAGTCCATAAACAAATGTTTCCAGCGTACATCAAAGGCCATGGACGCGCTGAAGAGGCCGATGAAACCAGACCGCTGTAGTTGGCCCCTGGTGGGCACCGTAGTACCAAAGACGAACCTGCTTCTGCTGGCGATCTTCAATCCTTGCAAACACGACGGCAGGCCGGTGCCAGACCCTCTGATCAACGAACAGGTTGGTATTTGCCTTAAATCAACGGTCTATTAATATGTTCACTGTTGGGGCACAGGGCTAAGGTTGAGCTATGGATACAAACGCGCGCATAGATACTATCTATGACAGGCGCAGAAACGAGCACCGTCCCCTGCACGCCAGGAACAAACCGATAAGGAAGATCGAGTGTCCTACTGCGCGCGTATATGCGGGCACTGTCATATAAAAAAACACGCTAGTTTATAGTAAACAGCGGCGCGGCGTGCTATACACTGGAGTTCAATCCCCACTCTTTTAACGAGGGCGTACAATCTATTGTCCACCACGCTGGTCAGAGTTTACAAAAGGGGGTAGGTACTATAGAAAAAAATTCTGTTTGGCGTGAAAAGTCCGGGGCGATTTGTACACACCCTAACAGAGTTCTTTCTTCGGCGTATGCAGGTTTCCTCACGATGTTTTTTCGTCACCGAAATGCCCCAAATTAGCAGTCGTAGACTAGGTACATCATTTGCAACTATTCCGCCTACCTCGTAAGCGATATAGCGTGAAGATATGTACAGTAGGGGACCGTCGTCTGAGGAATGTGTCAGTTACGAATAGAAGTTTAACATTAGGTATTCTGTGGTTTGACGTTCCCTCCTACCTCACCGCACCGCACTCCTCGAAACCCTATAAACTCGGTCCCCCATTGTACGTATGTATACCTATGTGGCAGGTGGATATGAGCGGCGGCGATCCGCGGCAGCTATCGGCGAACCAGCTGGCGTGCTGGCGCAACCGCGTGCCGCTGCCGGCGCGCGCGCCCCACACGGCGTGCTATGCGCACAACTATACACAGGCAAGTGTTGTGCCATAGTGTAATTTAAGTATACTATGGTTGTGCTCTACGGTAGGTACACTACACGTCACAACTGACGCCGAATACGTCACAAATGGCACTCTGTACCTACGAACCACAATTGACGCCGTTTACATTTTAAAAATGAACGTGTACACGTCACAAATGATGCTTTGTACACGTGTAGCAACACAAAACTGCAATAATAGAGCTATGCTCGGAGTTGCTTTGAAGAATACGATCCAAGATTGACATAGCCGAAATGATTAGTAAGGTGAAGTGGTGGCAGGCAATATGTCAGAACAGACGGCCGCTAGGGCAGCGTGTGATGCTCATTAGTAAAGCGGACTATACACGTATTAGTAAAGAATATAATTACTTAACCATTCATTTTTCGGTCTCGAAATGAACTTGGACAAGACTAAGGTCATATTCAATGATCATGTTGCCCGGGACCGATCATAGTCGATGGTAAGGCACTCGAAGTTGTTCACGAGTATGTCTACCTCGGGCAAACTCTGCAACTAGGCAAAAACAACTTCGAGAAGGAAGCTGACAGGAGGATTAGGCTAGGTTGGGCAGCATTTGGGAAGTTACGTCATATCTTCTCGTCGCGTATACCACAGTGCCTGAAGACAAAAGTCTTCAACCAGTGCGTCCTACCCGTAATGACCTACGGCGCCGAAACATGGACACGGAGAGTGAGACTAGTCCGAAGGAGTTTCTCTAAGGGACAGGATCCGAATGAGGTGATCCGCCAGAGAACTAAATTCTTGGACATTACTCAAAAAGTTAGTACGCTGAAGTGGCAGTGGGCTGGTCACATCTGTCAGAGAACCGATTACCGCTAGGATAAACCAGATCTCAAGTGGAGACCGCGACTGGCCAAGCGTAGTGTGGGACGCCCCCTGGCTAGATGGAGCGACGATCTGCGTAAGGCGGCTGGTAGTGACTGGATGAGAAGAACCGAAGATCGAGTTCAATGGCGCACCTTGGGAAAGGCCTATGTCCAACAGTGGACTCTTTCAGGCTGATGATGATTCATTTTCACACTTTTTAATTCGTTTTTAAAAGTTTACCTCATCGCTACAAGTAACTTCGTTGTGATATGCGGCTCGATGGACCAACTTTGTTCTCAATTGCAGGAGGAAGGCTACAGACAATGTGGACCTTGGCTTCCCGACCCAGAGCAGGAAGACAGCGCGAGTAGGACCAGCCTCGCTAATATTCTACTCTGCGCAGCGCTCTTGTTATACGCAATTCGAATATCATCATTGTGAACTCAGTTTTATGAAAGTTCTATGCAATTTCCTATGTTAGGCATATTGCCACGAAGATGGTGTCCATATTTGTTCAATGTTACGTTACTAGATAGTAGACCTATTGTTTCAAATACTAAAGTTTAGTATAAAATTTTGGTGAAATATATATTTTAATTTTCGGACTGTTTTCCTATTGAACTTCTGAACTAACTCTAGGGAATTTCAGTAGTTCAGAAGAACTACTGAAATTCCATATTAAATCTTTACTTTACTGCCTTTCATGACTAAATAATGTTTAACATTGAACAGGAAATAAAATGTTCCAATTTTGCTTTAGTAACAAATGTCATTAGAATATAATCTATGAATCTCATAATACCTAGTCAGTACTGAGTCGTCGTAAGCAAAATTTTACAAATAAATAAATCGTTAATACTGGTCTTTTAATAAAACTCTTTGCCACATTTCCTTAATTCGTTTAATTTAATGTATTTGGTTCGGAAATGTCCGTAATACTGATCGTGTCTACATGAAAATCACAAGATTCAACATTATTTTGCTAACAAAGTCACAATAAAATACTTTTGGTCACAAATCCACTATGAAAAACTATTGCTTGGAAATAAAATGGAATGTTAACATTAATTTAAATGTTACTTTGGTATAACAATAATTTTTAAATCATTTGTGGTCTAAAAGTAGTGTCAACGGAAAAGTGGGATTTAACATGCCATACTGCAAGTTACCAAGTTCAATAAGTATCTGAACCTCTCTCATCTAGAATTGTTAAAATTTTTATTAGTTATCTCTGATCAACAAAACAATCCTTCATTGAAAAGCAAGAGGTTTATACTTCGCATCAACTAGTCATCACAAACTTAATAAACAAAAAAAATTTCGCCAAATGCCACGTCTTTACATGACACTATTTTAGCTTCAACTCCTTTACAACTAAATTAGTACACAAAATAACTTAGTCACTCAGAATACAATAGTAAATTTGTGCAATTAAATCAGAGTACATAGAGTAGGCCACATACATTTCGTTCACACTAGATTCCAATCGAATACAGTATAGTAGAACATATTATTTTTAATCAGCACATTAGGCAGGCCATAAACAAGCTGAAAAAATGCAGAATTACACTATTAGATTCCCCCATCCCATCCATCACCGGACTACCAGGCGTGGTTGCGACTTCATTCATAGTAGACCACGCGCTCGCACTCGCACGTTTTGCTTCCTCTTTCATAATGCGAACTGCTAAGGAATGGAACTTCCTTATTCCCAACTTCGGTATTTCCGGACAAATACAACTTGGATCTTTTTAAAGGAAGAGTGAATATGCATCTTGTGGGTATGCGCGCTACACCTTAGGCCTCATCGTCATTCACCATCAGGTGAGATTGAGGTCAAGCGCAAACCCATCAGTCATAAAAAAATGCAAGAAGTCACTAACTGCTGGCGAGTACCCGTAATGGTTAGTGAAGTTTTTCAATAAGCCGACGAAACGATAGTATATCACGGGTTATTTTCCCAATCCATCATTTTTGCTAATTTGTCAGTTTCGCTAGTTTGTCAGTTTTGTATATATTATCTTTGAATTTGGCAATTTTAAGGCATATTTGAAGTCCACCAACCCGCGGGCTCTCGTTATGAAAATAAACCTATCGGCTATGCTATCGATTTGATGTTTAAATGAACCCAAATTAAGAATGAACAGCTCCGATAATATGTTTCTAATACGCCATATTCTAATTAGAATCACATTAAACACTAACATGCATTTACATGATACACTTTACAACCCTGAAATATCAGACTATCCTTATTCTATCATTTCAAACTGCCTGAAAGGAGAACAAAAGTTATTTAATAACAAACATATAAAAAATAAAGATACATTTGAGACGAATTTGCAAACTCCTATCATCGTTGGAAACTAAAAAATTTTTCTTAATTATGAACTAATGTTTTAGGCCGTCTCACCACTGCAAACGTTTTGCATTTGTATTTTTTGCTATGTGGAAGAACTTTAACCACTTAGCAACAGGAGCTAAATACTTAAAGTAGGTTAGCCAAGGCGGTCTAGGGTTCGAGACTTTGCTTTAAAAGCAAGAAGTCAATTACGATACGATTCCCATCGGAATCAAACAACTTTGTACAAGTTGGTCCTGGTCTGGAATTGAGAAGCCAGTGTCTACTTTCAACCTAATTTTTTTTTTCTCATCAAGCTCATTTACTATAAGAAAACTACGATTAAATCGTCTTAAAAATCCATCGCATGTCACTGAATCTATTTGTCGATTTTGTATAAGATTTCATTTATAGATATTTAGCAAATAGGTTGTAGTGGCGCACGGCGAGACAACACGATTAATATCTTAATTACCTTATCTTAAACAAAAATAGATTATTTATTCATAACTACAATATTCCATGATTTATTGAACTCCAACGGAAGCTACAGTTTATTATTAAAAATATTATCTTTGAGCCACAGAACAAGGGCGATACGAATCCAGAAATCTCGGATCACTAAAATATTTCTTTAGGAGGCAGTATAATTTCAAAATTTTAACAATTACCTACTAAACTAACTTGTCATGGATATTAGAATTCTACCTATACGTTCATATAAATATTAATTAATAGATGTTAATCCTTTTATTATTTTTAGATGATAATTTCAAGGACCTACCTATCTAATAGAAGAATCGAATTCGATCGCATCTGTTCCGTTTTATCCTTGTATTAAATTCCCAATTTGGCACCAATCTTATTTACACTGTCTGACCGCATACTGATAGAAACATTGCATGTAGTGATTATTTAAAGAGGCATTCAGTACCTGACACAGAATTTATTATGCATTTAATTTTTTTTGATACTACTGAACTAAATTACGAATACTATCGATGATTTCGATTTTGATACATGCTATTACCGATGGTATTATTTTAATACATGCTATTGCCGATGATACTGATCTATGTAATCGATTAAACTAGGCATCAGTTATATTAATCAATATCATCGACAATAGACCGATCTTGTGGCTTGGTCGTATATCTCGAGCACCAGAGCCTCTGGTCCAGAGGTTGTGCATTCAATTCCCACTGAGGACAGACGAACTTTGAACAATTTACATAAGCTAGTCCTGGTCTGGGTGTGTTATTTGTGTATTGTCTTGTTCTTGTCTAATTCCCATAGTACAGGAGAAAATCCTAGTTTGGAATTAAAATAGTAACATATTTTATTTATTACATTGCTGCCAAGAGCAACGAGAGAATACACCGGTAATACTGGCTGTGACACAAATATTTCAAGTTTTTTTTACCAATGTATTTTCACAATAAAATTTTATTTCACGGCAAGACTAACAACTTCAGGCTTTAATTCTAGAGAGCTATTATTTATATCTAAACAGGATTCTTAACACAAATTTTGTCAATTTGCCACGCGTGACGTTTTACGTTACAACTAATAGAATCTGTATTTGTGATATCATATAATAAAAGGGGATATGGCTTCGTGAGGCGCTAATGCCTTTCTACTGTAGTATACTCTCTTACTGAAGTACTTGATAGGGTGATAATTACCTACCACTGGATATAGTTGAAATTATAAGGTTTCAAATATTTTCGTAACTTAAAGTTAATATCAGAAACAGTTGATAATTGTCTTTCTCTCAAACAAGATAAGACTCAAAATTGATCTACTGATGCATTTAATTCTAAACAAGCGATGTAAATTAAACTTCAAGCATTTCCGTTAAATCTGTCAGAGCGTAAGCACCTTTTCGAAGTATATAATCCCACTTATTTATCACATGACATCACAACAATAACCTACTTAACTTACATATCAACTAGTTTGTAATTCCAGACAATTTACCATACATACCATAGTACACAACGACTGAACTATTCTATTTAACATTTTAGTAATAAAAAAAATACAAAATTAATAAAGATAATAATAGAAACTATAACAAATCATTCTTTGGTAATTAATAAACTCTATTGCAACATATAAATAATAACAAACAGAAAACGGCAAACACATTATATGTGCGTTAAAAATAATATATGTAAAAGCGTGCTTGGTATGTTTATCACATAGTTGTGATGTATTAGTTTTAAAAAAATACATAAGTTCATAACTTAATTGGAATGCCTATGCAGAAAATTTAAAAAAAAATAGGCCTCATCTACCGATATCCATTGCACACTTTGATCTTAACCAAAAGGCCGAGAAGCGATGATATCCATTGCCTAGTGTCGGCATAGCCACAGAGCAGAAGTAACAGTCGAGTTTTATTTTCACTTCTACCAAAGATACGTGCCCCGAATACTTAATCCCTTAATGCTGACTTACGAGTCTCGAATTTTTCACGTATGTATTGACGCCATACTTACAAATAATTAAAACCGATAACTTTCATTCCTAACATTTTACTATAACCAAGTATAGTGAACGGGATACCCGAGTCTACTCCTCTTCTGACTCGGTATCGGAGTCCGGTATGGTGTTGAACCAGTTCTCCCAATTTGACGGTGTTCCCATTATCGTCCGTCTGTCGAATACAAAGTTAAGTGGAATTAGCTGTCTTTGTTTGTTATTTTTTAAGTTTATTGTTATTTTATTGTTATAGTCATCTTAAGTAGGTGTGTAGTATGACAGTAGTGAATGCGGCTGTGTCAAAGAATACTAAATATTACTACGTAAAGATGCGATACAAACCTCCCACGCCAGTTTAAAGTCGCCCCGCAAAACAGAGCACGCCGCGCCGCCGCGGGTACAAAGTTACTTCGCCAGCGCGCTACTCGACGGTATAAGTCAGAAAGAGAAACACTTATGTTGTTGACGTATAACGTAGTCCCTCTCTCGATAGACTGTCCTTGCCCTACAATAATTTACACACACAAACGTGTCCGGGCACGCCGATGCTCTTGTAGTATTAGTAGTAGATAATTAAATGTGTTAGCTTGTATGGAGTGTGGGGATGTGGCTGTGGAGTGTGACAGTAGTGAGTGAGTTAGTGGTGGATACTCACGGCTGCTTAGTGACGGGCTGCGGCAGCGTGGCCGTGGCGGGAGGCGGCGGCGCGGGCGGGGGGACACGACGCTGCAGCGTCTGCGTGCCGTCCTCCTCTTCCGCGCCCCACCCCTCCTCTAGCACCCATCTGTGTAACAATGTACCGTTACAACAAGATAAAGTGTTTGTCAGTTGGTTCAAAAACTGCGTTACAACCGTCACAGTTTGAATTATTCGTGGCCTATGCCCAAGTTTCAGTAAGCTGCACAAGCCACGATATCCCACTAATATTATATTTGTTACACAATCACGCTTCAACCACTGGACGGATTGGGATTAAACTTGGCACAAACATAAGTTCGGTCCTGGAATAGGATATAGGATAGTTTTATCCCATAAAAACCCCTCATTCCTACTGGAAACCAAATTAGTCGTTAAAAGCAGTGAAGATGTGTAAATATCGAAACTTACGCGGACGAAGTCGCGGTCAAAAGCAATAAGTGATGACAGTGTACAAACACCAATCTAATAAATAAAATCGTAAACATCGCGCGTCTGTACATTGAAGATATTTGCAAAAAAAAATTGGGGGGTATAAGGATAGGTAATAGAAAACATTTCAATCATTTTTGGAATTTTTGTCTGTTTGTCTGTGAGTTTGTGCACGCATCACTTGAACGGATTTTGATGGAATTTTCACAGAAACATGGGGCTTAACTTAACATTTAGTCTTCATTTAATCGCAATCGGCTAACTCAATCAAAAGTTAAGGGAATTTTTAGTTTTCTAATACATTACTTAGTAGGTATAAACAATGTAACAAGGAAGTAAAATGATTATGTTCGGTATAATTCAGATTGCGATTGGTTTGGACTGCATTTGGAGCTGGAGTGGAAATGGGCGAGGGAGTTTGCGTTGGCGTGGGCGTCGGGTTTTGAGTCGTAGTGGAAGTCGAAATCGGACCGAGAGTGAGTAGTTCACGCGAGCGGACATATATTAGTTGTATGCAATATAACAAAGAAGTATAATTAAAATTCGGTGCCATTCAGACTGCAATGAGCTAGGACTACATTTGGAGCTGGAGTGGAGTGAAGTGGAAGTAGAAGTGGGAGTGGAAAGGGAACGGGAACGGTAGTGGAAACGGGAGCGGATTCTGTAGTCCATGTGAGCGGAGCCGCGGACACAGCTAGTGTAGAATAAGATAGTGTGAGTGTATACACTAATAAAATAGAGTTAAAACTGTATAAATAGTTAATTATTTTGTAAAATTAACAGATTCCAACATTCATTGTTGAGTCTCACTCCACGCCCGACCAACCTCTCACTGCGGCCAAGATATCTTGTCTCATGAGCCTGCTTGACAGGCAGTGAGAAAATCCAAACACCAAACTACCACCTTTAATACCCGTCAACATCCTTCCAAACGTCCGCTTGCTACCCTAGATCTCATGGTAGCAGGTATCCCCAGTACATATCTATTTATGTATGTTTATTTATGACTAGGTTAGGGACTTAGGGATATACGACTCTAAGCCTCGTTTGGTCAAATATGTGCATGTATATTTCATTCCAGATTAATAGTCCTATGAAAACAAACGCATTTGCGTCTCGAAAACAAAATACACAATAGATGGTGTTCCTAAGTGGACCGCAAAGTTTACTTGGTAATACAAACCTATTTTTGCTGCTGGTGACCCTTTCATGTATATGTTACCGAGACGTAAATAGCGTTGGTTTTCATAGGACTATTAATCTGGAATGAAATATAGAGGCGGCAGCCCCAGCTCCTAGCTCCTGTACGTACAGTAATAATTATAATACTATGTCATGTGTCTGTTTACCTGTGTCGGTGTTTTTGTATTTACTAATTACTGTTATGCTGTTGGTTTTCCTAAATTAAATAAAATGAAATATGTCACCTGGAACTGCTGGCGGACTTGCAGTTCTCGCACTCGCTGCGGTAGTCGTCCGCGTCCTCGCCGCCCGGCGCGCCGCCGCCCGAGTAGCTGCACACGCATGACGGCTGCACAAACAACACAAACCATATATTGCTTTCAGTTGGCGACGAGAATCAAATCCTTCCACTTCATGTTCTTTTCTCTGACGGAACTCACAGGAGTCGCGCTTCGAGAGATAAGTGCTGGAAGGTGAAGTATAAAAATAGGTATAATGTGGATAAAAGTATATGTGTAAGTATGTTAATCTTATGTAAAATTCATTTGTATAAGAGTGTTTGCAGGGCCTAATTGATTTGTCAGTAATGGTACTGTCATCATCATGTCAGCCCCAAGAAGTCCACTGCTGGACATAGGCCGTACTCAATGCCACCACACTCTGTCCTCCGCCCTCCGCATCCAGCCGCTACCGGCCACCTTCTTCAGGTCGTCAGTCCACCTGGCGGCGGGGCGTCCCACCCTGCGAGTGCCGATCCGCGGTCTCGTCCAGAACTCGTCTGATCCAACGGCCGTCGGTTCTGCGGCATATGTGGCCCGCCCACTGCCACTTCAGCTTGCTATTCCTTTCGGCTATGTCGGTGACTTTCGTTCTTCGTCGGATCTCCTCATTACGAATCACATCCTTCAAACAAACCCCGAGCATAGCCCTCTCCATAGCTCGCTGAGCGACTTGAAACTTGTGGATCATGCCCACCGTCAGTGTCCACGTTTCTGCACAGTAGGTCATGCCAGGCAGGACGCACTAATTAAAGACTTTTGTCTTTCATTTGGATTCTTCTGTCAGCTTCCCTATCGAAATGGTTCCTACCCAACTGTATTATCTGTCCTAGGTAGGCGTACTCCAGAACAACTTCGATATTGAAATTTTCGACGATCACCGGTCTTAGGTTAACGTGTGAGTTGGACATGACTTTCGTCTTTTCTACGTTCATCCTAAGACCTACTCTACTACTATGGTACTGTAATATATAAATAAAAATAAATGTGACATGTTTTTAGTAAATTCCGTTAATCATCATTATGTCAGCCAGGTGACGTCCCCTGCTGTACTAGACCAAATGAACGCCACACCAATGAAGCCAAAAAGAGGAAGATGCGCGACTCGTTTACATTGCATAACCGAGAACTAGACTCGGGTGCACGGCTACAAGCGCACAGACTCACACAGCTGAACGTTGCGTTCGTACAGTAACCAATATTACACGCACAGTATCGTCCACTAAAACAGATAATGAGCTAATGTAAATGACATGCAATTAAGCCGTCGTTCCGTGCGGGACTGAGCAAACGAGGTCCAATTAGACTTAGTTTTGACGTTTGATTGACGACCTCCGTGGCGGAACGGGGTAGCTCTCGGACTGCCACGCCGGAGGTTGCGGGTTCGAATCCCGCTAGGGGCAAATATTCTTATGATAATTATGAATGTTTGTACCCAAGTCTTGGATGTTTATATATTTATTTAAGTATATGTATCCGTTATCTAGTAACCATAGCACAGGTTCTGCCTATTTTGGGACTGGATAATTGGTGTGAATGACTGAGATATTTATTTATTTATTATTAAAAAAAGTTTAGTTCAACCATGGTTCTTCGTATGGCGGCTCCACATTAGTGCCGTGAAGCTCCATAAACAGGCGTAAACGAGAATGTGGACGGTTTTCACGGGGTTCACGCGTGTTCACGCCTGTTCCCCGATCAGAGTCGGTATTTTGCCCCAAAATACCGACGACGGCGTTCACGCATAAACATCCACATTCACGGCCCCGTGCTAGTTTACTCTGGACTACAAAGGGGTACGGACTTGTGCAGTCGCTGCGCGAGCGAAATAATAAAATCGCGCGTGAACGTTTGGAATAACGAAACTGAAATGGTCTTTTTTAGATTACCATTATGAAAATGTACTGTCAAAGTTATTGCAGCAGCAGCTTCTACGTCCATTTCGCGGCAGGTTTCACGAACGATTGTGAGCATCCCATGAATGTGGAGGGCACGACTTGTGCCGTGAATTTATGGCGTGAATTCGCGCGTGACTGCACTAATGTAGAGCCGCCATTATAGTTTTATTCCATGCACCACAACATGTCAATGACCCTTGAATGAATGAGGTATAAAATGGCACACGGCTAATATATACATACACTTGTCTACAGATACTCAAACTAGGATTTTTTCTCCTATACGATGGGCCTGGACAAGGTCCAACTGGTACGACTGTACAAAGCTGTCTGTCACTGGTGGGAATCGAACCCGCGATCAAGTGCAACGACCACAAGCCACTAGGCCAACGAGGCGGTGAATGATCCGACCTGGTCGACAGTGAGCGGCAGTGTCTGGTGCGGCGGCGAGGCGCTGGTGCCGGCGTCGGGCTGCGCGGCCGGCGGCTGGCCAGCCTTCGCCTCCGCGCGGCCCCGCTCGCCGGGGCCGGGGCCGCCCGCCGCGCACGCGGGACCGCCGCCGACAGTCACTCTCATGTTCGACCTGCTTCACCATATATATTGCTCAACAACTTCCATTGCATAAAAAGGCCGACCGTCACCTTCAGTAGTGCTATTCTCTAAAACAGAAACTCACGTGCGAGTCTCACTCAAGTGACTTCACTCACTTCGAAACCTAATCCATTGGTAATTCCGTAAACATTCCAGATCACTATCGACGTGAAGTGAACAAGGAACTTTCTTCACTTCGACAGTGATCTGGAATGTTTACAGAATGCGAATGGGTTAGGTTTCGAAGTGAGTGAAGTCACTTGAGTGAGAATCGTACGTGAGTTTGTATTTAGAGAATAGCACTACTGGTCTTCATCTCTCTGGAGAATCGCATGGAAATTCTATTTCAATGGCAAAAGATTTTATTTTAGTTTTTCGCAAAAGAGACTACCTTTCCACGAAAATCATACATAATTTTTGGGGGTATGTATGATGTTCGTTTGCGCCAAATAACTTAGAGTTCTGCGCAAAAGAAATAGAACTTTATTGCGATTCACCCCTCTCCACATCTTTTAAAAGGGGGGGGGGGGGGGATCAAAATGATGCCCCTTGCTATACACAGGTACCAAACACTGGCTGTTATACACACTGATAACAACTGTGATACAATTGTGTGGGTTTCCTCACGATGTTTAACTTCACCGTTTGAGAGCCGTCAGTAAAGGTATAAGTATCGCCACGTAACTAATAACATAGCTCTCAAGTTGACGCAAGTCGCTCTGTTCATAAAATATATAAATAATACCATCATCAGGTTATTTTTGTCTCCACTGCAGGAGCACCACCCTCTCTCATCTGCCGGAGACAGACGGAGGATTTGACCTACACTCCCCGCCCTGGCCAGACGGGTTGGGGAGGCCTGATTGATGTTTTATAATGTAATAATGTTTAAATAATATCAGGGCGGCATAATTTAAACTAAAATATTAGCACTATTTATTTATAGCGATCTACTTTTTTGTCAGACTGTACCATGCGCGAAGAGACGGCGCTGCAACTTCAGAGCTATTTAGTTATTTGGCGACACTTATACGCAGGTATCGTTACAAAACATGTGTTTGTGTAACGAAACCTATGTACCCAGTCATGTGACTGGCAATGAAAACGGGACTACTTGATATTGTAGACCCTACTGCGCCACTGACGCTCGCGAATGCAACTCCGGTGAAAACAGTAAACATCATAGGAGTAGCCAAGTTGTACTGACGTGTCTAGCGGCGGCAGGGCGGGGTCGCGGTGTAGGTGCGGGGGCGGAGGCGCGGTGACGTCGGGCGCGCCGCAGCCCGCCCCCGCCCCCGCGGACGCGATGTTGAGATTCCTGGGCATGCTGCGGCCGGTGGCGGGGTCGGGCGCGTGCCGCTCGCCGGGCTTGTGGAACGACCGCCGCACCTCGCCGGCCAGCGAGCGGTCGGCGCGCGCGAACCCGCACAGCGACACGTCCAGCAGCGTCGCGTCGCCGGCGGTCGATATGCGCGGGATCGTGCGGTGTCTGCACACGTAACACGGCCGTAAGCTTAAATTGGTATTTGAAAATTTGATTCGGAAATGAGGATCAGTCATATTTATTGTTACGTATGCAGAAATTTAGCACTAAAAACCCCAATAAATACGTTGAAAAAATTATTTAAATTGGATCAAAAATTACGAAGACAGCAATTTCAGTGCAATAGTTTCAAAAACGGAAGTGACGTCATCTGTCGCGGCGCGGGAAGAAGTGTGCGCAGCACACTAGCGCAGTCTGCCATAAACAAAACATGCGCGACACAGAGCTGTGAATGAAATCTGAACGAGAGGATGAAAACATTGTAACACGTGACGTCGAGCGCACGCGTTTTAAAATTAAATAAACTTTACTAACTTCGTTTATGACTTGATGGATTTTAATAACTTTAAAAATACAATCCTCTGCAATGTATAGAGCATACGCCATTCTAATTAAAAATCAAAAATGTTTTTATATGGTTGATAATAGAGACAGTTTTGAGTTTATATGGGGCCCATAAAGTAGCCCAGAATTTTAGTGGTCCGACAGAGGTGTAATAGGATAAAGCAACGGCTATTTATTTACGATGATATGAGACTACCGGGTGTAGTGGCGTTCATTGGGGAAGGCCTATGTCCAGCAGTGGACTTCTAGGAGCTGACATGATTATGATGATGAGACTACAACTAAGATGCTCAGCAGCCCGCGTTGGTGGTTGGTTGGTTGGTGCTAGTGACGTCACGGGGGGCACTCACAGCGAGGTGTGCAGGGTGGGTGTGTTGGTGTAGAAGCCGGGCACGTTGTGCGGCCGCTCGTGGTCGGGCTCGCGCTGCAGGATGCTCAGCAGCCCGCGGTTGGTTGGTGCTAGTGACGTCACGGGGGGCACTCACAGCGAGGTGTGCAGGGTGGGTGTGTTGGTGTAGAAGCCGGGCACGTTGTGCGGCCGCTCGTGGTCGGGCTCGCGCTGCAGGATGCTCAGCAGCCCGCGGTTGGTTGGTGCTAGTGACGTCACGGGGGGCACTCACAGCGAGGTGTGCAGGGTGGGTGTGTTGGTGTAGAAGCCGGGCACGTTGTGCGGCCGCTCGTGGTCGGGCTCGCGCTGCAGGATGCTCAGCAGCCCGCGGTTGGTTGGTGCTAGTGACGTCACGGGGGGCACTCACAGCGAGGTGTGCAGGGTGGGTGTGTTGGTGTAGAAGCCGGGCACGTTGTGCGGCCGCTCGTGGTCGGGCTCGCGCTGCAGGATGCTCAGCAGCCCGCGGTTGGTTGGTGCTAGTGACGTCACGGGGGGCACTCACAGCGAGGTGTGCAGGGTGGGTGTGTTGGTGTAGAAGCCGGGCACGTTGTGCGGCCGCTCGTGGTCGGGCTCGCGCTGCAGGATGCTCAGCAGCCCGCGGTTGGTTGGTGCTAGTGACGTCACGGGGGGCACTCACAGCGAGGTGTGCAGGGTGGGTGTGTTGGTGTAGAAGCCGGGCACGTTGTGCGGCCGCTCGTGGTCGGGCTCGCGCTGCAGGATGCTCAGCAGCCCGCGGTTGCTGATCGCGCCCAGGGAGCCCGTCAGCCTGATCGCACTCGGGAACCCCATCACTGTCAATAACACAAATTACTTAGCATTCATTCTAGCTGACTGATTTTCCTGTTTTTTACAGTCAGAATTACCAAAAACTACGCTAACAAATTAAAAAATTCCCGAGGATTCGTAACTCAGAAATTGATTCACTAGGGAGTCCCACTAATATTATAAATGCGAAAGTTTGGATATTTGGATGTTTGTTACTCGATCACGCTGGACGGATCGGGATGAAACTTGGCTCACATATAGGTTAAGTCGTGGAATAGGACATAGGATAATTTGTATTCCGAAAAAATATCTAATTCCTACGGGAAATACATAACAATTTGTGATGTTCAGTTGTCCACGCGGGCGAAGTCGCGGGGAACAGCTAGTATAAAAATAATGGGAATTATATCGCGGATATATTATGAGTAGTGTTATAAATGAAAAACAATGATGTAAAGTTACCGTTAGACGCGAGCGGATGGTGCAGCATGGAGCCGGGCTCGCGCGCCGCCGGCGGCAGCAGCGGCGCCGTGTAGCACGCCTGGGGGGGCGCCATCTGCCGAGCGGGCGAGAAACCATCACCTACTTACTCATCTCTCGTTCAACTCAATTCATTTGTCTCATATTTTCTTACATAAATGCTGCTAATATGTTTGATCGTTTGTAAACCTTTCATAGCCCCAGATAAGGGTTAACGACTAATCAAAACAGGCCTACAGTTCGTTCATACGATTACTAGAATCGAATTAATTTGTAATTGACTCACACCTCTCATTAATTTGTAACTGACACTAAAAATGGTACATAGATAGATAGATAGTGGTTCTCTATTAGAGTAGCTAATCCAATCACAGTACAATTTATTTAAAAAACCACAGCGAAAAACAATGTATTTCCCTAAAAATTGGACGCGGCTGGTGATGAGTTGATGATGGTGGTCGGTCACGGACGCCTCAACTTTCAAAGTGCAATATATATTCGGAGAGTCGGCTATAAATTCATTAGTTAAACGTTAAATCTTATCACAAATTACTGGATACTTACACGCCACATCTGCGGTACTTGACAGAATGGGAAGCACATTGCCTATCTCGCTCTAGCTTCTTTAATTGTCTCTATCTTCTTATCGGACAGCATGTTTACCGCAGATCACAGCGGTGGTGTATTAAAGGCATGTGTCTACTCTAGACGCCCAGCGAAGTTGATTTTTATCGAATTATGGGCAAATAAGATAAAATCAGGAAAAATTAAAAACTATTTTTTTACTCCTGTCGCCTCTCGATGCGCATCTGGCATGTTTGTAGAGACGCAAACCGACGGATTCTCCGAAATTATGCACAAGAAATGTACTCGTACGTCTCTATCGATTAGAGCGTGGCGCGGCAATATCATCCCGTAAATGATTGCAAGCATTATTGCCCAGTTATGCATAACTGTATGCAGGTAACAATTAGCTAATATCACCAAGTCAGTACTATTTATGATGATTTAATTTTGTACATGAGATATTTAAAAAAAAATTGTATGAGGGGTCTTTTAGGGCCAATAGAAGCTAAAACATTTTTTTTTAGAATTTTTGTCTGTCTGTCTGTGTGTATGTATGTATGTATGTTTGTTACCGCATCACGCAAAAACTACTGAATGAAATTTGATGCAGTTTTCAAAGTTGTCTTGCTGGTGGTCTAACTTAAAATCTGGTGCATGTTTCATCTTGATACGCCACTTAGAACCTGAGATATTAATAAAGTAAATTTTTCTAGAAGCCATTATATCGGATGATAATAAAACGACTGTTAATATTTCTTCCAGAAACTCAGTATCACATTTAGAAATCATTCATGAAAAAAACATCTATTTTTTACGAAAATTTTGATAAAAAAAAATGAAACATTTCTCAAACGTACGAGTATGTTCTTCATATGGGCGAGATCAACGGGCGCGGCGCGGAGAACGTTGAGTAGATTGAGTGAAATTTAGTTTTTGGGGGTAGGGATGGGGTTGAGGTTGGGGTTGGGATTGGGATATTGAGAGTCTCGAGTCTGAGTGGAAGTAGAAGTAGGAAGAAAACGGGAGCGGAAGTGGGAACGGGGGCGGATTCTGTAGTTCACGCGAGCGGAGTCGCGGGCACAGCTAGTCTTAAATAAATTTACAGTTTGTCTCTGGATAATGGAAAACGGAAGAGTATAGAAAATTAGAAGTAATTTAAGGTTATTTTTTTAAATCAGAAATATATCATGTTTTTAACAAGATGATTCTATGTTTTCCATACTGAGAGTATGTAACATGTTGCTACTCGGAGGACTTGCCTTTTGCTTATGAAACGTTCTGTCAATGTAAAGGTATATTATCAACTGGCAGGTCGTCTATACTATTAATATATAAAATAAAATATTTATCTACCTTTCGTTTGTGCACATTATCCAGGGACAGTATGTGACCCACCTGCGGCCCGGGGCGCGCCAGGATCCCGTAGCCGTGGCCAGCGCAGGGCGCGGGCGCGGGCGCGGGCGCCGCCGCCGCGTCGTCCGCCCGCGGCGCCTCCCCGCCCGGGTACGTGCGGTGGTACGCCGGCTCGCTGCCCATCCGGCGCAGCATGCTGCCGCATTGATTAGACAATTATTATATATATATTTTCAAACCTAAGTGGTACTGGTGTAAGGTTATGAAAAAGGAGGATAATGGGAAAGGAGTTCTAGAGTGGAGAACGCATGCCGTAGGTCAGGTGGAAAACACCGAGACCCTGAAAAACTCTTCTGATCTCCCAATATTAATGTTTAAAGACGAACAATATTCAACCAGTGCGTTACTGATGTTGTGACTTCGGCACTAAAACGTCACACTGAGGCTATAAATAAGGGTATAATCAGTTAGGAGTTCTTTGGAAAAATAATTTGAAAACTTAACTAAGAGTAATTTGTTCTTTTGAAATTACGACTACCTACCAAGAAATAAGGTAAGTTGCACGTTGCAGTTGCAATTATAGTTATCATTAGAAGACAATAGATCAGCAGTGCTCAGACTTATTAATTACATTGGCGATATAAAACAAAAAAAACATTCTATACCCAAAAAACGTATTTGCGATTACAAGATCCAGAATTTTCATAGAAAAAAGTAAAATTCCGTTGTTGTAGTCTATCGACTTTCGAAGGTATCGATATTATAGATTAGGTACTTGAAAAAAATATTCCCATCTATTGTTTTTATAAGGAAACGAAGAAACTTTAATTATACGGCACGCGAAGGGTGGGACGCCCCACCGCCAGATGGAGCGACGATCTGCAAAAAGGTAGCCGGAAGCGGCTGGATGAAGAGGGCGTCAGATCGACTGTGGTAGCTTTCAGTGGGGAAGGTCTATATCCAGCAGTGGACGTCTAAAGGCTGATATGATGATAAAAACCAAAATTTTGCTCAATCGGTCCAGTAATATTGGAATTAACTGCCGGACTGACAGGCAGACAAAAATGCTTCGCTATAAGAGTATCCATTTTGACGGTTCCGTAAAAAGATTACCTGACGGTCTCGGCGCGGCACTGAGCGACCACCTCGTCATAGGGCGGAGGCGCTTCGCCCCGTGGCAGGTAGTTGCCGGGGGGCTTCCATGCCGCCAGCGCGGTCTCGCAGGTGCCTCCCATGTACGCCATGCTGCCGCTTATGTATCTGCGTACAAGTACACAATTAAAATTACAACTGACCAACAATATGTGGGACCAATGGCTTGTAACAATTTTCGTAATTTCGTGGCACTAAAAAAGTAATAAATGAAACAATACATATATACAGACACTTGTCTAATCCTAAAATATGATTTTCTCCTGTACGATGGGGATAACACAAGGATTGGATAATCATAGGCCAACGAGGCGGTAAAGAAAGATAGCACTAAATAATAATTATTATTATTATTATTTATGGCTTTTTGTATCGTGTTTAGGGCTGTTTCATTGTTACAAATGTTGTTATTTTGTGTTATATGACTTTAATAAGAGTAATTTTAATTAATAAGTAATTTAAGAACTAATTGAGACCATTATATAGTCTGCTTTTATTATCATAAAGTGAATAAATAGTTTCCCACATTTCTGTACTTGTCTGCTACTACATACTATTTATCTAGAAAACCTACTTGTGTTTTTTTTGAAGAATAATAACTACAATAAAATAAAAATAGCCTTTATTTATCGAAGCTGTCTTACATCTAATTAGATAATATATTATAATTTATGTATTTATTAAAACATCGACAACTCCGACTTGTCTTTCGACATAAGCCTCTTCCAAATGTTTCCACAAAGTGCGGTATTTTGCCTTTTGTGTCCACAGTCCTGCACAGGTATTTTTTAAGTCATCTGCCCATCTAAGGTATGGTCATCCTCGCTTTCTTTTCCCATCTCTCGGGTACCACTCCACAATCTCCTGTGTCCATTTGCATATGTTTTGCCTTATCGCATGGCCTGTTCAGCGGCATTTTTGTTGTTTTACTATTTCATTTATATTTTTTGTTTTTGATTTGGCTTTGATTGCAGAAAGTTTGATTTTATCTTTTAATATTATATTTAGTATGCTTCTTTCCATATTATTTTGAGAGATATTAAGTTTTTGGTAATTCTTTTTTGTAAGTGCCCAGGTCCAAACCTATGCCAATATCCATAAGTCATTACAGGTACTATGCAAATGTTAAATACATGAAGGAAGAAAAATTTTTACGCCGCCCAGATGGAGTAGTAATCATGACTATTTTGTATCGAAACCTATGCGGCCGCTCAGAGGGGTGGGAGGGTAGGTGGAAGCGGGAGACGGTCTTTTAACTCTATCACACATCTTCGAATACGTTACGTCAGAAAAAGATGGAGACATTCATGTTATGACATGCCCAATTAAAAACAAAATATCAATAAAGTACGACATTTATTTGTCTTTATTGACATGTAAAAAAAGGCTTTGTTGTAGTCTAAAAAAGCTATGTAATGTTGTTTCCCATATTCATGATATTTCTCTGTTATTTGTTTTACAATGAGAATGTGATCGATCGTAGAGAAATTTCTTCGAAATCCCGCTTGTTCTCTAGATGTAGCAGTTTGGGCTGTGCATTGATATGTCAGTCAGTCAGTTTCTTCTTTTATAGATATAGAAGATGGAAAAGCTATGAGCCTCATTTAGGCAAAAATATTAACTTAAATATACAAAACAATACAGCAATTGGCAAGAATGTACATCACTACAATCTTTAAAGGGCATCATCCCAGTGAATTGATTCGTTGATTATGTGCATCGAAAACTCAAGTAATTTAAGCTATCAAGTGTGCCAGAGCTGCCTGTCAACCCACGACCTTGACCTTCTATTACAATTGCTATATTATACCTTTCATTACATAGCTTACAATGTCGCTGTGTAGATATACAAATAGTATGTTTATCTAAATATACAGAAAACTGTTTTTAGTATTGCATAAAACTTATTTGATTTGTAATCGAACTCACATCATGATGCAGAGTTATGTATGTTTGTAACTAAATCCACCATAACAGCTGAACCGATTTTGATAACACTTGGTACAATAGTAGCTAATATTCTGGGCTAATGCATAGGATACTTTTTATGCCACAAGTAAATATAAGTTCGAAATTTAAAATTGACAAAACAAATCTGCACTTTTACTTAACTACTAGTTCGTTGGGCGGTAAACATTTTCCAACTACCACGAAAAAGTCTTTTCATTATTCGGGTTAATATATGACACTCACAAATAACATGGCTTTCTATTGGTAAAAGAGTTTTCAAAATCGGTTCAGTAGATCCAGAGATTACCCGCTACAACCTCACAAACTTTACCTCTTTATAATATTAGTATAGGATCAATTATTTCCGAAAATACGAGAATGATAAAATAACTTTTCCGTTTGTAATGTTTTGTTTTGTAATGCTGATGTATTTTATATGGACGCAGGCTATATTTTACAGTGGGAAAAACTGACTTCCGTCGTCGAATTAAAGTGGACAGTGCCGCAGGACGAAATTGAAGTCTATCATCATCATCATTTATCTGAACTTTGATTGAGTGAACATAAGCCTCCAACAATAGAATACCACTTTTGGTAGGCTGTCCATTGGGGAATTGCCATAATCACCACCTTGGCAGGCATATTGGTGTTCGCTGTATGATCCTAATATATGCTGCTGCCCGTACCTGGTGCAATCCCTTAGACGCCTTGACGACGATCACGGAAATTTCAAACAGGTTCAAACTAACCCAATGCTTGTCAAGCTCCTCTGGTCGTCCGCGTGCGGGGCACGGCGCCGCTTCTGTCTCCGCACGCGGTACACTACCAGCGCGACGGTGAGGAGCACCACGGCAGCGGCACCGCCCGCCGCCACACGGACGTTAGCCTCCGCCCCTTCCGCCGGCTTCACCACATCGTCCAAGCAGATGAACTCGCAGCATGTGTTGCCGACGCGGAACGAACGGCAGTCCTGCATAATGATAAATAACTTGCAATATTTTTCCGAACTCCTACTAATACTTCCTATACCTACTATTTATAACAGGATCTTTCTAGTACAGGATCCGTCTGGGTGGTCACCACCCTCTTACCCTATTTCTGCCACCCAACAATGTCAGCATTGTTGTGTTCTAGTTTGTAGGGTAGGTGAGTCTGTTTAATAACAGACTCACAAGGAATTCTAACATAGTCCTTAGGGTGGCAACACAAGTGACCTTTGGGCTGTTTATGGGTGACAGTAACTTAACATCACATAGGCTGTCTGTCCTTTTACCATTACTACCATTAACTATTTAGGTAGATATTCAAAAAAAGGAAGGCAAGCCGGTCGCTGGTTTCAGTATATGTAGTTTGATGCAAAAATTATGCTGCTGCCGAATCACAGAATCCTTATTGGAAATTTAAAAATAAGACTGCATATATTTACCACAGTAAAAGTTTGAAATTTCAGCTCAAATTAGTCTAATAGTTATCAAGTTATTCTGTGGACAGACAAAAGCTTTACTATATGTTTGTCCATTTTGATGAAACTGTTATAACATAATTGCTGCAATCTGTTATATCTGCCGCATCAAAAAACAATATAAGAACAGACTAGCTAGACGAAGTTAAAATAAAACAAGTCGACTGCTGGTAAGGAAGCATCAGCTATAAATTGTGTGTCCATTTAAAATGAAATAATTATTGAACATATACACAAAAATCTCATTCCAGTTGCAATAAAAATCACAGAAAATAAATTAAACCTATGCCTTATCATATTTTAATGGATTAGCCACAGTTTTACCCTAGTTAAACATTGATAACAGCAAGCTTAAGTTGATTGATTTGTTTGTCTGTCATTTGTTGATTGATGTCAGGTGACCTTCATAGATAGAACATTTACTAAAGATTTAATCATCAGCCTATCGCTATCCACTCCTGGACGTAGGTCCTTCATAATACGTGTCCCTTCACCCCCGATTCCTGCCTTCCTCAGCCACTATAAACTATTTGGGAGGACTAAAATAGAACAAAAGTTTACTAAACTTTATTTTGGGCGGGAACTGATAGACCAGCCTGAAGACTAACCTAGACTACTTAATGGTCATCGCTTACCTGAGGAGGAGAACACAAGACGGCCTTGCACACTTTAGGCACTCCATTGTCACAGACACAAAGGGTGCAGGTGTCCGGTCCCGGCACGTAGTGCAGTCCGTGGGCTATCAGTCGCCCGCGGAGGTCTGTGCACTCCCCCTGGGCCACAGCACCTGTACCGAAACATAGCACCTGTCATAACTTCATTCATCCACCGAAAAACAATATCTAATTTATAAATTAATTATACTCACTATAAATATGAAACGTCGATAAACATAACAAAGCCCTGCCTAACATTTTTTCATCTTCTCAAGCCACAGTTTACTACAATCTCAAATAACTAAAAGTTAGCCTCATTTTTTACGGGCAGCGAACTTTTGTACTATTTTATATAATCGATATTCATTCGCAGACTGTCTGAAATCTTCACAAAGGATAGGGAGAGATAGAAAATGAAATGATCATGCGTCTTGGCTACGTCGCGTCGCTTTACAATTTTTGTTTGCGCCTGTCTGTCAACACAAATCCGCCCACCAACCGACCGCCCTGCCCTTCCAACCAACCAATAGGGATCCGCAAAAAGCATCGATACCTGAGTAGTATCGATACTTTCGTTACGATACCAAGTATTTTCGTACTCGATACTTTTGATACGATGCTTTACTAGGTATCGATACTTCGTCACATACTCGATACTTTTTAGTGTACCGATAACAGACCTGCTTTGTTTTGCGTATCGCCCAGCGCCAGGGATGAGAATACGCCAGCGCTAGCTCCGTATGCGTGTGTAATGCGGCAAACCGCATTGTATACTCATAGAGTGTTATCTCATTACCGTTCTCTTCTTTCTAGCTTTACTGATGCATAACGACCCTCTCGGTAGAAAGATTTGAGGGAAACCCCTATCTTATTAAAATATGATGTCATTGTATGGAGACAAATTACTTTTTATGTCTGATTTTGGTCTGATTGAGTGATGGGGGTTAAAAAAGAACCATATTTACACCTACCTTTAGGCCAATGTATGTTGTAATAAATGAATAGAGACGGAATATTATTAATGGTATTATATATTTTTTTTATTGCACATCTTAAAACTAAATACAGTAATATTGGTGTGTACAAGGTGAGCTTATCTCTAAAAGAGATCTCTTCCAGCTAACCTTACAGGTACTTTTTTATTACTAATTTTGAGATACGGTTCATATTCATAACAATTATTTATTGGTTTCATAGGGGATGTAAAAGGGGATGTAAAAAAAGTACTCGATACTGAGTAGTATCGATACTTTTGATTCGATACTATCGCCGGCTGTTAGAGGAAGTGAATCAAAGCCACCAGCCAACCTCCATGAAACCAGGGCAAGGGCTGCGAGGTGTTGTCTCTACGGCGTCGTGACTTCAACTGTTCTTACTTGCTTCTTTGCAAGAACAGTCACCGTACTTTCCACATACGGCCAGCATCATTGTGTTGCAGCTGCAAACCTTCTTGGTCTATGGTCCCTGTCTCCTACTCACTCCAACACCCCCTCCAGGAGCTTGGACCAGATCCTTACCCGCACAATTCATTATTAACATTATATTTTCAAGTTATCTACCTACCTCAATAATCTAAAACCCCTCCCCCTCCTAAGATATTATTACATTCAACACTAACAACTAACAGTATAATAACAATAAACAAAATCAATAATCCTCCTATATCCCAAACATAATTTAATCGCCTCTTCATACATACAACTACTCTCTAGTTACAAGTACATGATACACGTAAACCAATACAATATATTCTCTAAACTAAACCCTTCTCTACTCACTGCTTTCTCTGTTATTAAATAAAAATTAAAACTCTAATGTCACATACTCCACACTGTGTCCACCAGTCCAACACACTGCACTGTACTATATGAGTTCCACATTTTATAAGCACTCGCACTGCTGTCTACGGATAATCACTCACCATTGATGTTTTTCTAATACTTTCCTCTCTGTTCCATCAGGTACCTCTTCCTTACTATCCCTATGTAGCAATGACAATGGTTCAGCTCGTCTAGTGTAGCAAGCTGTCACGATGACTCTTAAAACGTTCTCCCACCAGTGCTTTTGTAAGAAGATCAGCAACTTTTACAACTGTTGGATAATAAATAACATTTAAACATTTGTTTTCGACTTTTTCTTTCAGATAATGATATCTGACATCAAAGTGTTTGCTTCTCTTGCAAAACACGTTTCTCTTCATAATACACATAGCAGACTGATTATCAACCAACAAATCTGTTTGCAAGAAGATGCCCGTCACTTCTTGTATGAACGTCTGTAAGAACATCACTTCTTTACAGCACTCTGCTGCAGCTATGTACTCTGCCTCAGTACTTGAAGTTGTTACCAATGACTGTTTTCTAGAGCTCCATGCTATCATCCCTTCATTTAGTAGAACTACATAACTACTAGTACTTCTTCGAGTGTCTGGATCTCCAGCATAATCTGCATACGCTCTAAGCTTCAGTTTGTCACCTCCTTTCAGGTAGAGTATTTCTTTATCTGCAGTTGTTACCACTCAGATCTTCTCTCTTCGCGACTATCTACCGTCAGATGTGCTACATCGCATGGCTTTACTAGTGCCAAACCAAACCTCTCTGCTGCCTTCTTGATATACCTATATTAATTCTGTCTTCTTCAATTCTGATTTGGAGACCAAGGTACTCAGTAATGTCTCCATATACTCTCATCTCAAATTCTTCGGCTAATTTACTCATAATATTGTCAAGCTGCGGTATATCAGGCCCCATAAGATATCCATCAAATTAAATCACTAAGACTGCTGTCTTATCTTCTGATCTCATCTCTTCCTCTATGGCTTCTTTCTACATTTCCCCCTCCGGATCTGATATTGCTTCATCATAAGTAAGGAGAGCAGACTCACACGACAGCACATAATCAGATCCGCAATTTCCTTGGAGTTCTTTTAACTCTTACTCCTTTACTATCATATCTATTAATATCATCACTTTCAAATACTCTATCTGTAGCTGTCCAAACTCCACGTTCCCTCGCTTCAGTATCCATATCTTTAATTTCTGAAACTCTATTGTCACTCTCTCTACTATCTCTGTACGTATCTTCTGAAACTTTTTGTTCTCTCTCTTTACTCTCTCCCTCTAAAACTTCTGAACCTGTATACTCGCTCTCTCTCTACTATCTCTGTACGTATCTTCTGAAAATTATTGTTCTCTCTCGTTACTATCCCCCTCTGAAATTTCTGAACCTCTATGCTCGCTTTCTCTAACTTTTTTTTTTCCCTGTATTGCATCTCAAATTAAAAAAATTTCTTCTCTCTGTTTTTCTTTGCTCTACTACTCCTCTCTCTGTTTCTTCTCTTAACTCTTTTTCTCTCCTTTCTGTTTCAATTAAATCTCTTCCCTGTATTTTTTCTCTTAGCTCTTTTTCTCTTCTCTCTCTCTCAATTGACTCTCTTGCCCGTATTTTTTCTCTTAGCTCTTTTTCTCTTCTCACTCTCTCGTTTTGAGATATGCCAGACTCCTGACACGCCTCCTCTCCGCCCAACCCCCCAGCCCCTTTTTTCCTTGTCCTGGCTCTCGATAAATTCTCGTTTTCTGCATAATCATACCCATCTTCTGAAATCTCACCCTCCATCAAATTTAAACTCACTGCTTCAGTTCTCATTCTATTACTTTTTCTACTTCATAGTTTTGAATCGTCGGTTGAGTTTCTTTTAGACATACTACGTCTCTCGCTGTGAACGTCCTCCAGTTATCCATATCCCATAGTTTGTACCCATTATTAGTATATCCCACGAAAATGAATTCTGCGCTTCTTTCATCTAATTTCTTTAACTTCTTGTTGAAAACTTTTGCACCAAAAAGTTGTAAATTTGTCAGATCTGGCTTTCTTTTGTGCCATAATTCAGCGGGCGTTACCTCATTTGTGTTTGTCCAGCTTCTAGTCAACAAATATGCAGCCGTGAGTACAGCTTCTCCCCATAGATACTTAGGAAGTCTTGCATCAAATAGCAGAGCCCTTGTCTTATTCATCAGTGTTCTGTTTAATCTTTCTGCCTTACCATTTAGTTGTGATGTATACGGAATCGTTAAGTCAATTTGTATTCCTTTTTCTTTACACCAAGTCATTACTGCCTTACTCACATTCTCTCTGCCATTATAACACCTGATGGTTGCCACCTTTCTTTCCCAATGTGTTTCAGCTTCTGTAACATAATCTTTGATTATTTTACTGGCATCCGACTTACGATTCAAAAGGTAGACTTTAGTAAAATGTGTAAAGTCATCTAAAAATGTAATAAAGTATTTTTTCCTGTCCCAGGATTCAGTTTCTATCGGACCACAAATGTCAGTATGTATTATTTCAAGTGGTCTGCTCGCCAATCCTCTATAGTCCTGAAAAGGTTTTTTAGTTTGTTTGCCTTGTAAACCGATTTTGCAGTCATTCAGATCAATATTCTTAACTTTGTCGTAGATTCCTTTTACTGATTTAGAGATCTTTTGTACATCAGAGACATGACCAAGTTTTCTGTACGATATTCTGGAATTTTCTTCTATCGAGGCAAGTGCCGTCTCTACCGCGACTGATTGTAAGTTTACACTGTATAGACCTGTGCTTGTCTTAGTTCCTTCAAGAATTTTTATTCCTTCCTTTTCGATTAAAACTTTGTCTTTGCAGAAAGTCACTGTTCCGTTATTTTCTGTAATTGCATTAACTGACATAAGGTTTTTAGTCAGATTTGGAATGTACAATACCTTCTCAAAAATATAATACTGTTTCAAAAGTTCCCATACATGTAACTTTAAGTTCTGTCTTTTTGTCTGCAGTCTGTATTTTTGTTACAACTTCCGATTGATTACCCAAGTAGTTTTTATCATTCATCATATGTGAAGTGGCACCTGAATCCACCACAAATTCAAATATTTTCCCTGGTGTCTCTCCAACTAGTGCTGTATCCAGTGTATCACATATTTGTTCTTCAGCTAGGAAAATCGATTTCTCTTGGCTCGTGCTCGGTTTATTTCTACAGTCTTTGCCCCAGTGTGTATTAGACTCACAAAAAGCGCATTTATGATCTGATCTACAATTATATGACATATGAATAGTTGCTAAACATTTATGACAGGTCCTAGATGCCTTGCAGAACTTCGCAATATGCCCTTTTCTATTACAATTGTAGCATTCCCTCTCTGCTGCTTTAAAGGCGTTGACAGTAGGCTCTATAATACTTTTATTTAGCCTCTCTTCCTCTCCTACCAGTCTGGACATCAAGTTAGTAACTGTTCTATCTATTATTGGACTGGACTCCCATGCGCTGATGAAATGACTAAACTTTTCAGGCAAGGATATCAAAATTTTTGAAATTCTCATGTTCTTACTAATTTCCTCCGGAGTGCCTTTTAGTTTTCTAGCTATTGATTCTATTTTGCAAATATTGCTACTCACGCTTTCCTCCTTACTGTAGCTGAAGGTGAAAAAATCACGAAGACACGCACAATTTTGAGACTCTTCGTTCACTTCGAAGATGCTGGTAATTTTCTTTAACATTGACTTACCGGACTCGCAATCTATAATACATCCTTTAAGACTTTGATCTACGCTATAAGAATAATGAGCCTGCTTTTAGCATCTGACTTCTTATAACTTCCATCAACTTTCTCGGGTTTCTGACCATAAGTGATCTCATCCAATCCTTGACTTTCTAATATAATTTTGATCGTTCTTTTCCACAATTGGAAGTTTCCCCCCTCGGACAATGGTTTTATTCTGATTCCAAACTCATTACTCGTATTTTCCATTGTTGAACTATTTTCTTTCTAGATTTTCGTAAATAATTTTTCCATTGACAGCACTAATTGACATTTAATTTTTCTTTTCTTTTTCACTCAACCGACATTTCTTTCTGAGAATAAGAACATATATAACGCAAACTCCCTTTTCTTTCCAACTCTGTTATTATTTAAGAACAGGGTGCGGACCCATAACCTGTTAGAGGAAGTGAATCAAAGCCACCAGCCAACCTCCATGAAACCAGGGCAAGGGCTGCGAGGTGTTGTCTCTACGGCGTCGTGACTTCAACTGTTCTTACTTGCTTCTCTGCAAGAACAGTCACCGTAATTTCCACATACGGCCAGCATCATTGTGTTGCAGCTGCAAACCTTCTTGGTCTATGGTCCCTGTCTCCTACTCACTCCAACACCGGCATTGATACATTTAATGCGATACTGGTATCGAGTAAAGTATCGATACTTTTATTTTTTTGCGTATCCCTACCAACCAAACACAACTCCCCGATCAACCAACCAATTGTCAGTGCTACTGTCACTAATTGTGACAATGACAATATGACAGACGGCTTATATACAAACCCAGAAAAAAAAACTCCGAGCGACATCACATTCTGATAAATAATTGTCTATAATTGAATTAAATAAATTAGCAATAGATTCGCAAAATTATCAACCACCCTACTGTCTGTTAGAAATGAATCATACAAAAAAAAATGATATTTATAGTCTGTAGAACTAAAAGTAAGGGCGTTTTTTCGCACTTATCCGTATCCGATTCTTATTCGATTCTTGTTCGATACGTCAAAATACGACCGGGAAAATTCACATATAGTATCTGCACACTGATCCGTTTTTAATCGTGTGTAGTGGGCAAGCGTACGTGAAATTTATATGGTGGCCACTTCGGCTCGGGGTCAGAGTGTACAAAAGGGGGCGCTATGGAAAAAAATCTCTGATTGGCGTGAAATTTTTTCCGGGGCGTTGTTAGGGTTATGGTGTACAAAAGGGGGCAAAAAAAATTGTACACCCTAACCCGCAAACGTCCATACAATTACTAAGATAGCCAAACCGGTTCAGAAACGAATCCGAATTGAATAAGAATCGGATATGGATAAGTGCGAAACGCCCTAAGTTGTTCTGATGGATGTGTCAATTCCGTATATTTCAACCATAGTTACCATTGGTCTATTGCTATAATTCCACTGTTTTGATTGGCTAATGAATTAAAAAGTGTATCTGCAGAACAAAGAAAACATACCGCTAATTTTATTTTACTCTATCTAATTTGTGTTTTATTTAGATATCAGTTAATCGTATCTTAGCTTTTATAATTTTATTTTTCCAATAAAAATCATATTTCTCTATAAAAGTATGTGTTAAATAGTTGGTTATTATGGCAGGTTTTGGAGATTATACTGGATATAATAGGCCCTTTGGCTTGGATCCCAACAAGGAAACAAATGATTTGTATGATACCCGCTATCAGCAGATTTATGGCTATCATACCCCTCTTACTGAAGAGTATCAGGGTCCACCGCTGGTCATGGACGACGTACCGGACGAAGGTAATATAAATTCCAAGCCATAATACTTTATAATAGAAATTTTAGTCAGATCGTGTAAAATGCATTTAGCTAAAAACACTTGTGTAATTTCAGAAAGCAATACTTATGTTACCACTGCAATAAGTGTGGCGAGTCTTATCACAGAGAACTTGCTCAGTCACCCCTTTATTGTCCTCCGAAGGCAATGTCAGGTATGCATGCAAGCTTGTACTAAAACTAAAAATAATTTTGTGTAAGTCATTCGTTTTCATATGGCTAACAATATTTCCACCAAAATATGCATTAATTTTGAACAGAAATGCGAGCTGGATAGGTGAGTCACAGTATATGATACTAAACAAAAAGAACTACTTTTTAACATATAGAATAAACTTAAAGGAAAATGTTAATAAAGGGGCTGGCATAGACTGGCCTAATCTAGCAATTCTTTCTGTCTATTGTAGTTTTTTTTTATATTATGTCCAATATACATTAAAACCAAACTCTCATATTTACTAGATTAAGGTTCAAGGTATTAGTATTTTTTTTTAGTCCTCAGTGTGAAAAACTTGTGGGATTAAGTCAGTAAAAGGAATCTTATAGTCTACCCTAAGTCTACGCTTACTCTTAATTCTTAGATGTTAATTCGCTTTTTAAAAAGGTTCACAACAGTCTCAAGAACTACCACATAGTTCCATATACACTGCTGCCTGTAGTAGGAAGACTGCACCGGAGACAGGATGTCACAACACTGTGGAAGGGCATAGGCTCAACATGTATCGTGAAGGGCCTAAACTTGGCTGTTGAAGATATTGTCACTAAGACTACTGGATGGCCCAAGTATGTGATATGTGTGATACCTCTGCCTTTAACTTTCAAGCTGAAAAATAACTCGAAACTATAGCATACA
The DNA here is from genome assembly GCA_947086405.1 of Esperia sulphurella. Lineage (NCBI taxonomy): Eukaryota > Metazoa > Arthropoda > Insecta > Lepidoptera > Oecophoridae > Esperia > Esperia sulphurella. The sequence continues at coordinate 5,259,183 of OX352272.1, forward strand.
ACCAAGAATAAACTTGAATGATGGAATAGATTACATAATTGTATAATAATATTAATATATATATTTTTTTTGTTGTTACAGGGAAATTGGAAAATGCCATTCTGTTTTACAGTTCCTACAGCACTTGACACTTAAATGGTAAATATAATGATAACATATATAATATTATAAAAGTACTTGAATACTGTGTGAATTAATATTCACACAGAGAATGGAGAATATATTGTGTTGTGTAGTATCTGTGGCACACAGAATATATTATTAAATAGGTACAATGTCTTCATCAGCCTGTCAACATCCACTGTTGAACAGATATATCAACCATTGTCCATCACCAGTCTGTGGCAGACTTTTTAGGTCTGGCTAATAATGTAATGAATTTTTACAGTGTGAGCTTAGCAATCATTACACCCTTCTACTCTGCAAGCCTGGTGGAAACTGTGCAGAGTGACATAGCCAGTGACAAACCTGCTCTACTGGACGTGTTTCGGGAAGGATTCGTTCGCATTCTGGAATGGGGTACTCCAAGCAGAGGAAGAATGCTTCCAATATGGGCCATTGTAATGCCGACCGCTGCTCTTGGTATTACCAAGTATCTTGCCCAGTTAGTAGTTATTTTAAAGTGTGCATTCTAGTTATCATCAGATATCTGATGACTCAGTTTTATATATATATTCTTTATTGCACAATTTTAAAAACTAAATACAGCTACAAGTTTTGTGTACAAAGGCGAGCTTACCTCTAAATGAGATCTCTTCCAGCCAACCTTACAGGGTGTGAGACAAGGTACTAAAAGAGAGGGGGGCAAAAAAGTGCATCATTCACTACTCTTCTATCTTCTCTCACGGTAAAATTGTAAACCAAAATAACTAAAAGTTGCATGAGATGCCTACCACTGCACCTATAAACAAGTTGTTGTTAATCTATTTGATATAGTTATGATAAAATATGATTATTTAACATTATCATTATTTCCAGTGTAACATTGAGAAGCATCACAATAAGAATACTTCGTTTCCAACAGAGGCACAGGCATGAACTTAGTGATTCATACAATATAAAATATTCAAAGAATCCAGAGAATCTCCTCATTGAAGATATTAATTTAAAAGCCAGTATTTTCTCTTTCATTACCATGGAAATACTATTCTATCCTGTTGAAACAATTATACACAGACTTCATATACAGGTGAGAGCTTTAGCAAAGCTATCTCTTATTGTTTTTGAGGAAGTATGTAGAAAAGACAAAAGAACATTATCTCATTATATATAGTGTAGTTTGCTGTAAAAGTAAGCCAGTGCCTAATAAATATACATGAAGCAAAATAATTTTTCACACCTCATAAGTCACATCCGAATGTTTCCTTCATAATTGACACTAATTAGTTATTAAATTAGTTAACTGTCTGTTATCTAATTAAATAACCAATTAGTGTCAGTCACGAAGGTAAAAACTTGGAGGTGACTTATGAGGTGCAAAAAATTATTTTGCTTCATAGTATGAAGTGTAGTATAAAACAAAGTTGCTCAGCCAGTTTGCTGTATGTTCGGAATATATCTCAAACTACTAACGTATTTTGATCCAGTTGCCACCACTAGGTAGGCCTATTCTCAAGGAAATTTTTAATATACAATACTACCCCACATGCAATGCTTGGGCAGACAGCTAGCTTAGTAAATAATATAGATGAGAAAAGCAGACTGTTCATAATTTTGCTGTACAATTCTAAAAACTCCAGTACTGGTAAAAAGAATGGTATTTCAATTAATCTTTCTACTTCAGGGTACAAGAACAATCATAGACAATTTAGATACTGGATCATCTGTAACACCAATCCTAACTGGTTATGAGGGTTTCATGGATTGCTACAACACTACGGTAGCCAAGGAAGGTGTAGCAGGCTTGTACAAAGGTTTTGGAGCACTGGTGTTGCAGCTAGCTGCTCACTTGGCAATCATTAAGCTGACTACCTTTGTAGTATCTGAAGTATCTAACCTTTTGAAACCAGCCAAGTCACCGACAAACTCTGATGATTCAGTTCAGTCACAACGAAAATACTTGTTCAACTAAGTAATGGTAAATATTCAAGTAAAATGTTGTTCTAAGTGTAATCTGCAGTATCATTGTCCATAGCCACTAGCAATTTAAAATAGAAATGTTCATTAAAAATCACTTATGATATATTGATTTTATTATATTACAAACTTTTGCTATTTCCTCATTAGCCTATTTTTTTTACAGTCACTATGTCTGTAAATTATTATATCTGTCAAATGTACAATCTAAATTAAACCTTAGTGCAAATAGCAAATTTCAGATGGTGCAAAGACAGATGGTTATATGTTAGTAGACTGCAATTTTATGCTATGAATAGGTAAAATTGTTTCCGTTACTTTTTAAAAAGTTGATATACTGTAAAAGTAAAATATAGGTATGTATATCTTTGTAATAAGCTGATTAACAGTGTGATAAGATCAAAAAATGATATTGTTTTAAATAAAATTTTGTTTATTGTATTTTCAGTTTGTTTTTATCTTACTACATATCTAAATAAAGCTCTATAGTTAATGTGACAACACAAATCTTCCCTTGAGTATTCTCCTCATAATAATTCTGCGTCCACTGGGTGTAGACATTCTGTGCACCCACCCATGCCGACGGACTCTTTTAACTTCATTTGGTCTTGGAAAGTAACATCGAACTTTCGTTCTTATACTAGTCAGCAGGAAATTATCTGCCTTCACTAAGCTGTTGTTTGTATGAGCTTGGGATGCAGTATGCAGACCTTGACTTAAAAACCTGCAATTTGAAATTGACACCTTATATTAAGACCATCTAAAAGAGCATTATAAGTAAAGATTTGATTTGTATAGTGTGCGTACTACGTAGCTTAAACTACAAATCAGCTCAAGTTATGTGCCGCCAACTTGTACCATCAGTCAAGGGTTATAGTAGTTTAGGGCTGCCAGCCAACAAGACATGCAGGTTGCAATGTACAAAAGGAAATGCGCTGTTTTTTTATTATTATTGGATAGGTACTATTTCATTATGTACTTTTGAACACGGACCTATTTCAGTACAGCAGTTGAGGTTAGGAATAGTAATATCCACAGCAAGTCTCCGATAAGATATATGTATTAAAACTTACTTTAGTGGGTGAAGCACTGCTGCCATAAACCTTGACATTATTTTCACTTTACTGTTCTATAGAAGTAAGTATCATTTAAAACTGTTACGAAATAAGGGAATATTTTGTTTTGATTTGACATGAAAATGTGACATTAATATTGTTGCCATTAAACAAAATGCATGGTCTATGGTCTCTAGCGACAATGTCCAGCTTCTGACTTATCGTACTGGACATCAGTGTTGCCATGTGCACCGAAATTACGGTAAATGCACCGTACTTAGCAGAAATCTACCGTCGAAGCATGACAACGGTGACAAAATTTACCATAATCGGCAGGGGTTGGAAATTTTGTGTGTAAAAAATAGTTAAGGGGGTGAGAGATCGAAGTATGCGGTAAATTTATATCTCTTATTACTTCGAGAAACACAATCCCTTGTAATTAGCAAAGATATATAAGCAACACAAACATTACTGCTTTGATTATATTAAGTCTATGCATTGCTGCCTTTGTTTGTGAAAATTAATGTATTAAAAACATTAAAAAAATGCAAAATTGATGTATTATGATATGAACAAATTCCTATCTACAGTACTGATCAGTTGAAGCTCGGGGCTAGAAACTCTAAACAAAAAAGTACTTAATTAAAGTAGTTTATAACCTGCTTATAAAAAGGAATCTTCTGTTCTATAGATTAGACAACAGACAACAACAGTCCTCAAAAGGTTTGGACAAAACTGCATTACCTTCATGCCTAATGATGAAATACTAAAAGATTAATCAGTACATTAAGTACAAAAGGTAGATATAGGACCAAAATGTGATTGACGAAGGATGCGACTGAGGCTGCAGCAGACGAAAGGAAAACCACCAAACGTGTCCTGGTTCAAGAACGGTGATTTTTATTTGACACTAACTAACATGGTTCTTTTTACAAAATTATAGAAATAATAAAAACTATCAAAGAGTTCGCAACATCCTCCCTAGGTATAACACTCAGGCTAATTTTTTTTTGTAAATATTCTGAATTACATGGCAATTCTGATTTTTCTAATAAAAAGTAATTTGTACGCTAAAATTTTTGTTTTTATTGAAAGTAGTATACCGTGATTACACTGTTTTTTTTTCCTGGACCAATCACCGTAATTTCTTAGAATCTACTGTATTTTTTTTAGTGACTTCACCGTAATCCAGATTTTGGACATGACAACACTGCTGGATATCGTCTTTGGTACTGGACAGCTGACTCGGACCGGAAGTGAAAGTGAAAGAAAAACTGTATCGGCAACACTTTTAGTGTCTCTGACTATAAAAATAAAAAACATATATGGCGGACCAAAATAACAATGGCGCTAAAAGATTATTTTCTTTAATTGTGTTATCTTTTAAATCAGTTATCAATTAAGGTTTTGTTTTATTCTTGCTGTTCTGTATGTCTCCACACTCTGGAAATATTACATAAATGTAAGTATGTATACATTTATATGATATGATACGAATCATCATTGTAAACAAGTGTGTATTTTGTCTTCTAATCGTGAACTGTATATTTCTAAATATATTTGTTGTTTTACTGCGTGTATATTTGAAATATTTATGTGATGATTTAATTTTCTAATGCAAATTTTCCAGATTTTCTATCAGAATGGCTGCGATAAAAGTTAATTTTGAAATCGGTCATGAAGCTTCTGTAAGAACCAAGCAAACGCCAGAAGGGTTCACTCATGACTGGGAAGTCTTTGTGCGTGGGCAAGAAGGCGCAGATATTAGCCACTTCGTGGAGAAAGTGGTCTTCATACTACATGATACTTTTCCAAAACCCAGGAGAGGTAACTATTTATTTTTTGTTAAAATATTCATGTTTGTGTCCCACCAATGGTTATAAGCTTATCTCCCTCTTTGGATTTACAATACCTTTGGTTATACAATATAAGGGCCTGTATATTCACTGTCACATATGAAATTTTCCATCTGTACCTTTTTGTTGAACTAAGTAAATTAAAAAGTATGTAACTTTGTACCTTATACAATCATAATTAGCAAATTTTTCACCGAATTTAAATAATCTCCAGAATATATAGGCCACAAATCATCAACAAAAATATATAAAAAGGGTAAAACTCTTCCTGAGATTGCTCAAGGTTATCTCTGGAATTACCAAACGATTTATGTTCTGTTTTCTATTGGAATTCTGATTTGTTTAGTTAAACAAATTATTTTTTTGTGTGAAAAAATGCTAAGCTCCCGTTAAGAAGTGATCATAAGCAGTTGATACTGAATTTTTTTTTTAATAATTTTTCCATCTTTTTCTTTTCATCTTAGTTTTATTAGTGTTACCTGTTGACAAAGACCTTTCCATTTCTGTGTTTTTCGAACCATTGCCCTCAATATTCGTCCCACTGTATCATAAGCACCTAATATCAGCACGGGTTTATTTTATTAAAAGAATAAATGTATTACTTTCAGTTGTAAAGAAGCCTCCATTTACAATCAAGGAATCAGGATATGCTGGATTTATTTTTCCAATTGAAATATATTTAAAAAATAAAGATGATCCTAAGAAAATCAAGTTTACTTATGATTTAACTCTCCAACAAAGTGGATTTCTTAAAGACAGATATGTTTTCCAAAGTCCAAATGAAGAATTCAGACAACAACTACTTCAGGGGGGAGGTATACCTGTCAGTAATAATGCATTTTATACAAATCCTGACCAGGAGACTAGAAGTAGAGATTCATTTACAGAAGTAAAGCAACAGCAACTTGTTGGCAAACCGAAACTGTCTTCAGAAAATGTTAAAAAACACAAAACTAAGGAACACAAAGAAGAACCACCACACAGAACCAGCAGTTTTGAAACTCTCTTTGGAGCACCCATTCAAAAGCCCCCTAAAGTGTCACCAGATCCTAAGAAAATTATTGAAAAAAGTGTACCTGCTTTGAAGTCTGATAAAAATAATAAGGAAAGATCAAGTTCTGATAAAAAATCAAAACATGAACAGAAAGAACCTAAACCAGAAAAATTTAAAGTTAAGGAAGAAAAAGATAAAGTCAAATCTGAAAAAGTAAAGAGTCATAGTAAGGATCAGGAAAAAAATAAGGAAAAAGCGACTAAAAGACCTATTGAAAGACCACCATCACCAGAAGCAACGAAAAAACGATGTCTAAGTCCAAACAGAAGACCAGTTAGTCCCCCACCACGTTCAAGCAGTGCATCTAGCATTAAGGAAGAGTATAAACAATCTAAGCATAACTCTGATGCCTTTGAACAAAAGAAACACAAAATAGAAGAAAAGCCACCAGAAATCAAAGTAGAGAGGGATATCAAGGAGAAAAAGAAAAAAGAAAAGAAAAGCCATGATAAAGATAAAGAGAGAAAAGAAAAAAAGGATCATAAAAAAGAAAGTCATAAATTAAAAGAATCACCAAAAGAACCTCTTAAAGAAGTTGTAAAAGATGTACTAAAACCAAGGGAAAGGGAAGTCACTAAAGAAAAAGAACCGATAAAAGAGTCGCCGCCAATAAAAGAAAAACAAAAACCGGAAAAAGTTATCAATAAATTTTCAATAGAAAATCTTCGAAAAACACCTCCAGAAAATGAAGAGCGTTCTGAAAATCATAAAATAAAAGATAAATCAGATCCAGAAAGAAAACACAAACATAAGAAAAAAGATAAGAAACGAGATGAATCAAGAGAGAAGCATAAGGAATCAAATAAAGAGAAAAAACATAAACATGATAAAATACGTGATGCACCCTTGGAAAAGCCAGAAATCAATGAACGTAGACCTACGCCCATCCCTAAAGAACGGCTTACGACAGAATCAGCTTCTCCTATCTCTATAGACACGGCATCTCAGTGTAGTTCAAAGAGTGGTCTTGTCAAGGTGTCGCATGTTGGTGCCGAGGACATCAACAGTAATTCAGATTCAGAAAGCTCAATGATAGCTGAAGAAGAAGTTAAAGTAAAAGTTGAAAATCCTTCACCAGAACCTGTGAAACATGAGCCTTCACCTGAATCAGAGCCAGAGCTTGACCCTGAACTAGAAGCGGAACCCGAAATTGAGCCGGAACCCGAACCTGTAGTCGAACCTCCGCCACAGAAAGAGAAATCAAAGAAACACAAAGATAAATCATCAAAAAGAGAAGAAAAGCGTCGCAAGAGAAAGGCAGCTGAGGAAGAGGATGTGGAAAACAGGAAAAGTGCAAAAACTGCTGAAGGACCTTCAAATAATGAAAATGAACGTGGCGAAACTAGCGGCTCTATATCGGCGGAGACAAAAGTTCAAGACAATGGAGTTTCAAGTAGCCTTGGTGAGGATGCGGAGCCTGGTGATCTCTCCCCTGATTATATGGTGCAGTTGCGAGGGCTGCAGCAACGCATAATGATGATAAAGAACAATGAAGATCTAGAGAGGGTTGTTAACCTTATAGCAGAGACTGGCCGCTATGAAGTAACGACTCAAACATTCGATTTTGACTTGTGTTTGTTGGATCGGTCAACAGTGCAGCAGCTCATTCAGTTAGTGGGATGCTAGCCAAAGGTTTGGCAGGACCACGGTTGGCGCTATATGTAGTGTATGTGTTACGGGTAATGTTAGGTGGGCAGATTAAGCTAGGATTACCGAAGATGGGCGGATAAAATCTGAATTCCATACAACGTTAGATTGGTGTTACAACAAAAGCGCATGCTCACTCCCCTTTGTCTTCCTAATTACTTGGTTTACCAAATACCAGGATCTCGGAAATTTATTTTAGACTTTAACCATCCACGAATAATCGTAGGTTTGCCACCTAACATTACTCGTAACATATAATAATGCATAGGTTAGCAGTGTAGAGGCAATTGTACAGAGAGATATCATATTATCTGCCCGTGACAAATTAAGATAACTTTATTATGGCGTTGTTCTCGTCTAATACCTATGATGTATGGTATGTTGAAAATTTATTATCACAGAGTTAATCTCACACTTATAATTAATATATCTACACTCGCCACTTGAGTTTTAAGTGCAATATAAGTAATAGGAATAATATTAAATATTTAATATTAAGTTATAAGACTGTTGACAGATTTTTTACATAATGTATATTTTGTACATTACTGTATTGATTCATTTTAGACAACTAAATCTATGTTAATGAAATCAGAGTTTATAATGACCTCCAGTCATATCCTAAGTGAGGACAATGAGGCAGCATTTTATTAACATATATAATGTTATAGCTTGTTTAATTTTGCAAGAACATGAGTTCCACAAGTGGGAAATAATTGTGCTTGTTAAATGTATAAATTTGCTATGCTGCACTATGAGCTATTTAGTTTCAAATCGGCAACGCAATCTTGCATATTAATAGGTTTAAGATACTGTAATTTACAACATCACTATTTTAGGTTAGTTGGATTTGTGATGTAGTAGTTAATTTTTCATAATAATAATTCAATGAAATTATTTAAAACGATTTTTTGTCCATTACAGCGGGTTCATATATTAACTTATTTTTTATTTATCGGCATCTTATAAATAAATAGAGTATGCTTTATTTTTGTTTTCCTTATTTTACCTATTTTTATACCATTTGGAATAAACACTATTCTTACCACGATAAAACTTTAGTCTGGCGAGTTTAGCTTTTTCAGAACAGTAGTAATTAAAAAATTCGTCTGCAGGGTCGGTGGCGACCCACCGATATGGATTGCTTTCCATATCGCGGTGGTTGTCGCACATTCAAATTCTGCTGCTCGCTCGCATATTTTCAATATATAGTTCTCACTTAGTCGAGTGAAAAATAAACAAGGGTTATCATCTAACCAAGCTAAAAAGAAAGAGGGTAATGAGATTTGTAGGCTTCTAGAGCTCACGTGCAACCCACAATAATGTCGTGGTTAGAATGTGTCTATTATCTATTTATTTATTCATTTGATTTCATATTAGCCAAGTTCCAAGGGTTATATTTTTCTGAAATAAAAAAAACTTGAATTATTTTGAGAACATATTTATTCCAATGAGAGATGAAAACAAAGAAACCAACTTAAGCGATCGAATAACACCCATGACATTAGTTACGAGTGGATATATTAAATGAAAAAATTAATTATGCTAGGAAATTCCCGATAACATAAATGCACGTAAAATTTCAAATACACTTAAAATTGTAATGTGAATGTTACTAGATACTAAACATTTAATAAGGATAGATGATGATTATCCATATAAATAGTATCAACCCTCATCATGTTTTCGTAATAATAGTTTAAACTATTGTTTTATATGCTTTTTTCGCTCGACATTAGGAATATCGCCAATGTCACTATCTTTCTGAAAGAGATGATCCAATCCGTTATCGAGAGCGAAGGGCGTCTACGTCCGTTCCCTTCACTGCAGCCAAGACCCGAATGCGACGAAAACGTGTTCATCTTTTCTTGCCGCTCTTATGGATGGTCTGACGCCACTTTGTATAGAAATCTCCGATATATTCCACTGAAATTCCTGCCGATTGTGCCGCGCCCGTCAAACTAAACTCCTTAAACTGCTCTTCCTCTTTGCCAGGTTCATTGCCAACAAGTAATATGAGCAGCGGGGCAGATTTCCCATGCAGCGAGTTATCTGGGTCGCCGTTTCCGCCTTGGGTCTGCTTCTCAGCCGTTATGAAATGGTTGCAAAATTCCAGTATTTGTATAAAGTTATGAACATGTGGAGGCGCTTTCCGCGGATATTTCAGCAGTGGTAAAGGTTTCGTTTGGCCGGGCCGCTGCGCGCGTAGGAAGCGCGAACCGCTTTTTAGTTGAATTTCAAGCCAACGAATGGCATCCCTGGCGGTGCTTCGTTCACGTTTCAGATCATCCAACTCCTGCAGCACTGGAACGAAATGTTAACATTATTGTCGGTAAAACAAGGCAGCGATTCGCTTGTGCAAACGTTCGGACAAAGACTGAACACGCGTTCCACACAACAGAACACGCGTAAGCAGTTCGTGCAAACCTCCAGCAAAAGTTTGCACAAACTAGTTATCATTAGTTTTAGGAAACAGATTGTATTTTTGGCGGTTTGCGAAGGTTAAGCTTGCAAATAAAGTTTATGCAAGGTGTTCGCGCGATCTCCCGTCGGTCGGTCCCTACTGGTCAGTTTGAGATCCTTACCCACAGCGGGTACGAGCAGTATGAAGTTCCTGGCGCGCAGGAGCTGCTTGACGCGGCGCAGGTGCTCGTGCAGCGCGCGCGCGTCCAGCGCCAGCAGCGCAGGCGCCGGCGCCTGCCCGCTGCGCTCCAGCTCGCGCACCTGCGACGTCAGCCACAGCCGCCCCAGTCGCCGCAGCAGCCCGCCCTCGCTCGATTCCACCTTCACATAAAAACGAAATAGAAAAATAATTTTGTTTTGTAAAAAAAGGATTTCTGGATTTTCCATAATTTTCCCATTACAAATATAGTCAAAATGTCAGCTCAAACGGTCCAGAAGTTTCCGAAACCAGAGTGCGTTGCTGTTAACAGACAGACGGATAGAAACTTTTCATATAAGGACATCTATTTTGATGGCACTCTGAAAAGAATCTCGACAAAATACAACAAATTTAATATTTCAACAACAAATTCCATTGCAAAACATAGACACTGTTGACACACTCACATGTTGTTTCTTGGAGTTGTGCCACTCTCGATTTCTTTTGTGGTTTATTTTGGTGGTCAGCTTAGCATGCAGGGTCCTTTTCAAATAGAATATCTTCATAGATCTGTTAAACCGTATGCGTGGCACGATTTTTGCAATCTGATTTCCAAAATCTATGAAGTTCAGAATTCTTATAACATTTTCTTCGTACGCCGACGGTTTGTATCTGTTTAAAATTTGCCATTCAGCAGCATCTTTGTCAAACTTGCAGATATTAGTGCCACGCAAATTGATATCTTCAGGCAGAGGTATGGTTTTATATTCCAGTTTCAAACTTTTTGCCACACTTTTGGCATAGCTTAAAATTGTACACTCATTCATGGGATTTTCGTTACTCATGGAACTGAAGTAAAAAGTAAAAATGTTGAGCAAATCTACTACGCATTGAAACAATGATTCTCCACTATCGCCGCAAGAAAGGATCAAGTCTTTTTCAGTGAGAATCCAATCATGTAATAGTTTGATACTTGGTAGAAAATTATCACCAAGAAGAAAATTTTTAATTTCAGTTTCATTTACTTTACTATCTTTGTCAGCGGACTGAGGTTTTTCTTGTAGAGTTTCCTTACTATCTACAATGTCTGTCTTTGTTCTATCTTTGTTTGTCTTATCCTCTGAAGCGATTCCATTGACCTTTTCATTTGTCACTTCTGTGTCAGACACATCACATAAGGAGCCATCACTTTTTGAGTCATCTTCAGATTGGTATGTCGACTCTGATAATACTTCGCCATCAGAACATGATTCGTCTGTGTCCACTTCACTGCTCTCAGTGTGTGCGTCACTCATGTCTGAACTTTCAGACGAAGCGACACGCCTCCTACGTCGTCTTTTCGCCAATGCCTTCTTGGCAGCATTTTTTGCATCACCATTCTGCAGTTTCTTAGGATCATCATCAATTATATTACCTTTTAATAAACTGCCCTCTTCATTGTCATCCTTGCCATTTGTAATATGTAAATCAGCCACAACAGATTCATTTACTGGCTCAGTTAGTTCTTCAATTTTCTTTGGTTTTATCTCAAGTAAAGCAACCCTTGGCTTGTAGTCAATTGCTGGATTTTTTAGTCCAAAAGACTCTAGTTGCTTTAGCAGTTTCTGCAAAAGTTGTGATAACAGTGCAAGTGTGAAAGCTTTACAAGCAAATGCTTTTTGTTCATCTGTTTCAGTCATTCCTACCACAGTAAAAAGACAGATTTGCACTATTTTATGCACCAGATTACCATTTAAATATGATGGGTTGACATTCTCTTCCTCAATGGCCTGTGTGTATTCAATGAAATTCTTGTTGATGTCTGGTAAAGGAGTCATGGTGAAATCCATTGCAACTTTAAGTTCCTGAGCAATTAAATTACATCGTTGTGGAATGTTGGTGTCATTTTTACTGAGATACCATATTTCAATCAAGGAAAGAAAATTAGCAACAGTATTTTGAATATGTTCTGATTGTGTCAATGTTTCAGCATCATTAAGTGTTTCACAAAACTGATTATACTTTTCAAATATCTTTGTCAAATTTCCCATAGCCCCATCAAATGGAGTTGTGCAACTCAAACAGTGAATATAGTAGCATACCGAATCCAAGTTATAATTTTTATCTAGATACAAGTTTCCAAGTTGGTTGTATGGCATTCCTGAAGACATATCAATATGTGCAGCTTGAAGGTAATACCGAGCTGCAATAGAAGGATCAAACGTATGAAATATTTCTGTTTGATAACGACTCAGGTCTCCAAGATATATCAAACATGAATGAAGTACTGAACGACCAAATTGAATCTCTTCTTCTGATGGCACATCACTTACATCTTCAACTTCCTCATCATTGCTTAAAGGAATGTAATCCAATTCTTTGAACTGAACCTTCATATGTGCCTGGATCCTAGTAATCAAGTGATGGAAATGGCCCACTCCACACACAATGTGTGTGAGGAGGTAACTATCATCATTGGTGTCAGACTCTCGTAATTTCTTTGCAGCAGACACAGTATCATAATACACTTTTCTCCAAAGTAGCTCAAGCGACTTTTTTCCATGATTCAAAGGATCTAAAAACAGCAGTTTTTCACAACTATCCCTGAGCTTTTGTCGTTGGACCTCTGTGTGGGTGGAGAAGAGGTCAGAAACAGACCGGCTTGCTGCAGTCGCTTCGCCAACACGCCTTGCAACGTCGGTTATGTATCTGTAATCATAATGTATCAGCTTGTATGAATACAATTCCCATGATAAAAATAAATATTTCATAATATACACATACTTACACTTGGATTATTATCTCGAACTAGGATTTTTACATTATTATGGAAATAAATTTTTTATTTCATTTTTATTTATTTTAATTAAACAAGTATAGGACAACTCACAAATATAACATACAACATGGAACCAATTTGTATAGATTGTTTGTCCCAATTTGAAATCAAACCTACAACCTTTAGAGCTTGAGTCTAATGACAAAATCAATAAGGCGGTTGATACTGGTAATAGCCCACTGTTGGACCAGGCTCATCCAAAAATATTGGGGATTTATCTTTTTACCGCTCTGGACCGTTGAGTTAGTCATCACAGTATATGGGGTTTAGTGCATGAAGGATACTGTGTAGTAGTAGTTAATTTTAATGTAGCTCAAATGATGAGGATAAAGTTGTACAAACCACTAGATAAATGTGAAATCTGCTTTTAACGAATTAGCTAATGATGATTTAGAAGTATATAATTGAGAAATATGTTTGCTGCGGTGATTTATATAATGTGTGCAGTGTGCGATTACTCAAAGGGTTAGTACCCTTTAACACTGTCCTACCTGTTTAAGTTTCTAATATTATATTTTTGTAATGTTCAAATGGTTAGATTACAAGGGCACTGTAACTGTTAACTTTACATCGTTGAATCTAAATAACCCAATATTCCTTCCCCTTTCCTCTATCATAAAAATTAAAATAATTTATCCATAAATAAGTCCCAAATTGTAAATACGCGAAATTACACTACATTCTCCCAGAGATCATATTATATGGGAATCAGTTTGAATACTATGTATGCCTAAATCCATCACATTTTCTAAATATTAGACCTCTCTCCTTTGACCTTTATATGCAAACTATACATTATATCTTAAATTAGACCATAATATATGTTAAAATAGGTATCTGTACAGTTTACACAATACTAGGCAACTGATAAACCTACCGATAAAGTTTTTTAGCGCGTTCACTGTTTTCAGCAATTTTAGCCTCCAAAATTTCACTACCTCCGTTCTTCATTTTCAAGCCATTGTATCACCTTGTCAAGAAGTAGATTTCAAAAAGAATTCTGACGTCGATCCAACATTATTTTTGAAATCGTTCATTTCCGTATCACAATTTTTCACAATGATAAAAAAACCGAAAAAATATTCCCATATCTGTGAGCCAATGACAGATGGATTCTACGAAGCGAGCATTTTACGATTTCCAATGAATGAAACACGTAGAACTCCATAATCTATACAAACCATAAAGTCATAAAAAATAGAGATGTAACTTTGCTTCCTTGACTGACAAACATTGCCTTCCATGTAATATTATATAAATGTATCCAAATTTCTTATCATAGACAAAATAATGACAATCAAAACGACAATGACAACTACTGGGGTTAGCGCTTTTGTTGTTTTGTTGTTTAAATTGGATCAATTTTTATCTCGATTCAGAATAATCGAAATTCTTTACTAAAGTTTGTGGCAAATTTGTAATTATTATTACAGAAAGGTAAGTTTACCTGGAACAAACATTACTTAATTATAAAAACAGATTTAACATGTTGCATTTTGCAACTTAAAAACTCGGTCTAAATCAATGAAAATAGTCTGTCCCTGAACCGTTCAAGTCTGAGGGCCGTGATCGAGCAGTCTGAAGGTACGTACGGACTTGAGGCAACCTTGCACCTTGCACATCAGCAATACATAGTTTATAACAAAGTTACGTCTGCTTCTGTCAGTATGTTTGGTTTAATATCACTAACTACTGATAGAATCGGTTTTTCCTATTTGGTTAGACTGTTTCCTAATGCAGGTTTAGATACAATACTACCCTTTGTCAAGAGAAGATAACATCTGACTAGATCTGTAGTTTTAGTTTGCACCAACTAGGCAGTGCTTTACTGTGAACAGTGCCCTCCACCTTGTTTATATGAGACTGTTTAGACCCTAATTACCCAAATAAAATACTTATTTTTTCAGTTACTGTCTACTCAGAAAATTATGGATAACCATCCATGCGTATTTCT
The DNA here is from genome assembly GCA_947086405.1 of Esperia sulphurella. Lineage (NCBI taxonomy): Eukaryota > Metazoa > Arthropoda > Insecta > Lepidoptera > Oecophoridae > Esperia > Esperia sulphurella. Next base: position 5,274,245 of record OX352272.1, read on the forward strand.
TGGCATTAAAGTGAAACCAGGACCCATAGAGCGTCACAAAGTTGAGAATTTCCCCTTAGATAATACTGTGGATAACCTGAAGAATGAAGCTGAGAAGAAGACAAATCTGCCATCAGCATCATTAGGTAATGATTATCTGTTGATTGTATGGCACTTGCTGTTGCCAGTGACTTTGTGACAGTTTTAACTCACAAAGAGTGTAATTTCAAAATAATCCTTTTATTCCATCCTTTCCTTATATTAATTAATATATGTGTAATCTCGTTTTGGCGAGAAGAGCTAAAAAGTAATATTTTTGTGCTGTGGATTTTATTACAATAAATTAATAAGACTATTAAATAAACTATTAAGTGGACTGGTTAATTTGCAGTTTAATTATAACCAAAAAATACTAGATAGAATAGAATTTATTTGCTCTTGAATTGGTTACAATATTGCAGGATTACCACATAACATATGTAGCCAGCACGGGGAGTAGGCCGAATCTTCCGTCTGTCTCCGGCAGATGAGAGAGGGTTGTGCTCCTGCAGTGGAGACCAAAATAACCTGATGATGATGATGATGATATGTGGCAATATCATAAATTGTACAAAAGTTAAACATGATTTTTCAGAATTTGTACTTACTAATGAGGATCAGTTATTTAGCACTAAAAAACCAATAATTACTATGAAAAAAAGATTTAAATCATATCAAAAATGACGAAAATACATAAAAAGGGAAGCGACATTATGTCGCGTAGCGGGAAGAAGTGTGCGCAGTCTGCCGTAAAGATAACACGCACGACACCGCTCTGGTGAATGAAATGCGAGCGTGATAGCAAGAGCATCACGAGCGGGTTTTAACAAGTTTTAGGTCGAAATATAAAAAGCGCGCATTTTAAAAAGTTGCTTTAAATAAACTTTAATAACTTCGTCATTTCTTAATGGATTTTAATAATTAAAAAACAAAATGCTCTGCTATTTATAGCGTATACGCCATACTAATAAAAAATCTTGTTATTTGAATCTTATTAGTTGCACTTATTAATACAATATTAATTTGTATTCAGAACTTATTCATCATGGCAAAATACTGAAAGGTGAGACCACCCTGCTGGACAGTGGTGTAAAAAGCGGTGAAATGATCCATGTGGTAAAGAAGAAGGTGCAGCCTGCGCCGGCACCGGCGCCGACCTTCACTGACGCTGAGTTGCAGCAGCTCAATGCATCACTAAGGACCTTGGGGTGTACACCCAATGCTCCAGGGTGGACCCGAGCTATGCAGGTTATTGCAGAGTCTCGTATATCCAAATTAAATGCACTCTTGGCTGGTATCCTTAATTTCATATGAGCTGACAGTCCCTACATCTATTCCACGAAAGTGGGAGCGTTGTACAATTCCTTTTCAAGCCATCACTCCATTTAACACTAGATCCTTGAAATTAAGAATTAGAGTTTCTGGATTCTGCTGTCACTTGGCAGCTTTACTTCTCTGCAACTCCTGTGAGTCAGGACAGACAGGAGCAATGCACTCTTAACAGCTTAAAATGACATATCATTATTATTTAATTAGTAGACAAATTAGCTACAGTTTTACTGAGCACTGTTTTTTATTACGCTGTTGTTTGCCAATTAAATGCTCTTATTTTGTTTTAGTATTCTATTTGAATCGGTTCCGGTTGTCAAACTGTTAATACGTCATTGTAGTAGCTCTCGCGAAAATAATTAACTAAAAGTGTTTAACTGCAAGTGAGATACGAAAAAGCTTACCTACGAATTCATAAATAATCGGTAGACATTGTGATTGGAAAATATTCCAAATTCGTGTGTGAAAAATCGTGTAAATTGTGTTACAAAATTCAAAAAGTAGAGGTTATCTGTCAAAACTATTACCCTACCAAATTACGAGTGTCAGTTGTCACTATAACCATAGACACTGTGATATAACTTCATTTAGTGATTGACAGAATCCGTGATTGACAGTTAGTTCAGTGTGACCAGGAAATAAAAAAAAAAAAAACCTACCATCACAGTTTCCGTTCCGTTTCACGCTCAATATGAATAGCTCATTGCAACAATTATTTGACTGTTTAAAAGTTGAGATGGAGAAACAAACCGATAAAATACACGACTCAGTCACAAAGACAATAAGTGAAAAAATTGATGAGAAGTTAACATCGATCATAGAGGAGAATAAAACATTAAAAATAAAAATAGAAACATTGGAAGATAAGATCGTCAATTTGGAGAAAGAAAATAAAAAGAACAATTTAATATTATTTGGGCTAGAGGAAAAAGAAAAAGACCAACAGGAACTTTTCGAAAACGTAAAAGAAAAAATTAAGAACGACCTAAATATTAGCTTAGAAAAATCCGAAATCAATAAAATATATCGTATCGGTAAGAAAGTGACAAACAACAGCGACAAAATTAGACCTGTTTTGATTTCCTTTGTTAATGAATGGAAGAAAATAGAAATAGAGAAAAATAAAAAAGAATTTCGTGACGTGTACGTAAAAGAAGACTACCCGAAGGCGATATTGAACAAAAGAAAGGAACTGCAAGTCCAACTTGAAGAAGAAAAGAAAAAAGGGAATCTCGCATACATAAAGTATGATAAAATCATGATCAAGAAAGTAGAAATGACAAAGGATAGTAGAAAAAGATTACCATCAACATCACCTGAACAAAGTAACATACAAAAGAAACATACTTGGAACCCCTCAAAGACCAATAGGACTAACACCTTCGATATCATGAGAAACAGATCAAACTCACTTACCTTGAACCCACAACTAGATAATATAGAATAGGACAGAGACATCGACAACTGGAAACTAACAAAAAACAATAACAATAGTAACATAAAACATCACCCCAAGCCGGATGGTCTCCGTGAGGTTAGCGACCACCACCTTCCAAATCAAAAAAAAGAACAAGAAAAATGCAGAAATAAAATGAATAATCTATACATTTCAACGTTTAATGTGAGGACACTTAGAACCGAAGAATCATTAATACAATTAGAACAAGCTATAGAAAAGATAAAATGTCATATCATTGGATTAAGCGAAGTAAGAAGGTTTGGAGAAGAAATCTTGGATAGAAACGAATATATCTTATTTTATAAAGGAGAAACAAAGGGTATGTTTGGAGTCGGATTCTTAGTTAAGAACGAGTTACGTAACGAAATTGAAGAATTCAGAGGTATTTCAGAGAGAATTGCAGTCCTGAACATAATGATACCAGGTTATAAAGAAAAATGGTCAATAATTCAAGCATATGCGCCAACAGATATAGCTAGTCAAGTAGAAAAAGACACCTTTTATAGAGACCTACAAAATACTTTAGATGATGCATATAAAAATAAAATATTAATGGGTGACTTCAATAGCATACTAGGATCAGACGAGACAAAGAACAACATTACAATTGGGAAATTCGCTACTGGAAAAAGAAATGACAATGGTGAAAGATTAATAGAGTTCGCAATGGAAAATCGATTATACATAATGAATACATTTTTCAAAAAACGTTTTAATAAAAAATGGACCTGGATTTCTCCACAAGGAAGAATGGATGAGAGGGATTTTATATTAACTAACAACAAAAGTATATTCCTAAATGTGGAAACACTAAACAATATAAATTTCAATTCAGATCACAGAATGGTACGTGGAGAAATAATAACAAAAAGTCCTAGAAAATCAAGAAAATACCTAAATAATAATAAAAATATAATCCCTCCCATTATTTCTGATAACATACGAACTAAATTAGCAGAAGAACTAACAGAAATTAACCATGTAACAAGCATACAAGAAAAGTACAATATAATTGAAAAAGTGTTAACAAATACCAACAAACAATTCAGTTGTATTTTAGGGAAAAAAGACAAAATAGGACCAGAAGCGAGAAGTCTAATAACACAAAGACAGCAACTACTTAAGGAGAGGAAAAACAATAGAAAAGAGATAGCAGAGATTAGTAAAAAAATAAATATAAGTATAAGGCAGAATAGACGTAAAACAAGAATAGAAACAATAAAGAGCTACATCGAAAAAACGGGAGGAGTCAAAAAAGCTATGAAACAACTTGGAGAAGAGAAATCGTGGATACCATCTATTAAGGACAAAAATAAAAGACACGCATCTAAAAGATTAGAGGTAATAGAAATAGCTACGCAATTTTATAAAGACCTCTACAAAGAAGACGAAATGTCACTTACGACTATAACAGCAGTTGGTTCTGTAAACGACAACCATGATGTGCCAGATTTACTAAAGCGAGAAGTGGAATCTGCTATTCTAACGCAAAAAATTGCCAAGTCACCAGGAGATGACAACATAAGCAATGAATTATTGAAAGCAGTCGTCGGCGACATTCTAGATCCTCTCACGAAACTTTTCAATGAAATTCTAAAGAAGGAGATTATACCAACTCAGTGGACAAAAACTACAATTACACTTCTTCACAAGAAAGGAGACAAAAATGAAATTAATAATTACCGTCCAATAAGTTTAATGAGTAATTTATACAAGATATTCTCAAAATTAATATTGGGGCGTGTAACAAAAATTCTAGATGAAAATCAACCTAGAGAGCAAGCCGGATTTCGAAAAAATTTCTCTACGATCGATCACATTCTCGTTATAAAACAAATAACAGAGAAATATCATGAATATGGAAAACAATATTACGTAGCTTTTGTAGACTACAACAAAGCCTTTGACTCACTTAAACATAAAGAAATATGGAAATCACTCAAAGAACAAGGGGTACCAAATAAATATATTAGAATAATAAAAGAAATTTACTCAAACAGTATGGCAAAAATTAAGTTAGAGAGAATGGGAGAAGAATTTCAAATTAAGAAGGGGGTCCGTCAGGGAGATCCCTTATCACCGAAGATATTTACTGCAGTCCTTGAAAGTGTGTTCAGACGTCTAAATCTAAATTGGGAAAATTATGGGCTCAATATTAATGGAGCGAGACTGAACCACCTCAGGTTTGCTGATGATCTCATACTTTTATCAGATAACTCGATAGAACTGAAATATATGCTAGAAGACCTAGATGTACAAAGTAAAATAGTTGGTCTTAGCATGAACACGAACAAAACAAAATTAATGACAAATAGTAATAAAGAACAAATTATAGTAAATGGAAACATTATAGACTATGTTGATGAATATGAGTATCTCGGACAGATAATATCACCGATAGACCAGACAAATAAAGAAATCAATAGGAGAATCACAAACTCATGGAGGAAGTTTTGGTCACTTAAAGAGGTTCTCAAAGCAAAAGAAATACCCACGAGTCAGAAATTTAAAGTATTTAACATTTGCATAGTACCTGTAATGACTTATGGATGCCAAACCTGGGCACTTACAAAAAAGAATTACCAAAAACTTAATGTCTGTCAAAATAATATGGAAAGAAGCATACTAAATATAAAATTAAAAGATAAAATCAAACTATCTACAATCAAATCCAAATCAAAGACAAAAAACATAAATGAAATAGTACAACAACAAAAATGGCGCTGGACAGGCCATATGATAAGGCAAAACATATGCAAATGGACACAGGACATTGTGGAGTGGTACCCGAGAGATGGGAAAAGAAAAAGAGGAAGACCATACCTTAGATGGGCTGATGACCTAAAAAATACCTGCGCAGGACTATGGACACAAAAGGCAAAAGACCGCACTTTGTGGAAACATCTGGAAGAGGCCTATGTCGAAAGACAAGTCGAAGTTGTCGATGTTTTACTAAATACATAAATTATAATATATTATCTAATTAGATGTAAGATACAGCTTCGATAAATAAAGGCTATTTTTATTTTATTTATTTATTTATTCTATTTGAATGATTTTGAATATATATTAAAATCACTGAAATAGATTTGATGAGGTCATATCACTACTATTTACTGTGAATCTCGCAATAAAAATTAATATATGAGATTTTATTTTGATACACCACCCCCACTGACCTCTATTAGACTGGACTATAATAATAATCTCCATTTCAAACAATTTACATACTTTTCTATCAAAACTGTTATTTGGCTAAGAAGTTTAATTCAAAGCTTCATTAAGCATCTGTTGCTGAATTAGGCGCAAGCCTGTATTTTAGCTTACAGTGACCTATCCCCAGGGACAGCGAGATATAAACTAGACATACATCTCAATTAAAGTAAAGAAAATATACAGGATTCATACAACTAATGCTACTTTATTGTGTGATTAGAAGCGCCACTTGCGTGTGTCCGATAACGTCCCAGTAACTAAAACAGAGCCAAACTAGTTAAGTTACTGGGACGTGGCACTGAAGGCTATGCGAGTAGTAATGTGTGTCCATGAGACACACATTACTACTCGCATAGCCTTCAGTGCCAATATGACGGAAATCAAGTAGGCACAACATTAGTTTGACAGCAGCCAGTCCAGTGTATTTACAGGTCAGAGATCATACCTCATATCACCTTTTAAAATCCATAGCTGCTAAACGACGAGTCTGCCATGGCCGAGATCGTAGAGCACGCACCTTCCCTGAATGAGGACTGTGTGACACTGTCCATCCTGCACGAAGTGGAACTGCTTGCAGCGCTGGGAGCCAACATACAGACGATGCGGCGCGGCGCCAACGCGCACCCGGACCTGCCCAACGCCCTGCGCCACCTCACCAGACTTGTGCGCACTAGATCTGGCGCAGCCACCACTAGTGACAATGGTAAGTTGTCATCAGTAGCGTCGTGCCCGAAGGCTCATAGGTGACGACGCTCTGGTAAATACCAAGTTACAGAGCCTTAAACATCGTCGCAGTGTGGCCTGTCTTTCGGTATTCTACAGGTTACATTTTGGAGAGTGTGCCCAGGAATTACACGATTTGATTCCCCCATCCCCCTTCTATCAACAGACTGCCAGACGTAGTGAGGACCTTCATCCTTATGTAGTAGACATACCACGCTCTCACACAAAGCGTTTTGCTTCCTCTTTCATGATGCGAGTTGCTAAGGAATGGAACTTCCTACCAGCTTAGGTATTTCCGGAAGTAAAATTTGGATCTTTTTAAAGGAAGAGTGAATAGGCATCTTCTGGGTAAGCGCGCTCCACCTTAGGCCTCATCATCACTTACCATCAGGTGAGATTGAGGTCAAGTGCAAACCCATTAATAATTAAAAAAAACAGTTTTTTTCAGTCTTTTGTTCTTTTATTTATCGTATGGCATTTATTTACGAGCCACGACGTTTAGAAGGTATGGCTTTCAAATTTATTGCGTTGTTATCTATCACCCATGTGCCATGTGTAGGGAAGCTGGGGTAACTCCTACGAATGTAGTGAAACATCGGCCCCGGGTTTACTCACACTCATTATCACAATGTTTTGTTTTTCTTCATCATTTTAAAGCAGTAAACTCAAACCCCCCGACATGGTAGGCCTACGTCATCATCAGTTATAATTACCGATTCTTTGATCAGCTACTGTGATGTCTGTTGCTAGATACAAATAAATAAAAATAAATGAATATCTCAAACATTCACACCAATTATCCAGTCCCAAACTAGGCAGAGCCCGTGGTATGGTTACTAGATAACGGGTAGACATACTTAAATAAATATATAAACATCCAAGACTTGGGTACAAACATTCAGATTCATCATACGAACATTTGCCCCTAGCGGGATTCGAACTCCGGCGTGGCAGTCTGAGAGCTACCCGTTCCGCCACGGAGGTCGGCAAGGATATAGCGCTCTCCTGATTTCAAACTTTTGAATCAGGCCCACCATCAGTTTGCCACAGACAAACCTCTTTCCTCACCTGTTCTGTGTTGCTGCCAGGGCACAATCAAGAAAAGGTTTTAGCAGGATATTTACTAGGATATTTTTCCAGTTCCTACATCTGGATTCGCGTACTCGCTGGAAGCGCTCTCTGACGACGAGGACGCCGAGGAGGAGGAGAACGAGGACGGCGACAGGAACCCCATCACGCAGGAACAGTTGGCGGCTGCGCTGCAGGTAATAATAGCTTATTTGCACAGTGCGAGGCCTGAAGCGAGACATGTTAGCTCTGGGGAATTTAAAAAACAGCGACCCTATTGGCGACACAAAGATCTCACGAGCAGCGCTTCTAGCCGCTGAAAATCGTAACATTTTCAGTACCGCACACCACGCTTGTAAATTTTTAAGCGTCATCTCTGCAAAGCTGCCTGAGCTTTCAAATTTTACGGCTACAGGGTACTCTTTGCGTCGTCAATTTAAAAAAAAACGAAGTCACTGTCAGACATTCAAATATTAAATTTATAAGAACTCTCTCCGAAGCTAAAAGTATCTTTATATTCTCTATAGCTGGGTACGTCACAGAGCGCCTTTGTCGTGGAGGCGGACATTATCACAGGGCCCAAATCTTTTTAGTGAGTGTCATTAAGAACTGTTGTCTATAGAAACTATTCTTGCTGAAAATTGTTTTTAGGATGTATCATATTGTATTTCTTTATCAACCGAATATACATAGTAATGCATGCAAAAGTATACCAAACAACTTATTTTAGTCGACGAATAGGACCCATCAAACAGTATTGTTATGTTTGAATATTTTGAACAGTCTGCTCTCAGAGAAGAATAAAGTTCACAAGCTTAAAATATAGGCTAAATATATTGCAGGCGGCGACCGAGGCGGTGTCTACGAGTCGCGGCGCGGTAAGCGCAGGCGGGGCGGGTGGGGCGGGCGGCGCGGGCGGCAGCCAGGACAGCCTGCTGCGCCTGTTGCAGGCCGCCGGCGCCGGCGGGTCCAGCCGCACCACATCGTCGGCCACGGAGTCCGGCACGCCCACCACAGGTATATGACGTCACTGGGCGGCCACGGAGCCGGTGATTGAACCGTTGTGCCCCATAATTAGTAAAGCCAGCTATCGACAGCGGCGCACAGCCATACTACGCTACAACAACAAAAATAATGTCGTCGCTGGAAGGGAAAAATGCTGAAGTGCCAAAATAGGAATTTACATTAGAGAAATTTATTTATTTTTTTCCTAAAAGTAAGTCATACTATATTTTTATCTAAACATCCTATTTTGATAAAACAAGCATTGTTTTATCAAAATCGGATGTTTACTTAAAAATATATAAGTAATTTGTTTTGATAAATTACCACTATAATTTTTTTATATGTATTGGTGACAGGCGGAGGTGTCGGTAGATCGATGATTACTCCTGAGATGTTCAGCGAAGCGATCTCGGAGGCAATCACCAGGGCCGGCACTAGGAACACGGCCGGCACGCCCATGGAACAGAGCACAGCTGGTAAATACTGGTTCATTTTGTACTTTAATATGATGTGACATATTTGGAAAGCATTTGGCGTCTAACTACGATAGTAGAATATGTCACATTACATATGTATGTATGTAAACGCTTTATTGTACCAAAAATAACAACAACAACAATAATAAAAATGTAATAATTAAGAAAGTACAAAATGGCTTTTTAGTTCAACGTTTATCATCATAAATGCTTACAGAGTGGGCCACCTGGACCTAGTTTTGCAATGATGAGCCGACCCACACTTAGTCGTTTTTCGTCGACGTCAGTTTAAATTTTAACGCTTGATATCTTGCTATATAACACCTAGTATTCTTGAATACAAATGTTATGCTCTAGTACTGACGAATATATTATTTAAATAGTATGAAATTGTCTTGTCCCACACCCTGTAGGGTTGGATGGAAGAGATCTCTTTTATAGATAAGCTCGCGTTTGTATACGCACTTCTATTTGCAATAAAAAAAATGTATAAAACCTAGCATCAAACGATATTTGGGATTAAAAAGAGCAGTTTGGTATACTTAACTCCTTTTTTGACGTCTTGTAGGTTGGATCATTTCTGTGTGAGTCTAACGTCCTCGTATCTCATCACAAGTAATCTTCATATCTTAACAAAAAGAAACGCAAAACATACGTCGGCACAATGTGCGGGGTTTGTAATTTCCTTTTAGTTTTCCTAAAACATTACTGAAAATATTTGTCTCTAATTTCCATAATTGCTCGCCAGGCATTCTACTGGAGTCGAGTCCGGGACAGACATAACAAAAAAGCTTCGCTTCATAAGGATGAATGCGGAGGGCCGCGGGTGGCGGCGTTCATTAGGGAAGGCACACACTATGTCCAGCAGTGGACGTGGAAAGGCTGATAAGGATCACTGATCATCTTTTATAATAAATTTATTTGAAGTACAGATGGTGCTAAGGCGTTGTGGTAGATTTTTAATTTGTATGTGATTATTATTATGACTGCTTTGAAAAGCACCACTTTCAAAAATGACGGTTTTGAAGCATGAATCGTCTATGGACCTTACTGTTCAGTCATGGAAAATACGCTTTCGTATCCCCGGGTGTTTTCTCCCTTTCTTTGGCGTATAGTCCTCCGATTTGTGTCATATCGATTGAACTCCCAACCTGTGTGCCAGCGTCATCGTCGCAGAGCCCGTCGGCGCGGGACCAGGACTTCGCGACCCAACTGCACCACATGCACGAGATGGGGCTGCTGGACGACTCTCTCAACGTGCGAGCGCTGCTCATATGCTCAGGTAACATTGTAAACAAACCAACATTGCCAACAATTTGAACTCTCAGTAAAACTCTTCGTAATTTGCAAACTCTTCAATTCGTCATACTTGTAGCAGAGAATACTAAATATTACTACGTAATGAAGCGACACTCACTCACCGCCAGTTTAACGTCGCCTGCAAAATAAAGCACGGTGTAGTACGCAACCGGTTAGAAAGAGAAGCACTTATGTGTTGAAGTATAACGTTGTCCCTCTCTCGATAGTTTACGAAAACGGACAGGCGGATACTACTAAGTAGGCGATTAAATCTGTTCGCTTGTATGGAGTGTCGGGGTGTGCTTGTGGTCGCAATGTGCCATACTAGTCCGGTTTTTCTTGCCACCCAATGTATGGAGAGGTCACTATTTGACATCGGATGGATTAACTTGGCACAGATGTAGACTGGGTCAAACTAAGCTGATTTAGCCCGGTAGCCATCCATCCCCCTTAAGGGGTGGGAAGGAGGGGCTCTCAAAGCTCACACCGCCGCGCTTCAGATAAAAAATCATATCGGCTTAGTTTAGCTAGTACCTCGAGTATGGTGTATGGTGTCGTTTTATTATAAATCGGGAATGAGAAATTTATTTTTGATACGTTTTATGTATAGTTTAATACTAAAATACGACAATATCGACGAAAATATGAAAATGGGACTGGTTTTTTTTTTGTCATCAACAAGATAAATCTTTGAAAATGTTGGGTTTATTTAGTCAGAAAAAAATATTAACGTAGAGTATTTAACCATCTTTTAAAAATTTGATTTCATAGTTTGACCCAGTCCACAGGCCAAGTGAATCCATCGGATGCCAAATGGCGACCTTGATGGCAAGACAACCCGGACTATACGCATTCATATAATGAACAAGAAAAAAAAGTGAACAATAAAAATTAAGTACACAACTATTCAAAGAGAGCACACGTTTACCTGACCGCGTGCAGTATCCAGTGCCCCAGCATTGGACACTTCCATCTGTAAGCTACCAAGCTCCTGGTATCGAGCGGACAATCCGCTGCGGAACGTCCACTGGATGTGGACAGAGCTTTAGACTACATTGAAACAATCTGTTGAGAAACATTTACCTGAATTGATTGTGATATCTAATCCGTGGTAATTTGATTAAGGAAAGGACTGGTCGAGCAGTGGACTACATCACATAGAATGATTAGCCAGCACATGATAATGAATGCGTGAGTTTATTACGTGCCATCCCCAGACATCACATCTCGTCTCGCTAGCATTGGGATGACGTATTATGAAATTATTTTATGTTAAAGCAACTACCGGTATTTTCTTACAGGTGACGTAAATGCAGCAATCAATTTAGTATTTAGTGGAGCCATTGGAGACGACTAGAATACTCTTTTTATAATATTGCATTTGTATAGTGCATTATAACTACATCAAATCAGTTTCATTAACAATATTTGTAACAATTGCTATAGAATCCCCTTGCGTTGTATATTTCTTATGTCACTATATCACCCATACAACATTAACTTGAAATTACAAATTATTGACAGGTATTTATTGAACTATCTACTTGTAATAATGTATTGAAATAAAATATTTATAGAATATGGCTGCTTTTAATCTAAAGTCCCTACAAATCAAGCCACAAATAAGTATCCGCCAAGTGTAGAATGAAGATGACGTTTGGAGTGGTTATCCGCGGAGGACCGGATGTGGTGGCGTTCATTGGAGAAGACCTATGTCCAACAGTGGACGTCTGGGGGCTCACATGATGATGATGATCCTTTCACTTCCAGTAATGTCTATCGACAGGTAAATATTTACGTATTGTTATGTAAGTAGTATCACAGGAGTATAGGGAAATAATTATCTTTTCGTCTGCCCTTATTTAGTTGCCACCACTAGTTCGTGCGACAAAAACATGTCTGATTCGTTATAAGCCCGTCTCCGGATTCGTAACTGGTTTCGATGAATGAATTATTTTCACGGAAGAGTTATATTATGACGCCAATAACAGGGTCACCCAACCAGAAGTTCTTACAGAAAAGATCCTCAGATTTGCTAACATGTATGAATAACTTTTTGAATAAAGTACAATATAGTCATATTTTTCACTAATTTATTACTTAAAATTTTGAAATTGTTTCGTACAACTAAAATATCACTGGATGCAAGGAATCCATAAGGGCAAGTGTAAATAAATACTTTGAGTAATAATAAAATAAATGTCACTTAACAATAAAAGTTTCTGTTTTAGTGAAGTCTAAAAAGCACAATTTATTGAATGTTCCTTTATAATGCATCATCAATTTATCACCGCAATTATAGCTACCACCCAAGAATTATTGATACCTGGTACCAATCTCCTAGCCATGAACTTGTCAAGATCAACATACTATAGTCAAAGTCATGATTAAAACCCAGGCAAAACTGTGGTCTAATAAACAATGTCCAGCAGAGTTATTATCTACAAATACAACAATGTAAGTAGCAGAGTCAAAAAGTATATACATAGCTAGATGTCTCAGTAAAATTAGTACAAAATAGAGAATCCACAAATGTTCAACCAACTTATGAATGCTTTGCATCAATAAGCTTTTCCCTATGTATATAGATATTGTTTCCGTAAACACTTAACAAGAAAACATGTATGCAGGTGCATTTGTATCACAATTACTATCTGATCAATCGGCACGCCTAGAGCAATCTCAACATTCTATACTCCTAAGAACTGTTGCTACAACATTTAACAAATGTTTCCAATATTTCAAATTCAATGACACAACATCCATCCAATAAGGATTGCTTTCACTCTTAATGTTTCGTCTTAAAGTTCATGATACGTTTGGAGAGTTTCTTGTAGGTGCTATTGTCTCCCTTAACACGGCACTGCTCTCGTCTTTGCATGCGTCGGAAATACCACCCTGCGTTGTTCGAGGTAGTCTCTCCAAATAACTCTTGTTCAAGCTTCTTCCTAGCTTCATTTCGAAGAGTAGCCCTTTTCTCATACCAATTCATTTCTTTTTCATTCTTTCCATTGCCCTTGTTGCGTTTAGACGTATGATTTTCGCTTTTAACTTTATGTTCAACACTTTCTGAGGCATCAGTAGTTCTCACACTATCCTCAGGTTCAGAGAACTGATTTATGTAATTGTTCTGTCCAAAGTCGCGCCTTAAATAGTTTATATCTGGATTTTTCAAGATGAATTCGTTCTCTTGTGATGACGTCATAGAAAAGTCATCATAATCCTTCATGTATCCCCCTTTCATTTCCCACTGTTCATATTTATTCCTCCTTTTCTGCTTCTTATAAATCTTATGATGATCATTCTTCTTTATTCCTGGCTTAAATTTGTGTGTTTTATATCTGTCATCTTTCTTCAATTCATCCTCACTCGCTGAATTAGACAGTGTATCACCCTCTTTCACTGTTTTTCTTTTCCTAATATGTTCTCTGATCCTACTTTCTGCGTTCACTTTGTTGTCTCTCTTTTTGATATGATCAGATTTAAGTGAATCTGCATAAGTAATTCTTTTTTCAGGTACATCTTGATTGGCAACACTCTCAAAAGTAGTTAACACTGGCTGAACAGGTTCTGTAACATTTATTATAGTTTCTGTAGTCACTAGGGAATCACTGGTTGGATCTAGTTGCCTCTTAAATCGTGTCTTCTCATCCTTCAATATTTTATGTTCCTCATTTATTCTAATTGACTTTGGGGACTTTAAATTAGTTTTCAGTTTTTTTATAGAGTGTTCTTCGTGCTTAATTCTTCTAGCTATTTCCTCGTCTAACCAGCTTTTATTTTGTTGATATACATTTCTTAGTTTGTCAAGATCATTTAAAAATTCTTTCTCATATTCATTCTCTATCATATGACTGTCTAGCAATTTCTCAGCATGACTTTCATTGTCAACACATTTTGTGGGCTTAATTGCATTTTGGTTGTTTAAAGGCTCTTCAAACACTTTCTTACATCTATATGGTTTCACTGGTACTTTATCATTTTCCATTTTTTTTTGGTGCATTTGAATATTACTCATAAGTGTAAGTTCTTTTATTTTATTTCGCAAAAACGCATTTTCTTCTTGAAGTTTATATAGGTTTGACAAGATTTTATTGACAGAGGGAGTGGTTTGCATTGAGCATTCGTTTCTGACACCCCACATGTGGCCGATGGCTACACCTGCAGCTGTGATCACACTCCCCAGTACAATGATATTTAGAACTGTGCTGAGCCTTTTGTTTCTTCTATGAACATAGGTTTTCAGTTTACCATTATTGTCTCCGAGGAAATCATCATCATCATCCCTTACAGATTCCTGATTGTTATTATTATTGGAAGGGATTGGATTCACCGAAACATATTCAGGTATTTGTTGGTCTGTTGGACGGCTCTCTTCTAGCAGACATTGTTCATAGCCCATATCACAGGGAGTTGTGGATTCAGGTTCGCTATCACTGATGATAGATATTCCATCAGTATCTTCATCTTTGTCAATATTTTCTGCTGCATCACTGTGGAAGATAACATAATATAGTCTTAAAACTATGAACATGTGTATATTATGGCTGAAGTAAACTAAGGTAATAAAGGCAAAATTAAAGGTAAAAAATTACCCCAAGGTCTCCACTGCTAGAGACTCCAAAAACAAACTGGTCTAGCAAACATATGTTTATGATCGATCACACAATTAAAAGACATACAATTCATACAGCAAATGTATGCTATGTAATATTGTTGAAGCAAATAAATATGTTTGTCTTGCGTTCATTACATCAACATTTTATTTAACTGAGACATGTTTAAAAATATTATGCCAGAGTTATTTTATTACATGATGCAGTATCTCATGTAATGTTGACTATGCTAATATTTTGATAAACGTAAGTGTAAAATGATAAGAATGTTATCTATCAACTTTCACTTTATGAATCTGTCCTAGTCCTACTTACTTGCAAGGCCAACTAAATTGTATCAAATATTTTGGATTTTATGTAAATATACAAAGCTTTTACAGAAACACAACTGCTAAATTAGTGCAATTTCTTTAGCTTTTTATCAAGTCAAGATATAGTGCTGACTGGGGAAGGGTGACATCCCTTTGAAACAATTCAGGGGTATAAGTATCCTATCTATGTATTGATCCAGAATCACACATGTATGAATAACTGAATATGTAGATCTGCTATTATAATTTAGAAATCTAACTTCCCAGAAATATTTTTTGGTACCATCAAATAAAACATTTAATTAAAGTTAACCAGGTATACATTTTTAGAATACAAAAATGCTAAAGGCCTCAAATGGAGACAAAGAACAGTTCTGTCGGTCATTCACTACTCCACATTTGGCAGCTTTCCAATAATATGGTTTAAATTACAAATACATACTTATACAGATCCTCCTTTGTTTCAACTTAAATTTAAATCAACTGAATAGGAAAACTAGTTATTTACATAAACAAATTATGTATTTTTTCATTTACATATAATTAGTTCATGTAAACAAGTTAAAGGTTGACGGTCATTTGGATTCATAAAAATTTATTAATGTCACTTTTCTTTTTGATTTGTACGTTTCATAATATTATAACTATTTCTGGGGTTTCCCCTACTCCTTTAACAATGAATAATAATTATGGAATATAAGTATAGGTTTAATCAGTGAGAAGATTCCCTTAAAGTTTAGGTACAGCATGTATGCTAAGGCAAAGTTTCTAAGTAATTTAGTAACTTTGTCACAAGTTGCTATCAAATTTTTAACAACTGAAGTGCAAAACGACGTAAAAGGCATATTTTCAATCAATAAATAAATAGGTACCATGGGACACTGCAGTAATATATGAAGGTCAAGGACAAGCCTAGTTATATCAAGTGAACCGAGCTCAAGTAGGTGTGGTTACTTATATTATGGTTACTTATATTATGGTAACTTATATTATGGTTGAATTAATAAGGATACTTGCCCTGGTTTTGGTGAATTTTCCGCGAACTCCGGTGCCTCATCGGCGTACGATGGAGTATTCTCCAGCACGGTCCAACTTTCTCCTGAATCCGAGTCACTGTGCTCAAGAGCTGACCCGTCCATTTAAAAAACTGTAATAAAGTGTTTTACAATATCTTCTGAACAAGAAAATACTCTGCGTAAATGTTAAAGAAAATAACACGCATTATGCACTTACCTCAGAGCAACAGTTGCAACTACAAATTTCTGAATCCAAACGTATTATTAGAAGTCTAGCTGCACATGAATTTTTACTTTTCAAAAAATATAAACGAGCGACATGTTTTGTATTTTGTTTTTGTAATTTCAAGACGTCACGTCAGTCGAACAGCAGCGATTGTGTTTTGTTTTCGATTTGATGAATGAAAGAAAGAAAGGGCGTAGAGAGCGAAAGAGACAGCAAAAGCAAGTGTTGCCAGATAAAGATCATGAGATTTTGGACCCCAAAATTACTGTGTTTACGACAAATATACAGTAAACTGTACTCAAAAATACAGTGCGTTTTACAGTGCAATTAAAAGCCATTTCCATTATTAAATTTGTGTTTATATATAGTCAAATCAACTAAGTAATTTCATATCGCATTACAGAACTTATAAAATGCATAGTATGGGTATTTTGGATCACGATGTAGCCAAGTTTTGAAACTGTTGTCCCATAGCAACTCAAATCTGAATGTTTGTTTATAATGTTTTTTTTTTATTAGAGATGGTTTACTTTTATCTTCTCCAGAACTATCGCCAAAAGAACAAGACATATTTTATCGATAAAAACATACATAAAATTAATTACTCGCAGAATAACTAATTTGTGAACTAAGCTCTACTTACAGAGAATAAAATGAAACACTTTTAAGTTTCTATTAAATTCGTCATATTTGTAACCAATTTAAATAACACATTATACAATACAACTATGTTATCACGCGCTGCACTATAATTTGGTCGATTAATACCTACCCAGTCATCGTAATGCATGGGCAATACCATAGGAATCTCCTATGTTGGTTAGTCGCATACATAATTTTCAAAACCATTCTTATGTAGCGTTCACTTTTATCAAAATATCTTGGATTTTTGGCTCAATAAAAATTACAGTGTTCTCCATACACTGTAATTGTAGTAATACAGTACAGTGTACAGTAGATGACGTAAGAATACAGAAAATCTATTGTATTAACCTAGGATCTAGTATTAAACCATGGATTCATCCTATTAAGCTGAAAGTAAAAAGTTTAATCGACTCTTTCACACATTAATGATAATTGTACAAAAGAGATAGGTATATTGAATCTGTATTGTTTAAATAGTAAAATGTCTCCACTTTTCCACGTTATACATATATCATCAATTAGTGATGTGATAAATGCCACTTTCCCAGTGTAGTTTTTATCGATATTTATAATTTTAACCGGAAAGCAAGCATCTACGCAGACAAACGTTTTTTTATCGGTTGCACAGGATATGTCGGGGGCCAGAAGCACACCTCTTGCACGTATTTGAAAATATGCATAATAATTATATTATAGCTACTAAGCTAGAGCACGTCAAGCTTGATACTTTGGACTTTGTACGAGCCCGCTGCGCGAAGTACCCATGCGTGCCCAAAGTTCAGTTCAATTTATACTGATTGTGATAACCGTGATGTGCTCTGACTGTGTAGGACCTATGTAGGTACCTACTTCGGAAAAAGCAACAAAAAAAAAACAAAAGAAATATTTTTTAAAGGTATATGTATATTGCCTAATTAGAACCAATGCTTTGTTCACCAACACTGACATTGCAGATTGCAGTCAGGTTACTGCAGGATGAGCTCTTCCTTTCCTAGGAGATTTCTGAAAAGAAAAATGTTTTATGATTTTAAGGTATGAAGGAACTAAGTGGAAATAATACTTTTACGTCAACATAACATTATAAACAAACTAGTAAAATACATGGTCTATGTGTAAATGATAGTGTACACTGATCTCTATCTGGCTGTCTGTATATAAACATGACTTACCGCAACAGTATGTGCCGGTTAATTAGGAAAAATTGTTTTCACTGCATAAGAATGCAAAAAAAATTCTGTCTATCCCATGACGATAGCAGGGCAGGACTCGTCAAAGGGTAATGAACATAGCTTTGAAAAAGTTGTGGGGCTCCAATCGTCACCTCTATTTAAGCATTTATGTATATATATTTTTTAAATCCAACTCTTTCGGAAACCATAAATCACAAATCATTAATTAGCCCATTAAAATAAACTATATAAAAGCTGAACACGTTTTATCGATATATAAAGAATGTATAGTACAACTCTACTGTGGTATGTAAAACGGTTATGGGTTTCAAAAAAATTATATATTAGCAAGGTAGAGAACAATACAGCGAATTGACCATTGTATGATAAACAGACGCCATCAGGCTTCATTTTCAGTGCATTAAATAACTTTCTAGTATTTACTGGCGCACATTATGGACATATTTGTTTAAATCAACTTACCGATGAAAAGATAACTTGTAATTATTTTCCGTTAAGACACCCATTCTGCTACGACAGCCCACATCAGCACATGCCACAGTCATGATAAAACCAGGTTTCTCAATACAGAATACAATAAATAACGAATTAACCACGAAATTCACGAAAAACTAACGCGACCAAATGGTATTCAGCTGTATACCAAAAATTTTCAGACGTCAAAACTGGTGGCCCGCCGGCTTTCAAGATGACGCGCGTGCTAATTGTTATCTCTTTTTTTCTCAGTAAATGCTGCCATATAAATGACAAGTATGGAGTATTTATTTCATGTTTCAACTTATAAGGAGTAATCCATGGTTTAATGCTAGATCCTAGGTATTAACAGTGCATCTGGCAACACTACCCCGACTGTGCTTGAGCGACCAATCGGCTCGCCACCAACCTTCGATCAACCCATGACCAACAAAAAACTAATTTCGACTGTCGATCGATACGAGTCTGTAAGGGAATGAACATTGAATGAATGGTAGGTAAATAAAGTTCAACAATGTCATAGATTAGATATCCGTGTTAGATATACATTGTGGAAGCATAGAATACTAGAGTCTATCTATTCGTCGTCGGTGCGCCCCGATGAATAGCGTTTTGTCCTTGGATCGGCCTTTAACCGGTGCGTTCGCTATCCCTATCAGACTGCCACATGCATGCATGCGTTTAAGTTTATGGCTATCATTGACAGTTTGCTACTTTGAGTTGAGGTGAGAAACGATTTTGAAACGGAAGCTGACATAAGAATCCAGTTTGACTGGGGGCAGCATTCGGAAAACTGTTTTACGTCGCCTATTTTACAATCATCGTCATCATGTCAGTCCCTAGAAGTACACTGCTGGACATAGGCCTCCCCCTTCCCCAATGAACGCCAACACACCCGGCCCTCCGCCCTCCGAATCCAACCGCTACCGGCCACCTTCAGGTCGTCGGCCCACCTGGCGGCGGGCGTGTCCCACCCGCTTACGTCATTTCTGTAGAGCCACAGTCTCTGATTTGAAACCTGACCATGCAGAAAATTAGTCCTGGAAATGTACTATTTTGTACTCGAAAATTAGAATTTGTACTTCAGCCGTTTAAAAGTTATAGGCGTGTATTGGTGGTTCTGCCAAAATGACGTTACTACAGCAGATCCACGGCTATATCTCGATAACTACAAAAGATATCAGAATTCTGTAAACCTACAAAATTTGTTCCTGAATTTGTGCCCCACATACCCGAAAATCAGAATATATACTTCTACCGTCTAAAAGATATAGACGATTCTTTTTATTTCATACTAAAGGTACAGTTGACAAAAAAGAACAGAACTGAATTACGATCGAGTTAATGAAATCAATTTAATAAATTACTATAGACTTCTGATTATTGCTGTGATTTATTGTTGTCAAGTATGTGGATCAAAAATTTGGTTATGAGAAAAAAACAAGTTGACACGGGTATATGGAATTGTATGTAACTAGCGAATCGTCCCAGTTTTGCACGAGTATATTTAGATTCAAAATGTAAATGTATATAAGTTGAAATATTGTATACAGGGTGAAACTCGAATATCTCGGTAACGGTTAGAGATCTGAATTTTGAATATGTGGAGCACAAATTCGAGTACATATTGTGTACTATTACAGAAATTTGATATCTTTTGTAGTTTCCGAGATATAGCGTGGCCTGCTCAAGAAGTTTAGATACTAATGGAGCCTGCAGTACTAACAAATTTTTGAAGCCAAAATCAATGAACCCATTTGACCTTTACTGATGTCTTCTGTCTCACTTACTCTATTGGTGGAGTAGCCAGGCTCCAAGATATTTTTCCCAACCAATAAATATTACTTTGTTCTCTTCACATTGTCTTTATCAATATTTCAACTGCGAACCAGTTTGTAGTTTAGATAATTAAATTGTGGTCTTATTTGACTAGTTGTCTTATTCTTGTAGCTTTCAATAAGTTACAATAATAATAATTTATAAACTATGTTCACCATATTATTTCCCTAATTTTGTGATATTCTCAAAGACGTATTTTGGTAACACTGAAACCGTATGTCAATCTCGTAATGGCCGCCTGACAAACAACTTCTCGTCCACTTCGAAAGTTCATCTAAGTTTTTTTACGATTCATTCAGCGTTGTGGTGATATTCGTCATGAATTATGTAGTTCGTGGTTGCAGAAATGTTTGGCATCCAAAATCTATAGTGAAATTCCATAGGTAAGTTATTTAAATTAATATTTCCCATTATCATGGTACTTTTCGAACAAAGTGATATTTCTGGGCATACGTTTAAGTTTTTCTATAAAATAAACATAAGAAAAATCACACAACATCTTCTGTATCGGATCTAATCGCCTTTGTACACAAAATATGTAACTGTATTTACTTTTAAAATTTGTGCAATAAAGAATATCAACTAATTACTAACTGCTATTTACGATAAGCATAAATATATAAAAACTTAACTTTTAACCAACAATAAAAAGTTGTATTTAAAAGACTAGGGTAACCATAAGTATGTGACACACGTCACGAGTACGGTCATGTATACGAGTTCTTGAAAGTATTGGTAATGTTTTGATTCGAATTAATTTGAATTTTCTATTTTTTGCTGATGATAATGTTTTGTTTAACAGTTTCCCTAGTGATCCAAACAAAAAGAATGCTTGGTTATCCTTGGATTTGTAATGCGCATTTTAAACGTGAAGACTGACCCTACAAGACCAGACCGCCTGCTTAAAACTGCTGTACCATTTTATACATACCATTTATGTGCATGCTGCAACACACTGGTAAGCATTTAATATATGGAACATAACAATCATTATTTTTTTTACCCTCAGTGTAAAGAAGAGTAACCCTTAATGTGTTATAAGTTAAAAGTCTGTGTCTCTGTTTGTGTAGGTACCTGTCTGTGGCATCATAGCCTCAAAACGACTTAACCAATTTCAAAGCATATGTTTGTTGAAAAGCTAATGAAGTCAGTGTCTATGTCGAATCCAGTATGTTGAGTGAATGTTCAGTTTCTTTGGGCTAGAAATGGACCATGGGGGACAATATGTTCCTTCTATTTGCCTGTTGTTTTTTAAAAAAATTCCTATTTCGTACTACATTGTTAATTTGTATGTTTACTTATAAATTGTTACAATTTCTCAGGAATGTGTTAACATGCCTTCAACTTCCCAGACTACATCAGATATAGTTGTTAGTGATTTAAAGTCCACACTGACGCCTTCAGCCCAAATATTGTAAGTAAATAGTATCTATTTGCCATTTTCTGCTATTTTTCTTGATCTCTCAATGAATGTGTTATTTTTTTTGTTAAACAGGAAGATGAAAATGCACCACCTATTAAAAGACGGGCTCTAACAGATCAGAAAACTATTAACATGCCATCTTCCCAGACTACATCGAATATAATTCTTAGTGATGAAGTAAAGACCGCGCTGCCACCTTCAGCACAAAATATTGTAAGTAAATAATAGTTATAGATTTGCCATTATTATGTAATTTTGTTCTTATCATTTTTTTTATTTTCGCTGATGAAGCTAACGAAGACTGTGTCTATGTCGAATCTAGTATGTCGAGTGAATGTTCAGTTTCTGTGGACCATAAATGTACCATGGGGGACAATATCTATTTGTTCCTTCTATGTGCCTGTTTTGTTTTTATTTTGCCTATTTCGTAGTTTATTGTTAATTTGTATGTTTACTTATAAACTGTTACAATTTTTGTTAAACTCATAATGAATGTGTAATTTTTTTTGTTTCACAGCAATATGAAAATGAACCACATCTTAAACGGGCTTTAACAGGTTATCAGAAATCTATTAATATGCCATCTTCCCAGACTACATCAAATATAGTTCTTAGTGATGAAGTTAAGATTGCGCTACCACCTTCAGCACAAAATATTGTAAGTAAATAATAGTTATCAATTTGCCATTATTATGTAATTTTATTCTTATATAAATTTTTTCATATTGTTTTATATTTTCAACAGCAAGATGAACCACCTGTTAAACGGCCAGTTTTAAAAGATTTCAACGTTCAAGTGGTTATCAAGACACCTCGTGAAAAATCTTTAATGAAGAAAAAGAAACTACTACAACAAGTTCAGAGGCAAAGGAAAAAATATAAAAGATATGAAATCAATCATTTCTGATGATGTCGTGCGGAATTACACTTCGCAGTCGGAAATCGAAAATATACTGCAGGGCAATTTTGCAAATATTTGTAAAATTTTTACAAGTACAGCTAAGAGAAAAATACAGCGATGAGTTACAAGCTTTTGCTTTAACGCTACATATTTATTCATCGAAAGCGTACAATTATTTAAGAAAAAATATTTCATTGCCACACGAAACCACATTGTAGCGATCACTATCAAGTTTTAACTGCTCTGTTGGATTCCTAACCGAAGTTTTGAAATATTGAAAATTAGAGTTGCCTAAAAGTAATTTGCAAAACGTTGCTCTGATTTTTGACTCCATTTTGTTTGTAAATAAAATATAAAACATGTATGTAGTAAAAGGATCCTGCAGACAGACACCTGGCAGAGGATGGGGGAGGCCTTTGCCCGACAATGGGATGCTCTGTAGCATATACAGTATACTATACGTTTATAAAACAATGCATGCAATACAATTTGAATTCGAAATTAATTTTTAAATAGTTTGTTAATTTTTTATTATAATTGAAATACTAGAATTTAAGAATATAATGCTTTGTATCTACAGAAGGCTTGATAAATAAAAAAAAATAATAAGGATCAGAAATATGCAGATATTTAGCGATAAGAAACCCAATAAATACTATGAAAAAATTATTTAAATCGGATCAAAACTGACGAAGTTACACCGATTTTAGAACAGTAGTTCCAAAAACGCGCGCAAGAAAGGTAGCGACCGGTGACGACATGTGACGTATCGCGGGTCGAGCGAGCCGCATCGCACTAGTCTGCCATAATGCTAAAGTCGATTAAAAGTTTACGTGTATAAATGTACCAAGTTCACTCATCTAATAAACAAAATCGTAAACATCGCGTGTCTGTACATTAAAGATATTTGCAAAAAAAAATTGGGGGTTTAGTAAATTTTTGTCTGTTTATCTGTTAGTTTGTACACTCATCACTTAAAAACTACTGAACGGATTTCGATGAACCTTTCACGGAAACATTGCTAACTTAACATTTAGTTATTTCATCGCAATCGGCTAACTCAATCAAAAGTTATGGGAATTTTTAGTTTTCTAATACATTACTTAGTAGGTATATGCAATGTAACAAAGAAGTAAAATGATTATGTTCGGTATAATTCAGATTGCGATAAGTTAGGACTACATTTGGTGTTGTAGTGGGCGTGGGACTGGGATTGGGATTCGCATTGGAAGTCTGAGTGTGAATGGAAGTAGGATAGGGAGCGGAAGTGGGAACGGGAGCGGATTCTGTAGTCCACGCGAGCGGAGCCGCGGGCACAGCTAGTTTCCAATAAATGACCAACTGCGAGAACTGGGATCGCGCGAATTTCAACTAATGACGTCACCTTAAGAAGCCAAGCGAGAGCGCATGTTTGGAATCAGCCGTTCAAAAAACTTCGTCATTTCTTAATGGATTTTATTCTTTTAAAAATATGCTCAGAAATTTAAAGCGCACGCCTAATCAAAATCCAATATCTTCTTGAGATTGATCCTCATTACATATATCTCTTTTGAAGTATGTTTTGTCTTAAATGACATCTCTTTAGTTACCATTATGCGATCCGAATTTAAAAAAAGATTTTTAATGTTTTAAATTTCTTATTGCATATAGAGAATTGGTCAGGTAATTTAATTAATTATTCTGTATCAACGTCCTACATTAGAGAAAATGTATGTTCACCCTAATGAAAGAGATGGAAAACATCAGTGACGTCATTCAAGGTCATTTTTCTTGGCATCATTTTTTTATTCTATACGCAAGCTCCACTTATAGGTATCTAACTTCGTGGGCCTGCTGTAGTGACGTCATTTTAGCAGAGCCACCAATATACGCCTAAACGGATGAAGTACAAATTCCAATTTCCGAGTACAAAATAGTACATTTCCAGGACAAATTTTCTGCATGGTCAGATTTCAAATCAGAGGCTGTGCTAAAATGCCGCTAGCTTTTAGATAAAAAAAATCGTATTTTAAGAACCGGATATGATGACTCTTTGGTTTTTTTTTAAATAAGTACGAATCGTATCAAAGCCGGAGTTGAACTCTAGCGCTAAGAATGTTATGAACTATAAGGTTCATAACATTAAGGTTGTTTCGAATATCATCATCAGCATCCGCGGATTATCAGCATTCTTTTTAATATCAGCATCAGCGTCAGCATCAACAACAATCGATGCTGATTTTTAATGCTGACATTGAAGTCGTAACTTGTTCGTTGAAGGCGGGACCTAGCGCAAGTTACGTGGAGTAAGTTACCAGTCATAGACAGTTATACAAAAAAAGCTGTCACTTGTTCCATTTGGCGGGTCTCTAATAAATAATAGAACACGTTTCGATCATTTTTAGAATTTTTTACTGTTTGTCCGTTTATCTGTTTGTTTGTGCATGCATCACTTAAATACTACTGAACCGATGTCGATGGACTTTTCAGAGAAATATTGTGCTTAATTCGGTGTAAACATATAGGCTTTATTTCATTGCAATCGGTCCAGTCAATCAAAAGTTATGCGAATTTAGTTTTAGAAAACTCGTACTCGTAACACTGTATTAGTATGCAACAAAGAAGTGTAGGGTGTAAATACTCGACGGAATTCGTGAGCGGAAGCGGGAGCTTTATGCTCTGTTTTATCGTAATCGGCTAACTCTATCAAAAGTAAAGCGAATTTATAGTTTTCAAAAACTCACATACATTAATTACATTGATATGCAACAAGTAACACTCGGCGGAATTTGGATTGCGATGGATTAGTAAGGAGGACTACATTTGCGATGAGGGTAAGAGGTTTGAGGGGAGGGTTGAGAGCAGAGTTGAGGGCAGAGAGTAGATGCGAGAGTGGGAGCGGGAGCTAGACCTGGTTCTGGACCTGGACTTGGAGCGGGAGCGGCAGGGAGAAAAGGCGGCGGAAGGGGAGGGGGAGGGAATTAACACATAATAATTTTCAACTTTATTTAATTCTGTAGTCAACGCAAGCGCAGCCGCGGGCACAGCTAGTATATATAATAATATTCATATTTGCTAATAATTTTATAGTAGGATATGTTTTATTTAAGTAATTTATTAATATCAGCATCAGCATCCGCTGATATTGATGTGAAAAAATCAGCATCAGCAACAACCCTGTTATGAACTATCGATTACTTAGGTACATAAAAACTAAATGCAACAAAAATGGGGTTCTTAACACACTGTGCTCTGGACTTGTTCTTTTAAGCCTCACATTCATACTTTTCTTTCAATGGAACAGATGTTTGGCTAAATTCGAATCTTGTACTCAAGAAGTTTATATCCCATTGATTGAACAAAATGAATTGAACCTGATGATAAACAGAAAATACTAGTTATATTCTAAAAGATAGAGAGTACCTACCTACTAATCCTTAAAATGGTTTCTTTATTCAGTAAAAATACATCAATTCTGTTAAAATTAATTTAAATATTTATTTGTACTAGGATCTTCTATAGCATATTCTTTATCACAGGTAAATGAAATAGTCATTGCGTATCTTACGCCAGACGTAACTTTCTCCACAAAATGTAGATTCTCAGCGCCACTAGTAAACATGCTGAGGCGGGCTTTCCTTGGTTCAATGGTTCTATTAAATTTATCTTCAATAAAAACGAATCGTCCTCCTTTAAAGTCATTGTTGTAATCTCCCAAGTAAAGCAAAGTTGTATAATGGAATGATTTGTATGTCTCCTGAAACATATTATTTACGATATACTTAACTGTGCTTAGCGTTTCAATAAAAATAAATAACGCCTCTACACAAACTCCCAAATAGTTGAATTATGCCAAAATGATCTAACCCACAAAATGCAAAAAGTTAATAGAAGTTAAGTTAAAAGAATTAAGCAATTCAAGTAATATATATTTTTTACCTAAATACCAAGTCTCTGTAGAATATGTACATGAAAATAAGCTATTTTCCAGTACTTCAAAGAAAAAAAAAAAAATGTGAAAGGGTTCATGGAATTAGTAAACCGGATGAAATGGAATCTAAAAGGTTCCTTAGTTTACATCATTTTTCCACCATTGCTGGCTAATTTCACACAATATGTTACCACACATAGTATGTAGTGAGGTCCTGTATTCTCAAGTTATCGACATACCTTATCTACATGAGGATGCCAATATTCATCATGCACTGTAACAGCTTTTTTCCCAGTGATTTCAGAGAAAAATGTGGGGTGTGTCAAATATATTTTACTTGGACTCACACCAAAATGATGTGCTATGGCATACTTGATTTTGTCTTTGACCACCTATAAGAAATTTAACAGTATTGTCAAAATATGGTTAGGGTGTAGAAACATGAATTATTAGGTAAATACTGACCCAAAATATATATAAAAGAATACCCTGACTTACACAGCAAAACATTGTTTCAACTGCTAGGTCTAGAAACCAGAAATTAGTTTTAGGTAGGTATGTTGAGAAACAGGTGTGCATAATTTCAAGTTTCTAGACCTGGCAGTTTAAACAATGTTTTGTTATAGGCAAATTATTCTTTTATATATATTTATAATAATAGATTGAAATACACTAACTCAAGGGCAACAACTAGTAACAGAATATTTCAGTTAATGTGACTTCTAGGCTGTATGAAACAGCCAGCGATCATATACCCAATGCAGTGGCAGTTCACCTGATTGTGTGCTTGCTATACATAGATCCTGAATAATAATATTCCTTACCCTGTAAACATTAAAATCATTTTCAGTAAACAAATTTTTAGCATCCTCTTTCTTGTATATGTTAATGAAATGCTGTCCCTTTGACAGTGCACCACTATGAAGGTCCAGTATTGATGCACCACCCGAGGAACCTCCCAGCTTCAAACCTCGTTTCGCTATTGACAATAACTCGTCTGCTTCCCTTGCAGATATGACTTGATCAGTCACGAATCTTTTGCACTCTTTAGGGAAACAACCTTCATACTTGTCTACCTCATTCATGTATGCCTGTGAGCATGGGACTATCTGACCTTTCCCTGGCAGTGATTCAGATTGTTTGGCAAAAGTTTTGACCTTCTCATCCTTTGTTGAAAAGTATACAACAATAAGGAGCGAAAATATGACCACAGTACGCGACAAGATTCTCAAAGATATTTTGTTTGCAGCTCTGAAATAATATGGTGTAAGTTTGAACATCTATTACAAACTGAATAGAATCAAAATTCAATTCAAAGTATATAATATCTTAAATTTTGATACCAGACATCAATTTACTCACGGTTTGTTATCGTGAATTTTATTATCTGATTCATTTTGCTCAACATTAATGTTTTCAATATTAGCCTTGCTTTTGATTCTTCTCCTACTATCAGTCATGTCTTCTTTTTGTAGTTTTCTTCGTTAATGTTAATTTAGATACATCTTCAGTGCATCGTCACAATGAAAATATTTTTTATAATTTTTTGTCAAAAATCAGGAGCAAATTTATACTTTCAAAAGGAAGTCAAAGGAAGTCTGCAAGTAGGGATACGCAAAAAGTATCGATACCTGAGTAGTATCGATACTTTCGTTACTATACCAAGTATTTTCTTACTCGATACTTTTGTTACGATACTTTACTAGGTATCGATACCACATACTCGATACTTTTTGATATCTAAATCTATTTATCATATAATTATCTAATGATACAAATCTAAAGAAGAAAACGGTAATGAGATGACATTCTATGAGTACACAACAGCGTACACACGCGTACCGAGCTAGCGCTGGCGTGTTCTCATCCCTGGCGCTGGGCGATTCGCAAAACAAAGTAGGTCTGTTGTTTTGCGAATCGCCCAGCGAATCGCGAAGCGCATCGAAAACAAAATACACAATAGATGGTGTTCCTAAGTGGACCGCAAAGTTTACTTGGTAATACAAACCTATTTTTGCTGCTGGTGACCCTTTCATGTATATGTTACCGAGACGTAAATAGCGTTGGTTTTCATAGGACTATTAATCTGGAATGAAATATAGTTTAATATACTAACTATAAAGAAAAAACAAAGTTTTCCGGTTTTTGGCAATAGACAGTGCCATGAAGTCTGTAGGAATGAGTCTCAGGGCATAAATTGTATATTATATAAATAAAATAAAAAATCAACTCAAAGTTCTCATTATCATGATTCCCTTTGAAATTTAGATACGAATAACAAGGAATCATTAAAATATCAAAAGAAATGTCAACAGAGGTGACATCACTTAAGTCGACATTAAAAATATTTTCATGGCTTGACTGACATATTAAACGCAATCAAGTCATAAATTTAGGATTCATTTGTATAGGAATCAATTACGTTTTGACGGATCGGGCATAGATTACCTAAACGCTAATTGTTAATTCTGTTGAGAAATTAATTTTACGGAATCGTCAACCGCTGAAGAGCTTTGATTGAATCAACTTTCTTTGTCTTCGTTTTCAGACCCAGCAGTGGCATGTAAGTCCATTGGAGCATTATTTACGTTCTCTTGAGGATGTCGAAGACTTACATAATCACTTTCTTCATCATTCTCTCCATCATTTCTGTTTCTGTTTATTTATCGTCTCTTTCTTAGCAGCCGTTGAGCAGCTGGAATCATTCTTCTATAAAAGTTCACAAACTGCTTCTTTAAGTCTAGTAATCTCTGTTTCGTTGTAGATATAATTACTTCTGGAACTTCTATGGATATTTTATTATTTCTCTTGCGTCTTCGCAGTAGTCTCATCCAGTAGCAACAACCGATTTGCCATCACTAACAGCCTCACATAGTTTCTGGTCTTATTCTCCTTCGATTTCTTTCTGAAATCTGCCGGCCCATAATAAATCTTGAAGAGCTGGAACTTTGAACTGGCGATGAGGGTGGTGTCTC
This sequence comes from Esperia sulphurella, assembly GCA_947086405.1. NCBI lineage: Eukaryota > Metazoa > Arthropoda > Insecta > Lepidoptera > Oecophoridae > Esperia > Esperia sulphurella. The sequence continues at coordinate 5,304,364 of OX352272.1, forward strand.
AACTATAAGCTTATTCTCAGTTTCTTTCACCTGCTTGTTTTCACAATATTTTTAAAAGCGTTCTCACCATTCTTTTCTTATCTTTTTTTTTCTTTTCTATATTCCTTTATGAATATTTCTCAATCCTTTCTGTTTGCATTGTTTCTCCTAACACAGGGTTTGGCTACTGGCTGGTTTTTATATGCTTTTATACTGCTTTTGTTTTGATAAAGATATTATGACATTATTAGACAACAGAAATACACATCTTTTTCAACAGGTTTAGTAAATTTTTATGTCTTTTTCTGTACCAGTGAGTCGGTCTTGCTATCTATGCTGTACCTTCTTTACCTCATCTGCTAACTTCTTTTTTTGGAATCTAAGGACCAAATCGAAGTTAATGTTATATATTCAATCTATACATATAATAAAAGAGTAGAAAAAACAAGAGAAAAGCAAATCTGTACATTGAAGTTAAAAAAAAATTTCACTGCCCGTACATTACTTAAGACCAGTAGAGTCCAAAAATATAATTAAAAAATTTCGTTTCTGTCTGTATGTATGTATGTATGTATGTATGTACGGGCTAATCTTGGAAACTACTAAACAGAATTTGACGGCGTTTCACTGTTGAATAGCTTTGAGTCCGGGGCACATACTGGTATAAGTCATATCTCAATAAAATGTCAGGAGGATGATCTACAAGAAGACCTCTCATTTCATATCATATGTATGACAGCGTAGTTCAACATTACTGGTCCATGCAAAAACTTGACAGAGAGTGACAGAAATGTTTTAAAGCTCATTTATAGTTTTATTTATTTATTTTGGTTTTTCTATTTCAGGATTTTTCCACAAATCTCGATACATAAAGTTCGTTATTCGATAATTAGTTGCCCTGTATTAGATTGGTCATCGTCGACAATGTCGAAATTGAAGTTGTTCAGGAGTAGGTCTACCTGAGACAGACAATACAGTTGGGTAGGATCAATTTCGATAGGCAAGCTGACAGAAGAATTCAGTAAGGCTGGGCAGTATTCGGAAAACTGCGTCAAGTCTTCATGTCGCCCATTCCACAATGTTTAAAGACAAGTCTTTTATCAGTGCGTCCTGCCTGTCATGATTACAGCGCGGAGACGTGGACACTGACGGTGGGCCTGATCCACAAGTTTCAAGTCCCTCAGCGAGCTATGGAGTGGGCTATGCTCGGGGTTTCTATGAGGGTTATGACTCATAATGAGAAGATCTGACGAATAACGAAGGGACCGAAATAGCTGAAATAATTAGTGAGCTGAAGTCGCAGTGGGCGGGTCACATTTGTCGCAGTACCGACGGTCGTTGCTGCAGACGAGTTATAGAGTGGAGACCGAAGATCACCACGCGCAGGGTGGGACACCCCGCCGCGCCGCCAAGTGGATCGACGACCTGAAGGAGGTGGCCGGAAGCGGCTGGATCCGTAGGGAAGGGGACCGGGTGTGGTGGCGTTCATTGGGGAAGGCCTATGTACAGCAGTTTGACAGATATTTTGTTGTACAGTTAATTGGATATGCAAAATAAGTCTAGGATAAGGGAGGGGATTAGGAGGGGAAGGAAGTCGGATGGGAAAGAAGAGAGTGAAGGGGAGGGGCAAGTTGGGAGGGAATGGGTTAGGGAAGAAGAGAAGGAGAGGAAAGATGAGAGCGAGGCTAGCGGGCATTTGAGGTGGTAGGAGAGAGGGAGGGGAGCAGTGGAAACCATGGAAAAGTAGGGGGATCAGAAAAGGAAAGTAGGGGGAAGGTAAATGGCGGAGAAAGGGTGTAGGAAGCGGGAAGGGGTGGAGGAAGGGGTTTTCAATGTGGTGGGAAGGGGACGCGGAAGGAAAGAACGGATAGGGGGTGGAAAGGGGGAAAGGAAGGGGGAAAAGGGAAATAAAACCTGCAATTTTTTTATATGATAATCTTTTTTTATGACAAATATGAAGTAAATGTCAACTTTATTTAAAAATGAAACACCAAAATTCTGTAGTCCAACGGGCGAAACCGCCGCCGGCACGCAAATTTTATGTATACATATATATACATGTATATATATTTTCAATGCATAATCAACGGACTACTAGACGTGGTGAGGGCCTTCATCCTTATGTAGTAGACATACGACGCTCTCGCACGTAGCGTTTTGCTTCCTCTTTCATGATGCGAACTGCTAAGGAATGGAACTGCCTACCAGCTTGGGTATTTCCGGACAAGTACAATTTGGATCTTATTAAAGGAAGAGTGAATAGGCATTTTCTGGGTAAGCGCGCTCCACCTTAGGCCTCATCATCACTTACCATCAGGTGAGATTGAGGTCAAGCGCAAACCCATTAATATAAAAAAAGCATAACCAGATTAATAGATTTCTTTTAGGACCTCAGGGCTGGCGCCTACCTCGCACAACGTGTATGCTTGGCAATCCAGCGAGGTAATAGCGCCAGCGTCCTAGGGACTATGCCTCACCACGAGGGGTTGTAAATAATGTTGTAAATAATTGATGTTCTTATAATTACCGTATTTTTAAACTTTCTGCGATATTAAAGAGGCTTTTAGAATTTAGTAATACATCATTATGTAGTATGATGTGTAATTTTAAGTTGTCCACGCGAACGAAGTCGCGGGCAACAGCTAGTATAAAATAAACTAAAAGAAACCCATGGAAACATTAGTTGCATTGTGGATTACATAAAAAGCAATAAACGTAGGCAACAATCACTTTTGTCGACTTTTGTCAGCTCCGTCGACAGATCCGTCGACAGGTGTGATGTCGACTGATGTGACAAAATTTGATCGATTTATCATAGCAACTATACCTATGAAGTTATAAAAGCCAGGTTTGTTTAAAAAATTACGGAACTCATCTTCCACAAGGTCATGTGATGCAAATTATTTAATCATGTTACTTTTGTCATTTTCTTTCCATTAAGAAGTGGCTTTTCAACTCTGACATCCTTGTAGAACGTCCTTTCAAATACAGATAAAATATAAAGTATTATTTTGGTGAGCAAAATTGCGTTTGATTAATGACAGGTATGGACAATTGTTACCTATAGTGCCAACAAATGTTTCAACAACGACAAAATTAGGTCCTACCAGTCAAAACCTTGTATGTCGACCTCAGACAAATGTTGATTCATTTGTCTAAGATGTCGACAGACGTGATAGGAAATTTATAACGCTCATAGAATCATTAGTAATTTCGTATTCTTGAGTCATATTTTTTCTAATTTTTTGTTATATTAGTGTTCAGGATATGTATCGTTTGATAGTCGGTAATTTTAACCCGTACCCTCATAAATTCTTTTTTAAATGATCATGAAACTTCATAAACCCATCTGCGAACAGTCGACAGGCCGTGACAAGTCACGTACTGTCGGCTAAAAATCTGATAAATTATGATATATTATTTTAATATTTTAAATGTCGCATATAGTTCCTGATATACCATTCAATATTACAGCTAATAACTGGCGTAAAAGTCATATTTATGGAGATCGCGCGAACACAGAGGGGATAGAACCGATCTGGCATATCGTATCGACCCGCCGCCATTATGTTTTTTTTTTGAATCGCGGCACACTTTGAAAGGTATATATGGGTAGAGGACACACAAACGAACAAAAAATATTAAGTAACATAGTACCCTAAAGTGTCACGTTACCGAGATATCTTGAGGTAAAGATCGTCATATGAGTACAACGACAATAATTAAAAATAGACTTATTACATGTCTATAGGCGTCAGATTGTATTCAAAGAATCGTTCGCAGGTTGATTATTATTATTACTGTTTATTGGAAGAGATTAGCTACATTGCATACTACTAGGAGCACAAGAAAACTACTACTACATTTAATTATTTATCTACTAAATCACATCGAAATGAAACGCAGTCGACATGTCGCGTCGCGTTAGTCGCCGAATCATGTGACCTGATAATTAGCTTGAATACATTTTTTAAGTAGGTAAGTATTGCAGCTAGGTGCATCAAATCACCCGCATGTAATTCGTTTACATCTTGCTGGATAGTAGTTTACAAGGCAGAATTAAATCATTGGCCACTACTGCAACTGTCTTGTTGGAATGCGAACCCTCGGATGCTGTGCCCATGTCTTGTGCATTAAATTAGTAGTTTTCTCGTGCTCCTAGTAGTATGCAATGTACCTACTATCTTCCAATAAACAGTAATAATAATCCACCTGCGAACGATTATTTGGATACAATCTGACGTCTATAGACATGTAATAAGTCTATTTTTAATGATTGTCGTTGTACTCATATGATGATCTTTACCTCAAAATATCTCGGTAACGTGTTACTTTAGGGTACTATGTTACTTGATATTTTTTGTTCCTTTATGTGTCCTCTACCCATATATACCACTTTCAAAGTGCGCCGCAATTTCGAAAAAAAAAAACAAAATGGCGGCGGGTCGATATGCCAGCTTCCATATAAAAAAGTTCGAACTCCTTTCACAGTTTCGTAGAATGACCCATATTATATAGTACATAGAGATCGTTTTCTGGATCCCTATCCTTCTATCCTGGGGGCCAATTCTACTAACGCATTTTCGCATAAAACGCAACTGAACTGCAGCTGAAATGCAGGTTTTAACACTTTTCATATTCCGCTGCGCACAACGTTTGTACTTTACTTCAGCTGCGTTTCAGCCGTAGCTAACGTTTAAACAAACTCCAGACGTTCATGAAACGAACGATCCGTGACTTCGTATTCTGCTAATGTTTTTTGTCTCAGAAGAACGAATGGGTTATTATTCTTCTGAGTTTTTTGTACATTTTGACCACGAAGTTAGATACAAGTGGAGCTTGCGTATAGAACAAAAAAATGAAGCCAAGAAAAATGACCTTGAATGACGTCACTAATGTTTTCCATCTCTTTCATTAGGGTGAACATACATTTTCTCTAATGTAGGACGTTGATACAGAATAATTAATTAAATTACCTGACCAATTCTCTATATCCAATAAGAAATTTAAAACATTAAAAATCTTTTTTTTAAATTCGGATCGCATAATGGTAATTAAAGAGATGTCATTTAAGACAAAACATACTTCAAAAGAGATATATGTAATGAGGATCAATCTCAAGAAGATATTGGATTTTGATTAGGCGTGCGCTTTAAATTTCTGAGCATATTAAAGAATAAAATCCATTAAGAAATGACGAAGTTTTTTGAACGGCTGATTCCAAACATGCGCTCGCGCTTGGCTTAAGGTGACGTCATTAGTTGGAATTCGATCGATTCGATTCGATCCCAGTTCTCGCATTCGGTCATTTATTGGAAACTAGCTGTGCCCGCGGCTCCGCTCGCATGGACTACATAATCCGCTCCCGTTCCCACTTCCGCTCCCTATCCTACTTCCATTCACACTCAGACTTCCAATGCGAATCCCAATCCCAGTCCCACACCCACTACAGTACCAAATGTAGTCCTAACTCATCGCAATCTGAATTATACCGAACATAATCATTTTACTTCTTTGTTACATTGCATATACCTACTAAGTAATGTATTAGAAAACTAAAAATTCCCATAACTTTTGATTGAGTTAGCCGATTGCGATGAAATAAAGACTAAATGTTAAGTTAGCAATGTTTCCGTGAAAGGTTCATCGAAATCCGTTCAGTAGTTTTTAAGTGATGAGTGTACAAACTAACAGATAAACAGACAAAAATGATTGAAATATGTTCTAATACTTATCCTTAGACCCCACCAATTTTTTTTGCAAATATCTTTAATGTACAGACACGCGATGTTTACGATTTTGTTTATTAGATGAGTAAACTTGGTACATTTATACACGTAAATTTTAATCGACTTTAGCACTATGGCAGACTAGTGCGATGCGGATCGCTCGACCCGCGATACGTCACATGTCGTCACCGGTCGCTACCTTTCTTGCGCGCGTTTTTGGAACTACTGTTCTAAAATCGGTGTAACTTCGTCAGTTTTGATCCGATTTAAATAATTTTATCATAGTATTTATTGGGTTTCTTATCGCTAAATATCTGCATATTTCTGATCCTTATTGTAGGACAATAAAACTGCAACTATAATGATGTACATACAGGTTTTATATTTTATTTACAAACAAAATGGAGTAAAAAATCAGAGCAACGTTTTGCAAATAACTTTTTTAGGCAACTCTATTTTTCAATATTTCAAAACTTCGGTTAGGAATCCAACAGAGCAGTAAAACTTGATAGTGATCGCTACAATGTGGTTTCGTGTGGCAATGAAATATTTTTTCTTAAATAATTGTACGCTTTCGATGAAAAAATATGTAGCGTTAAAGCAAAAGCTTGTAACTCTGTATTTTTCTCTTAGCTGCACTTGTAAAAATGTTACGAATATTTGCAAAATTGCCCTGCAGTATATTTTAGATTTCCGACTGCGAAGTGTAATTCCGCACGACATCATCAGAAATGATTGATTTCATATCTTTTATATTTTTTTCCTTTGCCTCTGAACTTGTTGTTGTAGTAGTTTCTTTTTCTTCATTAAAGATTCTTCACGAGGTGTCTTGATAACCACTTGAACGTTGAAATCTTTTAAAACTGGCCGTTTAACAGGTGGTTCATCTTGCTGTTGAAAATATAAAACAATATGAAAAAAAATTTTAAGAATAAAATTACATAATAATGGCAAATTGATAACTATTATTTACTTACAATATTTTGTGCTGAAGGTGGTAGCGCAATCTTAACTTCATCACTAAGAACTATATTTGATGTAGTCTGGGAAGATGGCATATTAATAGATTTCTGATAACCTGTTAAAGCCCATTTAAGATGTGGTTCATTTTCATATTGCTGTGAAACAAAAAAAATTACACATTCATTATGAGCTTAACAAAAATTGTAACAGTTTATAAGTAAACATACAAATTAACAATAAACTACGAAATAGGCAAAATAAAAACAAAACAGGCACATAGAAGGAACAAATAGATATTGTCCCCCATGGTCCATTTATGGTCCAAAGAAACTGAACATTCACTCGAAATACTAGATTCGACATAGACACAGTCTTCGTTAGCTTCATCAGCGAAAATAAAAAAAATGATAAGAACAAAATTACATAATAATGGCAAATCTATAACTATTATTTACTTACAATATTTTGTGCTGAAGGTGGCAGCGCGGTCTTTACTTCATCACTAAGAATTATATTCGATGTAGTCTGGGAAGATGGCATGTTAATAGTTTTCTGATCTGTTAGAGCCCATCTTTTAATAGGTGGTGCATTTTCATTTTCCTGTTTAACAAAAAAAATAACACATTCATTGAGAGCTCAAGAAAAATAGCAGAAAATGGCAAATAGATACTATTTACTTACAATATTTGGGCTGAAGTCGTCAGTGTGGACTTTAAATCACTAACAACTACTCGTATATCTGATGTAGTCTGGGAAGTGGAAGGCATGTTAACACATTCCTGAGAAATTGTAACAATTTATAAGTAAACATACAAATTAACAATGTACTACGAAATAGGCAAAATAAAAAAAAAACAGGCAAATAGAAGGAACATATTGTCCCCCATGGTCCATTTATGGTCCAAAGTTAAATGTTCAGTTGAACATTTACTCAACATACTGGATTCGACATAGACACTGACTTCATTAGCTTTTCAACAAACATATGCTTTGAAATTGGTCAAGTCGTTTTGAGGCTACATGACCGTACTCGTGACGTCTATCACATACTTATGGTTACCCTAGTCTTTTAAATTCAACTTTTTATTGTTGGTTAAAAGTTAAGTTTTTATGTATTTATGCTTATCGTAAATAGCCGTTAGTAATTAGATCCGATACAGAAGATGTTGTGTGATTTTTCTTATGTTTATTTTATAGAAAAACTTAAACGTATGCCCAGAAATATCACTTTGTTCGAAAAGTACCATGATAATGCTAAATATTAATTTAAATAACTTACCTATGGAATTTCACTATAGATTTTGGATGCCAAACATTTCTGCAACCACGAACTACATAATTCATGACGAATATCACCACAATGCTGAATGAATCGTAAAATAAACTTAGATGAACTTTCGAAGTGGACGAGAAGTTGTTTGTCAGGCGGCCATTACGAGATTGACATACGGTTTCAGTGTTACCAAAATACGTCTTTGAGAATATCACAAAATTAGGGAAATAATATGGTGAACATAGTTTATAAATTATTATTATTGTAACTTATTGAAAGCTACAAGAATAAGACAACTAGTCAAATAAGACCACAATTTATTTATCTAAATTACAAACTGGTTTACAGTTGAAATATTGATAAAGACAATGTAAAGAGAACAAAGTAATATCTATTGCTTGGGAAAAATATCTTGGAGACTGGCTACTCCACCAATAGAGTAAGAGAGATGGAAGACATCAGTAAAGGTCAAATGGGTTCATTGATTTTGGCTTCAAAAATTTGTTAGTACTGCAGGCTCCATTAGTACCTATCTAAACTTCTTGATTTTGACAGTTGTGTCAGGTAAAAACGGAACGCTACGCTGTCAAAATAGCGTTTATTAAAAAGATGGTAGGAAGGTACTTTTTCACACGCGCAGTTCAGACGTTACGCTTAAATTTATGCAGAAAAAAGTTATTTTCACACAAAACAAGGTAGTAGCGCGCGACCGCCGCTTTACGTACTTTGTGGTAGTAGGTACAAGTAGCATGTGGTCTACTCTCAACTGTAATAGAAATAATCAGCGTTATAAAACAATTAGATGTTTATTTTTCACATAGGCTGGCACTAGATCGTCGCAAGTAATTTCGAGAAAAGATAACACTAATTGTAAAAAAAGCGGCCAAGTGCGAGTCGGACTCGCCCATGAAGGGTTCCGTAGCAGCAAGTAACATAATATAAAAGTTATAGTAGTTCGTTGTAACTTTGATCGATGTTTTAATAATAGTATTGTGGTTTACGATTTATGACGTATTAAAAAAACTACTTACTAGATCTCGTTCAAACCAATTTTAAGTGTAAGTTTGCATGGCAATGTACATTAATGTATATTTTTTTTAGTTTTATCATTCTCTTATTTTAAAAGTTACAGGGGGGGGGGGACACACATTTTACAACTTTGGAAGTGTCTCTCGCGCAAACTATTCAGTTTAGAAAAAAATGATATTAGGAACCTTAATATCATTTTTGAAGACCTATCCATAGATACCCCACACGTATGGGTTTGATGAAAAAAAAATTTTTGAGTTTCAGTTCTAAGTATGGGGAACCACCAAAATTTATTGTTTTTTTTTCTATTTTTGTATGAAAATCTTAATGCGGTTCACAGAATACATCTACTTACCAAGTTTCAACAGTATAGTTCTTATAGTTTCGGAATAAAGTGGCTGTGACATACGGACAGACAGACAGACAGACAGACAGACAGACAGACAGACAGACAGACAGACAGACAGACATGACGAATCCATAAGGATTCCATTTTTGCCATTTGGCTACGGAAACCTAAAAACGTTAAGTACATTTTCAATAAACTTGTAATAAACGTAATAAACTAAGAATTTTATAATGAAATACCGCTATATACGTACATACTCATTTTTTTCGTTAACAGCATTATGTTCAAGTATGACAAATACTACATTAGTACATAATTTAAAATTTCTGTGTATTATTGTTTAGGTTTTTATTTATAAGGATACCAATAGACAATTTTTAATTTTAATTTAATTTAACTAATAAATGATACAATAAGAATTAAAACAATATAAACTTACAATTTTATGGATATACAATGAACAAAAAGAAACATATGCGAAAATTTATAATCAATAACAATAATACACACATGTACTTTAAACGCGAACATTTCCCGCGCTTTCGAGAAAAATAATGTCGTATCTATGGGAAATTCGCACAATCGAGAATCGAGTAACGAATACTTACAAAAATACTAGGTTCGTCCCTAATAGCTGAGAAACGTCTGCGTTCCGTCTGCGCTTCGTCTTGCGTCGGTTATCGTTTCAAGAAGGTTTCAAGTAAAACAATGAGTAGAATGTCAATTTGAGTTTAGAAAGGAGTTTGACTGTAACTTAAACGTAACTGTTGTTTAAACGAACGATAAATGTTGTAAATAGTAGAATTGCCTAATCCTACTCTTTGGTCAGTGTTGCCATGTCCAAAAACTGGATTACTGTGAAGCCGCTCCAAAAATACGGTAGATTCAAATAATTCCGGTGATGGACCCAGGAAAATAAACGGTATAGGTAATCACTGTATAGGTACCCACTACTTTCAATAATAACAATAATTTTAGCGAACAAATTACTTTTTATTATAAAACTAGAATTGCCAGGTAAGTAATTCAGAATATTTACAAAAATAAGGAGACGAATATCTTTATAAAACTTAGTCTGAATCTGATATATCTAATATTTGTACCTAATGTTCTAATTAATCTTTTATCACTTTATCATTAGGCACGAAGGTAATGCAGTTTTGTCCGTACCTTTTGAGGACTGTTGTGCTAAATTAGAACAAAGATTATTTTTTATAGAGCGGATTATTAGTTTAATTACTTTTTTGTTTAGAGCTTCTAGCCCCGACTTCAACTCATCCGTACTGTTTAGGTAAGAATGTGTTCAGTTAATCAATTCATCCATCAATTTTGTGTATTGTTTTTGTTTATAATACATTAATTTTCACAAATAAAGGCAACAATGCATAGACTTAGTATAATTTAAGCAGCAATGTCACAGTGTTGCTAATAAATAGCTGGGGGCACATGGCGAATTGCGTACGACTGTATAAGTATTTTCAATATTTCGGTATTTAATATAACTACAGCGTTAAATACCCGAAATAATTATATTTAGGGTATTTTTGTATATGCCAATCGGATAATCAATTAAATTGCCCTGTGGATTGTATTCTTTTTGGCCCTGTGTATAACGCGTTTAAGTAAGAAGGTTAACAAAGAGGTGGGTTTTAAAATAAGTCCATGGTGTTAAATGGGTTTTAAGACCTAATTGTTCTGCTGACTGATGTTAGGGCATAGTATATATTTCATTCCAGATTAATAGTCCTATGAAAACCAACGCTATTTACGTCTCGGTAACATATACATGAAAGGGTCACCAGCAGCAAAAATAGGTTTGTATTACCAAGTAAACTTTGCGGTCCACTTAGGAACACCATCTATTGTGTATTTTGTTTTCGAGACGCAAATGCGTTTGTTTTCATAGGACTATTAATCTGGAATGAAATATACTTAATAATATTAGTTAGGGTTATATGGCAACATTGCCTTAAAAAAATAACACGGCGGCTGTATGTTGAGTGTTGACTGCCTTTGCAAATATCCATTTTATTTTGAGTATTTACTCCAAATTGTCTGTGTTTCTTTGCGTTACAGAGATACGATGTTCGAACATTAGGTGCAGTAAGAGCAATAAGTTTCAGCTGCTCCTGGTCAGAACTCGTATACGCCATGTTTTTCGATGACGACGGCGAGAGATATCTCAATCCAGATTTGTATAACGTCGTCCGTCGTGAACTCTGTATGTATTCCCTTGGACGCACGATGTATAAATTACTCCATAACGGCTAAATTATGGACGATAAATTTGTTTCAGTGGCGATCAGTAATCTTGAGGTGTCACCAATATACGGTTTGAGAAGTATACCTACTCATACAGAAGATGGAATACCAATCAGGAAGCTGTATGTGTCGAATTTACCGCCCAAGGTAATTAATTTTTATTATGATATCTTTAAGTTTTATTACTTTTTGCAGTTATCTGATTACTAAAAACTTTTTAGTTTCTGTCAGACTTATTTTTATCTAAGTACCTCACATTCGTGAATATTAACTTGACATCCTTACTAACATCTAGAAAAAACATACATTCATCAGTAAACTATTTCGGGCATTAGTTGTTATTTAATTTCGATATTTTATATTCAGACTACGAGGACGGAGTTATTCGGAGTTTTTGCCCAGTATGGATTCATCAAGAGTTGCTGGCTGCGGATGGGCGAGAAAGGCACCAATAAAGCCTCCACTCCAACATATGCATTTGTCACCTACAGCAACCCAGCTGATGCACATAAGTAAATAATTATAGTTATTTCTACAATACAATATCCTTTATTGCACAAATAAAAAGTGAGTAAATTGTAAGGTAGTCTAAAAATTGCAGGTAAATTTTTTTTTGTTATTTGAATATCTGAAAAGTAAGTTTTAGGGTTCCGTAGCCAAATGGCAAAAAACCGAACCCTTATGGATTCGTCACAGCCACTTTATTCCGAAACTATAAGAACTATACTGTTGAAACTTGGTAAGTAGATGTATTCTGTGAACCGCATTAAGATTTTCACACAAAAATAGAAAAAAATACCATAAATTTTGGGGGCTCCCCATACTTGAACTGAAACTCAAAAAAAAATTTCATCAAACCCATACGTGTGGGGTATCTTTAAAAATGATATTGAGGTCCCCCCCCCCCACCCCCCCCCCCCCCCCCCGTAACTTCTAAAATAAGGAAATGATAAAACTAAAAAAAATATATGATGTACATTGCCATGAAAACTTCCACCAAAAATTGGTTTTGAACGAGATCTAGTAAGTAGTTTTTTTTAATACGTCATAAATCGTAAACCACAGTACTATTATTAAAACATCGATCAAAGTTACAACGAACTACAATAACTTTTATATTATGTTACTTGCTGCTACGGAACCCTTCATGGGCGAGTCCGACTCGCACTTGGCCGCTTTTTTCTATAATTTTTTATAATGTCTACATCATTGCCGAGCAATTTTACATATAGTTTCCAAACCTTGGCTCAATCAATCCACTAGTATTCAAGTTATACAGCACACTGATGAAACCTTTTACTTAAAGGGTATTTGTTTCAATAGAATGCAAAAAATAGGAGTTTTTTTTAAAGCAGGTTATAAAAAATTTCCATCCATCTACATCGGCTCGCGCAGGGTGGGACGCCCCGCCGCCAGGTGGACCGACAACCTGAAGGTGGCCTGAAGCGGCTGGATGCGGAGGGTAGAGGACAGGGTGTGGTGGTGTTCATTGGGGAAGGCTGATGTCCAGCAGTGGATCATCATCATTATATCAGCCCTTAGACATGACCATCATCATCATATCAGTCCTTTATCTGACAGATTTTTAAACTTGATTTATAAATTTTAAGGGCTCTCCAAGCTCCCATGCATGAGAAAACGTTGCGTGGTCGCAACCTAAGGATATTGCCAGCAGACAGCTGGCACCAGCCTACGGACGACTCTATGGGCAATCAACATGGGGAGCCGCGCGGGCAATGCTCTAGCGACGGCGACACGGCTCCACAGAACGCTGAACACAACAAGCCCGTTGATGAAGGTAATGTCACTCACTGAAAAAAATAAAAAAGGTGACTGATTGAAAGCTGCACAGACAGCCCAGAATAAACTAAATGCCTCCCGGCTATGCCATGTTTTGTACTTAATACTAGAATTTAGTATGTTTTTAAATAATTCTATTTAAGGGGTTCTGTTCAAAACAAAACACAACCTGTTTAAAGGGTGATGGCCTCGGTAATGATTTATGGCATTCATACCTGCTTTTAGAGCATAATTCATTCATAAGTCAGTCAAAATTAGAATTTTGCTTTGCTGGGTAAATTTTGCTTAGACACTAATAAAAACGACAATTTTACAGCCATTCCTGAAACTTCATCAAACAATGAAGATGCAGCAAGTTCAGAAATAAGTCATGCAGTAGCAGTAAGTTTGTGGTTTTTAGTTATTTATTACTGTTTTACAAAAATGGCTAGATCTTTCTACTGATCCAGGTCATTCTTGTTAAAATCGTCCTCCCATCTGGTCCATTCTAAATACAGTTGAGTTGTTCTGTGTCGAATCCAAAGTTTCCAAAACAAATCTTTGCTCCATTTCTCTTCTCTCCACACTAACTGACAATTTTTCGAATGAATAATATTTCACAGAATCAGGAAGAGGAGTCAGATGGTGAGCCCTACTATAACATATTGGAAGTGCTGAACAGTGACTGTTTGTCGCATATACTGACATATGTGCCGATAAGGGACCTCATCAGATCTGAGCGAGTCAGCAAAGGGTGGCAGGACATGGTTCAGGAGTATTTATCAAGTGAGTTGATATTTGTCAGGTATACTGTTTTTTTCTTATTTCTGGATGATAAAGTTTGTAGCCACAATGATTTGATTGGAGCTTTGTAAGTCAGTAACTGCAAATTTAGTTTTGCTCATAATAGCCACGCGTCCATCACGGTCCTAGGCCGCGCACTGGTGACGCGCCTGCCGTCACCAGTCTGCAGTATTGATAGATTTCGAGTGTGTAGATACAACAATGCGTATCTACCACTTACATATATGTAGATGGAGAGTTTCACGTTTGTATGCGTGCGCCATTTACCTATGTTCTATCATTGTACTTTTAGTTTTAAATATTGGACAGGTATTATGTTCTCTTTGGTATGGAAAAATCTCTTGCTCGGATCGGTGGCGTTTCATCGTCGCTCGCGTGGTACATTACAGTGAAGTTTGTCGATATGCTTGTAAATAATATATAAGGTGTTGGCTGTCAGGCATCCGCACCTTCAAGACGTCGTGGTGGCAGCACGTGCCGGTGACTCTGACGACGGCGGTGCTTCGGCGCGTGCTGGCGCGCGTGGGCGGCTCGCTGGCGCGCCTGCACATCGACCACCACTGCTCGGCGCTCAACGACCGCACCGCGCACACCGTCGGCAAGTTCTGCCCCGGCCTAGAGGAGCTCAAGGTTACTACCGCCCGGTGCCTGGTGCACTTCATCTTTCATGGAATCCTGAAGGGACCTATTGAGAGGCTCCTATAAGATTGCTTTAACTGATTTAATCTCGTTAATGAAAACGAACAACGTTTTAATTGGGATTGTTGGTAATAATTTAATATTTTCAATTGAAATTCTCAAAATCTTATTTTATGACGTTCATTGTTTAATCAAAAAAATTCTTATCCTTTATTTATTTATGTCCTAATAAAAATACAATCCAAACTCAAGCTGACAAGAATCTAAGTTCAAGGTATATCTAGTAATTTGTAGTAAGCGGCTGGGTGCGAATGGCGGAGGACCGGGTTTGATGGCGTTCATTGGGGAAGGCCTATGACCAGCAGTAGACAACTAAGAGCTGATATGATAATGATGAGTCTGAATTAAGCAATCAATCGCATTGTGGCAGTTTCTAGCGATTGTCATTTTTTAAAGATACAACACTGCAGTCGGCAATGCATTTGGGCTAAATGTAAGAATGTCAGTTTAAATGCATTTAAGATTCTACATATATATTTTCAATGTATATATGTAGGGTAGGCAGAATAAAACGCACATCCACTGTATTTAGGATTGTATCCTCCCACTGTTATTTGGCGGAGACAATGTATTGCATGCATTTAGTCTGTGAACATAGAGTTGTGTACAGTTCTACCCAGACACCACAGCCTCCCGACATTTGAGTATTGTCGTCGGTTTCTTGTGAATTCTCGCTGAATATTTACTTTAACGTCCTCTACCGCCACTATTACAAACTTGTTTTTTTTTACAGACCAATTTCATATCTATTTTAAAGTTAAAAGAGCCATCTTTGGAACTCTAGCGGACAACAGGCTGTGGGGAAAACCATTAGTTTGCTTGCTTTACTCGATAATGTCTTGGCATTATGTAATAAACACTTTCTCATAACATTTTCTTTCATCAGATTGTTGGAATGCATACGAAAAATTGGAATCCACTAATTTACGGATGCAAGAACCTGAAAAACCTGTCCTTTGTTTCATGCAATAAGGTAAATTTTCTACTACTTAAATTTAGCCTATGTTACACTTAACTCCGTCATTTTTCGTTATTAGATTTATAATTATGGCTATTATTAAATGTAACCTATGTTTTTCATGCCTAATAAACTATCAAAATATAACATTACATTAGAAGCTGAGTTGATTGCGTGTGTAAAAAAAAATTCTATGCTGCCTAACAACCAAATTTTTTTCTTTATTGTATAAGTTTACCTTATTTTACAATGATAATTTGTACATTACAGCTCACAGATGCCAGCTTAGTGCATTTGGTGAAGAACGAATCGTGCATAGAAAACATGACGATTGCGAACAATACTCACATCACCGGCCTCTTTCTAACCGGCAATAACGCGCTCAAACTCACATCCCTCGCATTCTACAACTGCTACAGTTTGCAAGGAGCCGTCCTAGTCGCCGCAGTAGACACGCTACCCACGCTCACCACGCTCAAACTGGACGTGTGTCCCGTCTCCATGTGGAAGATAATACCTCTAATACTGAGCAAGTTACCGCAGCTGCAAGAGCTGTCTCTCAGCGAATATACATCGGTAGAGATATGCCTCGCACCTCAGAATAATGAGGCGTTCTGCAAATCCCTGACCACGCTGAAAGAGTTGAGGGCACTGAATCTGAGCAGAAATATGTATATCACGAACGCGGTGTTGAAACAAGTGGCTCAGTCGTGTCAGAAACTGCAGTATCTGAACGTGTCCAGCTGTAATCCTAGGAAAGGTTTACCGCATCCAGGTGAGGATTGATTTTAGAACCTTTGGAATATTCTTTGTTCAGACGGACGCTCCTGTATAGCGTCTGTTCTATAACATTATCGTCAATTTAGGATTAGACAATAATAATTTGTCCACTCCACTACTTTGACATTAGCGGACTTATTTTTCTCCCAATATAAAAATGGCTAGATGAATAGAATCGCCCTAGCCTAGATGGGTATTTTGGGAATAGCTTCTCAAGAAGCTTAGTGTCAATGGTGTTGTCAGATAAATGGAATCTTTTTCAGCTGCTAAGTGGGGGTAGATGAAAATGCCCTTTCTGAGTTAGTGCTGGTTAGGACCAGCGTAAGTAAGCTATTATATTATAAGCAAATTTTAAGTACTTTCCCTTTGTGCCCACACTCATAATAGTGATCCATCTCTTTTATGAGTGATTCTAGTCTGTACGTAGTAGCACCTGCACGCTTAAAAGGGTGTTTACAATCTCATTAATTGCGGACGGTTTGTTGCTCGAGATTGATCTCGTATACCTCGAGATTGGCCGAGATCGAGATTGCATTCCCTAGCATGCAGATGATCTTATCTTGTTATGGGGGGGGCACAGCAGGTATACCCGGGACACGTCGACCCTGTGACATCTTTCGTGTCAACTCCTCTGTCCGTACGGCGCATCCATCCCCCAGTCTGCTGCATAATAACTAATATGGTGCCAAGGTAGAGGAACTATGATGCAGGTGGTTGGACGGGGTGCGTGATGCGTGGTTGGTTGCAGGCGTGGGCGACGAGGGCGTGGGCGCGGTGTGCCGCGGGTGCCCGGCGCTGGCGCGGCTGGACGTGTCGTACCTGTGCGCGCTGTCGGACGCGGGCGCGGCCGCCGCGGCGCGCTGCGCCCAGCTGCGCGCGCTCACCGCCAGGGGCAACGCGGCGCTCTCCGCCGGCCCGCTCGCCTCCTGTCTCGCCGCCTGCCACTATCTCCAGGTTTATACTCTTATTGGCCCCGCAGACTCACTGGCGATAACGCCCGTGATGGTCCTCAAACGAAATTTTTTTAGTACTAAAATAATTTGACTCGGAGGTAAAATTTAAAGAACGGGATACTTGTTAACTCTTAGGCGTCGTTTTTTCTTAGGTGACTTCAGAATGTTGCCCCTGGGGGCGTGCTGAGCGCACCTTTCACCACCTCCACATCTACAGACAATCTGAAGCAGTTGTATAAAGAGGATTAAGTGGAAAAATTAATACGTGGAACATTTTACGCGATTCCGGATCTGCTTTTGCAAATTTACTGCTGTGAACCAATCTTCCAATCAGTGGTGATATTCTATAAAATACAAACTCAGTGCGAGTCTCACTCAAGTGACTTTACTCACTTCGATAATAATCCATTGGTAAATATTCCAGAGCACTGTCCAAGTGAAGTGAACAAAGAACTCACTGAGTGAAGTCACATGAGTGAGACTCGCACGTGAGTTTGTATTTTAAAGAATTGCACCACAGTACTGTCGAGATATTCACAGAATCTAGTGCCTTACTCCTCACACCTTTTTTACCTTTTTACTGCATTTAATACATTGTTTAGGGTTCCGTCAAAAAGAATATCCTTATAATGAACCTTTTTCGTCTGTCGGTTCACTGGCTAACTACTGAACCGATTAAGCTGAAATTTTGACAATGTTGGAAAATTTCAGGAAGAATTTTATTTACTGAGATATTAAGAAACAAAATTAATTACTTTTTCATTAATATCTCGCAAAAAGCGACAAGCTGGCTTGAGGGGTTCTTATATGTATATCGTGAGCATAACAAAATCAGAATTAAATTTTAGGAAAGTTTTAAAATAATAAATAAATAAAAAATTACATTTAAAACCTTTTACACTACACACACACATCAAGTGATTTTTTATAAATTATTATATATTATTGTCTTAAATCTTTAAACATAAAATTTAACAAAACAGGAGTTTGTACATATTTTTATATTTTTTATAACATATACGAGTACATACCCATTTATTGTTAGTAATCGGCAATCATACTAAATTATTGTATCATTTAACAGATTGTCTATTTAATTCTACAGGTGTATACTTTATTATATTATTATTTAACATACATGTATTGTATACATTTATTGTATATTCGACCGCCTCGTTGGCCTAGTGGCTTTGGTGAAAATCACTTATACATAGCCAGAGTTTGTGTAGTCAATTTTGAGAGATCCTGTATATCCAGCGCGCGGATTCATTGAAACGTTCTGAGTGCGCGGCGTTGTTTCGCGACACGGATTTTCCATACCGCTAAAAATAAACTTTATTCAATTTATAATGATACATAGTTGTTGAAACCCTGACTCCTAAACTTGATAAACTGTGTTTCAGGAATCAGTCTCGAGACCCGTGCGAGCCGCACGACTTTTTACGTCTGTTTCTTGCATTGAGCATTCTTTCTGAACGTAGTACGGTCGCTTTTTGCGTGCTTGGAGATAGTTCCGATAATTTGTTTCTGCCTTGACCATATTGTTTTGACGTATGTAGGAGGTGGACGTGTGCGGATGCGACAACGTGTCAGAAGAGGTCGTGTGCGCGGCTGTGCGCGCGCTGGCCGCCCGCCCGCGCCCGCTCGTGCTGCGGATCGCGGGAACCGCGGCCGCCTCGCAGGAGGTCAGTGATACAGTGAATCAGCTACTTGACTAGGCAGGCTTCTCTCTACATTATGGCAGGTTTATAATCATCCGGGCAAGGCAGACGGGTGCCCATATTTCTTCAAAACTAATATTGGCCGCCTCGTGGAGCGCCATGGCACACCGCCGGCGCTCTACACAAGCGAACGAATTTAGTTACCTACTAGAGCCGTGGTAGCCGGTTGGTTGTGCACTCGCCTCACTATCATGAGGTCGTGGGTTCAAACCCCGCCCGTAACAATGAGTTTTACGGAACTTAAATACGGTTTATATATAATACCACAGGCTTTTCGGTGAAGGAAAACATCGTGAGGAAACCTGCATATGCCGAAGAAGAAATTCTGCGGCGTATGTGAAGTCCACCAAATCGGCTTGGGGCACCGTTGGTGGTCAGGGGTTTGGCACAAAAGATCCTGAAGGGTCGAAGTGTCGCCAGGTCTTCCTGGCCCATAAGAAGATAAGATAAGTTACCTACTACTACTACTACAGGCGCACAAGTGTTGTGTTTGCGCGTAAATAATTGTACGGCTGGCTGCTAAACCGAGCGCGGTTGAGAGTGGGACAACGTTATTTGTCAATGTTTTTATGACTTGCTTCTCTTTCTAATTTATAACGTCGATCTCCCGGAACCAGCGAGCGGCGGCAGCCTGTTATTGCATATTGCCAGCCGTGCTTTATATTGCGGGGGAGGTGAGTTTCACTTCTTTACGTAGTAATATTTAGTATTCTTTGGCCGTGGTTTTCACCAAGGTCAGACAACTTCGTATAATTTGTATAAGTTGCTCCAGGTCTGGATGTTATATTTGTGAATTGTCCTATCCTTGTCTAATTCCCATAGCACAGGAGGAAATTCTTTTCTGGAATTAGACAGATGTATATTGAATTTTTATTATTATTTGTTTATTGTGCCGTAATTTATAATGAAATACGTGCTTTATGGAATACGTGAGGGAACTAGGAAATACGATTTAATTTTTTAGGGATCCGTCAAAAAGGAATCCCTTTATAAATAAAAGTACTGGACGGATTGAGCTGAAATTTGACACAATTATATTACGAAAAATCGCTCAGCTATTATGCGAAAATTTAAGAAGAATTAAGTATATTATATTTTCCAAGATATCAAAGTAAAAATAACATTTAACTCTCGGACCTCGCCCATTGCGTATACGTACACTTTTCAAACTTTTTATATTACCAGCTCTAACAAATAAATAAATATGCAACTGTCCAGGCTGAGTTCCCAACGCACAAGCTACTTACTGTGGACGTGATCGAGGACCGCTGCAACCCGCAGCTGCGGCCCTGCTTTGCCGACCGGAGCTTCGACGACAGCTCCGATGAGTCGTTCGACGACCTATACGACCACGACGACTTCGACGACTTCCTCGGCCCAGGTGACTACTTTTCCTTCATACTCTATTAACTTGCAACTGTATGATTTGTCTTTTTTGTGTGTTAAGAGTTCCTCTACACGGGATTCGCAGCCGGGACTCTGCTCGTTACGGCTATCCAACTCTGCTGTGTATTACTTTGTATTTAATCGTACGACTTTGTCAGATGTATGCCATTTGAAAATAAATATTAAAATCTGTAAAAGGATCTTTTGGATCAGTCATCCAATCTGATCTATCAACGAGACGCTCAAACCGTTAACCTGAACACTTTTTTAGCATATAGGTTCCTCAAATGATGTAAGACAATTCATGGAACACAAAGAAACGAGATAACTTTTAACGCGAACTACGTCTCTGGACATCCGCCAGTTTATTGCTCTAACTTTTATTGCCACGTAATTTATAACAAATATTTCAATTCAAATTACATAGTCAGATGCAATGATATTGCTACAGTAAGAGTAGGTCGCCTAAAAATACAAACATATGGACATCATTCATCATGTCTCATTCTCTCAGGTTCAAGATGTCTGCTTCCTAAAGTGTCCTTTTCCCATGTTATTTGGAACTTATGCACGTAGACGATCCGCGGCGGAATCCGTTCTATTCAAAGCGGCATCGGCAGCGGGATTGCCACTCAATGATTCACATCAACAGCTAGTGAAATCACTCAAAAAAGTGATGTAAGTCGTCATGGAAGTATAGGGGCAAATTAGTGAGTGAGTGGTGGGAAAGGGGGTGAGGGCAGGTGGTTAGGTGTACATAAACATAACATCAAAGTATAATATGCTCGGCATTCAAATTACGATGACATTAGGACTAACTACATTTGGGAGTGGGAGTGGGAGTGGGAGTGGCAGTGGCAGTGGCAGTGGGAGTGGGAGTGGCAGTGGGAGTGGGAGTGGCAGTGGAAGCGGGATAGAGAGGGGGAGTGGGAATGGGAGCGGATCCTGTAGTCCACGCGAGCGGAGCCGCGGGCAGAGCTAGTCTTTAATATTATACTGAGCCATATCACATTATTGCGCATGTTCATACGTGGAAGCTACTGTTATGCAAACTATTGATTCCATAGATTTAATTACGATAATTTTTTCTTTAATAATTGGCAAACAACATTCTCTTTTGGGGTAAAGTGCAAAGACGCGACTGCGTCTGAGTAACAAATCATTCTCACGATTGACTGTACCATATGTGTGTGAACGAGGCCAGGGTGTGTGCCAAGGGTCTTAGACCTTACAATACTTTTTCTCAGATGATGAACTGTTCTTGGATGATGAAATGGACGACTATGATGATCTATTCGAGTACGGCCTCCACGCACCCGGTATCGTCCTTCTGTAAGGCCTGTGGGGACTGCGCTATAGCTACGACACTTCGCTCCAATAACCCGCCCCCAGCTACCATATGCGTCATGTACGAATGACCCGTTTTCTTACAATGGGTGCATCATGCAAACTGTACCAGAAACATTCAATTTTTGCTCTTTACATTTATTTGCTCATTGATTACGCTTTTATTTTGTTTTCTAAATAAATAGAAAAAGGGATAATTTTATGTTTCAGTTACTTTTGCATATGATGGAGCCCCATTATTTTGCTTGTGGTGTGTCGACTATTATTAAAAAAAATTAGTTCATTGTATAATTGTTGTATTTACTTGCTGTGATGAAGGTTAATGCTGTTACTATCAACACTCAGTCTTGTGCTATTGTTTATCGACTAATGTATAAAATAACTAACATTTTGTTTTGTAACTGTAAGCAAAGTCTGAAATATTGTGATAGAACTAAATTTATTCATGAATGTAATAATTTCTTAATTTGGCAGTGAATTGTATTATTTTGTATGATTAATGAAATAAAAACAGAGTTAAAGACAAAGTTACAGATACATTTTGCTGTTCAGTCAATGTTATTACAAATAAGAGATTCCCTTTCGCGATTGCTTCATAAATGTGCTCTAAATATGTCTGCTCGTAATATGTCTTTTATGTTGGTGTTTCGGATTGCGTCATTATTACCAGAAGTCCGTTTACCAGCATTATTTCAAAATTGACCCAATTCATTGTCAGATTTAAATATAATGGTTCGCTTTATCCTCCTTTCAAACAGTTACCCAAAAATGCTTGATAATTATTATTGATATGAACAGCAATATCTTTCCGATATTACGAAAATATTTTGGTTCTTTTGTACTCGGAGTTAATAATGATAGATTCTAAAAGTAGCTTAACTTATATCAGATCGCACCCGCCGTTTTCTCCCTTATTACTGTGATACTGTTAAAAATAGGAAACTTTGTTACTCAAGCTTATTAAATAGTCATTAAACAGTGTGGCAATATTTCTGTGTACAAGTCAGTTAATGTAAAGAAAATATACCGAAACACAATAATATTGATATTCTAATACTTAGCTTTTAATATGCACACATTTTGTCATCTGTAAAATTGCAATAATTCTGCTATATTTTCTGCTGCATTGTTTAGAGAAATATGTTATTTTCCTGTCACACCATGTTTCTTATAGTTGTTTTTGTTTATATCAGAGTAGGATGTACGTTGTTTTCATTTCACACTTGTTTAGATGAGCAGTTTTTAGTTTAGATCACTTTTTCTGGTATTTTTTATAACATTACCATATCTTTATTATATTTTTCCTTTTTAAGAACACAATACATTGTAATCAAAGTGATGGTTTTTATTTCTTTTACTAAAGGTCGATTGTTTTAATCACATTGTAAAAAATCAACTGTTTATATTTTTTAAGGTTGTTTTATTAAGGAATAGCAAATAATTTAATTTACTATGAATGAGAATATGCCTTATTTTGTTTGGAACTAACATAAGTTAATTAATTGAAGTTTTAGCTCTGAACGAAATAAAAATCCAGTGTGTTACCTGTGTATTTTTTTCTGCTCAGCATAATTTTTTTATAATGCAATGTTGTAGCAACACCTTACATAAAATAAGGAAAGAATTGACACTTATTTTCTACTAAATTAGTTGGTCTTATTTATTTTTATTTAATCTAAGTTTGTTTGAAAACATATGAGTTGTGTATTTCTATCAGACAAGTTTGTCGTCTGAACACAAAAAGGTTGTTTCTTATTTTGTTTTCATATTTATGAATGACTCTGGAAGTGTTCAATTGTTGAAATGTATGAAGACAAATGTATATTTTCAGGGTTCAACTTAGTGGTGATTTATGTTTTTAGAAAGCATTTTAGGAGATAAACCTTATGCATGAGATTTGTGAGAAGTTCTTAGTTTTTATACATTTAATTGTTTAACATTATTAGTAAGAAACTGAATACAAATACAAACATTCTCTTCAACAGTTAATAGTTTTATTTAGCAATGTTTTAAAAACATCAAAACTTGGTGGTGCATATAGTTTTCACATACATTCTTTGACTACACATAAATTACAAGTCTATAGATTTTAGCTATGTTTCAGTATTAACATCATAGTCTACTGTTTTTATATAGATATTCCACCATCGGCCCATGATACCTACATCAACAATCCTTGATGGGAAACTGAGATATGAAGGCCTCAAGTAAGAACAGTGTGCCTTGTACAGATCACAGGATTTGCTCAACTCTGAAGTGTACATAACAGAAGCTATCCCTATGCTTTTATAGTGAATAACACCCTCGTTGTAACATCTCTCCAAGTATTGTATATGCTCAGTGGATTTTTGGTTTCGACATTCGTCACTGATTATAGCCATATCATTGGTAATTCTCTTCAAATAGTCTTTAAAGTCTAATTCGTTAGGGTTATTGCGAGCAACAGCGTATGTGGTTACTAAACCTGTGGACCATATCAGTGCCTTCCTTGGATCATCTTGTACATCACTTCGTAAATCTTGTAGCATCTGGCGATAGTCTATGAATAGATTCTTCCAATAGTTAGCCCATTTTTCGACAAATGTTCCTTTGAACTTCGCAGGAAACTTAACTTTTCCTCCGAGGTTAGAAATTACAATGGGTGCATTTTTAAAACTTTGCAACATGGTTGAATGAAAGTATAAATTGAAAAGTAGACAGGTTTACATTTAAATTGAAATATTTGAACTATTTTTGACATTAACTTATATAGTAAACCCAAAGGATATAATCACAAAGCGATATAATTTGACATGAATGAAATGAACCTAAAACCATAGAATACCTAATAATACTACTAAAACCTAAGCAAAAGCAGTCATTGATTAAAATTTTTATGTCAAAACGTGGGACATTGGTATTCCGTTATTCAGCCTAGTCATCGTCGCAATATTAGTGGCATAAAAAATATGCCGTAAAACAAGAAAATATATTTTCATAGCGGTTCTAACGAATCATATTGTCGAAAAGAAAATATTTTCATGCACTAGTCACTACTTAGTTTTTGCCTACATGCAAGCAATATAACATACTGCACGCTTTTCCTTTAAGGAAGTACCTGCCATGCCATTATACTGGGCGATAATAAAATTACTGTTAATATTTTTTCCATTATCTCAGATCACATTTAGAAAATCATTTATGAAAAATCTTTTTTTTTCTAAATTTTTGATGAACAAAATGCGATATACTCGTATCTCAATCGTATGCTCACTAGTCGCGGTTGCGGTGGGAGAGCGGGCGGCTGCTGGTAGCGGAGAGGTACCTATGCGCCACGCCAAAGAGTACAAATATACGGAAACGCCGCGCCGCGACCATTGACCGGTACTTTGGTATAAACTTAAATTGGTGCTATTATATGCCATCTTCAGTCTACAAAATTATCATAAATGGTCCAATATAATCGAGAATTTTGCAGTTTTACCAATAGGCCAATTATCTGACGATGTTCAAGACGCTAGAAATAAAGACTAAGAAATATATAATATTATATAATATATATTCCAGGTCAGCCGCAATAGAAGACGTTCTGCACATACTGTTGCATATTTCTGATCCCTAGATATCTAGCTTGAATAGATCAAGTGTTGTAATGACTTAATTGAAAAAAATACAAAATCATATTTTTACTTAGCTGTGCCCACGGCTCCGCTCGCGTGAACTACAGAATCCGTTCCCGTTCCCTTTCCCACTCAGACTCTCAATCCCCATCCTAAAACAAGCAGACAAAATTTTCAAAAATGAGCGAAATGTGATTTACTACTTATCCTTAGGCCCCAAATTTTTTGCAAATATCCAGGTCCAGGTCCAGTTCCAGGGCCAAGTCCAGGTCCAGATACAGCTCCCGCTCCAGGTCCTGCTCCCACTCCCGCATCTAGCCCCCTTAACTTTGCTCTCAACCCTCCCCTCAACTCTATCCTTAACCCTCCCTCAATTCATCGTAATCGGCGTGGTACCAATGTATGTGAGTTTTTGAAAACTACAAATTCGCCTAACTTTTGTTTACCTACCCCGATTACGATGAAATCCGCTCCCGCTACCGCTCACAAATTCAGTCGAGCATTTACACCTTGGACCTATTATTTACACCCAACACTTTGTTGTATTCTAAAACTATAAATTCGCATAACTTTTGATTGACGGCACCGATTGCAATGAAATAAAGCCTATATGTTACACCGAATTTGGCACTATGTTTCTGTGAAAAGTCCATCACCATCATTTCAGTAGTTTTTAAGTGATGCGTGCACAAACAATCAGATAAACAGACAAAAGTTCCAAAAATAATCGAAATGTGTTCTGTTACTTATCCTTAGAGCCCCCAATTTTTTTTGCAAATATCTTCAACACGCGAAGTTTACGATTTTATTTATTAGATTTTCATTACAAAGCATGTTCTGTAAATATCCACAGTAATTTTGTTATCATCCAACTCCACGTTGGTAGAATGTTTGTTATGCAAATGTAACGTATTAGCATGTTCAAAGTAAATTTATTTATTCACAAACAACATTTAACATCATTTTTTGTAATTATGGTGCATAGTAGGGTTGTTGCGAATATCAGCATCAGCATCAGCATCTGCGGATAATCAGCATTCTTTTTCATATCAGCATCAGCAACAATCGATGCTGATTTTTAATGCTGACATTCAAGTCGTAACATGTTCGTTGAAGGCGGGACCTAGCGCAAGTTACGTGGAGTTTAAACCAATCATAGACAGTTATACAAAAAAAGCTGTCACTAGTTCCCTCCTTTGGCGGGTCTATAAGTAATAGAACACGTTTCGATCATTTTTGGAATTCTTTACTGTTTGTCAGTTTGTCCGTTTATTTGTTTGTTTGTGCATGCATCACTTAAATACTACTGAACCGATGTTGATGGACTTTTGAGAGAAACATTGTCCTTCATTCGGTGTAAACATATAGGCTTTATTTAATTCCAATCGGTCCAGTCAATCAAAAGATATGCGAATTTATAGTTTTCAAAAACTCGTACTCGTAACACTGCATTAGTATACAACAAAGAAGTGTAGGGTGTAAATACTCGACGGAATTCGTGAGCGGAAGCGGGAGCTTTATGCTCGGTTTTATCGTAATCGTCTAACTCAATCAAAAGTAAAGCGAATTTAAGTTTTCAAAAACTCACATACAGTAATTACATTGGTATACAACAAAGTAATACTCGGCTGAATTTAGATTGCGATGGATTAGTAAGGAGGACTACATTTGGAGCGACGAGCGTAAGAGGTTTGAGGGTAGGGTTGAGAGCAGAGTTGAGGGCAGAGGGTGCGATGCGAGAGTGGGAGCGGGAGCTAGACCTGGTTCTGGATCTGGACCTGGAGCGGGAGGGGCAGGGAGAAAAGGCGGCGGAAGCGGAAGGGGAAGGGATATAACACAAAATACTTTATTTAATTCTGTAGTAAACGCGAGCGCAGCCGCGGGCACAGGTAGTATATATAATAATATTCATATTTGCTACTAATTTTATAGTAGGCTATGTTTTAGTTAAGTAATTTATTAATATCCGCTGATATTGATCTGAAAAAATCAGCATCAGCATCTGCTGATATAGTAAAAACCTGCATCAGCAACAACCCTGGTGCATAGGACGCCACTATAAAGTAACACTGCATGGAAGCACAAAGTACGTAAAGCGGCGGTCGCGCGCCGCTAGACAGAGAGACCGCTTACTCGTAGAACAAACCGCCATTTCTCGCACGCACACATTGACGTTACGTTTACAGGCATTCTCGGGCAGTCTCGGGCAGAACTCAATCGCGAGTATCATACATCATAAGTGATGGCGCGGCTGTTTTTAAACATGAATACACGGTATTATGATGGTTGTAGTGTATTCGGTTGTTTAAATACTACTAAAACCTGTGTCTACACGTTGCGATACAATAATCGTTAAACAATGTCGCAATCGACGAAAATATTTTTCAGTCAATAATTTGTAACACCTGTGGATTTTTTTATAATAATAATATTCTAAAATACCACTTTTTTATTTACTTGTCTACTTTAAAAACATATAACGTAGGTACCTATATTTTTACATACATACACTTTTTTGTTTTGAAAATATTATGTCTGTCTGTCCGTCTGTTACAACCGATTTGCTTCGAATCGAAAAAAAAATGTTACCTGTGCCGTATGACATATTAAATGAAATGGGTTTCACATATATTTTTTTTATATGTAAAATAAATAATTTTAAAGCAATTTAATAAAATAGATTATATGAAGTTGTGCTACACGTGTAGCTTTTATTTAAGGAACGGATATGGAACTTGTCACCCATTTAAATCTCAACTCATTTTCGCCGAACTTGGCGCCCTTTTCACATTTATGTTTTTGGTGGGATCACTATTACACCATTATTACATTTTGTTGAGATTGGAATCTTCGTCGTGTGTGGCGTCGGCATATTTTTATGGATATTAGATGGTCTGTTACTCTCTAAGGCATGTAAACATGATAAGATGTACGTATGCATGTATACACGAATTGATGTATGTATGTTTGTAAAGATAAACTATCTACTCCTTTTCAAAATTCAGAATCAATACAGTACACAAACTATATAGTATGCTACGCATATACAGTAGCAACCCTAGTCAGTCCGGCAAGTTTAGGTAGTTATTTTCGAGAAAGGTGAGAGCGGTCCTTTTGTATATTTTTTATTTTGTGATGGAAGTCTCAGGCGTTCCCCTGTGTCTATCTACTAAAAGTACTGAAGAGCCATATCGAATATTATGCCGTACGTATCGAATGTGTTGATGTATACCTCGTATACCTACGAGGTGTGAATATGTTCTTCGATTTGTTACGTGTGTTTAATACCGACATCTTACAATAGTGCATAGGACTGCGTAAAATGACAGGATGGTAGTATCGGAAGAAGCCGTTACTACCATACCTCCGGGTCGTGCCGACAGTCCCGGGTTGCTTTAAGCACATAAGGACCCTACCCTGATTATTGCAAACATTCTATCATCATCAGTAACCGCTTGATGACGACAACAGTGAAAAGCCACGGCGCGGTGCGTTTGAGCCAAGCCTATATCCTTAGGCCTAAATAGGCTTTCGTGCGCTACCACATCCGGTCCACCGTGTTCCTCATCCCCTATATTATCTGTGGTTGGTTTAAAGCGCGGCGGCGCGGCAGTTCGGCAATATCCACTCCACTCTACTCAAGTATTTACTCTGGCTGGTCAATATAGGTCTCCACCAATTCATGCTCATGCTTAGTGCAGCCAACTAAGCCGACCTCAATTGACTACTGAACTATAGTGAACTGAAGGATATTATGGAGAAAAAGGGATTAACAGTAAAATGACACCCAAGTTACCTGCTGAATAAATATATATATTTAAAACTAAATCGTTTTCCGAGTTGCTGTGCTAAATGTCGTACAGGATAGAAGGGTTCGATAAACAGGTGCATATAGCTGTGAAGACAGTTTACGAAAGCATCCAGAATCGAGTTTAATACTAAACAACTGTTGTTATACACGATTTCAAACATTTTACATTGACTTGTTGAATGTATGGAAAGCCTATGCTGTAAATTGTGAAAGTAAAACCAACTGTTCATTATGCGATCTTAAGGCGTTATAATCGTAGGGATTTTGCTACACTGTTTATAAGCACAAAAATTAGGCCTAGCCTTTCCTTGTTGGCATGGAGCCGCCACCTCTCGCCTCACGCTTTTGTCGCTCCATAGACATAGGGGGCATGCCTGGTAGCGGAGGTGGCGGAGGCGGTGGAGGCGGCATCGGGGGCATCTGTCTAACGACCTAGAAACAATAATATAGACTTTAAATCGGTAGGTGCAATTAATTAGAACAGTCTCTATACTGCCTCACAATACGATGTGACGGCCTAGTAATCATGACATATCAATTTTTGCTAGATTATCTCTTCTATAGCGTAAGCACATTTGCTGTGCCGCCGAAAATGATTTATTATTATTACAAATTATACAATATTATTATCGCTTATTTATTAGTACAACGGTGTTTATTACTATAAATAAGCATATCATAACTCATACTTCAGTTATTATAATAAATCTTAAATTCATTTAAATATGACCGCCTTGTTGGCCGTTAGAGTCGAGCGCCAGTGGTCATGGGTTCGATTCCCACTAGGGACAGACAACTGTGTACACGTTGGTCCTGCTGGATGTTATATCTGTGAAATGTTCTACCCTTGTCTAATTCCCATCATAGGTACACGAAAAAACCTACTTTGGGATTAGACTATATGTGTACACCCACCAGAGGTGTGGTGGCGTTTATCGGGGAATGGCTGTGTCCAGCAGTGGATGTTTAAGGGTTGATATGATGATAATGACTCACTCGTTTTAAAGGTTGTAGATAGGTATACTTGGCGGCCGTAGCAGTCAAGGGAGGTGGTGCAGCTAGCGCCTGGTCATAGACCATCGCGAACCACGCAGCAAAGACCATTAAATAAAACGAATGTTTCATCTTCACTGGTCACTACCTTATTGATGCTTTTTGCTCCGTTCGTATCTTTATAAAGTCCACGTTGCATGCTGGCCCATGAATACCCTTGACAAACAATAAAACAGCTTCCTGTGCGATGTACATGAGATATACCTGATAAAAATGCAATAATTATGACTATGATGAAATTAATTACGTGTCACTTATGTGTCAGGCAACACAAGGACTGAAAGAGAGTCTCATCTCGGCAATTATCTGCTTATTACAGAGTTAAATGTGTTATGTTATATTAACATAACTATACCAGAATACTAAATATTACTACGATGTATGGTACCTATGAATAAACAACATTTTTCAACTGTTTTAGAGTCCCCGCAGACTGCAAACTTTATATCGGCCGATAATTTAGTCAGGCTCTTAAACAGTATAAAGATGTATGCAAGTGCGCACACTATGACGATTTGTTGGCCCAGTGAGCGCACTAGCAGTTAATCCGACTAAATTATCGGCCGATATAAAGTTTGCAGTCTGCGGGGACTCTTACACCTAGATAAAAATCGTAACGACCTACCCACCTACCCATTCAACGAAATAAGTGTGATGGATATGTAATTCTTGCAACTACAAATTCTTTATAAGACCAATTTTTTTTTATCTATGTCTTACTTCTTGATAACTATTAAGTAATTACCTATGTGGGAAATGAGGTGCATGATTTTGCAATTTGACTAGATAATACAACCAATGTGCACAATTCAGGGAAAAATCCATCAATATAGATATCTCAGAAACCCTTCGCAAATCGCACAATGGGATAGGTTCGGTTCTCGGCCGGGGTGAACCGAGCACATCATAATAGGGTTCCGTTGGACCAGGCACGGAACGCTAAAAATTAAAATGCTGCAGTAGTTTAAGAAGTTTTTTGGCATGCTCCATAAACACAATCGTCTTGATCTGTGGCAATGAAATGTTTGCAGCTCTTTCTATTAACGTAGGGCTGAATGGGACATCCTATTTAAAAGTTGTTTGCAACGCATTAATGTTTGCCATTAGGGGTGGCGCTAACAGTGAACATAATCATCATGCAAATGTCAAAATCTATTCTATTGAGATTAGTTCCTTGTATCACCAGCGCTGATAATTAAGTTGGTTCTTGTCTCGTTCGCCTCTGCTTCGCTTTGTTCGACTTCATACTTCGAGCTTCGCCCGCCAAGCATTCGAAGATTTTGTAAGCGAAGCGAGGAGTTGATTATTTAAAAAAAGTTAATGTTAACGTGATTTTATAATAGCAAATACAGTTTACCATTTGTACACTACAAGACGAAATTTGTGGTAATGGAAACTACGCCGACGCCAGTAGTGGCGGCTGCCTCCGGCAAAGTACTCAAGCCTCCAAACCGCGTGGGACGCGGAGTGCCTGAAATTACCGAGGCCTATACCAAGAAGTGCTCTTGCCTGAGAGATAAAACTATGGTATTTTGCCGGGCATGTGGATACTACTGCCATGGACGCATTCGCCTGAAGTGTGAGCAGCACCCTCGAGTAAGTACTCTCATAGACCTTGAATATCAACCTACCCTATTTTTCCACTAGAACCTGTCTTGTTCACTTGGATTTAAGCAGAATCTAATGTTGGTCAGCTTATATGAGAAAAGGCATTGAAGGATAAACCCTTTTCCGGGGTAACAGCTAGTTATGACTTATGAATTATTATGTCGCCATCGCGAATGTGTGGGGTTAAAAGTGTAATGGGAATGTATGGGAACACCTCACTTTTACTCAAATAAAAATTTATTGAAATTAAAACTGCAATCATATTTGCATATAGTCTTCTTACTTATTTTTAAAATATTTTTTACTGCTATTATTATGCTATTAAAGGTACTTCTATTAAAGGTACTATTATAACTATTAAAGGTATTTTTACTGCTATTAAAGGTACTTCTTTCCCTCCACCAAAGGCCTTTTTTCCAACCATTCCTATAACTTGATCTTGCCTGTAATAATGGATGGAGTCATATATCCTGGACATAGGATGAACGACAACACACCTGTTTTTCTACCCTCTGCATCTAGCAGCTTTTAGCCCATTATTAAATCCATCTGGAACTGGCTGTTCCACTTTGCGCATACTGGTCTGTAGTTCCCACTCCAAAATTTGTCTGCCCCAATGGTCGTCAGATCTGCAACAGATGTAGGCCGCACACTACCACTTCATCTTGCTAGTCCTTTGGGCTATGTCATTGAACTTAGTTCTCCATTGGATCTCCTCATTGTGGATCATATGTCTGCCCCAATGGTCGTCAGATCTGCAACAGATGTAGGCCGCACACTACCACTTCATCTTGCTAGTCCTTTGGGCTATGTCATTGAACTTAGTTCTCCATTGGATCTCCTCATTGTGGATCATATGGAGGAGTTTGATGACG
Organism: Esperia sulphurella; assembly: GCA_947086405.1. NCBI lineage: Eukaryota > Metazoa > Arthropoda > Insecta > Lepidoptera > Oecophoridae > Esperia > Esperia sulphurella. The sequence goes on from OX352272.1 coordinate 5,337,321, forward strand.
ATAGTGGGGAAATAAGCTGAAACTGGACACACTTAGGTATGTTTATTAGAAGCCAGGGATTGCATCTACATAGTTTTATATCTTTATCGCAGACCAAAAATGTCTAGCTTGAAGTCATTCTGTTGAATTTTATAAAGATATGCTTGTATTTTCAGGTGACGTTCCTGCTGGACATCAACGAGTGTCCACGTTGCCACTCTGCTGCATTCCTGGATGAGTATTTTGGGACTTTATAATTCCATCATTAATTATACTACTACTGCCATCCAAACCATAGACACAGTTAGTCAAAATACTTGCTTTGTTTTTTAGCAGGTTTGACTTATTGTGTGGACAGCAGGTTATGTATGGTCTGGAAAGACAGTCCAGTTTGTTAATTTTCTTTAAATTTTTTTATATGATTTCTATTTCTTGTTGATTAGTGATTACTGATTAATCTCAAATATTTTTTTAAAAATAATTGATATAATAATATAGAAAAACCTGAACTGAACCAAAAAAAGGAAAAACCTGAGCACATCCTGAGCATTAAGCTTTTTATGATAAAAATCTGTTTCACCTATAGATTATATGTTATTCTATATCAGTGTAAAAATACATTACACTATTGGTAGTTATTATAATATTATTTTAATAAATTCAAAGACAAATGGCATACTAAAACTCATTTGCATCTCAGAAACAAAAGAAACAAGTGTCCTGAAGTGGACTGCAAAGTTAGAAGTAGTAATACAAATTAATTGTTGCTGCTAGTCCCTCTCAGATTTATTTATAATATTTTGTTTTCGTATGCTATTTTATTTGAAATGGAATATAGCTATCATCAGTCAAGTCTTGACTCAAAACAATAGAGCTGTTCTGAGAGTTTTGATACCACTTGACATAGTTAAAGCAGTTCAGGTTACCTTTATTTAAACAGGATTTGATTGGAGAGTTATGCTCTCTTTGTGATGGATGACTATTAGGTACTTAAATATAAGTAACAATAATAAATACTTATTAATTGAACCAAGCATTATAATTTGTATGTGTTCCACATAGCATTAGAAATACCTGAGTTGGGAACTACCTTGACGAAACAATGACTAGAGGAATGTAGTTATTTGACATATTGCCCGTTTTTGTTTGTTTTAATCTTACAAGATTTTCAGAACAATCTGTATGGATTAGGAATTTGTATCTAAGAGAAAATATTTTATATATTTTAGTCTGTTTTAAAAACATGTATGTAATTATAAAAAAATATTTCAGTAATAATTCTTTTTAGAAACTTCTTAGTCTGTTCTTACTGATATGTGGCATAAATAACATAAGCAAATTGTTCATCTAAGTAAAATAGAATTTATGATCTTTGAAACATTTTCAATGCAGTAGTTTTTCTGAATTATTAATCCAAACTCTTGTACATAGAAATAAACTTACTAAAGGAATATTCAGCAAACAATTGTAGAAGAAAACCGGATGGAGGACAGACTGCATTTAGCAGCTGTTCAGATAGTTCAGGTTCCTGTGGACTGTGCTCCCCTTTCTTTTACACATGGACTACTCTCAGTGAAAAGTTCAGGTACTAATAGAAATATAGAATATGGTGAGTAGGAACAACAAAATTTAATAGAAAATAGGTTAAAGACAGTTTCATTATTTTAGTTATTTAATTACAGCTTACGAATTTAAATTAACACATTACATTCTAATATACTTTCTACTATGAAATAATATCTTCAAGAAAATTACATAACTAAATAGAAAACCAGCTTGGTACATCTGATCTATCCTTATTACGGTCTATATAATTTTTATAAGTTTTCTTCGCTTCAGCAAGAGATTTTTCATTCTCTGCTTGATCATCTTTTCTACTTGAAAATAAGTTGGGAAATTCAAAAGTTTCGTTTTTAGGCTGCAAACAAGGAAATACAAATTATATTGTTATTGTAGATGAACTTAATTCGATAATTAGAATAAAAAATTATTCAGACCTCAATATGAGCACTCAGACACCCCTTGCATTGTCTTGTCGCATTGACGTTATGATAGGCAGGTAAGAGGCTTAATGGGGCAAATTTTCGTAAATTTATGAGTGCCATTCTTCCCCCTACTTACCCTATCTCTACGCCAATGCGACAAGATAACGGGCCTGAATACTTATTCATCATAAATGGGTCTGAATTATTTTTATTCTAGTTTTCATATTTTTCTAATCAAGATAACAGTCTAATCATTATTAGTCTGCCAAAGTCAAAATCATTTATTGCATATACACTTGGTACATTTATACACTTAATTTTTTTCATCGACTACCGCTTCCTAGGTGTTAGCACTGTGAAGAAGAAACGGCGCAATAAACTTCACGCAACACGTCTTTTAAAAATCAAGTTTGCATACAATTAATAAAGATTTTGCGAAGCTGAATTAGTACCAGGTGGCATCTTTGTCATTCAAATAATCGTTTATTTTATAATAAGTTGTTTTTTAATGTGAATCTTTAACTTTCTGTCCGTCATATTTAAGATTTCCTCTAGTAGTTTGTTGTAGAAGCGTATACATTGCCCTGCGAACGATTTACTGACCTTACTCAGTCTTAACCCTGGTAAAACAAGTTTATTTTTATTTCTTGTATTATAACTATTATTGTCACTGCCTCAAAAAGGGAGATACATTTTTTCTGACATAAAATATTATCTAAAATGAATTGACCGCTACTGTTAATATGTTATTTCTTTAAACTTTTCCCTTAATGACTCTACAACGCAGATTATAGATTGCCACTCCACCACCTTTAACGGGTCCATATATTGCTCTCTAATCGGACTGCTCTTTTTTGCAAGATAAAAATGGTCTCTATATCTGCTGCCTATTAGTTGATGATGAGCAGAAATAAATGATATAGAAAAAAAAATATGTTACAGTAAAATGTCAACATATTATTATTTAGTTTTTCATTTTATATATTGGGCAATACATATCACTCTGTTTTACGACTAAGAGTCAGCTCAGACCTAGCGAAGAGACTGGTGGATTGTTGCTGACAATTAATAATAATCATCTTTAAAAGGGATAGCCGCCTATGACCAAGCTTTTGTGCTTTATTTTGACAACTTTAAAGGCTATTATTATTGTTAGCATATAAATCTGCAGCACTGCTCTCCGACAGGTCTGCACTAACCTTATCCTGGCATGGTCTTTGATTGTTACAGCCAGATGCAACTACCAGTTTGTGTAGTTAATTTTCAACGAGCCTGTAAATGCAATGGCCTGTTTTCAACAATACTGGCTGATGATGAACTAGCTGCTCATTCTTAGATAAAGGCAGCAGTCGATAAAATATGACAGCAATCTATGTTCAGAACTCATATCCTAATATTTTCCGACTAGTAATAATAACATAGAAAAGTGCAAAAGTAAGATATAAACTCACCAGTGTTATGAAAGCATACTTAATATCATCATCTTTTACAATATATCCTTTTCCAACATCCCTTCGAAACTTCCCTAAAGCGATTTTAGTCCTGACATCAACCACTGGTATGCTATAAATCTTCTCCAAGTAGTTTTTTATGTCATACTTGGTCATCTCCATTGAACATTGAAAGTGCACAATATTGGGAAGCTGTTTTGGTGTTGGATGTACCAATTTCATCCAAAAGTTTGGGAGAAACACCCTGAGTTGTGGGTTTCCTTTCTGATATATGGGGTACCTAAAATATAAGAGAATGGAAACAATTATTAAACAAATTAAATATTAAGCTACTTGGCTGAGTCATAAATAAATGTAAGTAAATAAATAAAAGTCATACTAAATAAATTATATCATTAAAAAAGAACAGTAAAGGCAAACTTCACTACTTTCTCACTATTCCTAGACTACAACGGAAGTCCTTGCACTACACGAAAAGCGGGAGTTTGGTGCAGTTAAGTTGTCTTCCCATTTAAAATAAAATAAATATATTTATTTTATAAATAAATAACTAAAACTAATGCGCGTTAATTTCGACTTGTGACCTACAATTGTTTTGGTTAGGTCTTCACTTTTCAGTGGATATCGAACCTGACCTCTGACGCTTTCGAGTCCAATAAAAGTCTGTCATATAACAGAGGAGCTTTGTATAGAAGTCATTCCCACTGAGTAAATCAGAACAGGCTTATGAGAGTTATAAAAATTAAATGGAAGACTTGATGAACACTAACCTGAAAGGAAATAATATAAATAAAAGAAACTCACCAACGAGTAGACATCGTTTATAATTTCAAGATATTACTTTAACACTATAGAAATAGAATAAGGCGTAAACTCAAAAATTAATAAATAACAAACATAACCTCCTCAATTTTTTTTTTAATGTGTTTTACGGCTCTGGGTGGACCTCCTCAAATTCGATTCAATGTTGCCCTAACTCGAAGGAATATTTCCCAAAACGAACGATATTGAATTAAAATACCTCAAAAATATTTAACCACAACACAGGAACTGCCTACTTAAACTATAATTTGTTTCTCTAATTTACTACTAAACTATTAAAGAGAGTCAGGCAGGCTTGTAGGGAAAACCTATGTCCAAAAGTGGATGTTGAAGCGCTTCGCTTCTAACAAAATCAATGTCGTGAGTAATTATATCATATGTATTTGATTATAATAATATTAACCAACGTTTTCAAAGTTTCCTTTCATGGATCAAAGATACCTAACTAAGATTATGGACATTTGTTGACTTGACACATTGCTTGACTATCCAAGAGGGACTTGATATGATGAGATATTCTTGAATTTTTTTGTGATATACTTATAGTTCCCCTAAAAATAGTAAAGTGTTTACGGAAGCAACTTTTGTCCTTCTGTCCCAACTCCATCATTAATTTGTTTCTTAAGGAAAAAAGGCAAAAGAATTAAGGGATATCTATGTCACGCAACCTGTCCAAAAATAACATTTTGTTTAACAAAATATACTCAAAAGTGTAATTTATCAATCGTTAGAGAAATATAGACGAGTGAAGATAATTTTTTAACATCAGATACACGGAGTCCAGTTAATAAAAGTGCACAACGAAACTGGAGGTAGATGAGTTAAAATTATTTGTAGGTTTTTGGGTGCCTCAGCAGCAAACGTCGGTATATTGTGCTTTTATTTAATTGTAAGTTATTTAGTTATATTTAGCAACAAAAAGGAATCTCAAAATAACTACATATGAGGCTGTGACACCCAAAAATTAGCCTAAATTTTTTTAACATTAAACATATATTTTTTTAATACTTATCTCGAATACGGTAAGGGTATTACTGAACATGAAATTTCACATTCCGATAGGGCTTGCTTGACCCATCTACCCCCAGTTTCGTTTTAGATGTTTATTTACTGGAAACATTCTTCTCCGACAATAAATTGGGATAACTGAGGATAATGCCCCACAGATGATGGTAGATGATAAACTGGAATAAAAAAGTACATCAATTTATAAATTATTAACTCAACAGGTTTGTCACACTATTTACAATTTTAAATTATTGTATCAAATCAAATTACTGCTCTCGCTCTCGAGTGCTTCAATCCGTTTATCACTCAGTTTATCAATCCATCAGTCCCTCTCGCTCGCCAGTCTATGTGTCAGAGATGTCAATTGAAAATGTTTAGTACCCTAGGCCTTAGAAGAACGAATGGTTGTTATTCTTCTAAGCCCTAGGCCATAAACTGTCAGTTGATTTTAAAGATGGCGGTGGCACTGTCACCCGATCAGGAGTTGGTAAGTAATTTTATCCAAAAAACATAATACTGACTGTTTTCTATAACTTATTTACAATTCAGCGACGTGTAATGATTACTTGCTTTATTTGTGCAATGTTTAGTTACGATGGAATATATCTAAAAATAAGGCGGACGCAGAGTTCGTAACTTGCGTCGTTTACCATGTCATCACTGTTTGTTTTGATTTCTTCGTGTATACTTATTTTTTAGCGTAAAAACTAATTATTATCGGCGTTTTTACGTACGTAATATCGACTAATGGTAGGTTATGGCGTGAAGTCGCTTATTTTCGTAAATGTGTCGAATACTCGAGATGTTTAACGAGAAACATGCATTTCATCTTGTGTCGTTCCTCAAATTTCCGTTTCCTATAACCATAGCTTTGACTCGGCTGGGCGCTCCCGTTATAACTATAATTATAGGATGTCTGTTTTAGCATTTTACTTTTGAAAACCAACTTGGTAACTTACATCTAAAACAATTATTCTTTATTATATACTTCATATTACCTGGTTTGTTTTAAATTATATTGCAATGTATGTGTGTCATGCCTAGCTTTCCTATGATATAAACCAGTTATGAATGCAATTTCTTTATAAATGTGAAAGTTCTAAGTTGAAAAAAATCTGATAAAATGTGTGTTCACACTAAATATGTTTTCATTTAGACATGAAATTACTACTATTTTATGTAAGATAATAAAATAAATATATAAGTAATGTGGCTCCTGTATTTTGGCATGATATTTTTTTTCGAATTGATGCTAATCAAACACAAGTACTGTTCTGGTATAAATGTATTGTAAATATACTGAGAAAGAGATATTTTAAATAAATGTAACTTTACAATAGATAATAAATACTGCTGGATATAGGTCCAATGTCCAGCAGTATTTATTACCTGAACCCCAAATTTCACCATACTGATGAAAACTAGAAAGTAGACCATTGCTACCTCCCCTGTCTTAGATTACACTATTTTTATATATGCGAAAGTGTAGATATTTGTTTGTTGCTCAATCATACGGCTGAATGGATTTTAATGAAGCAAGGTACAGTGACAGTTTATATCCACTATTAAAATATAAAATACTTTTTACTGACCTCCTCATTATCTTGGTAATTAGGCATTAGATTTGAGCACCCTAGGTCAAGGGATCGATTCCCACTGGTGACAACTTTGTAAAAGTTGGTCCCAATCTTGATGTTATATTTATGAAATGCCCTATATACATACATAATGCTCACGCCCTGGTCCCAGAGGGGTAGGCAGAGATGATACATCGCGACTTTTGCATGATCCAACATCGCAATTCTAATGCCCTATTCTTGTTTTATTTCCATAGCAATGGAGAAATTCCTACTTTTTGTTAGACAAGTGTGTGTATATGTCATTAGGGACCTCCTGATCGGTATATTTCTTTGTGGACGCCGTCCCGGGCATAAGTTAGTAATTTATAAATTGACAATACTTTTTTATCCCAGACCATTGCGACTGGAAATTAGGTATCCTAGTTTCCCATCTTAAAATTAACCGATGTGTGAATAAACAGTACTTGGACAGGACAATTGAAAGACATTTGAAAATTTGTCATTATACTCCTGAGATTACTTTAATTAAACAAACAGTAGAGCAAACTTATAAACATTCATATTAGTCTAGATAAAAAAAACTTGTGTTATTGGACATCTTTATGTACTTTTTAAACTATGGATGTCATAATCACATTTTTAGGTCACTGTCAACAAAAATACATGAATGGCTTTTGTGAAATGTTAGTTTGCATGAATAATATGGTAAAAGTATGATGAAAAGTAAAAAGATTATAACTTTCCTTGGTAATTTTTTTAGTTAGGTACTTCCGAAATAGAATGGGCTATCGATTGTCGGTCGACGACCGCTCGCGACATCCGTCGGTCGCGCCTACGTCGCATCTTCGACACGTTTTATCATCACCATAAAATTATTCTTAAGTAAAATCACAAAGTACGTAAAGCGGCGGTCGCGCGCCGCTAGACAGAGAGCCCGCTTAGAACAAACCGCCATTTCTCGCACGCACACATTGACGCTACGTTTACAGGCATTCTCGGGCAGTCTCGGGCAGAACTCAATCGCGAGTACCTATCATAAGTGATGGCGCAGCTGTTTTTGAACATGAATACACGGTATTATTATGGTTGCAGTGTATTTGGTTGTTTAAATACTACTCAAACATGTGCCTACACGTTGAGATACAATAATCGTTCATTTAAACAATGTCGCAATCGACGAAAATATTTTTCAGTCAATAATTTGTAACACCTGTGGATTTTTTTATAATAATAATATTCTAATATACCACTTTTTTATTTAACTGTCTACTTTAAAAACACATAGGTAATTTAACCTAAATACTTATAGGTATATTTTTACATACATACACTTTCTTGTTTTGAAAATAGTATGTCTGTCTGTCCGTCTGTTACAACCGATTTGCTTCTATCTAATCTACTGGACGGATGAAGTTGAAATTTTTTTTGTTACAAACTGTACCGTGTGACATATTAAATGAAATGGTTTCACATATATTTTTTTATATCTAAAATAAATAATTTTAAAGTAATTTAATAAAATAGATTAAACGAAGTTGTGCGTGTAGTGTAGCTTTTATTTAAGGAACGGATATGGAACTTGTCACCTTTTTAAATCTCAACTCATTTTCGCCGAACTTGGCGCCCTTTTCACATTTATGTTTTCGTCGAACTTGGTGCCTTTTTCACATTTATGTTTTTGGTGGGATCACTATTACACCATTAGTACATTTTGTTGAGATTGAAATCTTCGTCGTTTGTGGCGTCGGCATATTTTTATGGATATTTGATGGTCTGCTACTCTCTAAGGCATGTAAACATGATAAGATATACGTATGCATGTATAAACGAATCGATGTATGTATGTTTGTAAACATAAACTATCTACTCCTTTTCAAAATTCAGAATCAATACAGTAGCAACCCTAGTCACTCAGGCAAGTTTAGGTAGTTATTTTCGAGAAAGGTGGGAGCGGTCCTTCTGTATATTTTTTATTTTGTGGTAAAATGTACAACATGCCGTACCTAGTTGGACAAAACCAAAATTTACGAAACTTTTATCTTGCTCGAAATTGCATCTTAGATAAGTAAGATGTCTTTATCTCATGATGTTTCTAAAAACTCGACTTAACTCAGTCAAAATGAAATATTTATAGATAACATAACTTTTGATTAAAAAGAAGAAAGGTAGTACACTTGGCAGTCTATATTTTTCCGTTATTATACTGTGTCCGTATGTATGTCAACTGACTTGTTGGCTAGGATTTCTGCAGAGTGGATCCCTTTCGAAATAAAATGAGCACGAAGCCGGCCACGAAGAAGGTGGTAGGACAAGCAAGACGCTTACATAACCGAGTAGTTATACTGTGACGTTCCTTGAAAAGCAGCAGCATATTTTGTATATTAAGCTTATATGATGCGATTACCAACATAAGACTGCACGGCATTATGATTAGACCTAAATTTCCTTCAGTCAGATATAAATAATGTGAGTTGTACGTGTTTTCGTTATGTAGTTTTTGAATGGAAGTTTTTGTAATTATGAGTAACGTCTCTCACTCTGAGATACCCACGTGCAGATTGTTTACTTGCGCCGCGAGTATATTTAGCCGCGAGGTGCACTGACGTCGTCAGTGTACCACTAGCCGTATTTATGCCACTTCCGTTCGAAGCCCTAAGAATAAACGCACACCTCTGCATACGCACCAATTGGCAGATAGGTAATTACGTGAGTAAAGGTAGGAATCGATCAGGGACGTTACAGGCACAAATAGCATTTCATCATCCCCTACCAGCGTATACGTAAGAGTACGCACAGTGCGGGGTAGGGTCCAGTTTGGTTTATAACGTACAAAGTAACTGCTGTAGCCGCTGTTACCGCTACATAAGATAGCGGTGTGTATAACTATTACTATTTATTATTCTGTGATATAACTCTTGTGTCATTGGACGCGTGCCCTTCTATACCAATAGAGATATATCTACAGGTTTACCTCTTGGAAGTTAAGAATTCTCTCGTGACAGAAATCAAGCAGCCGAAGGGTCTAATTATGCATTAATTTGGATGTATTTGCTAAAGATCCTATTTGATTTTCCCTTTGTATTTAAGGAATCTTTAATCTCAGGAGGTCATGATGACACATATTTCCTCCCTTTCCATATATGCCCATGGAACGGATATCAGGCTGAGATATCAGCGCAATAAATTAGAGGTTATAAGTATGACTGACAGAGAGGCCGGACGCTAAGGACCGTCGTCTGACATGACAGAGTGCTCTTGGTTGGTTGGTACCCAATTGCAGTAATTCGATTAAATCTCTTTTGATTATTAAATTTGATTCGGACGACATTTTTATTGGCGAAATTGCTTAAAAGACCAGTATTCTGCTCGACGACGTGCTTTCTAGTTTCCCGTGGGAATATAAAAAATCTGTTCTTGTTAAGTACCTGTTACCTTGGGTAAGAAAACCAATTCCATACAAATTATTCAGTCGGTGCAGTTCATAAAATTACATCGTCATATATTTTTTTCAATTACCAAAAGTAGTGAAGCAAAAGTTAACTATTATTCAGTATTAGAAACTAGACAGGTCTAATACTGAATACCTGTTTAACGGATAACTCGTCACGGGTATTTTGTTGTAAAAGTTTTCCTTTTCATTATGAATTGTGTGAGCAGTGGAAAGCACGCAACGAATGGTATGCAGGTAAAACAGGAAATATGCGTCCCCTTTGGGAACTATAGCGTTAATTTCCGGCAGCGGCGCAAGTTGCAGAGTGGGTACTTCCTTTCTGTTCCCTTCCCTATTGTTTAACAGAGCAATATAGGGATCCATTAACATTATGTGTTAGGTTGTTTGGAGGCACGTGTATGTGGAATTAACTTTAAAAATTCCATGAAAGATATTTAGTCACATTGTTATCAAATATATCCTCTTTGACATATTTTCTGATACATTCATTAAATTTTCCTAAGATAGGGATGGATTATCGTATTGCATGCTAGAAAGGAACTAATGAGGTATCATAAAGTATCTATGGTGGTAAGTACCATTGTGGTGGACCTATCAACCGGAGTTCCATGGCGCAAAGGGGCATAAAATCATCTAATGTTTAAAATCCTCTTAAGTGTTATTTTGAATAAAGATTTTCAAGTTTGAGTTTAACCATTCAAAATAAATACCACAGATACGTGACAAAACGACGCTGTTGGTCTTAGGCCTGCTTCTGTGATCTGTCCAGCAGCGTGGCCATGTCAATACGAGCATTATAAAAAGAATTGTGTCATCATTTCCTATGTAAAAACTAAGGAATATTAAATTACGCAAGACTTGTGTATAGGTGAATTTGTTTTACAATACAAGAGGTTAGGTTTCGGGTTGTCGCCTCGTTGTCAGCGACTTGTGACGTGCTTACACGGTTGTTAGCGAAATGTGACAACGTAGCCACGGAAGCGTCTCTTGTCACAGAACTATAGATACATTTTGCCAGTATGTCACTGACTGTTTTCTTGTACTTCTCTGTTCACTATTAAGTACAAGGCGATATTACAATTTGTCACTTTTGCATTAAAACCGATACTGCTGGGCTCCTTATTCTCGTAACTGGTAACTCAAATCTTCCAGCTGTTGTTACTCAGTTATGGGGAAAAATAGTCTGTTCAAATCTCTTTCTGTACCTGTTCATCCACCAAAGAACGTAGGGTTAATATACATTACTTCAGCATTTATCTGTCCAAGTCATCGCCTTTCTTCAAAACTCGACATATTGGTGCGTTTTTTATAAACTAATCTTAGTCGCATGGCTAAGATACTTAGGGGGCTCCCCTCAGTGTTCGAGGCAGGCCCTTAATTCTGCTGCCCAAAATGCGTGTCGGCCGGTCGAGTTACTGTCACAGCAGTACATAGACACCATTTAATAAGTATTAAATGGTGTCTATGTACTGCTGTGACAGTAACTCGACCGGCCGACACGCATTTTGGGCAGAAGAATGAAGGGCCTGAGATAGACACTGGTCTGAGATAGACACAGAAGATTAACCTTTTCGTATATGGCTTGTTTGGATATGACCCAGATAAGGGTATTGCCACATAAGTAAAAATCGTAGTATTCAAAATGAAACGCAAGAGACAGATTGTGTGTGTAACTGCCAAATATGAACTGTGATTATCATAAAATCTCTTATCTTGTTAATCCACAATGAAGAGCTCGAAGCCAGTAAAGAAGTAGATTTAAATTTCTTCAGTATTTATTTTGATCACGACGTCGTTATAATTCTCCTTTTGTTTATTAAAAAGCAAAGTGTGCGTTATACACAATGTACGGGTTCCGTCAGTGCAATGTTTTTTTTTCTGGAATTTCCATTGGCAGTCAGTTTTACATGTATGTTCCAAATTTTAGCTTAATCGGTCTTGTTCTTTTTTACTTATCCCCCGGAGAGAAAGACGGACCAAGCTTCCATATACTTAAGTGTATCCGTTTTGATGGATCATCCCTAAAGTGACCTTAATTGGGAATTTGGGAGCACCCTTGAGTGTCAGTGACGTGCCCTTCATTCCTGTATTGCCTGCGTGTCGGACGGTCAAGTCACTGTCACCTCTCTACATCTTCATTACAAAACAATTACCCTTTAGTCCTTCGGCTAGCTTTACATGTATGACGCAGATGAGGGTGACATGAAACCGTTATCTTCTAAGGAACATATCGTCGGAGTTGATGCATGTCCTATTTAAAAAAACTTTTTAGTTAACAGTGTTATTAAAATCAAAGCGGTATTATGCAGGTATCCACAAAACATCACAAGGTAATGTTAAAGGCAGTACAGTTACTTGCAAATATGTCTTATGTCAATAAAATTAAATTTTTGGTAAAGGCAATCAGTCAATTTGTTAAGAAAAAAACGATCCATAAAAAATATAATTAGATTTTGATAGTTTTTTATAGTTTCTGTAAAGTTGATTTTTTTGACATGTACGACTTTATTGCCTAACTCCGACGATAGGAGATGAGACAGATCATACAGACGGATCGTGAACAACTATACCATAATTTCGTTGGAGGCTTTCAGAAAATCTGATTTTATTCATTTTAATCCATCAAATAACTTAGACCAATAGATTTTTTTTCAGTATTTAAGTATTTGTCCAGGTCTTTCCCCATAAGTCAACCTAGTTCATCATACGTCCACTGCTGCTCCCCAACAGAATGCTATTTTTGGTAGCCTGTACATTGGGGGATTTACCACAATCACCACGCTTGGCAGGATTGGTGATCGCAGTAATGATCTGAATATACACAGAACGCTGAGCTGTTGTCCCTGGTTTTATCCCATAGTCGCCTTGACGACACCCACCGGAAGATTGGGGTGGCCCTATTCTAAGCCGGGAACCATAAAGCACCCGGGAACCACATTTTTATTCATTTCTTAATAAAAATGATGACCCTAGTCGAGAGCGCCCTGAGAGTCCTGTGAGTGCCGTATTGTCTGCCTGTCAGTCGGTCGGTTCACCGTCACTTGTCTACATATTAATTAATGCCCAAACGATTATCCTTTCACCCTTTCTCTTGTCTGATTCGGATATAACGCAGATAATGTAATGTAACCCACATTATGCCGCACCGTTGTGTTTTATTTTGCAGTATACAATAATATGTGCTAGTAAAATACAACGTTACTGCGTAGGATCAACAGATAGTCACAGTTACAGATATAAAATAATTCAGACGTCCTTATTTTTAGGGACTTGTGTGCGTTAGAGGTTATAGTGCTTTCCTTCTCGGGATCACATAAATAATTGAGATGTCAATCATAATAATAATTATTACATTAATTATTTAATCGTTTGACAATCGAAATCTGATGTACTCGTAATGCAATAAAATATGATTGCATACATATCATATCATACATAGTTTTTAGTTTCTACCATGTATGTGATTTACACGCTTTATTCTATTTCTCGCAATCAATGAAGCTCAGGTGTTTCTCGTTAGAAAGAGGTTTCTGCGAACTGTTGTCAGTAGGTCGTGGTCTAATAACGAATTCCTGGTACACGGTTGGGTTACGTCATTATATCCATCAACATATTACTAGCACGAGTTATGTTTGCACGGGTTGATGAGGTTACTGATTTACCAAGTTTTGTTTGCCGATTAAGGCACTGGAAGTGGCGGTGAACTGTTTCAATGTTTGCTCGTTACACCCAGAACAAGCTGCCAACAATGCCACGTAAATACTAATATTGATACCGCACAGTAGTATTATTATAATACCCTTCTTCTATATTTAGTAATCGACAGGAAAACCGGAAACGTTTGAAACATAAGATTCGTAACTAGGAAAAAAGTAATAAACTTAACTTGCGTTAGGTAATATATTTCTGCAGTACCTAAAGAAATATTTAAAACCGCTATAACCGCGTAGTCTTTTTACTCTGCGGGTTAGGGATAGGAAACAACGGACCGCCAAGTTTGCCAAGTGTTCCATTTACAGTCAATTATTTTTACCCTCGAAAGTCCCTTTTGATTATTTATTACTTTTTATATTCTATACGTGGAAAGTGTAATGCGGGCTTGGTTACGCTCTTATACGTATTATAGCGTAATACGTATAAGATTAAATGCACCCACGCGTTACGTTTGATATTGTCCTCCCACGCCGGCTTCGTCATCGACCGAGGGCGTGGACATGCGACTCGGTCATGTTGTAACTCATCTTAATATGCGAATTTAATTGTTTGCTAATAACTTTTAAAAGAACAACCTACTACATTGTCGTCATTTTACTTTCTATATGTACTTTACTGGATTTAAGCCGTCATCTGACGTTTGTAAGAAATCATATGACTAAAGAGCTGATGATATTTCAATCATCAACTGTCCTATCCTACTAATATTATAAATGCGAACATTTGGATATTTGGATGTTTGTTACTCAATCACGCTTCAACCACTGGACGGATCGTGATGAAACTTGGCACACATATAGGTTAGGTCCTGGAATAGGACATAGGATAGTTTTTATCCCCAAAAAACATACCATTGCTACGGGAAATACATAAAAATTTGTAAAGTTGTCCACGCGGACCAAGTCGCGGGCAACAGCTAGTAAACTATAAATATCAGTCATGCTATGTATTCTATATCCCGCGGGCCTTGAATCTATTACTTATTTCCAGATCCTTCATCTTCAATTGGGACCTCGCTTCACTATCTTTAGAATCTTCATATTGTCAGTCCCTAGACGTCCATTGCTCGACACAGGCCTTCCCCAATATACGCCACCACACCCGGTCTTTCGGCTGTCAGCTTTTTTCTGGAATACTACAATATTAAACAAGATATTTGCCATACGCTATTCGATTAGTTACATACGTTTGTATAGTTTATATATTTTTGGAATTAATATTAATACATCGATTTAAACGAAGTTGTATTGTAAAAGTGTGTGACCATGACAAATGAAGTCTTTATTCAGTTGCTTATACCTAGCCTTTTGTTTTGGAAAGGAAAAACACGAACAATGGTCTTTTGGGTTTTCACCGCTCTAGTAAGAAAAGCGTTCTGTTTTCTTTTAATTGAACGATGTTCTATTGTGGACTATGCATTTCCTGATTTCGCTTTCGCCGACACTGTTAATTGACCCAATTCAGCTGTAGATCGGAAAAGATAGGCCTTTTCATTTAAAATCTTTTTAAGGGAAGATCGAACAGTGGTTACATTTGGTGGTACAGGAAATTTTATGTTAAGGATAAAGTGCTGTATCCTTTGTATTGTTTTAGAGTTTAGTATATTTTTGGAAATTTGAATTTCAGACCAGAAACACAGCATACTCCCAATTGTATTTTGCTAACAATGATTTTCCCGATACGGAATCCGATCTGTATTTTTTGTGATAACCTGATGAGTGATTTCGTTAAGTAACTACGATTCTCCAAACATCTAATCACTCGTACGACGAATGTATAATGTAACATCGAAAACTAACTTCGGATAATTCAATGTCGAATGCACTCACGCCACCACGAATAAGGTAACACGTTACCCCGAACCAGTAATATACACATCGTCATTACAAATGTCCCGTGGAAACTACTTACGTAGGAGTTAACATGATGCGATCCTATCATAATTTTGTTATACAGACAGGTAATCTTCAAAACATACGGACAGGTAATCTTCAAAATCAGGCCTGTAATTAGCTTTAATAGAGTGAGAGCTGGTGTTAAAACTTTTTTTTTAGAATCGAATTCATTAAATACGTGGAATATTATTGTGTTAGCATGCCGTGGCACATTTATTTCCTCGCGTGTTGTCGGTCATTCATTACACAAAACTACAATGAATTTCTAGTTATGTATACTTTTAATTTATAGTTATAGTTACAAGTTCATTCTTTGAAAAATCACAAGTCTATGACGTGTTCATTCAATGAGTAATAAAATAAAAATCATTTATGATTTATGATAAGTAACAATGATACCTTATAACTATGGTAGTAACTTAATATTAGAACAATAAAAATGAAATTTTGGTTTCTTTGACGAGGTGGACGCGGGTCCAGTGCTAATAGCACTGTCCACGTCCAGCTCGCCCGCCGCCACAGTCTGCAGAAGACTGTTGGAACTGCCCCTCACGCGCTAGATCAGGGAAGCGATGCGCTTTCTAACAATGCTAGAGAAGCTATCAACTCCATCTGCCAGCATCCCTGACGCACTGAAGTGGCGTCGCACTGCAGTATTAAGTCGTGTGCTATTTTATTTATCACTAGGTATATCAATAGTTCAAGACGCGTGAATGCAAACAAGTAATTTTCTATGTATTAATAATGTATCAACGAATTGTATAATGTTTATGGCTCAAAGTGTTTTCAGTAACGTAAGTCGGTAAACTATTGTACTGGGTGTGCTTTGACGTCATTGATTTGTCTACAATTTGATTCCATTCATTACTTTCGTTTGTTTGACATTGTTTGTGGAATTGACAGTTGCACCTCGGAGCCGCTGTCGCGCGATCGTGCGTTCGATCGCATTGTTCAGGCGAAGTACCTATAGTCGTTATACCATCCATCCATTTTCGAGATCAGTGTTTAATCTTCCGCCTATGTCATGTAGACTGGTGTCCTTAAGATCATGTAAAAGTGATTTTTTTTTAGCATTTTTTATGTGTTTAATGTTTATAAGAAGCTGGTGTAAGAATAAGAAAGAAATGTACTTGGAAGCATGTCTCGAAAATCAAAAACTTGGAAAGTAACGTAACTTTCGGCGTGATATTTTGAATTATTTTAACTTCGTGTACTTAATCTAAGTAACTTTTGATAACTAATCAGTAAATAAATAAGTACGGACTCTAACAAATAGTAATAAATTGTAGACATTTACCTTTTAAATTGTCTGCAGAAAGCCTTACTAATTTCTTAATATATTGCTTTTCGAGTGTAACGCCAACGCAAAAATTACCTTATGCGCGTCGCCATTTCGGTATTAATTACAACAGAGTGTTTATTCGGCAGAAAAGGTAGGAGGGATATTCCTCGAAAAAAACAGGTTTGGTATCTTGGGGGTAAATCGAGACGATTCTTGGCAGGAATAATATAATGATTCTGAGAAATACAACAAATAGGTAACTTGAGTCTGCTTAATTCGAAATGATATTCCGATATGCCCCTAGGCTTTGAGTACCGAGTCCAAAAGGGCTGTCTATATTTGATGGAAAATAACAAATAATTAAATATTTCATTATTCGCATTTATTCCTAAACTAGGATTCTTTCATGCATGATGGGAATTAGACAAGGATAGAGCAATTCATAAATATAACATTCATACCAGACCACCTGTACAACTGGTGAGAATCGTACCCACGACCTGAGTCTAACGACCAAGCCCCTAGGTCAACGGGGCAGTCATAAATAGGCTGGTTAGAATTTGTTGCTTTATCAATTGAGCTGTTTTTACACAGTCGACTTTTTGTAGGATTTTTAAATTAGTTACAGACGTTACGGATATTACCCCGACTAAAGTTACCTCTATTTTTATTCTTGCGTCGTTATAGTATTTGATAATCTCCCATGCATACAAGACTTAAACCAAATACAAGACTTTGTTGCTGCCTTTAATTGCGATATTAAAGGTCTTACCACAGTGGGCTGTTTACGTGGCTTATGCGGGAAGTTTCCGTGTGTGGCGAAAACTTCATTTCCATATGTCTATGCTCATGCTACTATATTAATTTCATTTTCTTGCCTCATGTATGCAGGTACCATATGCAAATGTATGATTGACATGAGCTGGTGTTCTGACGTAACGATGCAATCTCGCTACAAACTCGGGTGCGTGCGTGCTCGCTCATACTAATACGGGACCCTAACCAGCACAGGAAACACATCCCGGAAGAATCTACCCGTCGCGCCCCACCGAGCATTTGCATCGACATACATATATGCATCAATCGCATCCCACTTGGCCCTGGAACTCGCCTTTGACGTGGTTATGCGGGTCTTTCACAGAGCCACTATACGCTAGTTTCGAACTCTGAGTCAGTTAGCTAAGCTTTATGAGCAAAACGTCTAGTTTACAGTATGTCCATATGCATAAATTGCACTTGTGAAGTCTAAGTAATTAGATGCATTGCATGCATTGTAACTTTATGTTTTGTTTACATTTCCTTTATGGTATAGTTTATTGAGATTATTCTCTGTGACGATAAGAGAGGTTCAGTTCGTATCAAGCGGTGAGAAAGCTGAGCTCAAAGTTTTTCTTATTTACACACAAAAATGCTAAAACGAAACCTGTTGCAGTTTTCTAATTGCCTAATCTACGTGTCACGGTGTGAACTAGCTTGAAATTAAAATTGACAGTTATTTAGGATTCAGTGCGACCCACCTACGGCCGGCCCCGGTCGATGGGATCGATGAAAGTGTGACCAAATGGCGAAACCAGCTGTTTGTAAAATAATAAGCCGTGCGTAATAATAACAAGTGGACGTTTGTTCGTTCGTTGATGGATCAATTGTTGATGAAGATGGAGACAGCCCTGTTTCGGAACTGGCTCAGGTTCTTGCGGGTACTTATGATTTTAATTAAATTATAATTTTATTTTTAAATATATATATTTACTAACTTTTGCCCGCGACTTCGTCCACGTAGGTTTCGATATTTTCACACTGCTTTTAACAATTAATTTGGTTTCCCGAAGGAATGAGATGTTGTTTCGGAAAGTAAAACTATCCTATGTCCTATTCCAGGACCTAACCTATATGCGTGCCAAGTTTCATCCCAATCCTTTCAGTGGCTGAAGCGTGATTGAGTGACAAACATCCAAACTTTCACTTTTATAATATTAGTGGGATATTTTAAGTGGAAAGGCAGCTTATTATAGCTGGTGTTTCCATATAGTCGACTTGGTTATTGTAAGAAATTGTCTAGAACAACATGTATCCTCTCTTTCTACGTTTTTTAAGAATAGTAAAGTTTAGGCACGACAATCTAGTTTCGTATTCCAATCTTTTAAAAGCATTGATAGTACTGGCAGAGTTTGTACGGGTGCAAAAGGGTCATCCTGCGCAGGTGTTAAATGGTCAGATGGACATGGTATACGCGTATTGGCATCTATGCAATGTAATACCCACCTTACAATCATCCATCACTGAAATATAGGGATATAGACATGTATGTAATATTAATATAATCTATAGACTTAGAATCTGGAATACTACTAACCCTTCATATTATAGAAAAAGATAGAGCAAAACTAATATGCTACGTCGCATCATTTAATGAAAATTTGTCGTTTACTTCTATCTTTTGACGTTAACTGTTACATTATTTGCGCAGTCATAAATAAAATGTAAATATGGAGTTTACGCTTACACGAAACATTGCAGTTGATATGACGGGTGCGGCGCCGGGACTCTGTCAGATCGATGGAGTGGAATAATTCTGTCGTATGAATTAAAAATGTACGTTCCGTAAAAAAGGTGTCCTATTAGCAAAACTCTGTGGTGTGTCCGGGTAGATACCCGATACAAGTTGCGGAACGAACGTTTTAGTGAGTAGGTCTCACTAAGTTTAGTTTCGCAACTAGTCTACTAAGTTGACTGCTTAGTTGGTTAAGTGACTTGGCAGTTAGACTTGGGCGCCAGTGTTTGTAGGTTTGGTTCCCACTGTGGACAGAACTTTGTACATGTTAAAGTGATGATAAAGTTAAAATTAGAACGGACTTGGTCATTTATCATGACCCACAAAGCGTACAGGAGAAAATCCTGATTTGTGATTAGATAAGTCGTACATTTATATATGTCGCAGGCCAATCATAATTCTTAAAATCCGTTCGATTCTTATTTATTAAGTTTCACGTCAATGTTTGAATTAGTACTCGTAGTATTAATTAAGCCGTATTAGTTGACTTTATGGTGGGCGTGGGCCCAGGAACAGCGAAGTCTGCGACTGGTCAAATCCTGCTTGCATGATAGATGCGTCTTTGGTGAATCGGCTATCGATAAAAAGGGTATGTATGTAAATGCGTTTTTGGTTCCCGTTTAGTGTTAAACCCCACTAGCGTGCTGCGCCACACTTTGTCTATACGAATCGCGTGTTTTGTATGGTATAACGCTCGCATCAAACAGCACCGGCCACCGCATCGTCCGCCTTGGTTTGTTTCGTATTGGTTTGTTCGTGGCACGCTGTGGCGCAATGCCTGTCAGTCAACCGCCATAATGCGAATTAGCACGTTTATATGTAGTTCAACCCTTATCCTTCCTTTTTTTCTGAGCATGAGGTAATTAACATTTTGTTAACGTGCTGGTGTGTTTGTTTCCAGGCGACGAAGGCGTTTCTAGATGCGCTGAGTGAGAGCGGCGCGACATGCGTGTCGCGCGCGACGGCGATCAAGTTCTTGCTCGCGCGCAAGTTCGATGTGGCGCGCGCGCACGCACTGTGGCGGCAGCACGAGGCCACGCGCCGTCGCGAGGGGCTCACCAAGTTCGAGCCCTTCGAGGAGCCGCTGAAGTCGGAGCTGGAGACCGGAAAGTTTACTATACTTGTGAGTATTACACACGATCATTGGGGAAGCCATATACTTATGAGTGTCCAGAAGAGTAAAACTGACAGATAGGCCTATGGATCTAGGTACAGAATTATACCAAGACTGTGGCTCAGTTACATAATACACAAAGTTATACAACTAACACATGCAATAGATCATTTAAACATATCCTTAAATGATTGAAATACTTGAAAGAAATATGAAGATGTAGAAGAGTTAGTATTAGTACTATAGTTATAGTTAGTATAGCATTAGTACGATGTAAAAGCTGGCGGCACAAGATCCGATAAAAAATGTAAATGCAATAGATCGGTACCTAGTTACGTTGCGATTGTCAACGATCAATAGTTCTGTCCTTGTCTAACGCACAGTCGCGCAATAGGCTGCAGTGGCCATCAGGAGGGCGTTTGTCCGTTGGGCAAAAAAACATTCAAAGAATTTATTATACAACCAAGTTTATTGAATCTTTCTAGTGAATTAATAGACCAACGTAAATGCTTGGTGTATTTAAGATCATCATCATATCAGCCCTTACACGTCCACTTCTGGACAAGTATTGAAGATAATGTTGATTAACACACGCCTCTTGTTCCTTTGCAGCCTACGCGGGACGCAACCGGCGCGGCCATTGCGGTGTTCACGGCTAACAAACACTTCCCTTCACTGACGACGCACCAGACAACGTTGCAGGTATAACTACTTTAATATTATAAAGAAGGAAGGTTTGTTATTTTATTGTTAGAGGTAATAAATAATAAAAATATAACACCAAGAGTAGGAAAAGTTTTTCAATTTGTACAATGTGGTCTGTCTCCAGTGGCATCGAACCTATGACTTCTGGTACTTGAGGCCAACGCCCAAGCCACCGAAGCTTTGAGCGTCGGTGGCGCAGTGGGGAAGACGCGAAATATCATGACGAGAGGTCTGAGTTCAATCTCTGGTCCAAACCCTGATCATGCCCATGTTCCATTGTTTTTTGACTGTACTCGTACATTGATTTGTTTAAATTAAACACAGCCCTCACGCATGTATAAGTTATTTTGGATTTTTGCATGCCGCAGCCCCAAGAATTGTGTTCGTGGGCTACAGTAGCCGCTCAGTATCAGGCGAACTGAATAACCTTAGCAATCCTTGGATTGGTGACCTTCAGATTCTGAATGCCTTACACGGGACATTTTTACCCCTTAAAATAGTAACCCATGTCTTTTTGTTACGGGGAAACCATCGAAAGAAACCGTCCTGGGAGGGGAGATAGCGTTATGTGGTATTTTTACCCAATAAATTCCCCGAGTGCATACTGGGAGGCTCCAAGATCCTCACGGAAATCAACGGTGCCTCTCATGCACTACGATTTCTCGGATTTATGGAAGCACGAGTTTCCTGTCCCGGCTCCGCGCGAGACCACGTCGCATAACCTGACCACAATGTCTGTATGCAGGGCGTGGTTTACCAACTGGATGTGGCGCTGCAGTCTGTGGAGACCCAGCGCGCCGGGCTCGTGTTCGTATACGACATGAGCGACTCCAAATACACCAACTTCGACTACGAGCTCTCACAGAAGATACTCACCATGCTCAAGGTAGGGTTACCATCTAAAATACCTATTATACCGTGATTTACATACGAATATCTGTTTAGTCTACTAGCTTACGTCTTACGTTAGTAAGGGAGGTTTGAAATCCGGCCGTACGTATAAGTTTTTTCTGAACGAAAGTACTGATTATCGTAATACTAGAGTTTTCGGGGTTCCGTGGTCAGGAACCCTAAAAATTAATGGTCATGTTATAGCGATTTTTTTACGGTACCTTTGTAGCGAAGCTTTTTCTCCATCTGTATGTGTCCGCTGGATAATTAGAAAACTACAAGACCGATGGAGCTGTAAATTTTGACGATATCAAAATTTGCAGCTCTGTCGGTCTTGTAGTACGAGTATGTAAAACTGCCTGGCAATGATGGAAAAAATATGAAAATTTCAGGAAAAACTTTTTTTTGCAGATATTCCTGCATATCTAGAAATAATAATTGACGGAACTAGTTAATTGTGTAGGGCGCATACTTTTGCTGCCTTTTTTAGTGAAGTAATCTACGCCCGAGAGCATATTTTTACGAGACGCAAATCGACTCATATAGTCTTTTTGATTCCATGTTTCTGTACTGTGCGTTAGTTTTTATGCCAATTTTTGATTTTTGTACGAGATGACAAAGTTGCCTATAGAATATTATTTTGGTCCTCAGCGAAACTAGACATATTTTTTAAATTCTTTACGACAGCCTTTCCCTTCATCTATTATTCTATATTTTACTACGTGAAGGATGGATTGTATTTTATAGTTGTGCTAATGTCACGGCATCCAACGTGGGGCAATGTCATGTGAGCCTCGTTATTGAAGACTCAGGAACTTGAGACAAGGAACTCGATGATCGGAGCTAAACGTCGAGACATGTAGGAAAACAAAAAGCACTGTGATGATATTTACTTTATTCTGCAGATAGGTGATAACGTCGAGAAGAGGTTTGAGCTTAAGCTCATACCTCTAACTATACAACAAGCTGCGTTAACTGTGATAATGCAATTCAGCCTTCTTATAGTAAAATATGAAGAAATAGATGAGGGGGGAAACGGGAAATAGGTTGGCGAAGAGGATTTTAAATGTGTATGTATAGATTGACTAAATACTAAAATAACAAGAGAATATTCTAGGAGAAAACCTTGTTAGTTCAAAACGCCCCCTAGGCATTTACATTTGTTGTTTTTTTAATGTGGACTAATCCATAACAATCGAGGTCATCGATCGCAAATATTAGTCATTAATTCACGTGTTAGATACACAAATAGGTGAGTGAGGTTCTGACGATTCGTGGAATACGATACGATATGCTGCGTATTTGTTTGTCAATCATTTGATAAGTAGTTTCTCAGAACGTACCTTCCAGTTTATCACGATGCGAGTTCAGTAAATTGTTTCTAAACTATCGTAGATTTATAAGGAAATAAATAAATATAACTTGTTTTGATGTGAATCAAATCGATCTGTTGAATAAATCACCACTTATTACTTTGTTTACTATATATTCTCATCTGGCGTCACTTGGTTCTCATTTACTATTCGGCTCTTAGAAGCATAATTCAACTGTCTTATTTTAATCGTGTTTTTTTTATTGTTGATGGGTTTGCGCTTAATATCAATCTCACCTGATGGTAAGTGATGATGAGGCCTAAGGCGGAGCACGCTTATCCAGAAGATGCCTATTCACTCTTCTTTTAAAAATATCCAAATTGTACTTGTTCGGAAATACCCAAGCTGGCAGGGAGTTCCATTCCTTAGCAGTTCATCATATCCACTTTTGGACATCCACTTAGACGTCCACTGTTGGACATAGGCCTTCCCCAATGAACGCCACCACACCCGGTCCTCCGACCTCCGCATCCAGCCCTTAGCAGTTCGCTGGAATGGAACTGGAATGCTGTCGCCTGTTCGTTACCAAATAGGTCTCAACAAAATACCAAAGCTTTGCTCTCGAGTAAAGCGTGATGTTGAGTTCGTGTCGGCAAGGATGTCCAAATTTTAAATATATATATACATACTTTTGATATTTTTTCTACATGTTTTTTTTCCGTCATTGTTGTTATTATTTATTTGTAACGTGTGCCCTTTATTCACCCAATAAACATGTTACTATATTCTCTTTCTTTTAGTAGTATCAAATTACAGAAATTCTATCAAGATATAACGGTTACAGGCATTTGTTTACTTCAGTTCCGCGCGTGCCGATTTTCGGACACAGCGCGCCTCTCCTGCGCACCATTTATGCCTCGCGGGAACGTTTCTAGTGAGGAGACATGGTTATGCAGTTAAAAATCGCGCAATATGCCATATTTGCTGCTTTTTTTTTGTAGATGTTTACCCGATGTTGACTCAGCGCGAAACGAGTAAGCGTTTGATAGTTTTTGCAATATATTGCATATTGCAGGCACGCTTGTCGCGCATACTCACCATTCTATCTTGATAGGATTTCTGTGTATCAAATTATTGATATATTTGACTGCTGTATCTTACTTTTTCCTGTTTTGTGAGTGCCACTTATGACGGTGAATACATGTCCTATCTATCGAGATAAATCATACCTAGGTTCTTTCTGAGACAGCTATAATAATGAGAGTCCATTAAAATCTGTCCAGTTTTTACACGATACCATTATATTATAAAAAAATCCATAATAATTGTTTTAAAATGTCCCCTTGTGTTGTTTCTGTGTCTTATTTATAGTCATCATCTTTCTGTCAACTTGTAGCGTGAGAAATTCCTATAAAGGCCACTCTGGTCCGACTTCTTGACCATCTGAGTACTAGGCGTTTCTGCCCGTCACCGATCCGTCATCTATGTCTATTTAATTTGAATGGATATAACCATTGTTTCGGTGAAAGAGCTATCACCGGGTTGAGCTTTCGATATTGTTGTGTACCCTTACACCTATTCATAGTACCTAACTTATTTTTCAGAGAACCGAGAGTCTTTCATGTACAGACATTTCGTAGCTTAACTGGTTACTTATATTTGATGTAATGTATATGGTAGATAGAAAATTGTTCTAAATCGACCAAAGTTCACAAAGTGGGAGGATTTGGGCACGGCTGAATATCCCTGAAACAATATCCTACGCTTATGGAGACCCGATATTGGGCTATAAATATGGAATATTATTTTATGCCCTCACATTTAGGCAGATACGCGGGGTTGCTTTTTATAAACAACCTTTTGAAGGCTTACTGTACTAGCGATAGCCTGCGGCTTCAATTTAATAAGATAGTATCTTATCTACCCATCGTCTACCCAACAAATAGGGCTAAGTAGTAAAATCGATCTGTTATCAAATTTTATAATATATTTGGCTTCAAATTTGACAAACAACATACTTTTCGGCTCAAGAGGAGTTTAGTAGATAGTTTGTTTCGGGATGGCTTTCGTCATCATTCAGTGCTATTTCAGTGACCGAGTTAAGATGGTATGGGACGATACACTCGGGCATATTGCTAAACTATGTTGGTGGCGCTGAGGGCTTTTTCCGAATAGGATTTTCTTTACGTTATGTTGTATCACTACAGAGGCATGCTCTGTCTATACAGACAGGAAACTGTTCTGCACATAACTGTGTAGCCGAATCAAGGTGACCCGATGGCTGTCCTCCAATAAGCGTCCACGATCATAATCAACCCAAGATCATACCTTTTCGGTAACTCATTAACGAACGACGTCCATTACAACGGACATCCACCTTACTCGTTGTGCACTCGCCAATCGCTGCGTTTTATCGTGTCGCCACCTCCACCGCTCTCCGTTCACTACCACCATAGTCCGCAGTGGATGGAATGAACAGTGAACGCAAATAGAACGTTTGCGTTCACTGGGAGTGAAGCGCTGTCCTAAGACGTCCGACCCGAGTACTCGGCTCATGACAAGTCATATCAAGTTTCATAACGTACATTTTTACATTCTGATACGGAAGTTGTAAATTCCATGTCGCTAATATGTAAATTTTAATCACGACATAAACATTCCCATGTATGTGGTATAAAAGATGTACCGGTGGCTCCTATATCGCCAAGATGTGAGAATTAGAGTCAGGTTCCGGCCCGTATTTGAATGGTCGACGTGCGATAAGTGTTTGATTCGGGTCTGTTTGTTGGTTTGTTGTTTCAGGCTCCTGCATTATAGAGAGTTCTGGCTTAGGGACCTATGAATACATTGTGGGGTCGCGTTTATAGGCGTCAGTTCATTCGTATCCGACTATTAACGTGTTGTATAATGTGATGGTATCCTTGACTAACCAGTCTCGCTGTTTGCACAAGATCGTTTGTTCGTTTTGTTCGCCTGATTCTTTCCACTGCCAATCGTTGGGGTTCTCTCGGCCGTTTTCCGCTATGCTCAGGTCGTCCTGTCAAAGCATGGTTTACCCCAAGAATGAGCCAAAGAAGCTTATAATAACACAAATTTTTGTAGCGTGTGTCATATTTTACACTAGCCCTCGGGAAACAAGTAATTCATCGATGCAGGCCAAACTGCAGGTAACAGCTAGTAATTAATAAGCTTACAAAAATAATCTTAGTTACCAAATAAATGTACTAAACTGCTGCAAAACCATCACTTTTCTACACTTGTCAAATTCTTAAGGTCAGTTAACCGAAGGAGTTTGTTATTAGCCGGGTTTGTAAGTAGTTGGTAAAGTTATCAAGTCGTGGGCTTCGTTGGCCCGCGTCACACGAGTCCCCAACTTTGGTCGACTTCGGGGTAAGTATAAGGCTTTTCTCACACAATAAAAATAACCAAATTACATTTAATTATTTGGAAATCTTACGGCACACAATTTTGTATTACTTAGTTTGAGTAAAAAACCTGCAGGCCTAAAAACAGATTTCTCGCTTTACAATTCTAACATTACTGCATACTAAACTAAACGGCTACAGTCACACAAAACATGAAACATTAAGTGTAAATGTAGAATAACCAGTAACTTATCTTTTATTTATAGACCTATGTGTCTATACTTAGACGTTATACGATTAAATAACAACTGCATTAAGTACCTTAGATTTTTCTGTTAAACTACATATCTACCCTAAGATTGCTTCGAAGGAACTGCTTTTGCCGATATGACCGTCTCATTGTACAATGAATATTTTTATTGTTTTTTATTTGTCTGTGCAATAAGGATTATATTGAAATAAATATAATAAATGACGCCTTGGCCTCTTATACCCGTGTATAAACTTTAACAATGCCCTTTACAATCCACAAATATAACATCCAAAACTGTATATGATGATGAAGATCTTCAGAATAATTCTAATAATAACGTGTAAGCTAAGCCTTAGCTTAGAAGAAACTTTATTCAACCGCATAACTTAGAATAAGTTCACAGGAACTGCGTCGACTGAATCTTTATTAATTTCTCTCTCGGTCAATTCTTTTAAACATTGTTATTGAAATGCTATTATAATTATTATTGAACTGGACAAAGATAGCAATTGTAATGATTATGCATGGAAACTGACTAGTCAACATTGTTTAGCCACCCACTTATCGGCCCAGAGTTCACCAAAAACTCAGAAGTGCGGGGTTGTGTATCGACCAATACGCGTGCTACATACATATCCTCATCGGCATGATTCGGTCGGCTTTGGCTGCAAAAATCTAATAGGTGTGGATACATTTTGGACGTTGATCGGATTTATCACACATATTCCGTTCGGCAGCACTTTCGGCTTCGTCGCGGGTTTTATACACGCCGAACGACTTGTGCCGCTCCTCACGGTCGGCATTTGAGCCCGAATCGAATAGGATAGTGCGGTAATGCCGGGTCATACTTAGCTTAATATAATATGTAGAATCTTCGACTCGGGAGATTTTAGTTGGATAAAAAGAGCTGCGACGTAAGTGCCGACCCGTAATAGAGCACGCCTTCCACATATTTCTCCTCTCCGCTCTGCAACAGGATCAGTTTCAGTGAACTCCGGACTTTAGACCAGCTACCTAACCAGTGGAACACCTGATCCTTTGCCCTCCCTATTCAGCCGCTTCCAACTACACCATTTTCATGTCGTCGGTCCATGTGACTGCATACTGTCCAACACGCTACTCTGAAAAAATGGTCAACTATTTGGTATTTTGTCTTGTAGCTAAAGTAATATTTTTTATGATTATTTGAAACCAAACCCATGATCAATTCAACAAGTTAGTGTAAGGGGATAAGAGTTAGTTCTAGGGAACAAGATCTTGGTGCGCTCGTATGGAGCTAAGATAGTCATCTTAGCTCCATACGAGCCGCATTGGGAGTACACATTTTTTTTATTGTTGTTCTTGTTAACAAGAACAACAATAAAAAAAATGTGTACTCCCAATGCGCGCGGTACCCACTCTTATTGCTAGATTAAGGGGTTTTGTATATCGTATAAGCGTAACAAAATCAGGATATAATTGAAAAGAAAATTGAAAATGTATTATTATACAAACTTTTCAAGGTACAATATTTATCGGAAGTAATTATTCTGCTTCGCAGTAGCGAAGGTAAACGACGACGTCGTAATTGCGCCGCACCCGGAACGTAAATTTTGTTACGTTTGTCATTGGGAAGTGAGGGAAATAAATTGAGTTCTCAATAGCCGCATATAATATACTGCAGTATGCAAAGAAGAACTGTTAAAGAACTTTTTATATCCAATATGCCTACCGCGTTCCACTGTTGGGTATTTTTCGCTCGTAGAGGCAGAGCGAGGCATAGTCTTATCAGATTCTTACTTAGATCATAGCATAAGAAAGCTTCTTAGAGCATAATCAGTAGACTTATAAATGCTCAAAATAAAAAGGAAAATCGTGTCCACGGATACGCGTGTGGTATGATAATACTCCGTGCATAACAGTCGAGAAACTTCTGTGGCTGCCTACGTGACAACGCTGATGATAATGATGTTTTTTTTTAAATCAGACATGGATAGCTTCAACAGATCATATTTGCAATTTTATTTTGTAGTTAGCAGCGTTCAAATGCACAAACAAATAGAGATTCATCGTATTTTTATTCTATAGTGATGGAGTGGATTTCGTCATGTGTCATTTCTTGTCGTAGAGAAATGACGCAGTTAGTCGAAAGTTGCGACATTTAGGCCACCCTGTTAACTTGACTCCATTGATAGTTTCCTTTGGTCCATAAGTCAAGTATAGTTTCCAAAAAGTTTTTCTTCAAGTTCAAGAAAACAACTTTTTGATAAACGATGGTTGGTTGGTAGATGGTTTCCTTTATAGCCATGAGCTGCGTAAGAAAATCATATGGATTTTGTCAATCAATCATCCAATGTTACTTTTGTTTAATGTTTTTTCCATTTATGCAGTTAGAAATTTTACGTTTTACGGAACATACAAAACATTGACGAAGTAAAAGCCATTTTTTGATAAATTGTGATGAATGTCATTTTATAAAATGTATCTCTCTTTTCGAGGCACTGTGACAATAATAGTTATAATACAAGAAATAAAAATAAACTTGTTTTACCAGGGTTAAGACTAAGTAAGGTCAGCAAATCGTTCACGGGGCAATGTATACGCTTCTACAACAAACTACCAGAGGAAATCTTAAATATGACGGACAGAAAGTTTAAGATTCACATTAAAAAACAACTTTGTATGAAAGCCTATTATAAAATGAACGATTATTTGAATGACAAAGATGCCTGCCCAAGTGGCATTCGGGGTTCTATATAAGATGTATAGTGGTTCACATGTACTCCACAAGCTGTGTAAGTCAGCTGTATAAGAGCTGTATAGCTTGCTATACAGCTCTTATAGAACCAGTTTGGGCACAAATTAGACAGCCTTAAGTTCACTATGGCTGTACATTAGCGTTATATTAGCAGTTTAAGTAGTAACATCGGGCTTAAAGGCTGACTTACGGCGCTATATGGGACACATGTGAACCATACAACGTCCATGAGCGTAATAAAGAGTAACAAGTGGCTAAATACACAGCCTTCACAGTTATAAAATCCCACAAAAGTACTCCAGTGCTACCTAAAGTTCACGTGTGTCCTAAATTATTTCTTTTATTTATTAATTTTCCTCATTTAGTTTGGTTTTGTGTGTACGCCCGGCCATCAGAAACATTAACTCCGGCGGATATCAATTGGATAAAAATTTATGATAACACGCGGTAAGTATACCTGTTTTAAATACTTAATAATGTTAAATGCCATGGGAATGCAACTTTATCGTGAAATGTATACATATTTACAGCTAAAATATTCACGCGCCTCTATAAAAACGCGATATTCATTTTAAAATATTTAAAACTGGCTGAGAGGAAATCTACAATTTTCAGTTTTTGATATTATATTGGCATTATAATTATACTACGGTAATTAATTAAAACATGAAACCAAAACTCGTTCGCTCTATCTGCGTATTTTGTGATAAATCTGCATGATAATTTTGGAGATTTATATGGTAAATATTTTAGGTTACGTGAACAAAATGGTGGAAATGAAATACGGCTAGAGCGTATATAGGTTCACATGTGTTCTGTTAGAATGCTGTTGGCTATATAAAGTCCCACATTTGTACCACTACAGAACCAATGTCTATAAATGTATTCTAATGTGAACTTATGTACAGCTTTAAGATGTAATTCAGGTCAATTGTGATCATCGTTTTATTCTTTTATTATTTCATACTGAAATTTTAGAGATCCGCAATAATAATTATTGTCCGTTAAATCGCCTAGCCCAGGTACTAAGTCAAGTATGAATACCTAAAGTACAAATTTTGTAACAAACTAACAAAAAACACTTTTTGTTTTCGTGTGAGCCACACAGTTTGGTGTCAGA
The DNA here is from genome assembly GCA_947086405.1 of Esperia sulphurella. Taxonomy (NCBI): domain Eukaryota; kingdom Metazoa; phylum Arthropoda; class Insecta; order Lepidoptera; family Oecophoridae; genus Esperia; species Esperia sulphurella. Next base: position 5,368,537 of record OX352272.1, read on the forward strand.
GTATTTACACTTACAAAGACACTACGTTGTTCAAGGAGGTATTTAAAAGAATGTAAACAAACTAGATAAAGAGGGACGAATTTGCGAATATTCTTTTGCAATTTTTCTTCTTATTCCACCGGTTCTCGCTCTTATTTTCCAAGATTTTTTATTCATTTTCACAAATTTTTGCACGCGACGTAATAAACACAATACACGTCAACTTGACCGACCACAAACAACTCCTACTACAGCTACTAGCTGTATAACAGTCTAAAACAAGTAAACATAACAGCCTTTGGCTGTATAAATGACCACGTGTGTTCTATTAATATGCTAGCTGTATAACATCGTACAAGTAGACCGTTAAACAGCGATTGCCGTATCTCTACCCTCCTATACGGCTCTTAGTCAGACGGCTGACTAATGGACAGTTGTTAGAGTATTATAACACCAACAACCGTATAAAAGTATAACTCTACACTCCTATAAGTCCCTTAGACAGGTATAGGTGGTGTTAATCGCAATAATGCAGCTTATACATCACGAGTGAACTGTAATAATGCTTTAAGTTCACATTGGAACTAAATGTGTACTCTTAAATGGAGTAAAATGCTACTTGGGTGGTACTAATGTTAATTCAGCTTCGCAAAATCTTTATAAATTGTATGCAAACTTGATTTTTAAAAGATGTGTTGCGTGAAGTTTGTTGCGCCGTTTCTTCTTCACAGCGCTAACACCTAGGAAGCGGTAGTCGATAAAAAAATGACGTGTATAAATGTACCAAGTGTACTCATATGCAATAAATGATTTTGACTTTGACTTTGACTATAGCATTTTCTAGACGCATTGGACTCTACAATAGGCGATATTTCATAATTTACAGCCTTTATAGGTACTACTGCAATGTGTATCTATGAAATACATATATCGAGGTTCTGAAGTCAACACCATTAGCTCTTATGAAACTAGGCTGGAGAACCACTTTATTTTAATCAATAATTCAACTTTTGCTAGAAACAATTACAGTGGTTCGTTTAAAATGACAAATGTGTGCATTTTTCTATGCACCGTATATTCTATTCTATCAACTTCTACTAATGTTATAAATTCTCAAACACGCTTCAACCACTGGACGAATCGTGATAAAACTTCGCACACATATAGGTTAGATCCTGGAATAGGACATAGGATAGTTTTTATCTCGAATAACATCCCATTCCTACGGGAAATACATAATAATTTGTGATGTTAAGTTGTCCACAGCTAGTATTAAATAAGGTCATAAGATAATCATGAGCGCGAAGGGTCTCATGACCAAAACTAGTGATTTTTCATTACAACTTGAAAACTTGTAGATGATGATTTTTTTGGTACTGTGTACTTTTTATTTAAACTCGTATTCTGTAAACTTACCTGTACCTCATATTTTTATGTATCGTTTACTTATGATGTACAGTCGGATTTTATATTCGTAAGACCCTATCACAATGACTTTTTTAAGTCTTAGTTTTATAGATGCAAGTTACTTGAATAGGCTCGACTCATCGAGTCAATTAGAGTTATTCATGAAATTCTATAGAAGAAAAATGAAGCTATGTTGATAAGAAACCTGAAAAATTGCTCAGCTTTGCCTCGACGTGGGTAGTATTTATAGAAATATTTCAAATTTTTTACCTGTCAAAGTAAAATGGGATCAATGAATTTTCCCGCCCCTACCTTGCCTTTAGTTATTTACCGTTCAACGGGTTATATCTTCCGAACCGTTTAACTCGACAAACAAATCACAAGTTTGTGCTAAAACTTGACAAACTTCGACAAAATCGACTCACCTACGACTTGAAAAGTCTCGTAGTTTTTGACCTTTTTAAATTTATCTGAAAAGCTATCAATATAAACAAGACAATGCCAAGCGGAGACAAAGTGCGGTAATTTTACAACAGTCGAATGCGGCAATTTGAATTCGCGTGTCGTTGGAAGCGATAGCTTTCCCTTTCATGCGTTCAGGGTGTGAAATTCGTAGCTTCGTTTTTCCGTAGCGCAGTGGGCGGATGCGGGCTGGAGTCCGTAGTCCGTAGCTGGGGCCGCCCGCCCCGTCTCTTGCTCACCCTACCTACCTCGCATCTACGTCAGTAGAGCCTCGCCGTGCAACGTGACCGCACGTATCTCAGCTCTCTTGAACAATATTACGCGCCCAATTTTCCGCCGTCAATAAAATTATCGTGTGCATCGCGTAAATAACCGCATATCTTATCTGTCTACATAAATTTAACATCTCAGTGAACTGAGTAGCGCAGTTTTGTTTGAGCCGGTCGAGCCCGCAAACAGGTGGCATATCAGTGGTATTATTGGATGTTGATGCGGCTGAGTGTTGTGCCCAGTGTGTAATACTAGTGTTGGATAGAAGTGCATCGGGCTGTGAGAAGTTTCTGGCCCGGCGATGACGATAGTGTATTGTGAAGCAACACCGGATCGATAACAGCTGAGCCGATTGCACGACTGTCCACATTGCTGGCTTATCGAAGGTAAAGATAGTGCTGACTTGGTGACCCATTTCATTCACGTATTGGCTAACAAATGTAACACTTGTGTAAACTATTGCTACCTACGTTTGTAATTTGGTTATAGTTGTTAGATAGAATTAGAAATAAAGCAAGACGGTCTTTAGTAGGTCATAGCAGAATGGTATCTAACATAGCATACCTAAGCGCAGGTAACCATCATAGAGTATATTATTGGTAAATAAATAAGGCGTCAAACGCAATATCCGAAATATTACGACACTGGTTAGAGATTTACGATGATTTATTTAGATATAAGATGACAGGAAAAATATAGAACAGAACTCCCTGAACAGAAACAAATATCGTTTATTGCTGAGAGGGATTCGAACGCGGAAACATTTGCCCAGTAGGGCGCTACAGTCTATGCTATACCGTATTCCCTGGAAATTCTATAAAAAGCAATACATTAAATTTGTCTACCATCAGCAATTTATATTTTTCGGCCGGTAATGACAATGCACTTGTAATAAAGTTTCAAATTGTTGTTGTAATTAGTACCTTGCAACTGTTTACGCGGCAATAATATAACTTTTTTAATTATCATGTTATTATGCCCATGTTCAGCATCACATACACAATGTACTTCGTGATTTCATCATTTATGTTTAGGTACATATTTTCCTATCGCTGTATTTACAAAATGCAGCGTCGACGCTTGTATTTCTGTTTGTCGCTTATAAATACCTCGAGAACCTTTGTACAAATGTTTATACAATGTTTATTCTACTTAGATCATCTATCAAAGAAGGTGCATAAAACATTGAACTATGAGAAAAGAACGCAGAGCAGATAACGATTTTAATAAAACAAGAACCAGGCAAAAAGCCGTTTTTAAGTAACGCAGGCGGATCTGCGAACCAATGCTGGTATGCAAACGTGATGTTTCCTTTATTATTTTCCAAGGTTAACGCAACGCAAGTAAAATAAAATTACAAGTACAGCATTGCGGAGTAATACCAAAAAGCTTGTTTGTTTGCAAAAGGTGATAAAAAACAATAAAAAAAAACATTATTGCAAGTAAACAGCGGTCGGTTCCGCGGACTCGGAAATTCAATGTCTTCTCGTCGTTGTGTTTATGCAAAGCGAAACACCGGTTTCTATCGACGCGGAGATACGTTGTTAACTGCGGCCCTAGCACCGACAAAACACTATTGTCTTGTGGGAACCTTCCCCAAACGTCTCATCTAATGCCATACCTGTAATAATTTGTGTTTGACAACAATGACTTCATAAACTCCCGTCAAATTGTGTTGTCTAATTATTCTCTCAGTTCCGAAGTCTGATCTCTCTTTCTTGGGTGTCAGATTTATCTCTTGTCTGTGTAAAAGTTAGAAGATTGTTTCGTCTGACGCTAATACTTGGTATACTCGTAAAATAATTAGGGAAGAAGTTTAATTAGTTAAAATCAATTATATCAAATTGAAATTACCTTGGATTTTTGAAATTTATACAATTTCAAAAATCCAAGGTAATTTCAATTTGATATAATTGATTTTAACTAAATAAACTTCTTCCCTAATTATTTTACTTGAATCGGGTTAATATTTAATTCGTCGTGGTTTAATGTTAATAAATATTTTTTCACTTCTTACTTGTCTCAGTAGACATTAGATTTATCGTTATAAAAGTACATTTGGATGATGATTTATTGTCGAAGCTCAACAAAAATAGAAAACAAAGCCATTTTCAAAAACCAAATAAATCACGATGTATCAGAACTGAGAAAATATGAAAAACAGCGCCCAGTCGGTGGTAGGATATAATGTATGGTTAGCTCTAAAATAATAATGTCTGGTGCGTGCTGTCGAACCGAAACCATCAATCGATGGGCACCGTGTCGTCGGTGCGGTGCGACGTGACACGGGGGCCGGAAGCGCTGCGTCACGTCACTCTGTCGCCACTGCTAATTGGATAACATAACACCTAGCTATTTGGCAATCAGTACAGCACGCTAACGCAATAAAAGCTATTGTTTATCGGACCATTATTCGACGCTTGCTTCACGGCAGCGGAAAGTTAGTAATAACGGTTTCACGAATACCGTCAAGGACGCCATATTACGCGCCGCTAATTGGAAATTAACCTAAATATACGCAAGAAGAAAAAATATACTACTTCATACTTCCCCTTTGATATTCCTCGCGGTCCGATCTAACTTCCAAGCTTTAGGTAATTACGTTACAAAAGAAAGATTGTTAGAGACTACTGAGATTGAGTTTATACACGTGTATCTGGCATTTGTTTAAAGAGGGAAACGTTACTCGCGGTTTTTAGTTAATTTCGGAAGAAAGCTGAAGTTTTATTCGCGGTCGTCTCTTTTTTGATTTTATTTAATAGTTGAGTTATAAATGAAGTTGAGAGATGATTAATTTAATTAGTAAGACGATGAAAGAATCTCCTTTCAAATGCTATCTTTACCACTCATGTATTTAAGCTGTATATTTTTATTCAATTAATCTGTAATCGAGTAATCTGCACCAACTCTGTAATGCATTTAGAACGTGCTCCTTTCATTTAACGCTACTTACAGCAATAATATGTTTTTCAGAATGCAATAAATATGCTAAAAAGAAACATTTCCATGCTGGAATAAATACAATCATTCGTCTCAAATAGCACGAGTTTTTGTGAATTTTATCGTTGCCAGAGTTAGCTGATAACTGTGCCTAAAAACTACGAAATTGTTCACAGTGGTTCCTCGAATACGACGTAGACAACGTAGGCGAAGAGTTAAGTTCGCACGCGGACAAAGTCGCGAGCCAGTCATTTTCTTTCTTTACTACGTATTTTGTGTAAAAACGTATAAGAGAAGTATCTGGTCACACTGGCGCATTATGCGATCCGTGCTCGATCACGTATCGATGTGGATCGCGGAGTCGCAGGGGCCATGTGGGCGCGCCAACCAGTCTTCAAGAGCAAGGTCAGACAGGCCCGGCGCGGCGCCTCTTGACGTCGTCACTAGTATTTGAGGCCGGGCTGTATCGCCTTCATGGAATACATTATCTTGTCTTGTACTGTCTCAGTCGTACAAGGCCCAAGTTCATTTCCAAATTAGACTTTGGGCTGTAAAGAGTGTTATGTATGACGTAAACTATACTATGTCCTACCTAAGGGAACTTATAGAGTCATGCGGGGCTGCAGCCGCAGTGCATGATATACAAGTATACATGTTTTACCACGTGCGTGTAGAAAATGTATGTCGCGCTAGTTGTATTAAGCATTCTGTGGTGACCGCAGTGCGTGCCATTTATTTTTCTCCCGCGCGTGTAAAAAGTATTCTCCGTACTATGCCTCCCGCACGTAAATTTTCACGTGATCCGAAAAACCTTGGTTGAGGCACTTATCACTATTTAGAAAGGTCTTCTCATGTATATATAAGTATACTGTAAACATGACTACATTCTTCTACAAACTTTGGAACCAGAGATTTCGAAAAATGCGTAGGGGAATATCATAATGCGATACATTCAGGAGACCTTCTTCGCCGCTGGCTATGAGAAAAATATCTCCTTAGATGGCATTGTGTTCAGTAGGTTACGTTAGGATCCCTTTGGAACCCTTATGAGGTGAGTGGGGGCACCGCTCTTTCGCCTTGGCGAATTGAATTAGGAATGTATCTTGTTCATGAAGCTGGAAAATGACAAGATTGTGTAAGTTGTCTCTATAAACTACGTGGGCAGCTATTGTTAAGATTTTGTAGCTAATTAGAGAAGTAGGATGAATAACTTTCAACGTTTTTGAAACTTACAATGCTAATAAATAGATAAAGGACCCAGAAAAGCCGGCAATGTCTCATGTTAAGTTTTCTAGCGATAAAGTTTAAAATAGAGTTAGTGGAATTGTTTTAATTACTTAGGATAGTTTCACTAAATACAGCCATGGACGGAGTTGTATACACAATTGCGTCGATAAATTCTATAGCTTTGAGAGAAATAACGTTTTGTGTAGATAATTTAGACGTATTGATGAACTCGTGTCCTCTAAGTAGCCGTCCTTTTAACGTTCTGCAAATACTGCTAAAAGCTACAAAAAAGTAACACAATTATACAACACAACATACTCAATTTATAGACACTTGTAATCATTTGCAATGATGATAACAGTACACTAGATAAGACTACGTTATTGTTGATGAATATTTATAGTGCCGAAAATAATGTTTCGGAACAACAACACCCGCCGCGAACCATTTTACTGATGCGTCATACATTGTATTTTTGCTGAATGAACTACGTACTTACTTAATTGTGATTGCGTTTTTTTTTAAACTAATTTGAAAACAGTTACGGCGTTTTTATTCAAGAAAACATGTTATTTCGCGTATATATCGTCTAAGGGAAATTTATTTCCAAGTATAAGCGTCCTATTTTCATTTTACGGAATTTTTATAATGTATTTAGAAGCGCACTCTGAGTTCATGACTGTTATTTACTACAATTTTCCTCAATATTGTTATCTAGTGGAAGCGATGAGATGTTTTGATATTGCGTACATCTCGGGTGATCTCGGTCCACGGTTCACCTTGGAGTCACGTGTCTCTGAGTCACTGAATCAGCGCCAATGCGCAGTATCTCTACATCTACAACACATCTATACATAATGATTACTATTAATATCTGTGTTATCTATCGCATATATAAAGTTAGGTCGACCGCATGTTATAGTATCTTTTTGTAGCCGATCAACTGCAGTAACCCTCTAATGTGATCCACTACAAATAAATAGGTACATACGACTACATTTGTAAACAATTGCTGATATTTTTTTCAAACTGAATGTCGTTTAATGCTTGCATGCAGTTCGTGACAAATTGACTAACGAAAAGACGCTTAAGTAACCAACTGTAGTTTATCTAAGTTAACTGTAGCATTATGTGGTGATACTAACTTGTTGTTAGTGTTACTTTCATCTTCACCGCTAAGTTGTTCTCGAGTTATAAGCGTACTAAAGAACATGTAGAGAAACGATAACGTTTAACATTTATTATCATATATCTTCTCATTTATTTAAACCTTGGTTGTCTAAGTACTAAGTGAACGTCAAGTCTAGGTGACATCCTAATTAAATTTGTACAACCAGTTAATGAAAAATTGTATATATTTAATATAATAAATTGTCAGCTTCTTTTCTCGTTTCACAATGTAAATCATATTGTTGTGTAATTTGATCCCTAAAAGCGGCGGATTCGTTTCACTAACTCCTTCGGCACTGTGAGCATCTGTTTACACTCGGCTGTGATATTATTTACTGGGATTGAGGTACAAAAAGAGATTAAATTGCAAACCCCGAGCGTATTGCCTCTTGAGGAGACTTGTGAATATTAATTTAACCTTCTTTACCTTGGATGAGTCTAGAAATGTGAAACGTTTGCAAATTAATTATTGATTTTTGTATAATAGTCGGGTTTTAGACGATGAAGTGAATAGAAGGGTTTTATGCGTTGGGTTATAACTGATTTCATCAAAATACATTTGTTGATAAGAGGTACGTTTGGGTCAAAAAGTTTTTAGATGTTTTTCCTGAAAATACCCTTTTTGTATAATAAAAATATATGTGGATCTCCATGGCAGGCTATGTGTATGTGAGATTTGATAGAGATCGGTTGAAAAGTCAAGCTTTGAAAGTGTAATAAATGAACTTATTTTTCGATTTATATTAGTTAGGATTAGGATTAATTACAGGTTATCAATTAAAATTAATCTGACTTATGTTGAAAACATGTATTACCCTAAATATTAAATAATGATGTACAGGCAGACAGTCCAATATAGCATATCACATAATTCAAGTTGTTGATAGATATGGTACTTACGAGTACTTCTAAACAAACGTATCAACGCGGTAAGTAAACAAATTATATGACATTTCGATGTAGTTTCGGAAATTGGGCCACCAAACTTGCTCGACTTTTTCAAATTTTATTGAATTCAAATAAAGTTCGAACATTAGTACGAACGTACCCTAATTCGCTTCAAAAGTTAAGTAATTAATTAATATTGATGACATCGTCACCCACACTGAACTATCGCAAGTTATAATGGCGCAGGTAATTTGAAAATGGAGCTCGCTCAGCGTTTAGTTTTCAATTAGCCGAAGTTCGAGCGAGGTGAGCTTGGAGCATCGACACGCTGCCACCGGGATGATTAATATCCGGCTGGGAAGGTCGCGCGCCGAGCGTGACGTCACCTCCGTTAAGCCTTGCCCACATTGGGGCAGTGGCGGTCAGCTGTAATATATGGGATTGTATGGAAGAATCCACACCAACGCGGGTAAAGCGCGGCCTGTAGGAAGTATAATATCTGTTCCAACACAAATTGTATACGAAAACAAACTCATTTGCATCTTAGTAACAAAATAAACAATAGGTTGTGTGCTAAAATGGCCTGCAAAGTTTACGTGGTAATACAAACTAGTTTTTACTGCTGGTGCATGTTTATGGTGTATATTTTATTACCGAGACGCAAATACGGCTGGTTTTAGTTTGCCATTTAATTTGGAATGAAATTAGACCTCGCCTGCCCGCAGGACAACATTGCCACTGTCATCGCCCCAGTGTGTCGGTGACTTAACTCCGCTTCCGTTTACCATATACGTGGACTTAGAATGCTCAGTTCGCGCACGTGCCAGTCAAAAATAGAGCATCCGCTAGTGTTGTTCAATTTATCGTAAAAACGTTCCTATTGTTCGGAAGTCGGTTATAAATAGTTTTAGTTGGAAGGTCGCTGCAATCCGCGGAACATGACGCCATCTCCACCGGCTTCCGCGGATTGGTGTTCGGATTTAAGATATTTGTACACTGATTAGTAAGCACATGGTGCTGGTAATCTATACGAGACCCAAAATGAGGCACGTAAATTTAAGAAGGCTTACTTTGGTTGGTTTTCTTCCTGCGGCGTCGCTCACGACATTCGAGCAGTGTAAGACGCCCTGATGGTACCAAAAATGATACGATAAATGAATTAAGACTTTCCAAGAAATTCTTTGATTTTTAAAAGTTTCATCATCACATAAAAATAAACTTGTTTTCATATTCATATCATTTATTGTTTTACCAGGGTTAAGACTTAGTAAGGTCAGTAAATCGTTCACGGGGCAACGCTTCTACAACAAACTACAAGAGGAAATCTTAAATATGACAGACGGAGAGTTTAAGATTTACATTAAAAAACAACTTTGTAAGAAAGCCTATTATAAAATAAACGATTATTTAAATGACAAAGATACCTCGTACTAATGTTGATTCAGATTCGCACACTCTTTATATAATTGTATGCACACTTGGTTTTAAAAGATGTGTTGCTTGAAGTTTGTTGCGACGTTTGTTCTTCACAGCGCTAACAACTAGGAAGCGGCTGTCGATAAAAAAAAATTACGTGCATAAATGTACCAAGTGTACTCATATGCATTAAATGATTTTGACTTTGACTTTGATTGGCTGGAAGAGATCTCTCTGCTTCTGTACATATATAAAATCACAGCAAGGGCCTAATATACAGACACAGACAAACGCGTAAAGTTACATAAATAACACACCTCCCTTTTTAATAAACATTTGTCCAACGAGAGATCTTTTTTTTCTGAGAGGCCATTAAATATGTATGATGTTCGCTTTGTTGATTTGCTTTCATCTGCGTCAAGTATAACAATATTAGAAATATAAATCATCATAATAACTCGGATAAATGATGTGCTAAATGACTGTCTGCCGTGTGGATCGTGGCTTAGAATAGCGCCACCCCAAATCTTCCCGTGAGTGTCGTCAAGGCGACTAAGGGATTGCACTAGGGACAGGCAGCAGCGTCCTCTTGTTTATATTAAGATGATGTGATGATGGCGAATCTCCCAATGGACAGCCCATCAAAAGAGGTATTCTAGTAGGGAGGCAGTAGACGTATTTCGGCTGATTATGATGATGAAACGACTGAATATTTCGACGTGACTTAGTTGCCGATGGTAAGTTGAATTTACCGTGGGATTTCATATTTTATCAATCAATACAAATACTCGGTTTACTTTTGTAACAAATAAGCATTTGAATCATATTTCAAAAACGGTTCTGTTCAAATTTTTTACCTCGAGCAATCTCGTTAACACAGCAAATGTTATCTTTTGAAGTAAACAACAACTAAGTAAGAGAGATGCTGAAGAACAGTAATTATACCGATAACAACCTCTTGAAACAAGATCGTTATCACGTTAAGTTATGCAGAACGACGTTTACAATCGATTTCAATTATGTTTAACTCGGATGTAGTCGATGCAATACTAAGACGTAACAAGATCACAATTTTATGTAAACATCGTTGACCTGCTATTTAAACTAGATATCGAATTCTAAACAAAATCTTCCTTAGGAAATGTCCAAAGTTCTGCATGTGTAAATATAAAATGATCATATTCACCCACATTAATAATGTATTGTTTAATTTGTAGTTTCTTAGGTAATTTGGATAAAATACTTTAGCATTATGAAGGAGTCGTCGCACTCTAACAGTCTTCAGACTGATCGCAAATGAGCTCACCTCTTGTATCGCGAGCTCATTTGCGTTGCCAGTTTTTCACTGCAGATTTCAAATCTATTGTGGCATTCTATTGGGGAGGCTTATGTTCAGCAGTGGACACATTTCGACTGATGATGCAAATCTAGTTACTTATAGAACATCATTGGTTAACATGTCGTCTTCAGTATAGGAGAACAGCGTGAGAAACCTGCGTACGCTGGTGAAAGTACATCCTCATAATATGTTAAGTTCACCAAACTGCACTGCGCCTATAGGTTAGATATATTCTTTCATTCACATTAGGTATTAAGTGTGGAATAAAACAGCTGGGCAGCTAAAACAATAGGATTGGCCCACATATCGAGCGGATTTAGTCTGCGGCTTGCGCTTTTCATCGTTCGACCGGCATAATGAGATCTGCGCATTCATGGCTATGCGCTTATGCAAGCGTGTTGTGCGATCATGCTAACGAGCACCCGGCACGTCTCCCTCCCCGCGTGTGTCGCGTTAGTAAATAAGCGCTTTTGCTGCTTGATTTAGCGCTTTTGTTTAAACACTTGTGTCTTTCATTGCTAAAAATATATTTGTATAATTTAAAAATAAAGTAAAACTTACAAAAGTCCTTTGCTGGACCAAGCCTCTCTAACATAAAGATAGATTTTAAATTTATTTATTAGAAAATCTCACAGCACGTAATTTTGATTTACCAAGTTTGAATTAGCAGGCCAAAATATAGAGGTTTTTTAAATCTCTTAAAATGGGTAGTATTATAACGAAGTTATTTGTCTGCATTGAGATGCAATTTGGAATATACTCGTACATGTGCAATCGCTTGATGAGAGAGGGTTGTGCTCCTGCAGTGGAGATCAAAATAACCTGATGATGATGATGTGTAATCGCCTGACAATAATGGAAAAATTATGGTAACTCAGAAAAACTATACGAAGTACGCTTTGTATTGCCAAATCCAGCGGCTTGAGGGAAGTTGGCAACACTTGCTCGTGCGATTATTTATGCCAGTACCTAGTTCCAGTGGCTTAATTTTCTAAAAATCGATAGTGAATAGTTAACAGTGTAAATATGGGGTATTAGAGCCTAAACTAGGTTGCCCTGTATCAGAGGCTCCAGGTCTCTATCCTCGGATAGTTTGTCGAATAGTAGGTTTCTGTGATAGTGTAATATGTGAAATTGAATTGAGCTGTAGTATGTATGAAAGGAAGATACTAAATAGAATTTTAAATCAGGCTCTGGCAATCGATAATGATGGTATACCATTCAAACTAAAATACATTGACCGTACTGCAATAGCACGACTGCCCTATATGGCTTAAATATTTGTCCATCTTTCATGCACCACAAAGCTAAGCTCGATGTATATTTAACAGGATATTTCGTTAGAACTTTATTTGTGAAGAATAGGATAGAAATTGTTGAGCATCCATACTGAATGTTGGCGAATACCTTAAAAATAACAGAATAGGCCAAAAGGCAAAATTAAAAAATCAGGTGAAATTGAGATCAAGCGTAAACCCATCAGGAATAAACTTGAAAAAAATTAAAGACAACTTACGAACTACTTAAGAGGCGTACCTACCTTTTCATATAATAATACGACCAAAGTGATATAATTATATTCACGCAGTACCCGGCACTAGCAAAGGAAAAAATATTTTGGAAAAATGATATATGGGATACTCTCATACATACGTATCTCGCATGTTACTTTAATGGATTAGTTGTTTGTTTTATTTGGGACCCCTCATTAATCACGTAAGCTTTGTGTGTCATTTTCGCCAACACAAGTCGAGCGACGTTTAGGGTAATCGACCGCAAGCGTGATATCTCTTTTTCTCCCTTGCATAACTTTTAAATACTTTGAGTTCTAGAAGATCTTCAGCACGTGTTGTCGCTGGTCAGAAGTCCTTAAAAGATGGTATTTGTTCCGTCTATTCGTACCGCATCAACGAAGCATGAATCCCTAGTTACGAACGAGACGAATATTGTAACGACAACACCTCCTCTTTTTTATTTGTCTTTTTTCAAAAATATCACGATTATACTCAATAACTTTATGATCATGGTCTACAAAAAACTCTATACCCTAAATCTTTTGATTAGAAAAATATAGCTTAAAACTGAAAAGTAACGATTTATAGTTGCTTAGAAAAGTGAATTCTTCTTAACCAAACCTTATGGACAAATATATTTTTGATGCACTTATTGTTCATACTAGCTGGTGCCCGCGACTTCGTCCACGTGGACAACTTAACGTCACAAATTATTATGTTTTTCCCGTAGGAATGGGATGTTTTTTCGGGCAAAAAAACTATCCTGTGTCCTATTCCAGGACCTAACCTATATGTGTGCCAAGTTTCATCACGATCCGTCCAGTGGTTGAAGCGTGATTGAGTAACAAACATCCAAACATGCAAATATCCAAACTTTCACATTTATAATATTAGTAGGATAGGATATAAGATTAATCGCACAAATCTATTTCCTATATAAAATAACGAAGAATACTAAACTAATTACTTATTATATTTCAAAATGCTATCTATGTAGTATTCCCAGCTATGACGTTCTTAACATCCACTGTTAGACATAGAGCTCCTACCTCACATGAGAGTAATGTACACAATAGCCACGCTGGGCAGACGGGCAAATGATTTTGCCGGCATAGTATAGTACGAGTACCATCTACTTATAACTAGCAAGCGACCCCGCGTGCAGTTTACATCTGACTTCCAATACCTATATCGAATCAAAAATTGAATAAATGTCGAATCAAAAATAGCAAATTCAGAGCCTCTCCACGCTATACTTTGTGTCTGTCTGTAAATGCATTGGCTTTCATTCCCTTCAAACGGTCTTCAAACGCTTTCTTTTCAGTACTTTTATCCACACAATAAGTACATACTTTTTATTTAGTTTCATTTACTTAATTTCATTTTGTTACTGGATACGAAGTTTCCGCCCAAGGCTCTCTCATCTCTCAATCTCTTTGGGAATAGTATTCTACTGTAGTAGTAAATTGATTTTTCGAATTTCATGTGTGTTTACATGAAGAAATTACATGTTGTAAATAGTGTAGTGTGTGTCGAAGATTTTGGACTGGTGGTACTTACAAAAACGGCGGATGGTAAAATTTGTTTTTATATTGTTTGATTAGCCTGCGGCGAGCAGAATTAAATGGTTGATTCAAATCTGTATTCAAGCATTCTGTATTGTTCACCATAACTAAAAATTATAAATTATAGTTTATTTAAAATGTACACTTTTTATCGTAAACATAGCTAGTTGGTGACTTTCTTTTCCGTAGTGATTGAAATTGAATAAATAATGCTGGAAGTACGTTAGCAGTAAAGTTGAATAAATATACAAAAATAGTTAAATTTTAATAAAACAGTCCCGATTCTGTCTCTGATCCAGTCGGCATGTCCTACGAAACTCCACTCTAACTTTAGTTAACGTAGTTTAGCAGTCACAGATATTTAGTTGCATACAGTTTATGATATACAAATATTAGATAAAGTCGAGTTTCCGGCGCTCGGACCATTGTCCCCTGATATTCGATCGGAATTAGTCTTTATATGGCTGCGCGGACACGGCGTGTTTACAAACCAAAACGCTTCCGTCCGTCCTTCTGATTAAACGTTTTCTCTAACCTAACGGTTGAGTAGACATTTCGTTACAGTATAGCTACTCATCGCTAATCGTAAGGGATAAGAAAAAGTTCAAAAGCATAGGGAAAGGGAATCGCACCTGGCAGATGTTGAGCGGGACGCCAGCTGCGCGTGCGCCACCGTCGCGCCGTCTGTTTCTTTTTCATGTTTTTTTCGACTATTAACTCTCCGATCGTTTTATTGTACTGCAGTGTCGTGTACGAGATCGAGTAACCCCATTTGTATGCGGTTGCCGAATGCCGACGCAACTATAATACGAACTTATAAGCTGGTTGCAATTTGGCATAATTCCACGCCGGATTGCGAATGGTGTGCGGCGAAAGTTACACAATTCCCAAGAAGCGATATCATACACATTGCGAGCGACTTTGTTTTGCTAAATTCGAAGCAAGTTTGTGGGGATTTGGAGGTGTTCGGAGTGCGTCAGTCGTCTCAAATTGGTTTATGGCCGTCGGCCCCTGTCGTGGAACTTGTCGTTTTGCGAATTACGTTTCGAAGTTCGCCGTGTTCCGACCAAGGCGCCTCGGGACCGAGTGCACCGCATCGCAAAACAGGGACGCCATTCCTGACCTACATCACAAGGGGTGCCTGAAACACCGCCAACTCCGCTGCGATGAGAACTAACTCTTTGGACAAACGCTGCAGAAATAAATATCCTACTGACCTAAATTGCTTGAAATTTTGGCCGAACGCACTATGAATACTAATCTGTTTGACTTTCGTGAAAATCGGGTAAGGTCAGAGCTTTGCACGCTTGAAATGTTAGGGTATCACGCTTATAGATAATGTCGAGCCAGACGAGTCTATTGATCACCCTTAGGGTAACTTGAGCAAAAATAACCATGTTACGTAAAGTAGCATAGATTTATCGGCAATTGATGTAAATGTCGTCATTGCTAAATGGATATAAAAGCGTATGTTTAGATTTTCACACACGGCTGGTATATCGGAGAATTTCAAATAAATACCTACAGTGACGTGCGTGACGCAGCAGCGTGGAAGTCGGCTCGGCTGATATTTGGTGATTGGTTGTTACGTCTCCGCGTTCCGCACAATTTGCCGCATGTACAGCTTGATCAGACACCAATTTGATTGCTTCATGTCATGTATATTATTTATAAATCTAAATCAGCAGACATCACATAATGATTAGTATTTGAAAACCCAGGGTTTACTTATGCGCTGTTAATTTTGAAGGTCTCATTAAAGAAACTGATAAAAAAAGTCTTTGTATGTTAGCGCACATTAGGAAATATCTTTGGCAGGCAATGAATTGCAATGAGGCTGACTGCCACACGTTGGTGCGCAAGTAATCTGTAGGTACCAAACCCATCTATTTTTATGATAGTATTCAAATGAGACGGAGGCTAACTCTTAAAATCATTGTTAATGTACATATGTGCGTAACATATTCAGTTCTAGTTTCGCAAAAGAGGCTCGTCGTACATTGTTTTGACGACGTAATTTGAAATTCAAATCGTGCTATCGACGAAAAAAGTTTATTCGCTGTCGTCAGTGGTGACAGCGGGGACGGCGGCCGCCGGTGAGCGTTGTTTCCAGCTACGCTACCAGCCACATTACAAAATTGGTATGAAGGGCCGTTTTTGTGTCGGTCTATTATGGAGATTGAGTTGTTCTTTAAAGGTTCCTCATAATAAAACTACATCAAGTAATGTACATTTTTATAATTTTAAGTCACATGTGACTCTTTTAAGTCGCTTCAAGTAAAAACTACTGTCTTGTAAACATTTGTGCAAATTAGCGTCAATGTACTTTACAGATATGTCGTCAAGATAATCGTTATGAGTTGTTCTTACTATATGTCTTAACCTGCATGGATGAGATATTACTTTTCCGGCAAAGATAAACTTATTGAGCTTGTCATGTTTATAAAACCCGCACCATATCGGCAATATCGGTTTATTGAATATTTAACACGTCATGAGAGCGACGACGTCTTATCGTTTATTCGTTATACACGTGTTTGTGCAACATATCCAGAAAAAAATACATCAATTATGGTATTCGATACTACTGTTTAGGAATCCATTTACAAATTCTAAGTGTTCTGTTCAAATTTCTGCCAAAACAAAATCCCTGTTGTGAAGCCGTTGTCCATCCTTTCGAGGCATCCTCCGTCCTCAAAGTGTTTGGGCTGTTCGAACTGGAATTCGGAATATATGTAACGTTCCTGTCCGATATGCAAAAAGAAAAAAATTAACGGAACCCGCTATGGCATGCGCCCGGTGCAAACTAGGTTATTAGATTCATACATGTGGATGGATTTTGTTCTCCAGTAGTATTACCCTGTTTTTTTTAAGAATGCGTTAAATTCTTGATATCGCGAGGAATGGCTTATTATTACTTAGTTAAGTACACATATATTTACGTAAATATGCGTTAATACTGAAATATAATTAAAGTAAATAAACGAACACACTGCGTCAACTCATAACTGTGAAAGTTCTTATTAAATCCAATCCCATTAATTTCGTGTCCCACTTGTCCCAGCTGCATCATACAGTAAACACTGCCAATCCGAAAATCACGATTTTCGACGCATCATTTCAATTTTAAAATTTGATTAACGTTTCGATGGCATCTGTTTGTAGATATAATACCATACGTCAATGTTGTGTGTCGATAGAGATGCGAGCGTATTATAAACCGCACATTGAGGTACAGTGCACCACACACGCGCTGACATCATCTCTCTAGTGATGGCAACAAGGGTGTGCTTCACTGTGCGGCTCACGCATCTAGTTGTCGTGATAAGGATTATTTATGCATCGGGGGCGGCGGCGGTCGGTCTTTGTTGCTTTGTAGGGTAACTATTCACATGGGTGCGTGACGTCAGTGGATGTCCTTATGCTGTGATAACTCCATACTTACCGTGTACGGCGCAGGTGTGTATGTGCAAGAGAATACGTGATTTAAAGCTGAAATGTAAAATACAAAGTCAATAAATTACCCATTTATGTTAGCTGGGGAGCCAAATTACGTTTTTTTTCCTCAAAATTACAGAGTTATTTTCTTGGCATGGTTTGATTGTCATGCTCATTATCTACATTGTTAACATACAAATAATTTAAAAACTGTACCTACTGAAATAGATGACTCTTCTGAATATTAATCCCCGTCTTTTACTCATATATAACATCAAGACTCGTTTATCCGTATAGAACATAATATTATATCAACCTACGAGAAGTGAGGAGCCGTTCAGTCATTCGTTGAATTCAAACTAACCTCTAGCTATACGTTGCTGGCAATTCGTGGAATCCAGGAGAGGTATAGCCAACATTTTGACGTGTAACTGGGATTATATTCTATAGGGGAGTGTTAGCGCCGAGTCGGACACATTTCAGTGTACTCAAACTGACCACGGGAATATAAATCCTTTCTAGTTCAACCAACTGTATATTCCATTCGATTGTTCCTGGGCTTATCAATTGGTCAGGGCATTCAAAACTCTAAATTGTTATTTCTGGTTAGAGCAGTCTTTGAGACGGGAGAAGAAGCAATCCCCCTTGTGACTAAAAAAAATCCCCGTGCTCTGGACTCGGAAACCGGTAAAAAATCCAAACCGGTTGTGGCTTAATATTTTGAACCGAAAAAATTTAGGTTTAAGGTTTCGTTTATCAATAACATAACTGATCACATAACCGGTTAACAATAATTGATCTCATGTCGGATCTGGAAGAAATCGCTTAAAGCGATAAGGCCGCCACTTGTATATTTATTGTATGTTTGTATCATCATCAGGTTATTTTTGTCTCCACTGCAGGAGCACAACCCTCTCTCATCTGCCGGAGACAGACGGAGGATTTGGCCTACACTCCCCGCGCTGGCCAGACGGGTTGGGGAGGCCTGATTGATGTTTTATAATGTATTCCCTTAGTCGCCTTGTACGACATCCACGGAGAGGTGGAGTGGTCCTATTCTACTCTACCGGAAACCACACGGTGAAACCATTTACAAATCTTTAAAAACTACCTATCTATAATTAACAGTTATCGAAGTGGGTAGATCCATTTTTGGTACATGAAACATGCTGTCATGGTATGGACATGCCGTTTTGAAAAACCTATCCCGGGATTCACGGAATTGAACAAAAATATTCACAAGTCGCCCATTTCACAATTTTTTTATATACTAACATATTGTTTGTATACTAGCAACAAATAAAAAGTATTTTATGTGATTTGTGTGCAATAACGTATATTCAATTATGGTAAGTTAATACTGGAGCCAAACTCACACGCATCAACGAAAACACATAAGTAACTAGAAAGAGAATACGGCGAGCAGAGCGGCGGCTCGCAGCGCTTCCTCCGACCTTCGCTGGCAAGTAAAACCGGTTTATTTAGGTTTCGGCCAGTTTTAAAATCCCATTCTCTGTGAAAATCATTCAACCGGAATGAATTCCGTAAGGTTGAAACTGTTCTTTCAATTAACCGGTATATGAATCAATAATTTTTACCGGTTTTAGAATCAATATTACCTGCTAATTCAAACTGGTTCCGAGCCCTGCATGCTATTGCAAAAGATTGGCTATCTCTATCCAAAGCAGTGTTTAACAAGGGATGAGATTCGATCCTTGCTTCTAGCAAAAGCTACTACGAAACGTAAGAGCTATCCCTAGTTGAAAGTAGTTTAAGGGGTATGATTCCCCATCCCCGTGGCCTTTATCTAAAATAGTTACACGCTTAATTGTGACAAATTCAGGTGACATTTAAGTGCAAAGGTCATCTCCGTTGAAATAAGCGATGCGAGAGGAGCTGTGCACTCCAAGCATCGTTTTATCGAGGGTGTAATGAAATTTAAAGGTCGCCGGGCACTCGTCGAGTATCTAACACGGCAGGGAATAAAAATAGATGTACAATTTTACAAGTAAATGCTGACGAACTATTGAACGTAAGAATTCGTATCCCGTAAGAACCATTTGTTAGGTCGCGGGTTCGACCCTTCGCTTATGCCAAGATACAGGTTGATTTCGTACGGATTTATTATAGTCTATAACTTTTCGGCCCACGGCGCAGCGCTCCCCGTAGTTAAAGTTGTAATACAAGTCATCTTACAATATTTCATGCAAATAGGTTGTGCTTTATTTAGAAACAAATGCACAGATTTTCTTATTAGCAATTTAGAAGGAAAAGCTCTATGATTTTACTTCACGCACTGGATTTTCTGAGAAAATGTTCAGTATTTCTGAATCATGTTGAGCATTTAGTAGTGTATTTTTTCCGATTATCTAATAATTCGTATTGGAGCGCAATTGTCTATGATTCAATAGCTTTTTTTTACTTTAGTCGTGTGTAGAGACCTATAGAGTAGAATAAATATGCTTTAAGCTCTGTATTACACAATCTAGAAATGAACAGTAGTGCTTTAGATCTGTTAAAATTATATTTAGTTAGCCCTCTTTCATTAGATTTCCAACTTCCGTCCGCCCGCGGTTATTCGAATTTCCTGTCAGACCCTACCGTATATTCCAGGCCAAATAATATAGGACGTGAATTAAAAGTTATAATAATATTGGAACATTCTTTTGATTTTGGATGTCACGGAATGAGGATGCATTTTATCAACTATGTCAAATTTATCGTTACATTGATATAGTACATTTGGACTGTTTGAATTACAGTAATAAAAATACATACTCGTAGATCTAACATGCATCAGGAGAAGTAGATATGAAAATTGGTTTCTAATGTTCTCGCTTTAAGTCTGAATGTCTCCCGGTGTTTACATTCCTTGTGCCAGTTGTAGCCCGTTGGATATATGTTTTTCTTGTTAGAAAGAAGTCTACTAGACGATGATTGTTATTTACATTTGGCAGTATGCCAACCCGCGACGTCTGACACCGTTTTTAGTGTCCAACCGAAAGTTTGTATTTTCTTTCGGCAAAAACGAAAGCTTTGGCTTCTAGCAACTTTCTGATTAAAACAGTAAAGGGCATTCAAATTTTCATTATAATCATCATCATCAGCCGAAATACGTCCACTGTTGAACATAAGCCTCCCCAATAGAATGCCACTTTGATTGGGCTTTCCATTGGGGTATTTGCCATAATCTCCACGTTTGGCAGGCGGATTGGTGATCGCAATAATGTTCTTAGGGAACGTACCCAAACTACGTGACCCGTTCAGGGGGGGAGGAGGTCATCAAAATACCATTGATAATACTTTTTTTCACTTGTAATTGTAGGTATGCATGCACTCTTGATGTCACGCGGCAATCGCCATATTAATAAAGATAAATGTGAGCCAAGTTTTATTATTTCAACTTTCTGTTTGCAAAAAATGGTTTAAAACCATATTTATAAATTACTACGTGAAAACTAGACGGGGAGGGGGGTCTTGGCGTATACTACGGGTGGTCACCGAGGGGAGGTGGGGAGAATGGTAAAAAATGGGTCACGTAGTTTGAGTACGTTCCCTAATATACACTACATCCCTTAGCCGCCTTGACGACACTCACGGGAAGATTGAGGGTGGTCCTATTCTAAGCCGGGAACCACACGGCCCCGGCATTTCAATCAAAATATGTACAACGGGTACTCAATTTTAAACAAACAGTAGTAATTTGTTATATAGTTACTAAGCGCTATTCGATGTCAAGTAGTTTCGCGGTCAGTTATTATTAAAAAATCTTTCGGTTTGGACCGAAAATACGACCTAAATGGCCGAAATCCGAAACCGAAACTTGGTCGGACTCTACAGTGTTAGCCCCGTTTCGTCAACTTCGACGCGACAACTCCGACACGACATCTTTGGCAATTCACCCGAAGTTCTCCTCTTAACGAGCGTCTTCTTGTAGCTTTCGTACATATTAAATAACACTTGTTTACATTTCTCTCTTTACCTAATTTGCATATTCACACTCATGCATGATACAAGGAGATTATTTTCTTCTCTTCCTGTTAGATTTAAGAATTTATATTGAAGAAAATTACATTCAGTCTTCTCTTTTTGATAAAGATAAAAAAAAATCTACTTAACAACACCTAATATTAATCAGACTACTAGTATCGAAATGCATTCTGTAGGTACTCGCTTTCTAATTTTTTTAATGTGCGTTGCACATTTCTTTTTAGCCACGCAGTAGGCGCCTCATATTTCTAAGCCAAAGATCTGGGCTGTAAGTTTCAAGTCGTTCCATTTTCTCAAATAGTTTTTTGTGATCTGTAAAGATTGTTGTGTATGAAATGCGAGTGTCTGGCCTAGACACCTTGTCAACATCATTTGGCTGTCGCGCACATGCATCGTCCATCATTCAAGCTTTCCATTTTCAGCATGAATGCGGAGTCATTTTCTGCTCTTTACAGAACGGGATAGTCTCCTTTGACGCTTTGGCGCTTTCATAACAGCGCTGAGTAACAAGGTATAGCACTATAAACGAAAGTTTCAGGTAGAAGGTTCAAGACAGGTTATTTGATACTTAGAGGCAAGATATTTCTGTATTCTTTTTAGACACTCAACCCACATTATATCAATGTTGGGATTGTTGTCATTTTGTCGTCTGGTATTTTAAAATTTATTAAATTTCGCTGGCCTTTAAATCTATGTTAGCTGTTTTAAACAGTGATTTGTGATAGACATTGGCGTTTACAGCTAAAGATATCTACGAGAACGTCCTCAGCACACCGAAAGTTGATAACCTAACTCTTTGATTGCATTCATGTATTTTGTGCATACAGGACGTTTGGCCATCCGCGACTGACATCCTTCAAAAACCAATTGGTTCTCATATCTGAGTCCTCTACCCATTGTAGTCTGTAAGTGTCTCTCGTCGCGTCGTCGTAATAAGTACTTGAATTTTTCTCGTGTTTAGCTATACGCAAAAACCCAATTTAATAAGCTCCTAACCAACTAGGAGAAATATGTCAAGTTTTACGGTGATATTCGTTATTCAAACGGGTAATTTAAGATGAATTTATTAATTGAGTAACAATACACGCCAAGTGACAATAAATATTTATCAGCTATGAATTGGAATAGTTTTGCGTATCATGACGGATGGCGATATGACAAACATCTAAATTGCATTACCGGTGTTCGCGTCCGTTGAACGATTCAATAAAATGATTGATGGCTTGTTGTTATCTGTTACCCGGTGTCAGGTTAGTCATTCAATTATTGAGTGGCTTTGCGATTTCACGCTATATTCTGTCACGATTTGAACTTCACTGAAGTAAAAGACTTTATATGAAACTAATAAATAACTTAGGGCATCAAAATCATTAGCATAATTGTATTTTATTAAACTTAATTCTATAAGTGTGTAATCTTTCGTGCATCTCTGTCGAGGCGTGAAAGGTATCGCAATTATTTCTTCCGCATTTTTACGTGTTAAAACAACATTAACCCTAACATGATAGGACGATAAAATCTACAGGTAATCCTTTTTCCAAAGAACTGTGTTGGTGGCAGAAACATTAAGTGGAAGACGACAAACGTTTGTGCGTAAGTGGTTTCATCGAATTTCGTTTTAGGCCTAACACAGACAACCGACTTTCGTCAAATAGGATACCCTTATAGGAAAGTTTTTTTGTCCTTCTGTCTGTCCGCCAGATTAGGTACTTAAAAGCTACTGAACCATTGAGCTGAAAATATAGGTAGGGAAAATTGTACGGCAAATTATGTAAATTTTTTAAGAAAATAAGCTAGGGCTTTTTCTCGTAAACTAAAAAAAAACGTCTGTGATTGACAAAACGCCTGTTTATATCTCAGTGTATTTATTACGTAAGATTTCTTTTTGATCCGTGTTAGTTATATGAAAGAGTTTCATTTTGTCTATTTCCGTCGACAGTCTGTCGTCTGTGTTTGGCCTTAGTGCTGCGGCCATTCCCGCGTATGTGGTGCACGAGAAAAACGCCATTCCACCCGGGGCGCAGCTGTGAGGTTGGATGAATGTGGGCAGTTTAAGTGCAACCCTTTCTCGAGATTGCGAAAACTTTCGGTTTCACCTGTCTTTTGTTATACTTTTCTTTACATCTTCGGAGTTTGTAATTATTTTCTTTATTACCTATATGAATTTCGTTGAAGTAAACAATTTAGAGCTCATTAACAATTTTTGAGTATATTTATGTACTAACCGTTTTTGCGTCCCCGGATTTATATTACTTTTATATAGGTCAGTGGCGTCCTTTTTTTTATCGGAACGTTATTTGGAATGTATTATTATTACATTATAATTCAAGGATATTACTTGCATGTTTACGAACACAGTGTGAGGTAGGTATTTGTTTTGCACTTACCCCATGCTCGGAAGAATCCAACGAGTCTTGAGTTGAAAAATTCATAAGCAAGGAGAATGAATTTATTAACTTTCAACAGCTTTTAATGTATGAAATGTTCTATGTGATAAAGTGGTTTCCACCACGCGCAACGGGAGTTATGTACATGTAGCAATCAGGTGTGAGAGTTTAGATAGCCATTGGACTCGTGCTAGTGATTTTACAGATGGCCACTGCATATTCGTATTATGTGGTAGAGTCACAGAAGGATTTTCATAATCCCCTTTAGTAATATAGCGACTTTATTAAATGTATCCATTTGATGCTTCCGTCACTCCCGAGTGCAAAACTGTGTAAACCCATTAACACACTTCGTCGTCAATGATTTTCACAATGAGTGCTTAGAATTCCATTAAACGCAGTTACTCCACCATCACGGTCAATTATTGACTTCACTCCGCGGTATCGATTTTCCCACCGGAATACATTCTCATTGCCGTCTGAGCACTTCGCATTTGTCAAAGTGAGCGGCTCGGCGCGGTAAAGAAACCGTACCCTAATTCAATATTTTCTAGACGTCCCGACCTCATCGTCTGAGAGACAGTAGGAATTGATTCCGGCGAAGTACTCACGGCTCGCCGGCGCCGAAATTTCCGCCTATTTTATTGAGAGAGAGGATGTTATGGATAAAATCAATTTGAAGCGTTCTTTTCTCTTTGTGAATTGACAACAGTTATTTTTACTATTCCGTTTTTACGTCCATTTGAGAGCAATAAGTTTATTAGATTCGTATTTTTATTGTACAAGTAAACCAAATAAGGTTCCGTGTCCACTCAAAGTGAAGCTAATAATATTAGAAAAGAAACGATGTTGCTCTTAATGATGTCATTAATTAATTTCCTTTCTTGTGTGTTTTCTTATTGTGTTTAGTACCTTACTCGTATTTTGTTCCTTATGAGTGTTTTCGGGAATCATCAGATTTTCTTTCCCTTTTCACCAGGTAAACCTTAGTAGTTTTAACTCCGATACTGACGATCAAAATGGCAGTGAGACAATTTTTTATTTTACGGAGTATTCAATTTAGGTTCAAAGAAAATAAATTGAGTATGAGCTAAAACCAACACGGAATTCTGCCTAAACCATCGGAAATATATATTTTAATTTCATTTATAAGTTTTTTATGAGTTTGGCGATTATGTAATATCAGTATTTTTTCAATAATTAATATCAGGACTGTAAATTACGTTATATTTTAGTTCTTGTCCCAGAACAATAAATGATATGAATATGAAGGCACTCTCGATTCGCCCTATGATTGACATCACACTGAAGTCCACAAGTGTCTTCGTAAAATTTATGAAATTATCTCATTCGACAATTAAGTTCAAGTGAAACTCAATGTTTCTCCTCTTCTCTTAGTTTTAAAAGTAAGACACGTGACACTTGCCTACTCGTACGTACGGTAAGTACGTAGTCGACGTCACACAATAGTGTTGCCGAGAACAACGCAGAAGTGTTGAAGTGTTCCTCAGAGGCGTCGAGTCGAGAACTGGCTCAGTGTTACAGATTGCTTTATCTGGCCGAGCCAGTCGACCCGCGCCCTACTTCGAATGGAATTGTTTAGCGACTTGCGACAGCCGACAAGTCATTGTTGAACTTCGCAAGCTGGTTTGCTGAATTCAGCGTTTTAGGGTCGGACGTAGCTAGGCAACGCAATATACCTAGGTCAGAGGCGCAGAACCTATGGGAAGCGCCAAAATTGTGGCATTCCTTAAAGTTACATAATCTAGACAGTCGGTGCTCTGTGGCTTTGACTAATAAATGACCAAGGTCAGTTAAGCTGCTAGGGCTGGTCATTTAATTCATGAATAGAATAAAAATAAGAAAAAAAAATAAGCTCATCCTCTGAATGAGCATTGAGTATATTTTTCACTTTACAGCCATGCGCTTTCTAAACTTTTCTTTGATCCAGTGCCATCCTAAACAGATAGTCAACTTTCTTTAAATGGCTATCCGTTTAAACTTAAGTGTTGCGGGACCACATTTTTCTCCCACCAGCTTGTCTGTTAGTTTTTTTATCATCATGCCTGCAGATTTAGCGCTTCTGTCTCTAACATTGTGCTTCAAGTAGAATACAAAATCCTACTGTGCTCTTATATTTGTAGTGAACGTTTAGAATATTATGTACGCATTGTAGTTCAATTAGCAACTCGCCCAATCAAATTCGCAGAGAACTTGCGACCCTGCTTCCGACTAAGATTTTCACGAGTTTATTTGTCCCGGGGCGCAAAATCTGTTTCATGCCTCAGGCGTCTAATAACTAACTACGACCCTGTCCTTAACAAAGGAGTACGATTTAATTAATGCCGTTTAGTCTGTTTTTCTTGAACAAGTAATGAATAGCTAAAATACTTTTTTAAAAGGAAATTCAAGTCTGAGGATATCGTTCCGTCGTTGTTGTCAACGAGCCGTCTTCATTTCGTGCAGACTGCAGAGGCGGTTAACGCTGAACAGCCGCGTGTGTGTGTTTGACAGAATGTGAACAAACGAATGTTTATTTTCTCGCAAATAGTAAGAGGGAACTGCTAGATATTTTATGAGATGTTTCAAATTGTTTATCTGAGGATATTGTAATCCCGTATGTCACTTTTTGTATTTTGGTCTGAAATTCACCCAATTCTGTTTCGATTATTTTCTTTGCGATTTTATTATTGGAACTTCCAGGTTTTTTTTATTTAATAGTTTAGGTGCTGTTTCCCGTAGCGTGGAATGAG
This sequence comes from Esperia sulphurella, assembly GCA_947086405.1. Taxonomy (NCBI): domain Eukaryota; kingdom Metazoa; phylum Arthropoda; class Insecta; order Lepidoptera; family Oecophoridae; genus Esperia; species Esperia sulphurella. The sequence goes on from OX352272.1 coordinate 5,395,282, forward strand.
TATATTTTCCACGGAAACATACTTTGCCAAGGTAAACATTAAACTATGTTCATCTCCGTAACACAGGTATATGCAGATTTTCATAAAGATCGGCTTAGAAATAGTAAAAACTTTTTGCATCTATAGTAGAAATTTAAATTTCTAAGTGAAAATTTGAAAAGAAATAAAATTGCTGTTCTACATTTTTAAATGGTTTTACTTAATTGAGCAGCTCTTGACATTCCGTAAACAATAAATTATGAAATAAAAATTAAGGAAAATTCACTTTCTAAGCTTTTTGTTTGCAACTTCCTCGGTATAATCTATCAATCTTCAAATGACAGGCTTAATTATTATGAAAACATTTATTGAAGACTTTTCAGCTGGAATTGTGTGATGAAGGAATTGATATTTAATTAGCCTCAACCGGTTGAGGATTTAATATAATTGAAACTGATAACTTCCTGTTAATTCCCCTAACAGTTGTTGTATGTTATTATTTATAGCGTCTAGCCTGTTACCAATTAGTTTAAAAGGCTGTATTCTGTAGACATTGAATGACGTCACCAAGGGTTGTCTATGTCTAGACGATAGACTAAGCGGAAGACCCAGGACAATGCACTTGCTCTGTGGACAGAATTACCTTAGATTTTTTTAACATATTGCCTGTTTCCTACATCAGGGTATGGCTATTTTGTTTTTAGGGATTTTTATATAAAATTAAAAATAACTCTAATATTAAAAACCTATTGGGTTTGTCTCATGTGCGGTGAGGCCGCTCGTTCACAGCATATTCTATTGCGAACGTTTGTCCAGCAGTGTGCTTTGACAGACGCTGACGAATCCACTCAGTCCGCTAAAACCTACAATAACCCTTCAGTTTAAATAAGATAAAAACTTGAATTTTAAACAAATGACGATACAGATAAAAACGTGGATATTTTAAGGAATTAGAAGATCAAACACGTGTATATTTTAAGGTATTAGAGAATCAAAATGTGTATAAATGAAGTCGGTAAACACAGCACGGCGGGCATCATGCCTGCATGAAATGTTTCTTTGATAATACAAAAAATACCTGCCGAGGATAAAAAAAAAACATTTAGAAAGAACAAAGAAATATAATTTACTAACGTAGACAATGAGAACAAAGTACAAAGAGCTTATTTACTTTTGCTCGACTATTTGAAAAAAATATGTAATAATGATGGTGATAGATAAATTCAACAAATATGTATTTAGTATGTATTCTTGAAATGAAGAGATGTCACATTTTAGTTCAATAAAAGTTTTTTGTAGTAAAAAAGTTCGGGGTAAATCCAGATAATCTGAATTGTTATGCCAATAGTTTCGTTATTTCTTTGGTGTGACCTTTACTTTAGTGTTGCACGATATAATCGATACTTGGTGCATCGGTGGTTTTCTGACAAAAATATGTAGATTATTCTGTACCTCACTCACTAGTAAAATTCCTTATCCCGTCGCAGTATTCTACCAGTGCTGCCTTACTACCTACTTCTGCCATATTATGTATTCTGTGAGAATGCTGAGACGGCTTGATATCGTTGTTATTGTTCTGCTATATGTTATTTATATTGTAAATTACAGACATATACACTTATACACATATCTTATACCGAACTAGGGTGTCTCGTGTGCTATTGGAATGAAACAAGGATAGGACAATTTGCAAATATAAGATCCAGACCGATACCAACTTGTACAAAGTGGTCTGTCCCGACTGGGAATCGAAGCCACGACCTCTGGCGCTCGAGTCCAATGATCAAGCCACTAGGCCAACAAACTGGTAGCCATGAATTAACATATCGATACAACTGCGTGGTCACGATCCTGTCCTGTCGTGATAGTTTACACCGCATCGATACGTTTAATATTTGCTAGTATCGATACTATGGCCCTATATTATCAGCATTGTCCCTGCTGGCAATAGTATTGATGCGTGCCTGGTATGGATACTATCGATAGTGACGTCGAGTAGTATCGATAGTATGATTGATTTATGTCGAAACTATCGACTTTTCGACGACACAAGTTTTGACATTGGAGATTCATCTCGTTCCCACCGCGCGTCCCGGCGGCGCAAAGCTATGATCGTAGTTAGAGCCCAGGTATAATAATGGTATGAAGGGAGCTTAAAAGTAGGGGCAATGACCTCTCACCCCTAGTTTTCTTAACTTTCGTGAGCCTGCCCCCATTCGCCTCACTTATACGCACCCCGCGTTCCATTTCAAATATTTCGAAATTTAGATATTAGTTATAAGACTGTAATAGTCTTAACAATATATTTTATTTATGTACATGTATATAGGTTCTGTGTCTGAGTAATTTATACACCTGTCACTATAATAAAAGAAAGTAGGTATACTAGTTATACACGGTGCTACTTTGCATTCTTGCCATATTCACAGAGCTAATAGTAGAGAACATTACCTATTATTTTAGATAACTAGAGACTCTCATAAATAAAGCACCCTAAGTTTTTAGTAAACTTTGTTTTGCAGTACACATAGGAATAAACCAATTTTTTCTCGCACGTTCAACAGGCGCAATAGGAATAAACCAATGTGGGCGTGGCCAGGCCTGGCGTGTAAATGAATTGATTTCAGATTTTCCTTCCTACTTTACCGCCAACAATGCCTAATTTAATATCATTACATTGTTGTCCATTTCTTTGCAAAGTAATAAATTAGGTATTTTTGGCGTACCTAGTTAAAAAGCTAAAATCATCTAATAAGATTTAAAAATTATAATTTTTAATTTGTAAATGTACAATTAATTGGTTATTTACAAGTTCCTACTTACAAAATGTACGTGCTGCGAAGCAATTGTTCAAAATGTCCTCCGTTTTGATGAAGGCACAGTCTAGCACGGCGAAGCGAATTTCGCTTTAGTTTTCGCAACACATAAACGTTTTGTTCCACTGTTTCGAACGCTGAAACAATCCTTTCGCGTAACACATTTACACTGTCTATCTACTCTGAGTATACCAAGCGTTTCACGTCACTCCAAAAATAATAGTCCATCGGAGGAATAGTCCGGAAACCGTGGTGGATGAAATAAGAGCCCAGTAAATTCCCGTCGATTGAGACTAAAGCGGTGTTGAAACGAGTCTCGCTTAATTTTTCGAGGATTGTGATCACGATGAGTCCACCAGTGCTCATTATGGATATTAAAAATTCCAACTCTCGTAAACCGGCTTTCGTCAGTCCACAAGATGTTGACATGTCGGTTGTCCAGTAGCCAGCGACAAAATGTACTCCGTGAGGCGTTATCTTGAGGGAGCAGATCTTGGACTTTCCGAAAGTGAAACGGACGTTGTTATTCACTTTTCAAAAGTTTCCACACTGTCTTGTGGCTCACACCGAAGTAACGGCCTGCTTCCCGGGTACTGGCACGAGGCTCTCTTTCAAGGTACTCGAGAATTGACTCTTGCAATTCGACGCTGCCTCCAGCTTGAGCGTGGAACCGGCGATGGTCTCTAAGTCTCTGCGTGACATGCTCTCTAAGTCTCTGCAAGCATCACCTGACGGGTCGGCCTCGGTTGGTTAGGAAACATTTCCACAAACATTTCTACGGCTTGTCGCAAACTGTTACCACTTATTGCGTCCAAGCGCACCATTTCTACTAATTAAATATTTGAATACGCTTCAGTCATTTTTACAACAATATTTTTGAGAATAATGACAGCAGTTGACAATCAAATAATATCATTGAATAAAGAGACAAGATTAGCATAAAGAGTCTATGTCATGTCGTTATCTTACGAATGATAAAAGTGATGTGCATGCATTACGATAATTAGTGGTGTGCTTAACAGATTGTCGATAAAATAAAATAATCCAAACCAAAAAAAAAAAATTACGTCATGATTTTTTTTATTGATTTGTGTTTAGTATCAGTAATATAGTTACCTCTGTAAATATGGCAAGAATGCAAAGTAACATCCTGTATAGCTACTTTGAATATAGTGTATACTGTCGTCGCTTAAGGAAATGCAAGCCTAATGTTCTAAATCAAACTTATAAAAGTGATGTTGCAGTAAGTCGCAAAATTTCCAGTTCTCTTAAAAGCTTTCTTCATCATCATATCAACCCTTAGACGTCCACTGCTGGACATAGGTCTTCCCCGATGAACGCCACCACACCCGGTTCATCACATCCAGCGGCTTCCGGCCACCTTCTTCGGGTCGTCGGGTCATCTGCGTTCTTATCACAGTAAAATTCATTAATTCCTGTGTTGTATTTGTGTTCGCCAAATAAAGTCTTTTTATTCTATTCTATTCTTAATTGTAAAGAAAGTTTAGATCTAAAGAAATGATTGCCAGTTCTTTGTAGCGTGATTTATTCATTATATTCATACAAATCTTAATTAAAAAGTGCATAGCAACAGTTAACGGAGCAAAGGATGGTTGCTGACTACTAAGTTGTTAATGAAGTGAGAATAGGTTATAAAATTTTTGATGGTTGCTTTTCGCTACGGCATTTAATTTTGCAGAACAGTAAAATGAAAGAACAACCGTGAAATAAAGATATTTTCCTATTATATAGGATTTACTGGCTAGGAAGGCTCCAGGGGGTAAGGGGGCAAGCAAAGACCACCACCCTTCTACATCTAAGAAACTTGTTTTTAAATGTTTGTTCCAGTTAATGTCTCGTAACTCCTCTGGAAAATATGGTTGTCCCCTCCAAAATTAAATTCTGTTTCCAAGTGTATAAGTAAATTGTATGAGACTAGACTGATACGGGTCGTAGTGAAGACCCTTGACATGGAATTGGCTCACTTCGCACCCGGCTCAAGCAAACCATTAAATGTTTCGCGATTTAGGGGTAACCGTGTTACGTTAACAGGTTGTAATTTGACGAGGCATTCCGTTCTGCTCTATCAGCGGATTGTAGGCATTTACGAATCTGAATTAAGTTTGATAAGTTGATAACTAATGTTTGAGGTCGAATGGTGGACGGACATGATTAAATAACATCTCTAAATTATTTTATTTTATTCGAAATATGATACATGATCGTTCAGTAAGTCTCCCTACATTTAGCGACGCTTGATTCAATGTTTCTTTTCTTGTATTAATTTAGTATAGTTTTAATCAGTGCTACGTAGATACATCATAATAGCTATATAAGAGAAGCTACCAGAAACTCAAGTCTAGCTTGGTCTCGTGCGCTTGTTTTTATCAAACCATTAAACTGAAACATGGAAACATTAGGGCGTGGCCATCCTCATTTGTCTATGGTTTCACAATGTTTTTTTTTCCGTGGCGGATCGGATAGAAAACGTTCTCCGCGTGGGTGAAGAGGACAGAGATCTGTTTAATTTTTTACAACCGCTGTGCATGTCTGATATGTCCCGAAGTTCCGAACGTGCGGTAAATACTTAAAACTAGTTCAAAATCGGTTCTAGAGACACGAAAAAAAATATCTCAATCCGGCAAAACTGTCAGAGTTCATGTTGGCATTAGCAACAAAGTAGCATTTGCGTAGAATAAATGCTTTGTTTTTAACCGAAATAAAACATTTAGCAGCTTGTGTATGATTTTGTGTAATGTTTCGGAAACACACGGGAAGGATTAACAAACCAAAGCATGATACCTAACCACAGAACAAGTGATACTGCGCGCGCCGACTTCACATAAGTATATCCGTTGATTGACGAAAATTTCCAAAAGTTACAAAAATATTTCTTCAGTATCTGATGCAATTTTCCTACCTGTAATCTCTTTTTACTACCTGTATATAGCAAATATTGCATTTTTCAACAGTAAATGAACAATTTGTTGCTTTCGTAAGTCTAATTGATTAGACCCGGACGGAATTGACCTCTGTAACTCTGTTGGCATTTGTTTTTTATTTGATTTACCCGGTCTTGTAGCGAACCTCGAATGTAAATTGTTAATTAAATCCCCTTGATTTGGGACAGGTACACCCAGCCGTTTGATTTTAATTCACTCACACTTTAGACTGTATTCGTTATTTCCCTTTGAAACTAAAGTGATAAAACTTTTTATTATTCGTCGTTCATTAACCGACTTTTTTAATAATAAAAAGCTTTGAAGAGCTCATTCTTTCACCGTTTATCCCTTTCTACAAGCTGGTGACATGGACTCCAGTGCGATACATATTCACGTCTTAATCTTAATTTAATTTATTTTAAGAAGGGCTTGGTAGATAAATAGAAGAGAGTTAATGAAAAACCAGGGGACATCATAAAACGAACGCTACAGAATGGTTATGTCATTATGTTATTAGGCCCGCAACCTCGTTGTTCCTATTCTGTTCGCCCGACCTAAATGACTCACATGTGCCTTGAAACATATAATTAGTTACCTATATGTGACGATAATAAACTTGACGTCTAAATTCGTAATGTGCTTGTTTAAATCGTATAATACCTACAGGTAAACCTAATTTAGGATTAGACAAGTGTATATGCCCAGCAGTAGATGTCCCAGTGCTATGAATGTTATTATTTCTAACATGTTAAGCATGTGTTTTAATTAAAATGGATCAATGATTTTTAATAAGATTTTATTTAAATAACATTTTCGAAAATGTCATTGGCGACATTATGTATAATTTACACTTTACTCTTTATTTAACTCAATAAATATACCCATGTGGCATCGGACGTCATTGGCTTCTGTAACTAACGCCTCGTAGAAATTTATTAGTAGAGGTATTGTTTCGGGGTTCAAGTTGCTCTTATCTAGGTCCCTTATGACGTGGCCTGAGATATGGAGCCCGGGGCGGGCATGCGAATGACGGCCTTAACAAACACCTTACCATATTGGTGCTTTAAAGTATATAGTAAGTTACAATATAAGTCTGCATTTATTTTCGGTTAAAGAAAAATCATAAATCCTAGGAAGAGACCACGACTTTGCTATACCTATTTTTTTATTTTACAGTAGTTTTAGAGTTGAAACTTTTGATGAACGCACAAAATAGCTTTGCTAATACGAATATGTAGGCACTGAAAACAGGCAGCAGTTATAATATGCAATTGACAGCACTTACAATATTGAACTACCCGCCCGGACAATTATTATTTGCTAACTTTGCTTATGGGCAAATGCCGGGAAAAAAATCTAACTACAATAGATAGAACATCAGGAGTTCCAAAAGTTAAAAAGATTTCCGTAAACTTTTTGGAAACACAAGCTCAACGAGTACTTCTACTCCTCTTTCTTGTTTCGTCAGAATACTAAATTGGATTGATGTAGCAAAGGTCTTGTAAAAATATATATGGTACCTATAAATTATTTCTTATGTGACTTGCGAAATTCGCTATGCTCTGACCGTTGGAAGTTGTTGTTATTTCCTCGATGTTTAAGGTCTCCATTCGTCACACGAACATCGTTTCGAGGAAGGACTTATGAGGCTTATCCCTTCCGAATGACATCCGAGCAAGAAACACTCGATTTTGTATAATCTCCTTCCAGTTACGTACGCAACGGTATAAAACCTTGACATTGATGTAGACCCGCTCCGCGTTCCACATCCCAGATTTTCATGTCATGTTCCCATAAAAGAAGAGCTCATTTTACCCCCGAGCGCTTGCAGCCTCTGACCGTGAATATTTATAAGGCTAACTCCCACTTGGGTCGGGTAATGCGGATTTATTATCAAGTTTGTCTCTCGTCCCTGAAGCTTGGCCGAAGGAATTTGTTTTAAACTAACTCCCTTTGTTCTTATGAATATTTAAATCTTATTGATTTTAATTCTGATTGTAGTACTCTTATATCAGTTTAATAGGTATAATTGTTTACTGATATTCTGTTGATTGAACAATTTTGTGCGGAGTATGGCGCGCAGTAACGTGGAAAAGTGTTTGTTATTTCGACATGGCGTCGTCGCCGCTCGCTGCGTCCAATAGTTGCTTCAAGTGGCTACGTAATGCCCCGACATCGTTCATCGTGCCCCTAATAGTCTATCAGTTTATGGCAGGAAAATATTTTTAGCGCAATATTTTCATTTGTTGGTCAAGTTCATTATTATACCGAGGACGACTGTGCTCATTCCTTATTTAACTTGATAAAGTCGTAATGTAATGAATTAGGTTACTCTATTAGGTTGCCTGGAAGAAATCGCTAATAGCTATAAGGTCGCCACTTGCACATTTACTGTATATTTCTCCTATATATTTCTGTAATTTATGTGCAATAAAGTATATTCATTCATTCTTACACATTGCTGTACCACACCCGATCCTCTGTCTTCCTAATGAGTCTTCAATAAGTTAACTACTAAAATCGTAGCAGCAGCTAAAGACTCTAAAATGTCTGCTTTGATAGTTTGAGTTTCTTTAGATGCACTTTAGTTCACTAAGAGATTTCCGCTACGTCGAACTAGGCTGTCACGTGAAATTTTCTGTGCAACATATTTGACAGCGGACGCTTTTCTTACTTAACATAAAGCTAAAACTCGTGCTTCATTTATATCTTCATGAAATATTTACTATAAATAAATTCTTTCTCTATGTAATGATAAAAATAAAGTCTATCTTATAAATAAAAACGTAAATTTTATGTATCTGAACAAACAAAAAAAGTTTGCAAAGAAATGGGGGTCTAAGGATAAGTAATAGAACACATTAAGATAATTTTTGTCTGTTTATCTGTTTGTTTGTGCACTCATCACGTAAAACTACTGAACCAATTCTGATGGAGTTTTCAGAAAAATATGAGGCTTAATTCGTAGTAACATTTAGTCTTTATTTTTTCGCAATCGGCTTACTTAATCAACAGTTACTTATGCGAATTTATAGTTTTAAAAAACTGACTTAAGTATCAGCGGAATTCAGATTGCAATAAGTTAGGATAACGGTGGCAGTGGCAGTGACAGTTGGAGTAGTGCGGGGGAGGGGGAGCGTGGGAGTGAAAGCGGGAGGAAAGTAGGAAGGAGTGGCGAAAGGGGAGGGAGATTAACACTTATTAACTGGAAGATTTATAAAGGAACTTTATTTATAAAAACAAAACAATAATTATGTAGTTTACGCGAGCGGAGCCGCCAGCACAGCTAGTATATAATTTAAATCGCACTGTTAGGTAAAGACATCTCCTTATTACGAGGACGTGCAAACCATAGTCCTTCACGCGAGCACATTGCTATTTAGTTAGTGAACTTAACATAATGTGTTATGTAAAATTTGAGTCTGTATCGTTATGGATTTTATTAATAATAAATAAATAATATGCCTCCGAAACTCTTCTCCATCTTGGACAAATTTTCTCGAAACGTTTTCCTGTATAGAAATGTATTGTCACTTTAAAACATCCTTTAAGTAATAAACAATTTCGCGAAGTTGTTTTCTTAGTACAGTCGGCACAGCCACAACTCTGGGTATATAAAACTTTTGTAATATAGCCTAGCCGTTATTACCGCTGTTCAAGGTGCCGAATTACATAGCCTTGTGGTCCACTATACATAAGATTAGGGAGTTTCGACCCATAATGCTCGTGACGCGCGCCTTTCGCGCTCGTAAACAAAACGACACGCACGGCCGGAAACGTTTTGAAATTATGTTGCGCGTGACCGCCCCACGTCCTCTTTGAAGCCGACGACGCCGACGTTTGTCTCTATCAGCTCCAGCGAGACCAATTAGTCGGGCATAGATCAAAATTAAAAACATCAACATCATTTTGCCAACCAATCCACTTTCACGTTGCAGTAAATGAAATGTTTCAAAAGCTTCTGTGACATTGTCCATGCCAGAGAGCCTTGGAACTTTCTTTCTTTGTATCTTAAGTGTACTTTTTTTGCTTATTTTATGTCTGTCTTCAAGAACTTACCAAAGTATCTACTTTAGTTTATTACGGTGCTCTTTCACAACTAAACATCTTCCAGAACTCGGGATCATTACTACAATACTGTGACTATGGGTCTGTGATTAAGAAGTGTACTTATTCTGTTGTACAAACCATAAACGCGGTAACTCCGACTGTCCTAGCCCATAAACTTTTAATTCTGTGCTATAAATGCTGTATGAGCACGCGATTTGTTTGGCATTTACATAGTTTTTTACTACTACTGTATTTCGTTAATATACTAGTGTTGCGTGTTTATATAGATTTTTTTTTTGTTTCAGGGTGGCTACCCTGCCAAGTTAAAGAAGGTGCTGATAGTGACGGCGCCGCTGTGGTTTAAGGCGCCTTTTCGCATCCTGCGGCTGTTCGTGCGGGAGAAGCTGCGTGAGCGCGTGCACACGGTGAGCGCGCCGCAGCTGGGCGTGCACGTGCCGCGCACCAGCCTTCCTCGCCAGCTCGGCGGCCAGCTGGAGACCGACCACGCCGCCTGGTAAGTCACGCTCACGTGCCTACTGCTAGCTGTATAGCTAATAGTAGCTAGTCTATACTTCGGAGCAATGAAAAACTTATCAAGATTAGTAAGAAAAGAATTGATGGAATTATCAGCGTGGGTAGGGGTCGGTGCTACTACCGTAAGGTTGTTATAATATGTATTTTTTCAAGTCCCAACGGGCTGTGCACTCACACTCACTAACTTGCGAGCCTAAAGTCAGTGCACATTTTGTCACAGACGAGTCGGTGTACGTGAAGGCGTATTACAATGTTTTTGTCGCCGGAGCATCGTCTGTTAGCTGGCAGGGTGCTCCGCGTACGCGCGTGGTTGGCAGCACTTGGAGAAGTTATGTTGTTTTAACTTTATGCACTTTATCTCGTGCTTACAAGTGGCACACTTAAGTTCGGACAACAATAGAAAATCAATTAGCTTTGAAATCTGCGAATCAACACGCACTTCGAATTGTCCACATGATAACCTGTGCGTGAAATGGTGGGTTACCATGGTTACAATGGGGAAATCCTCCATTAATTCTGTACGACTTACGGCTTATATCGAAACAAAGAAGAGCTTCCCAATTGATGACTAAGTGAACCATCGATCACTGTTAGTAGTAAATCGTTCCGCTTATTGCATTTTATCATGTTTTCGTCCCTTGGAGGTTGTAAGAAAATAAATCGCAAGAAACTACCTATAGTACCTACTAAGAAATATATTATTTAGAACGGGCGCTAACAAATTATCCGTAACAGTTTGTACCGCAGATTTTACTTCAAACTTCATTGCTAAGTTCTTGTGCATAATATAATTCGTTAGCGCACGCTCAAAATCATACTGCATATTTGTAAGTACTAGTTTCTTGTGATTTATTTCCTTACATATGAAGTTTCTTTTGAAGAAGTGGTAATTTAGTTTACAGTACAGACTTACACTGACCAAGTACTGTTCTAATTTTACCCCTTTTGAATCCTATAATACAAATATATATGTCGTTGCAGATCTTACGAGATTTTCATGTTTAATCCCTATATTCGCAAAACCACCTTAAGGAGTTACGAACTTTTAAGATTTTCGCGTGCAAGTTGTTGTGTTGTTCGTTTTCTTTGTTTAATATAAATACAGTAGACCACCCGTCCTGGTCATACATTGCGTAGCTGTAATAATTGATGTCGTTACTTGTACTGTTTTTCATAACCTGAGCTGTGGTCGACAGTACCCCAATTTGAGTCTGACTCATTGCACCTGCTATAATTTAGTCGTAACAATATATAAAAGCTATAGGTTTTCTTTCTGGTTTTTTAATTCCAATTTTTAACGTACATAAAGTTGAATAAATAAGTTAAGTACATTGAATTTTTTTTTTATTTGACCTGTCTCAGTCAAAATGAAGAATAAATTAGATAGAATAAATTGAAGAAGCATATGTCCGCCAGTGGACAAACATAGACTGAAAGAAAGGAATTACATAAAATTTTCCCTTCTGCTTTCCCACTATGCTGTGATATCTCAACGCCATGTATAAAGTTGTTTCCGTACGCTCGCCACTTGCCATGAATACATATTGCTCGAATCAGAAGTTTCCTCTCGCAATACGGTCTTCACCTGGCGACATTGCCTTTTTGTTTATCTTTATTTAATCTCTTCCCTGCTTACTTCGTTGCTCATATTATCCTACTAATATTATAAACGCGAAAGTTTGTAAGTATGGATGGATGTATTTTATTCTTTCACGTAAAAATTACTGAATGGATTTTAATGAAACTTTACAATAATATAGCTTATACATCAGAACAACACATACGCTACAATTTATAAAGATATTGTGTGAATTGTCCAAAATATCAAGTAAGTAGGAAATACATAATAATTTGTGGTGTTAAGTTGTCCACGCGGACGAAGTCGCGGGCAACAGCTAGTCTAATCTAACACAATAATGAAATGTTGTTTGTATGTGTTTTTTTTAATATTTGACATGATAGTTTAAAATTTGTGTGTTTTATCTCAAATGCGGCTTAAAGGTTTTAAAGGATTTACTTGACAGCATTAAGGGAAGTAACCTTAATTTCGATCAATGCAATCACTCTAGAAATCTAGCCTTATACGTTTCACCGATATGGACAAAGACTTGCCCTCACAATAAGAGCGTGCGGGCCGTAGTCCACCATGCGGGCCCAGTGACAGTTGGTGGCTATTTGAATATAAGCTAGAGAATATCTTAAAAGCATGCGTTCTCATGGTCCAACAGTGGTAGTCGATAGGGTGACCGAACGTTAGAGTACAGATTGTGAGCGGCCCGCAAACTGCAATGCGCGAGTGAAGCTGCGAGTAAAATGTAGTTGTGATTAAATTGGCTTCAAAAACAAGGGCTGTCGAGATTTCCCTGCGGCCCACCTGACCTTCCCCATTCTTTGTCACGGCCGTGTTTATACGTATCGTTTTTCAACAACCCACCCGTGCCCGCGGCGCTTTCTTTGAGCGTTATGTATTAAGCTTTAATTATATTGAAATTGCTTATAATTTTCATTAACGTTACTTTTGTCAATGCCAAAAAAATTAACAGTTTAAAAGCTTTCCGATACATAATTGCCCCTATATTCTGAAAGAGTGGCTATGAGTTAACTTAAATGTCTATTTATCTGTAACATTCTATCACACAAAATGGCATTATCATTTGACATACTTTTTTAAAATATTATTATTGACATGGTTAGTATCTTGTTTAAGTTTATATCTTACCTTGTACGAATGATGAGTTTTTGATCAAGGTGTGTAATTTAACTTAATTAAATACCTACGTATGTATGTAAACGCTTTATTATAATATTAGTAATATTAGTTCAGAATAGTAGTTAACATATTCAGATAGAAAGTTGCAGACCACATTTTATAGAACAAAAGATTTTAACTTTACCGTCAACGTATATTCTGGAAATGTGCAAATTTGTAAAACTACACAAAACCAAGCTACATATTGTAAGATCAGGCACATACCAAATGGCTATAAAAATATACAATCATTTACCGAAACGTATAAAGCTACTAGGAAAATACTACACATTTAATAAAAAGTTACAAGAGTTATTAGTAACAAGATGTTTTTATAATTTACAAGAATTTTTTGACTAACAATGTGCTGGTAATTAATTAAGTTAGATATAAGATTGCGACACCCTTGCAGGATCATGTTGTGATATGTGTAACACCTGTAATACGTGACGCAATAAATAAATATGCCTATGACTGTGACTATTATACCAAAATTAACGACAAAAACAATTATATAATAGGAATAAAACTGTGTACGTAGGTACTTAATTACTATAAATAGATAATCTGTACCTTACTTGACCCTTTGGATACATTTACATTGTAATACACTAATTAATAACCTAAATATGTAAATGACATGTAATTTATGGTAAATTAAACAAATACAAACATTGAAGTATGTACTTTTTCCTCGTAGGTTTAACTTATAACAGCAAATATGAACTATTGACACTTCGTCAGCTTTACTAATTTTGTCCAAATCAAAGAGTCCATTCTTTAGCGAGATTAAACTTAAATTAGGTAAACAGTGCCTCTTCTCATTTTTACTAACTCTTTTATAATATTCGTTACACGCAAGGTCTATTTGGGATATTTTAAATAGTATTTAAAAAAACAACACTCTGATATGGAACGACTACGAGGAACATAACTAAGAACTTTACTCATCTGGTGCTCCGTCGTCTTCCTCATGGTATCCTGGATGCTATACTGAAATCAACGCTTCTAACGATTGACTGATCTATAAACGCACAGCTTAAACGCTGGTTTGGGCTGTGCGTGCACTAGACACTTGAAATGTTGCATAGATGGTCTTCAAATGAAGTATGTAACCACTAAGACGAAGATCCCACGGGAACATATTCTCCTTTTTCAGTTAATGCCTTTAAGAGGGCCGTTTTTGAGGCGTTAATTAGCAAGTGTTTAATTTGATATCCTTCGATTTGTAAAATTTCGTTTCATTGCTGCTGTTATTGCCATTTACTCATAGGAGGGGCCAGAGCAGTTAGGTGTTTTGTATATGTTATTTGCTCTTCGTGAAGGCATGCTCCGTCCCTCCCTTCATCCGTCGGCACGGGAACTTAAAAAAACGAAATGCTACTTTTAAAGCAACCGACGAAGTCACGGGGCGTCCGCTAGCATATTGATGAAATTGTGAGTTATGAATATGATTTACAATTTATTTCATCTATGCTCGGAGCCGTGCTGACCACTTAATTAGCTGAAACCCCGCACCATGCCATATGAAAATAATTATGTGTCTTGAATGTTGTAATTGAAATAAAACTGGACATAAACATTACTTCATTCAATTTAAATTGATACATTACTTTTCGAAGCCCTGACTCCCGATATAAGTAAACTGTATTTCAGGAGTCAGTGTCTTCCCCAGTACGACTAGGTTGAAATAATGAGGAAATAAAGTAGAAAGAAGTAAAGTAGAAGAAAGAACACAGTTTTTTTTAATTGACAAGCGATTTTTTTATTATGTGTCTGCATGTGTGTGTGTGTGTGTGTGGGGGTGACATAATGTCATTGCTATAAATATCAATAAGAGGACATTTATTTATATTTCTTGTTCATTAAAAATTATAAGTTCGGTTCTTTCCCCATACCTCTCTAAGAAGCCTAAGATTGAAACTGAAAATGTTATAAGCGCCGCAGTGTTACCGACTATGCTTACGCAATCGCGGAAAAAGCGCTTGAACGCGCTAAATAGTTGTTGTTCAAAGAGGCTCTATATTTTTGAAACATTTTTTTGATTATTTATTGTTATAATATCATGGAAAAATCAATCAAAATTTAAAATAAAAAGTTAATTATTGTCATTATAAGTGAATTATCTGTTATCATCATTATCACTATCATCAGATTATTGGAGATTTTCGTCATGATCTACATGCTAACTACGTCTGTGTCAGATGCAGTGCATGCTAAATGAAAGATTCTGAAAAAGCGTCGAATTTACCGTAGGCGTTAAAACGCGCTTTTGTATGAAAAAATCGATTGATATAGCGCTTAAAGCGCAGCACTGGGGGGCGCCGCGATGATTATGACATACCTATCTGCGTCCTATTCTTGCAAAAGTATTTTTGTTTAGCTAGATAAGGAGAGATATACGATACGAACTTAATGATATCCAACCAGTCAACAACACGTGTTTCTTTTTATCATGCTCGATATTGTTTTTACTATTCATTGAGTTACCAAAACTGTACTAAACTATACGTTCTCTCCACTCCACTGCGATGTTACTTTTCGACCGGATAAAGATGTTTCTGTATATACAATTTTTTATGTTGTCTTTCAGGTTGGAACACTGCAGGAATTGCTACACGAACAACCTGCAGAGCTCCAAGTTAGACGGCGGCATCGACGAATATGTGATCAGCAACCATATACCACCCGTTAAGCAAAATGGTAAGTGGGACCGTGTTATCCTAGTAATTTTATTTTATTAGTTGGCGTATAGCGTTTATTTATGAGCTGTGAGGTCCAGAAGGAAGGTACCGTTGCCACAGAGGGCACTCTCTATGAAAACTTGTACTATTTCTATGCAAATACAAAATTCAATGCAAGTCAAATGGAATCCTGCCTGGAAGAAAGTCAGTGTTACGCTGAACCTATTGCGATACGTCTAAGGGCCGCTTCGGATAGGTATATTTTTATACCTACATGCGGAGTGAGATAGGTCTGCCGCTGTCAAATTGTTGCATTTTGACTATGAAAATTGTGGTATATTCATGATGACCCCTTTCTTTCATTCCTATGTATTTTATTGAATTATGCAACACAACCAAAATCATAGTCACAGTACGTTTATTTGAAGAGTAAACATTCCAAACGTGCTGACTGTAGGCATTGTAAAATTGTACGTCTCACTACAGTGTGTTGTTGTTTGTATCAGGTATAATAGAACGCGGTGTCGAATGTGACATGACCAGCGATCGCGCGGCGCGACGCAGCGACCCCAAGGCAGACATGCATATCAGTGGCGACCCGCAGTACACCTGCGACCCAAGCCCGCTCAGGTATCAACCACCACTCGGCCTGCACTAATAAAAATATTTGCATAAATAGTGTGCAATTACATCTTCACGCAAAAAAGCATAAACGCTGTAACTCACATCGAAGTAAATTTTTTGTTATTGTAAATTTGGAATAAGAAAAAAAATCTACGTCGAATGGTCTGGGTCTCATGTCTTTGTAGATGTATATGGTATGGAGATTTAATTTACGGTGGATCCTTATATTTTCCAACGTTACCCAATGTTCGAAATGTTTGAGATTTGGAAAAAACAAAATGTGCCCTTTATGGAAAACTAGCCTTTGCCCGCGACTTAGTCCGCGTAGGTTTCGATATTTACACATCTTCACTGCTTTTAACGATTAATTTGGCTTCCCGTAACATCCAAACTTTCACATTTACAATAGTGTGGGACGCCCCCTCGCGAGATGGAATCTGCGTAAGGCGGTTGGCAGAGATTGGATGAGAAGAACCGAAGATCGGGTTAAGTGGCGTGCCTTGGGAGAGGCGTATGTCCAGCACTAGGCTCTTACAGGCTGATGATGATGATAGTATGCCCTAAATGCACACAAACATGAAAACTGTTAAACTAACGAATTTACGTGTTAACTGTGCCGGGAAACACATTTCTTCGTATATCTTGTCCCGTTTACACGTTACACATTTCAGGTTTTTTTTAAAAATTTAAAACAAGTGTTTTTATGAAAATAGTCTTTGAATTTATTTCAGTATAGTTCGTTTCTGGGTCGTCTGTAAGGCAGTAAACTGTGGTAGTTTACTGACGTCTAGGAGTAAAGGTTATCATTATGGGGACTGATAATGATAACCTTTATTATCTAATGCAAGTACTAATAAAGCATCTCTTTCAGGCACACACACGGTTACAATGGCGATACGAAAGGCAGGCACATACACTCGGGGGATGAGGATGATTTAAGCAGTGAGTACCTACATTTTTATATCACTTACAAGCTTAGGCCGCGGCTTTTCTCGCGTGGAATTTGAATGTTATGATGCAGTTAGCTCCGTAGCATTACGCAGCCAGCAAGCCACCATAATATAAACTGTTGCGAACATACAAACAAATGGAGATAACATTTCTGAACACTTGTATATTTAGCTTTTTAACCCACGTACTTCAAAAAAATATTCTATGTACAGACTTGCCCACGGTTTCTCACGCGAATTGTATTTTCGTGGAATACAAATCTAGGACAGTCTGCTTTTCAGCGATGAATGAACGGTTCGGTAGTTCAGGCGAATCGCCTGGAGCGATCTCGTAAGTTTTATGTCTTTATTAGGAGTATAAATGTTGGTAAATAAGTATGTATATTGCGTAATTAACTGTAACTTTATTTTGCCTACATCTTCTAATAAATAAAACCTTTGAAAATATTACTAATGAAAATATTTGTAAAAAAATTGGGGGTTGTAAAGTAATTGGGGGGGGGGGATAAGTAAACTATTATTAACATATCTTCTTTCCTTACAAGGTTGGCTGGAAGAAATATCTTTTTAGAGATAAGCGCACCTGTGTATACGTCCTCTCCTTCTGTGTATTTACTTTTATATTTTCTGTTTATACAATAAAGTTATAATATATTAATGAGTAATAGAACACATTAAGATATTTTTTTTATTTTCTGATTGTTAGTTTGTGCACGCATCACGTAAAAACTACTAAAAAGATTCTGATCGACTTTTCAGAAAAACAGTGCTTAATTTTTAGTAACATTTAGTCACTATTTTAACGCAATCGGCTTAGTCAAATAAAAATATATGCGAATTTATAGTTTTTGAAAACATAAAAGAATAACGATATTATGTACCATTTTTAGTGATCCAAGAAATGAGTTCGTTGACACTCAGCCTAGAATGAACGCTTCATTTATTTCTAAAATTATTACACTATTTACGTAAACAAATAATTCTTCGAACGTGTCCAACCTCTTTACTTATTGAGCTAAAATAAATAAAAAAATCTTGCATCAAATAGGAATGTGGCCTCGCTAACTTGTCATTATGACATTTTATTTTTATTTACGTATAGAATTAGATTAGATGAGTTGTAGTAACAAGATCTCGGGTATGTTTATTTTGGATTTTTATTGAATTTTCTTCGTCTAGTGACATGCCAATGTTTAAAAAAATAGGTAGATAATTTGCTACATACAATATATAAAACAACAGCTGTTGCCCGCGACTTCGTCCTCGTGGACAACTTAACATCACAAATTATTTTATGTATTTCCCGTAGAAGTTAGATGTTTATTCGGGATTAAAACTACCCTATGTTATATTCCAAGACCTAACCTATATGAGTGCCAAGTTTCATCCCGACCCGTCCAGTGGTTGAAGCGTGATTGAGTAACAAACATCCAAACTTTCGCATTTATAATATTAAGTGGGATTAGTGTCCACAATTTGTTTCCTAGCTACTGTAAAAGTTTTTTCTGAGATTACCTCTTACAAGTTATGCTTATAATTAATTAGACAAGTTCTAGGTATTATATGTGAATAATGTCCTTAAACACTTAAACACACAGAAGGCGAATGTGTGGCCGAGGCGTGGCGGTAGCGGTACACTTCATACAAAATCCCGCCGAGCACGCCTCCGCCACGCATTCGCTTTCTGTGTGTTTCGGACTTAATAGGGACGTTGTAATATGTTTGGTAATAGAATTGAAGTATTCAGCGTTCATTCACTAATAGTAATTATTACATGGTTAAGCAGTGGACTAATAGGTGATTCGTACTGAAGTTAGATTCATCAAATCATCGATTCATTTATTTTGTAGTATTTATTACTAACATAGAGTGAGTTTTGTTTTTGTACTAGCTGTGGCCCGCGACTTCGTCCGTGTGGACAACTGAACATTACACATTATTAGGTATTATTTAATCATAAAATAAATCTATTAATCTGATTATGCATCGAAAATATTTATATACATAAAATTAGCGGGCGGTGGTTCCGCCGTGGACTATAGAATTATTGTTTTTTTTTAATAAAGTATATATTTACTTCATGTTTATCATGAATTAAAAGATTATCATATGATTATTTATATTTTTTATGTTTTAATACTGTGTAAGAAGTGAAGTAGGTGTTTTTATTTTATTTAACAAAAATCGGACGTGATATTCCCTTTCCCTTCTCCCATTCCCCCTTTCCATACCCCCTTCGTTCTTTCCTTCAACATCCCCTTCCCACCTCGTTGAAATATCCCTCATAGCCCATCCCTCTCCATAGCTCGCTGAGGGACTTGAAACTTGTAGATCTAGCCCACCGTCAGTGTCCACGTCTCCGCGCCGTAATCATGACTTTTGTCTTTAAACATTGTGCAATGGGCGACGTGAAGACTTAACGCAGTTTTCCGAATACTGCCCAGCCTAACTGGATTCTTTTGTCAGCTTCCCTATCGAAATTTATCCTAGCCAACTGTATTGTCTGTCCTAGGTAGACGTACTCCTGAACAACTTCGATACTGACATTGTCGACGATTACCGATCTAATACAGGGCCACTAATTATCGAATAACTTACTTTTTGTATCGAGACTTGTGGAAATACAACAGCTAAAACAAATAAATAAAACTATAAATGAGCTTTAAAACCTTTCTGTCACCCTTTGTCAAGTTTTTTCAGACCAGTAATGTTGAACTACTCTTTCATAGAAATGATATGAAATGAGAGGTCAACTTGTAGATCAGTCTCCTGATATTTTATTGAAATTTAACTTATACCAGATTGTGTCCCGAATTCAAAGCTATTAAACAGTGGAAACGTCGTCAAATTCTGTTCAGTAGTTTCCAAGATTAGCCCGTACATACATACATACAGACAGACACGAACATTTTAAATTATATTTTGGACTCTACTGGTCTTATGTAATGTCTGGGGAGTGAATTTTTTTTAACTTAAAATTACAGATTCGCCTTTCTTTTGTTTTTCTACTCTTTTATTATATGTATAGACTAATAAAAAAATATGGGCCGTAATAAGGGCTGATGATTAAAAGATTCCAAATAACAAGTGGATGAATTTTAAAATATTTTAAAATATTTATTGTATTATGATGTTTTACTCAATGTTTTCTATTCCTGCGCTAATGCTCAGTTCTTGCTTCACCTATAAGTATGCAAGTATATATGAACCTAGCTGTAAAACTATGAACCTACTTCTTGTTGACAAAGTAACGGAAAACAATAAAATGTATAAATTTTACGACCGCCGCGAGTCGTATCAACGTGACGTCTGAAGGTGAAGACCATAAAATAAATTGTTTGAAAATGTTTGTTTTGCACGTATCGACGCGACGCCGCTCCCTGCCAGGGTTGCTCAGTGCTTGTATTTTGTGCACGTTTACGGGTATCGTTCACTTTATCTTTACATGTAATAAACGTTACGTACATGAACTCTTTTTTCAAGGATTAATTGCATTGTGTTGACGTCTACAGATGCCAAAACTGCATTATTATTTTTTAAATTTCGTATCGTGCAAACATCATTGCATTTCATCCAGTTATATATTAAAGCTAGCTGTGCCCGCGACTTCACTCGCCTCAACGTTTCAATCCACGTATCCTCTATGTTATTTCCACAGCTAGCTTTAATATACATGTGACATTAATTTTATGTTTTACCTTGTTTCGAATAGATAATATTATTGACTTTACTGCTTTGGGTATAGTAGAGTGGGTATGAAATTGAATGTTATGATGATACACCCATTGCCATATCCATATTTGTCTGAAAAGGTCAACATCTTATGTCCTTTATTTATGGCCGTATGGTGTTGCCATACTTGAAAATACACGTGCTTTGATTCATCATTTACCAAGTTATTATGTTAACGAGCTACTAAATATGATAGGCTCAAAAGATATTTTTATAAAATGTTTTATTGATAATAATAGGCATATATACTCGTAGGTCGATAACTTGGAAAGTTAACCATGGAACTCAAATTACCGAATTAATGGCGTCTTTGATGGCTTCGTAATTAGGGATCTAATAACCCACACCCTAATTAATTGATGAATGGAGTTACAGAGATCTTCACAGGTATTTCATTTCTGCCTTGCAGCTTTTTCGTACTGGCAATTAGATTGTGAAGTATACAAATCGATCGATGGCCTCAGAAGTGATGAGTGAGGTGCCAAACTTATTTATATAATTCTATGATAGTTACTACAGCTTCTTCACCAATTGAGGAATTAGAATTTTCAATCATAGTATTCTAAAAAACCAGCTAGGCACCATTTTTGCCATTTTCTCGAAGTTCCTTTTTAGACTTAGCCGCCTTCCTACGTATCAGGGTAGGTACGTCCAATGTCAAACAAGCTGATAATTTGTTAGTTTTGTGGGTTTTTCGTATTTCATCTAGTTTTCTTTTGGGGATAGACAACTTTGTACAAGTTGAATCAAGAGGTCTAGGTGTTTCATTTGAGGAGGTGGAAACAAAAGGTGTCATGTCTACATATACTCTTTTTAAACAGTTTCTTCATTCAACAATCAAAAAATATAAAATGTATTGTACAAGAAAACAAACTTATATAACCAACAAAATTCTCCACTTTCGCATTTGTAATATTAGTGTAATAAGATTAATTATAGTGATCAAGACCATAATGTAAATGTAATGTATATAATGCATACTAGTGTATAATGTAAAGTAATATGTCCCATTCACATTTTCATAGTTTGTGTTTAGGTAAATGTACATTGACAATTGTTATTTAATTAATTAATTATTAAATTCGTTTATTAGATGTCAAGGATCCATTATTGTTAGAAATATATTATTATTATTATTGTTATGAATATACTTTATTGTACACAAACTGCAGAAAGTGCATAGTATACTAATATACAGGAAAAGTACAAGTGGCGGCCTTATCGCTTTAAACGACTTCTTCCATGCCACCTTGTAGCTAGAGAAAATCGTAAGGGAGAATGATGCCGGTGCAAAAGATACTATGTTAATATAATAATACTTATATATAATACTATGATGTGTGCACAGCGCGTGGTACGTGGTCGTCCGACGAAGCGTCGCCGGGCCTGTCGGACGAGGAGTGCGGCGCGGGCGGGGGCGGCGCGGGCGAGACGCCCGCCGCGCTGCTGGCCCGCGTGCGCGCGCTGGGCCGCCGCGGGCTGCACGCAGAGTATGAAGAGATCCGCGCGCGCCCGCCCAACGGAACCTTCCACCATGCCAAGTGAGCACTGACATCAATTTTCCATGTTTGCAAAGTTTTGGCATGTCGTCCAGATAAACTCCATAGCTCGCTGAGCGACTTGAAACTTGTGGATCAGGCGCACCGTCAGTATCCACGTTTCTGCGCCGTAGGTCATGACAGACAGGACGCACTGATTGCATTGTGGAATATGCGAAATGAAGTGGGGCAGACGAGTTATGGAGTGGAGACCGCGGATTGGCACTCGCAGGGTGGGACGCCCCGCCGCCAAGTGGACCGACGACCTGAAGCAGGTGGCCGGTAGCGACTCCTCCCGTCGTTCAGCGAGTGGGTGGGAAGGAGGCGGGGCGGACTTGGCTTCCGCTTGACGCAGGTAATGACCGGGCATGGGTGCTTCGGGCATTACCTGCACAATATTGGGAGGGAGCCGAGCCCGCAGTGCGCGGAGTGTGGCGCTCCTGACGACACCGCCCAGCACACCCTGGAGGTTTGCGGGCGGTGGGACCGGGAGCGCCTGGATTTGACGGCGGCCCTGGGTGTGGGGGACCTCTCGCTGCACAGCATTGTCTCTTGTATGTTGAGCAGCGAGAGGTCGTGGCAAGCGGTGGCCTGCTTTTGCGAGAAAGTCATCTCGCAAAAGGAGGCCGCGGAGCGGGAGCGCGAAGACGATGTCAACGCACTCCCGCTCCGGCGTAGACGGAGAGGAAGACGGCGAGCAATTTTCGCCGCCCGTCTAAACCTCTAGTGGAGCCAGGTGGGTGAGGGACCCACACGGTGGTACGGCTCCACACCGTCTGGGGGAGGGGTCGCTGGCGTGGCGATTCCTCCCTCCTTTGGCGCGGGTGCCCCGGCAGTGTAATGTCCGGGGCTGCCGGGGGGCACAGTAGCCTTGAATTCCTCGGAGAACGCACTGTGCCCCCCACTACGGCAGGGCGGGAAATACGCCGGAGTGGTTTTAGTGGGTATGCCCTCCACACAGTACGACAGCGTACTGTGCCTGGAGGGAGAGTCCCACATACCCCCTGGTAACCCTAACCGGGGGGATGAGACAACTCATTTCCACTCCGTAAAAAAAAAAAAAAAAGGTGGCCTGTAGCGGCTGGATGCGGAAGGCGGAGGACCGAGTGTGGGGATGTTCATTGGGGAAGGCAGTTAACCCAGCAGTGGACGTCTAAGGGCTGACATGATGATGATGACAGATAAGCTTGAACATGTTTTTATACAGATTCCTAAAATGTCAGATTGTCATACTCTGCTTGAAATGAACGATCAATGCAGCAACAAAGGTTTTGTTCTAAATTGTTCATAAAAATATGGTTTGGTTTTTATTCGTAACATAAATGTGACTTTATAATTTTTTGATTTTCTAAACGTGCTGATTTATACAGTTGTAGCTAAGATTGGCACAAGTTTATAGGCTCCAGGCATATGGCAGCACTGATATTAAACCAGTTAAATGGTACAACCAAATAACCGAAGATATGCAAAACATTATCGTCGGTGACCGCGCGTAAAGACGCTCTCCATACTAGATGGAGCGTTCCAAACAATCGCTCTGTTCCACGCAAGTAGCCACAACTCTTCACATTCACAATGAAACTTGTGCAGTTACTACGCAGAACATTTAATTATTACTAATTATTGACGCTACGGTTAAATAATGTCAATATTTAGTAAATAATTAAATGTTCTGAGTAGTAACTGCAAAAGTTTCAAAGTGAATGTGAAAGAGTTGTAGCTACTTGCATGGAACAGAGCGATTGTTTGGAACGCTCCATCTAGTAGTACATAGAGATCTTTGCTCTCCATGTATCTTTTCGCGGGTATGCTCAGAAGAATTTATTCAGAGACAGATTAATTGAATTTGTATATATTGGATGGTCAATATAGTAGACGAGTTCTAGGGTGAAGACCGCGTACCAGTAGGCGTATCGTAGGATTCCTCCCTTTTAGATTATACATTTTTGAGGAAAAAAAAATTTGAGACGAACACTGACACTCGGTCCCCACAAAAAGCCTTTCAATTCCTTTTTTTTAATGCACTATATACTGCAATGTATGAATTTGCAAACTTTATTATACGTACATAATTTTAGTACGTTTCTTTAGCAAAATACCTAATTTTGCTAAAACTAACTAATGCTAATACTTGTCCTTTCAGTTATTCTAAGGTTGACTGGAAGAGATCCCTAAGTGGAATAAGTCCGCCTTTGTACACAGTTTTAATTCCCATTTTGTTATTGTTGTTGTTGTGAATTTTGGTACAATAAAGCGTTGCCTCCCCAACCCATCTGGCCAGCGCGGGGAGTGTAGGCCAATTCCTCCGCCTGTCTCTGGCAGATGAGAGAGGGTTGTGCTACTGCAGTGGAGACAAAAATAACCTGATGATGAAAGCGTTTACACACATACTACATACGCTAGTAGCACCATCTGAGTCCTTCTTTTAGTTATAATTCCCACCAACATTGGTCGCTCTCCTACTCGCTCGCAGACTGCCGAGCAACCTCGCCAAGAACCGCTACACGGACGTGCTGTGCTACGACCACTCGCGCGTGCTGCTCTCGCTGTCCGACCCCGCCGACCCCACCAGCGACTACATCAACGCCAACTACGTGGACGGCTACAAGCAGAAAAACGCCTTCATCTGTACGCAGGGTATGTACCACACCATCAGCCTATAAACGTCCACTGCTGAACATAAGCCTCCTTGGTAGAATGCCTCGTTTAGTGGGCTGTACGTTGGGGGATTTGCCATAATCACCACGCTCGGCAGACAGATTGGTGGTCGCAGTAATGATCTTAATATACACAGGAGAACGCTGCCCATCTCTGGTGCAATCCCCTAGTCGCCTTGACGACACCCACGGGAAGATTTGGGGAAGCCCTGTTCTAAGCAGAGAACCACTCGGCACATATAACATGTATATAACGACCCTGATATTCTTACTCGTATCATTAAATATACCCTCCCAATCTAAGGAAACTCTTTTAAAAATTATTATGGAACTATAGCTTCCTCCCTCCCCTCTCTTCTCGCTTCTCGCTTCTCTTAATGTATTTAAATGCTTTGTGCACTACCAATTGTGCAAAAAGTTTTATTTCAAAAGGCATTGTTTCAAAACAATGGAACTTGTTAATTCTTCTTGTCCAAAATAAATAAAAAATAAACTTATTATCGTGGGTCATATAGAGTAGAGGGCACATCTTTCCTCACTGCTGAGAAAGAAAAATCGCTTTGCGTTTATCAGAACCACGCAAAGTAGCGATACGTAGTCTCTGCCTACCCCTCTGGTACGAAGACGAGAGCATTAGTACGTACTTCTCAGGATACTAAATTGGTTGCCTATGGTCTTTCTCCTTAATTTGGTCGGACAATCTCGTCACACCTAGCTCTGGCCAATTTGCTATCCTGAGAAGTACGTACTAATGCTCTCGCCTCCGTCCCAGAGGTGTAGGCAGATACGACGTATCGCCTCTTTGCGTGGTTCTGACAAACGCAAAGCTACTTTTCTTTCTCAGCAGTGAGGAAAGATGAATCTATCAAGCTATCGCACTTTCTTCTTATTGTTTTCACTTCTGGTCGGGGCGTCGAGTATGCTCTTCCACATGGCATGAACATTTACATGACTACATGTACCGAATTCAATTTCAAATATTATATTATCTTTGGTATTGTGCACCACTAAGTCCATTACATATACAATTATGTATGTAATTCTCGTTAATAATAATATACTACCACGGCTGCCAAAGCTTGGGATGTGTTAACTCGTAGAGACCGACAGAGACCAGCACAAAGCAAATAAATATACAGAAGTATATTAGGCGTAAAAGGAAGGAGCGAATAATGCTACTGTTGTCACAATTATTGTATATGTGTCTTTCAGGGCCGTTACCAAAAACGTTCGGTGACTTCTGGCGCATGGTGTGGGAGCAGGGCACGCTGGTGATTGTGATGACGACGCGCACGGTGGAGCGCGGCCGCGTCAAGTGCGGCCAGTACTGGCCCGCGGCGGTCGGGGCCCGCCACGACCACGGGGGGTTCGCCGTCGCCTGCGAGGCCGTCGAGGCCGAGGACGACTACACCGTCACGCACCTCGTGCTCACAGACCTCAGGGTGAGTCGTGGCGTGCCCCCGCCCTCCCTGCTTCATTATCACCCGAATACGTCCCCTGCGGAACATAAGCCTTCCCAGTAGAATGACACTGTTTGCTGTCCATTGGGGCATTTGTCGTAACCACCCCGCTTGGCAGGCGGATTGGTGATCGTCAACTCTCGTTTCTCATCTTCAGCCGTCGCCTGCCCGTTGACTCGTTTAGTACAATTTTAGTTTTAGTTTAGTAGGTCCAGGTCCCGAGGCCTGAGTTTATTTCATTTTAGGTTTTGTAACTTCACTTGTAAGGTTTGGTGGTAATTTGCAGACGGAGCAGTCGCGGCGCGTGTGGCACGGCCAGTACACGCGGTGGCCGGACTTCGGCGTGCCGGGCGCGGGGGGAGGCGCGGGGGGCGGGGGCGGCGCGGGAGGGGGGCGCGCCGCGCCCGTGCTGCGCTTCCTGCAGCTAGTCCGGCGCGCGCAGCAACGCGCGCTCGCCGAGTGAGTGACTGCTTTTCATTATTTTGCTAGCGGTTACCGAGGATTACCAAGCATTATATCTTGAAAGTTTCCTCGGGAAATGGTCAATCTAATGGTGATAACCTGATCAGGATGCATACAGTAGTTTGTGAGATTATTCCGAGCACACAGAATCAGCCGGGTAACTTTGTTATACCAGAGAATACTAAATATTACTGCGTAAAGAAGCAACATTAGTTTCCCCTCGCCAGTTTATCATAGCCTGCAAAACAGAGCGCGGCATGCAGTACGTACTGCTTGGTAGGCGCGAGCGATCGACACTTATGGGTGCAGCAGCCAGCCTTACTATTATATTATTTACGGGCGCACAAACGTGTACGGACAGACGGGTGAGCCTGTAATAGCTTGTATGGAGTGGCGGGGGTGTGGTTATACTGTGTATTGATAGATAAATTGTTTGTGTAATTAATCTCTGTCGCTCTCTGTCTGTGCAAGAGATGCACTCGCTTTATTTATTACTACACACGCATATTAATATTATAAATATAAATAAATATTACATGCGTACATACACATACACTAATATTTTCTATCCAAAGGTTGTCTGGAAGAAATCGCTTAAAGCGATAAGACCTCCTAAATTGTACTATTTGTAACTTTTATAACTGTATTTGTTTGTACAATAAAGTGTATTGTATTGTACACTTATCTAATCCTGTACTAGGATTTTCTCCTATGTTACAGGAATTAAACAAGGATAGGACAATTCACATAATATCCAGACTGGGATTAACTTGTACAAAGTTGTCTGACCCCGGTGGAAATCGAACCCACGACCTCTGGCGTTTGAGTCCAAAGCCCAAGCCACTAGGCCAGCGAAGTTGTAAATGAATTGTAATTTAATATTAATCATGGAAATATATGATTAAAATTCATCCGCAGTAAAATTAACTTGTGGTTTACTTTATACTTTTTAAAGTATTATCTGTTTAATGCAGTATATATGTATAAGCTATCAATGTACCAAGTTTCATCAAAACACATGCAATCGTCGTGACGTGATCGATAACCAACATCCACACTTTCGCATCTGTAATATTGCTGGTGACGATCATGATGATGAGTGTTGGTCGTGTTGGTTCCAGTTTGGGCGACGCGTGGGCGGGGCACAGTAAAGGGCCGCCCATCGTGGTACACTGCTCGGCGGGCATCGGGCGGACAGGTCAGTATTTGTAATGTTGTCAGCGGAACAAGCTAATGAGCAAACAGGGTTTATCTACTCCCCTATAATTTGCTTATTACAAAACCCGAAACAGTGCGTATAGCATACTTTTACTGCATCATGGATTATTATATTACCCAGGTTTTCCATGTGATAATGAAATTTAAATGTCATGAATAGGAATGCGCGTGCGCGTTATTTGGTTAACGGTAAAGATCCGTTAAACCAAATCCCGAGTTCTCACACCGCGCTAAATTAATTCATTTTTGGTCAATAATGTATTGTTCAGTTGAGTAAAAATTGTGATAGCAGCATTGATAACGATACAGACCACATTTTACGACGACTGACACACTTAAAATGGCAACAGAGTAAACATTAAACTTCAATAATAGCACTATCATCATGTCAGCCTTTAGACGTCCACTGCTGGACATAGGCTTTCCCCAATGAACGCCACCACACCCAGTCCTCCGCCTCCGCATCCACGGCGGGGCGTCCCACCCTGCGCGTGACAATCCGTGGTCTCCACTCCAGAACTCGTCTGCCCCAATGGCCGTCCGTTCAACGACAGATGTGGCCCTATACAAGATGTAATAATAGCACTATACAAGATGTAAACCCAACCAGTTGAAAATGTTGTCTTGTACATGCGTTTCGTAATTGTTTCAAATATAAGAACGTTAAAATAAATAAAAAAAGTAGTAAGAAAATGGACTTGTTCCCAAAGAAATGAAGTTGGCTCCCAACAAAGAGATAGTTTTAGAAACAAAGGAGGTTGGATTACAGGCAAATGAGGCTGGTTTACAAACGAGGTTGGATTACAAGTAAATATGTTGTGGTGTGGTGTGAGGAGGTGATCTTCAATGGAAACATCACATGTTTGAAGATATTAGTATACTGTACCTACTTACGACTAGTTTTGTACTAGTATTTGCTTACTTACACTTAGGCTACTTTTCGCTATACTTACACTACGATGTACATATGTTTCAGGCACCTTCCTAACGCTGGACATCTGCGCGTCGCGGCTGGCGGCCGAGGGGCTGGCGGACGTGCGCGGGACCGTGGAGCGCGTGCGCGCGCAGCGGGCGCACTCCATACAGATGCCCGACCAGTACGTGTTCTGCCACCTCGCCGTCATCGAGTACGCGGTCAGTAACAAACACTATGACACACGCTGTAATGTCCGTATACACATTTATAAACTCCCGGGTTAAAACCCACGGGTGGGTTAAAAGCAAGTTATCTCCTATTCATTCCACGGTTTGTGCGTGTAAAAACAAACTCCTTAGATTATATTATATAATGGGGTAATAACTGGATTTGAACCCATCCGTGGGTTGACCCAGGTGGTTACCCATCTTTGGAGCCGTAGTAGTTCATTAGGTCGTGGGTTCAAACCTCGCCCGTACCAATGAGTTTTTCGAAACTTAAGTACGGTTTATTTATAACTAGCTGTTGCCCGCGACTTCGTCCGCGTGGACAACTTTACACCACAAATTATTATGTATTTCCCGTAGGAATGGGATGTTTTTCGGGATAAAAATATCCTGTGTCCTATTCGAGGACCTAACCTATATGTGTGCCAAATTTCATCACGATCCGTCCAGTGGTTAAAGCGTGATTGAGTAACAAACATCCAAACTTTCGCATTTATAATATTAGTAGAAAGTAGGATACCACATGCTTTTCGGTTAAGGAAAACGTTGTAAGGAAACCTGCATATGCCAAAGAAGAATTTCGAAGGCGTATGTGAAGTCCACCAAATCGGCTTGGGACACTGTTGGTGGTCAGGAGTTTGGCACAAAAGATCCTGAAGGGTCGAAGTGTCGCCAGTTTTTCCTGGCCCCCATAAGATACCCATCGCCGAGTCGGTAACGTTTCGCTTTCCTTCCCCCGTCCCCCTTACAACACCTATTTTTCGTACCCTTGTCCCAATGGGACAACACAGGTGAAATGCAGGATGGGATAATTTCCTTGGCGCATTTATTATTACATTTTTTTTTTGCAAATCATATTAATTTACTATGGTGTGTGTTTCGTAGCGTACACGCTGTGTTTTGCGTCTCTCCTCCGGCTACGAGTCTTATCATAAGTAAGTTAGTCTGTTTTGCGAAAAATCTATAAAAAAAAACAAGGGCCGTATGAAAATTATCCCAACGTGCGATTCACATTCACAGCAGCGTTTGTTGCAAAAGTTTCAACGAATATTCATGTCTGCCTATGTCCGGCATGGCAGAAGTTAGACCATTCTAATTACGAAATCGACTGTTTTGCTTCATCTTCAGCCTGTTAACGTCCTTAAACAATTATTTTATTTATATTTTTCGCAGGTAATGCACGGCTACCTAGAATCGGCAGACTTGTCAGGTTTCGACGACGAAAACGATGACGAGTCGGAATGAAGACTGTCGCGCTCCTCCTGCGTCGTGCTGTAAGCAGTCACACCACCGCAGTTATATGGAGGCTACAGCTGGACAGTGGACACCCGTCAAAGTCTAATTAGTACCGCGCCGCAGATTAGTCGAGACAGGCATGCTGCCAACCGGATTTGTTGGCAGTATTCGGCGCCCCCACACAGAAGATTCATTTGTATGACGCAACGTAGTATGAATGAATCTTTTGACAGCCCAGTGCAACGAATACGGAACACGCAGAAGTGGATCAGTGAGAACAGCATGTTTGGACTTTGCAAATGCTGTGAACGTGTCATTTTGCAAACATGCAATTGAGTTGCGATACCAAGCCATGGTGCGCTTCAAACCACAAATCTTGGCTACCCATGTGTCATATAGGATATCTCTTCTTTAACAGACCAAAGAATGCGCGCAAACAAGTGAAACGGAACTGAATCGGTTTGGCCGTCGCCACCAGCCATTGCACAAAACGAGTGATGTGTTCATTAGAGTAATTAACAATGGAACGTGTAGTGAGCCCGTAGCCCTGCCGCGAGTGTCTGTGTGCGAACGTCGACAAAATGTCCATTGTGAAGTAGCGCCTCTTTGGCTGAAACATATAACGTAAGCCCTAGTGAAATACACGAATCAAATAAATAGGAAAATCAAACGTTCCTGTAGTATCAATAAGAACTGAACTGTAAGTGAACAGTAACATGGAAGGAAACCTTGTGGTTCGAATATTTAATTTGCATTGTTATGATAAAAAAAACTTTTATAACCAAAAAATGTTTCCATAAATTAGAATTTTATTATTTATATCTATACATTTAAGAAGTATGGCTGTGTGAAGTTTTTGTCTGTAATTTATGTAGTTATGTTTATATTTATTATTTCAATGCATTGTATTTCCTTTGTCAATGATGGAATAAAATTGTTATGTATACTCACAAAGGGAGCTTCCATAAAGTACGTAACCTGATTGTAGTTGACTCCACTTCCCCTGGGGAAAGGCATATAGTTTTTTATTTCTTGGAAGATATTTACACTGTATGTCTAGAATTTCCTCATTATTTTTGAAATCACCTCTTTTGCGCTACTGCAATAAATTTTTATTGAAAAATCAACTATTCTTTACATTTTCAATATTCTGTACTTATTTTTAAACAATAAACAAGACTGGCGTTTTCTCACCGCATAGTCTTTTTTCAAACTCTTCCCACTCAAGTGGGCCAAGCACGTGGTTTATGGAAGGCACCCAACTGTAAGGTAGGTTTGATACAAGTTTTATACGGAGGTGCTGGTAGTGTAAACTCTCATGTCATAGTGACTCATTTGATTGTCATTCTCAGATATTTGTGATTTCACATTTGTATATTCAATAAGATCGATGTCCAGTTTGTAATAATATGTATAAAGCATCAGACATCCATACGAATTATTATACAATATATATATATATATATATAGACTGAGTAATGTTAATGTGCTCCAAAAGTTTACGAACGGCGCGAATTTTTGTCGCCATCTTGAATGATTTTTATTTGTCATTATGAAATTCAAATTATTGCAATATTTCTCTTTGTGTATTCAGAGTATATAAAATGCAAATTTAAAAAATTCTATTATAAAATATTAGAAAGGAAATGTTATTTATTTGAAATATCTGCAACATATCTCGGAAAGATATATTTTGAATCGCCGTCCTATCATGCAACTTACATATCGCAGTAGAAATCTCGTACTTTGTTTCCTTCCACACAAACGAAATCTCTCAAACATATTCAGATACATCCAATTTCTTTCAAAACACAAAAGACGTAGCTCCTATTAAACGAGTTTACACGAAAATTTCTGGAGCATACAAACTTCCGCATTTCATAACTGTAACAAGTTTATTATTAAGTAAATTGTTAATCTGAAGTAACTGTTGTTTATTACGCCTGTAAATACTTTAATTTTCTGTTTTAATTAAACCTAAACTTAAAAAAAAAACATTGTGAAATATGTGTGAAAATAAAAAGAAACTTGTAATATATGAATGTCAATTGTTTTATTGTTAGCCTTACGATAAAAAGTTTTTTTTCCATAGTTGAAGGGTTTGCGCTTGACCTCAATCTCATTTGATGGTATATAAAGAATCTACTGTGATAGTGCCATGAAGCGTCACATGGTCTGGACACCCACTCTTGCGTGCCGCTGACTCGCACAAGCCCCACTTAGCTGACTAGCCTCAAGTTGACACTAATAATTACACTGGGGTTTCCCAATCCTTTGATAACTGGAGTGACGCACACAACCTATGCTCTTATCAGCCATTAGATGTTCACTGCTGGACATAACCCTTCCCCAATGAACGCCACCACATCCGACCACTTTCTTCAGCTCGTCAGGCCATCTAACGGCGGGTCGTTCAACCTTCATTTTTTTTAAATCTGTATCTAAATCTAGAATTGGTCATCGCAGTAATGATCTGAATATACACAGGAGAACGCTGCTACCCGTCCCTCGTGCAATCCCTTAGTCACATTGATGACACCCACGGGAAGATTGGGGAAGTTCCTATTCTAAGCCAGGAACCACACGGCTATATTTTAGCTTTGAAAAGTTTGCATAATTCTGACAGAATTAACACATAACACAGTCACACCCTGTTAAGACTGAAAATTTCAGTTGGCATGCACAGACAGAAAACCATCCAGATAAAAATTACAGAAATTGTTTCTACTACATTCCAATTTTTGTTTGCAAATATTTTTAATGTATACACACAAATTTTACAGGTTTATTAATTAGATTAACAAGCACACAAATTGTAATAGGTCATTATATGAGAAATCAGCATATAAACATCGGACTCATCTCATGATGATCCTATATCTCACCAGACAAACTTATTTATGGTAGATCCAGGTTTAAAGTTATTTTACAGAAGCAGTATTTTTCTAGGTAATCTATACTTATAATAAAATTGTAACTGGTCGGTCTGTACATGAGAGATATTTAAAAAATAAATTGTATGAGGGGTCTTTATAGGGCCAATAGAAGCTAAAAAAAAAAATTTTTTTTTTTTTTAGAATTTTTGTCTGTCTGTATGTTTGTTACCGCATCACGCAAAAACTACTGAATGAAATTTGATGCAGTTTTTCAGTTGTCTTGCTGGTGGTCTAACTTAAAATCTGGTACTTGTTTCATCTTGATACGCCACTTAGAACCTGAGATATTAATAAAGTAAATTTTTCTAGAAGCCATTATATCGGATGATAATAAAAACGATTGTTAATATTTCTTCCAGTAACTCAGTATCACATTTAGAAATCATTCATGAAAAAAAAAACATCTCTTTTTTACGAACATTTTGATAAAAAAGTGAAATATTTCTCGAACGTACAAGTATGTTCATCATATGGACGAGGTCAACGTACGCGACGCGACGAAAAGCGCGGCGCATATGGGATTGAGTGAAATTTAGTTTTGGGGATAGGGATGGGGTTGAGGTAGGTGTTGGGGGGTACAGTGGATTGAATTCCTTGGGACCACACTGTACCCCCACTACCACGGCAGAGCGGGTGAAACGCCGGAGTGTTTTTAGTGGGTATGCCCTCAATGAGGGAGGGAGAGTCCCACATACCCCCTGGTCTCCCTAACCGGGGGGATGAGTCAACTCATTTTCACTCCGAAAAAAAAAAAAAAAAAAAGGTGTTGGGATTGGGATATTGAGTCTCGAGTCTGAGTGGGAGTGGAAGTAGAAGTGGGAAGAGAATGGGAGCGGAAGTGGGAACAGGGGCGGATTCTGTAGTTCACGCGAGCAGAGCCGCGGGCACAGCTAGTAATACAATAAAAGTCTTTTTTTCTTTGGAAGATTTGTATATTTCATAGGAGAATTACTTTAAAACTATATAAGGTTTTTTGGACTTAGTCTCTTGGCTTTTTTTACTTGTGAAGTTTGCACATTCATATTAATACTACTGTTTGCTTTGCTTGCATAGATGCTCGTATTGGAGGGAGATAATAAGTTAGGAAGACAAAAATAGTTACATTTGTTGTGTATGAATGAGCATATTTAATAATGGACTAGAACCGTAAAAGACAAGTGCGGGACGCAGCCTTATGCCACTGTCTTTTCTATGCTTATGTATAATGTCTACCTTGATTGGTAGCATTTCTTTAGATAATGCCAGGTGAGTGGAGGCATTACTTACATTTGTTTCCACTCAAGCATGTCGTCCACTTCAAGGCCAGTCTTCTAGAACATTATGTATAGTGTGCCAAGTCAGTCCAGTGCCACTGGGTGCATGTCTAGAAGGCATAAGAACATGTCTTATAAATGTTCTGCCTTGTGTTAATCCCAGAAATAACTTCCAATTTTTTCTTCTACCAAAGTCATATGGATTTTTAAATGTCACTTGGGTTTTCCTTATTGTGGCATTTATATGAGCTTCTACGCTTGTTTCTCCCCTACTTATGTTTTTACCATGCATTATAGCCAGAGTTCCAAGAGCAAAGAAGACAGCTAAACATGTGACAGCCATGAAGATGACGGATTTACGTTTCCATGGATCAGCAGATATCTGTTGAGTCATAGTAATGGATGGGATTGGCAAATAATGTTCACGGGGGGAGTTGTAAGAGTCATATTCAGCAATATCTTTAACAGGCACTAGAACCCCCGTCTTATTCATGCGGACTGGGTGTCCGATCAGATCTGGATCATTGTGTGGTATGATGCCACCAGTATCATTGATCCAGATCACTTGATATCCTATGTCAAAACCAGCGATTATAACAAATGTTACGCCAGTCACCATATATACCATGTAGAGATAAAAGTGCCTTGCATTGTGGTATCCGACGCAGTTGTTGAGCCACGGGCAGTGGTGGTCCATAGCAAGGATGCACCGATCACACACAGAACAGTGGTGGGTGCGAGGCGGCTTCGGCGATATGCATTTCTTACATATACTGGCTGCTTCCGATATCATCGCACCAGATGGCGGGTACCCCGGTGGAGTTATGACGCCCATGTAGTAATGAAACAGTATATTGAGCAGTAACCAATTGCCGAAGACCACTAGAAGCACCGAAGTGTACGGGGATCGCTGCCACCAGTAAGGCAAACCAATCCAGTAGGCTATCACGACCACTGCCGTGGTCAGTACACTTACACAGAAGATGAAAACTTTTCCCAAGCAGCTAGCGAAGTTGTCAACAAACCAGAAAATTGGCTCCAATAGAAAATCAATAATATAGCTCTGGCTCATGTGTTCATTGTAGGTGAGAGAGCGCAGCGTCAGCACTGCTTGTGATAATTTCCAAACTATGTAGCTTTTGCTTCGTTGTAAGATTCCTTTACTTTGAAATTGCCATTTTATAACCACCATTATGTCTTATATGTTTAATTATAATACTGAAAAAAATTATGAAAGAAACTACAAAACATTCGTGGTTATCGTGTCTGACGTACCAAGGACAGTGTTGCCAATGTAAGTAAATTTTTCGAAAGTCTAGTAACGTTTTGTAAAAAGCCGTGATTCTACTATAATGTAGCGTTCCGAAACCTATAAAATTCGCTCGATAGAATGTGAAATTCACTTGACAGATGGCGAATTTCGCTCGATCCCGGTTCTAAAAGCAACGTGGATATTCCACCTGAGGTTTTGGAACCGGGATAGAGCGAAATTCGCCATCTGTCAAGTGATTGTCAAGTGAATTTCACATTCTATCGAGCGAATTTTGTAGGTTTCGGAACGCTACATAAGTATAAGATCAGCCGGGCCCGGGTGTGGTTTTAGCACTAGGTATTATACGTATTAGGTACAATTTTCTGTCAATACTAGTAATAATCAAACTTCTAAGTTTTGGTTAAAAGTAACAACTAATTTCATATTTATTTACTCATAATGATGTAGGTAGAATATGTTAACAAATTAAGTGTAAAGGCAGAAACACATTTATCCCACGCGATGCGACGCGACGCTATGCAACGTGTGTGGAGTAAAATCCAAACCTATGAAACACATTATCCCTACGTGACGCAATGAGTTTCGTCGGGTCGCATCGCGTGCTGTAAATGTGTTTCAATAAGTTTATAATCACGTACGGTTGCGGTGGCGGCGGCGCACAGTGGTTTGACTCCAAGAAGAGGGCGGTCTTTAACACTTTATGAAAACAATCATCTAGTCATGAATATCGGATCCATTAGAGACATTGAGCCAGGATCCACGTATAACTAGTTTGTGCACAACAACAAAAACGATAGTAATCTAATTAAGTGCCACTAATAACAGTCGGGTCTGTATTTTGTATAATAAATTATCAGCATATCTCTTTATTCGTCCGCATATCGCGTGCCGTGTGGTTTCCGGTAGAGTAGAATAGGACCACTCCAATTCTTCCCCTGGATGTCGTACAAGGCGACTAAGGGAATATATTATAAAACATCAATCAGGCTTCCCCAACCCGTCTGGCCAGCGCGGGGAGTGTAGGCCAAATCCTCCGCCTGTCTCCGGCAGATGAGAGAGGGTCGTGCTCCTGCAGTGCAGACAAAAATAACCTGATGATGATACAAACATACAATAAATATACAAGTGGCGGCCTTATCGCTTTAAGCGATTTATTGAATTCCGTAATAAGAGAATAACATCTTTAATTATCTCGGAAGGTGCAACTTTGGCGTACCAAGTTTCTTTGCAGGAATTGTAGCAACTAATAGGCAGACTTCTTTAATGAAAACCGTAACTCGAAATAGGACGGGAATCAGGAGATACGTAACTCATTTCCACAGTAAGAAAACACGTTTTGTTAAATAACTGCCAAAATGCGAGTCTGACAGAAAAGTTAATAATAACAACATTTGAAGACAATGTTAAAACGAATTCAATGCCATTATCATCATCAGGTTATTTTTTTTTGTCTCCACTGCAGGAGCACAACCCTCTCTCATTTGCCGGAGGCAGACGGAGGATTTGGCCTACACTCCCCGCGCTGGCCAGACGGGTTGGGGAGGCCTAATTGATGTTTTATAATGTATTCCCTTAGTCGCCTTGTAAGACATCCACGGGAAGAGTTGGAGTGGTCCTATTCTACTCTACCGGAAACCACACGGCAACGGAAACCACATGGCCATTATCAGTTTCTTAATATTCGTAATATTGTTTTCATAAAGTGTTAACGACCGCACTTTCTAAGGAGCCAAAACCATTGTGAGGCGGCGCGGCGGGCGGCACAGCGGTCGGAGGCGGTGAGAGAGCTGTATTTTGTATAATGACGGCGATCTTATGTTGGATGGCTATAATGCTACCCCACGGCTCTATGATTGTCTATGTACTTTAATTTGAATTTGAAGTGGTGTCATACTTTTGTTTTCTCATCAAAAATAAACAGACGTATATTATTCCTGAATGCTTTATTTATTACCATATTATGCCACAATTTTCCTCTAACAGTGGTAGCAGAGCGTGGTTAAATTGGTGATAAAAGTGATAAACTAAATGTAGTTCATAAAATTTGCGGGAGAAACAAACGCGAAGTGACAAAAATGGCTTCGACATCTCGATGCATAGAACCGTTAACAAAATCTAATTACGACACCTGGAGTCTACAGGCGCAGGCTGTTCTCATTAAATGTGAGTTATGGGATTACGTGAGCGGTGACAATAAGCTGGAAGCGACCGCCAGTGCTGACGAGAAAAATGTTTTCACAAAGCAAGACTTGAAGGCCAGATCGGAGTTACTTTTTCTGATGTCTCCTGCTGAACTTAAACAAATAAAAGGATGTAATACGTCTAAAGAGGTATGGGATAAACTTAAATCTATACATCAAAGTACTGGACCAGCCAGAAAAGCTACATTATTAAAGCAATTGGTACTGAAAAAAATGAGTCCACAAGAAGATGTAAGAGACCATTTGAACCACTTTATGGATGTGGTAGGAAAGTTGGAAGACATGGATGTAAAAATAAATTCAGAGCTTCTTAGCATAATGATGCTCTACAGTTTGCCAACTACCTTTGAAAGCTTCAGAATAGCAATTGAGTCCAGAGATATTCTGCCAAGTCCCGAAGAGTTAAAAATAAAAATTACCGAAGAAAATGACGCGAGGCAGCAAGGTCAAAGTGAACAAAGTTCAGAGGCATTGTATGTCAAGCAGAAAAAGAAGGTAAACAAGTCTATATCATGCACAAATTGCAACAAAAAGGGACATTCCACTGAAGCATGTTGGTCAAAGAAGAAACAAAATTCTTCAGAAGACAAGAAGCCAGAAAAGAATTTTAACGTATGTTTAACATTAAACAATTCCAATACAAAAGAAGGAATGTGGTGTTTGGATAGTGGCTGCACTTCTCATATGACAGCGGACAAAAGTAAGTTCATAAACATAAACTCCACATCAAACACACTCAAATTGGCTTCAGACAAGTATACTACCCAAGTTGAAGGAAAAGGGAAGGTAGTGGTCAGCAAGGAAAACCAAGATTATAACTTAAATGACTCACTATATGTACCCGATTTATCAACAAATCTGTTGTCAGTCAGCAAAATAACTGAAAATGGCTACGAAGTATTATTTACAAAAGAAACGGCCAATATCATGGAACAAGGAAAAACTGTACTCAGTGCAGAAAGAAAAAACGGACTATACTACCTGGATTTTGAACAAAACGAGACAGCAAATTGGGCTCCTACAAATGAAAATAAGACTATGACATGGCACCGAAAATTAGGCCACATTAACGAAAAGGATCTGAAGATGATGGTCGATAATGAGATGATGCGAGGGCTAGAGCTAAAACAAGTGAAGTTTGATATGTGCGAAACATGCATAAAAGGCAAAATGTCAGCCCTACCATTCACAAGCCATGGTCGTATCTCAAATGAGCCTTTGGAAATCATACACAGCGACGTTTGTGGGCCATTCGAAGTAGAATCACTGGCCGGATCACGTTATTATGTGACATTCGTCGATGATTATACGAGATACTGCTGCATCTATTTCTTGAGAAATAAAAGCGATGTACTTGAAAAGTTCAAAGAATATAAATCCAGAGTGGAAATGTTTTTAAAAAAGAAAATACAAAACCTGCAGTCCGATAATGGTGGTGAGTATAAGAATAAAGAATTCGACAAGTTTCTAAGAGAAAATGGCATAAAACGAAGACTAACAGCACCATATACACCGCAGCAAAACGGAGTTAGCGAAAG
Organism: Esperia sulphurella; assembly: GCA_947086405.1. Lineage (NCBI taxonomy): Eukaryota > Metazoa > Arthropoda > Insecta > Lepidoptera > Oecophoridae > Esperia > Esperia sulphurella. The sequence continues at coordinate 5,435,257 of OX352272.1, forward strand.
AAAGAACCGATCGCTGATGGATAAAGCGAGATGCTTAATGATTGACTCCAACGCTCCGCCAAGATTATGGGCAGAAGCAGTGAACACTGCAAACTACCTAATTAACAGAAGCCCGGAAAAGGCGCTAAATGGTAGCACACCATACGAAAAATGGGTCGGAAGAACACCATGTGGTAACCACCTATATGTTTTTGGAAGTAAAGCATTCTTCCTCAACAAAACGCGTAAAGGAAAACTGTCTCCGAAAGCCACGGAAGGTGTATTTATGGGCTACGCAATAAACGCAAAAGCCTATAGAATATAAATACCGGAAAAGAAAGATGTAATCATCAGCAGAGATGTAAGAATAATTGAAAAGATGCACTTTGACAAGAATCCTGCTGTCGAATACAAAGATTTTCAACCGGAACAACTAGATCCTGAAACAAAAGAACAAATTGAAATTTAATTACAAGAAAATATAATCGATGATAACTTACCTTTTCAGGAACCAACTCCCTCTACTTCAGACTTGTTACAGCCCATGCAAAATCAATCTGAATTGTCAACTACTAGCGAAAAGCCGCAAAGAGAAAGAAGGCGACCAGCTTGGACCAAAGACTATGAGCTAGGGACTGCAAACAGTTGTGTAAATATGCTGGTGTCTGAGAACAGTAACGACTGCTTACTGACCTATCAAGAAGCTGTGTCAGGCATCGACAAAGAAAATTGGGAGAAGGCAATACAATCTGAAATGAATTCGCTCGAGAAAAATAATACTTGGATACTAGTTAATAAACAAGAGGCCAAAGGACACAAAATTTTGTCCAACAAATGGGTATTACGAGTAAAAGATGACGGAACTTACAAGGCAAGACTAGTCGTACGCGGCTGTGAGCAGAAAGGCAACTTGGACTTCGAAGAAATATATAGCCCAGTTGTGAGTCAGTCTGCTCTGAAGACCTTATTAGCAATTGCCGCGTCTAAAAATTTACACTTCTTGACTTTTGACGTCAAAACCGCTTTCTTGTACGGCGAACTGACAGATGAAGTTTACATGAAAGTACCTGTTGGCTATAATACAAAATACAATACTACTGATAAAGTATGCCGACTGAAAAAGTCGTTGTATGGATTAAAACAAGCACCATTCACATGGAATAAAACTTTTACCCGTGCTATGTTTGATTTGGGTTTCAAGACAATTAAGACTGACAGATGTGTCTTTATTAAAAAAGAGAAGACGATAATCATTGGCTTATTCGTTGACGATGGACTAGTCATTGGTAAAGACAAGAAGAAATAGAACATTTGCTGTCAAAGCTTGAAATAAAATTCGAAATGAAAAAAATTGAAAAACCCAAAAACTTACTTGGGGATAGAAATAAATAATTCTAAAGAAGGAATTAAACTAACTCAAAAGAGTTACATAAATGACATGCTGAATAGGTATAATATGGAAAATGCTAAACCGTGTGAGACAGACGCCTGGAAGCAATGGTGCAAAGGTGACACAGGAAACTCCCCAGGAGAAGGAATACCCATATAGGGAAGCAGTGGGAAGTTTGCTGTACCTGTCCACTAGAACAAGACCAGACATCGCACAAGCTGTTAATGAAGTCAGCAGAAAAGTCGAAAATCCTTCTAAAGAAGATGTCACAAAAGTGAAGAAAATATTCAAATATTTGATTGGGACTAAAGATAAAGGTATACTCTTCAAAAGATACAGCCCAATTGAGAGAATTGATACCTACACTGACTCTGATTATGCTGGAGATCCACTGACTAGACGAAGCACATCAGGCAGCGTGCTTATGATAGCTAATGGACCTATAACTTGGGGATCCAAAAGGCAGCCAATCGTAGCTCTGTCATCGACTGAGGCTGAGTACATAGCGGCTGCAGACTGCTGCAAAGAAGCAATGTACCTAAACTCCCTGCTGAAGGAAGTTACAGATTTGGACTTGAAAATACACTTGTATGTTGATAACCAAAGTTCAATACAACTTATAAAGTCTGGTTCCTTTAACAAGAGATCGAAGCACATAGATGTTCGATATCATTTTATCCACGAACAATTCGTGAAAGGACTGATTGATGTCAGCTACTGTCCCACAGAGAGTCAGCTAGCTGATATTATGACGAAGCCACTGTCTAAGGTGAAATTTGCAAGACACTGCGCGACGCTCATGTGTGGATAATGACCTGGTTCAGCCACGTGGGTGCACATTAGGAGAAGGTGTTGGATGGCTATAATGCTACCCCACGGCTCTATAATTGTCTATGTACTTTAATTTGAATTTGAAGTGGTGTCATACTTTTGTTTTCTCATCAAAAATAAACAGACGTATATTGTTCCTGAATGCTTTATTTATTACCATACTAGCTGTGCCCGCGGCTCCGCTCGCGTGGACTACAGGATCCGCTCCCATTCCCACTTCGCTCCCTATCCCACTTCCACTCAGACTTCAAATCCAGGTCCAGGTCCAGGTCCAGGTCCAGGTCCAGGTCCAGGTCCAGGTCCAGGTCCAGGTCCAGGTCCAGGTCCAGGTCCAGGTCCAGGTCCAGGTCCAGGTCCAGGTCCAGGTCCAGGTCCAGGTATAGGTCCAGGTCCAAGTCCAGGTCCAGGTCCAGGTCCAGGTCCAGGTCCAGGTCCAGGTCCAGGTCCAGGTCCAGATTCAGGTCCAGGTCCAGGTCCAGGTCCAGGTCCAGGTCCAGGCCAAGTCCAGGTCCAGGTCCGGTTCCGCTCCTGCTCCCCTCCCGCTCCCCTCCCATCCCACCCCCCACGCCCACTCCCACTCCCAGTCCCACTCCCACTCCCACTCGCAGCTCCAAATGTAATAATCCAAACTCATCGCAATCTGAATAGTAAGGTACGGAAATACTACTTTAAGCAATATATTGCATAATAACCTTACCTAACTAATGTATTTGAAAACTAAAAATATCTATAACTTTTGATTGAGTTAGCCGATTGCGATGAAATAAAGACTAAATGTTAAGTTAAGTTAAGCACCATGTTTTTGTGAAAAGTCCATCAAAATCCGTTCAGTAGTTTTTAAGTGATGCGTGCACAAACTCACAGACAAACAGACAAACAGACAAACAGACAAACAGACAAACAGACAAAAATTTCAAAAATGATCGAAATGTGTTCTGTTGCTTATCCTTAGACCCCCCAATTTGGTTTTTTGCAAATATCTTCAATGTACAGACACGCGAAGTTTACGATTTTATTTATTAGATTATGCCACAATTTTCCTCTAACATCTTAGACGTCATGCCGCAAAGCTGCGAACACATTATTGGACGCGTCCGTCAGCCGCGGCTTACGGACGCGGCTTAAATGTATCTGGATAGTATATTATAATACACTACACTGTGCATACTATCGGACATCAGTCGCGGACATATGAAGAAATTTTACAAAGGCCAAAAAAATTTATTTTTCCTCATAGCACCGAAGTTAGGACTCGGGTGACAGATTATATGGTGTTGCTCAGTCTCCCGATCAAAGGTTTGAAGAAATTAATATCAATCTGTGAAAAATATGCACAAAGGCAAAATTTTGTATATCACGTAAAGAAAACGGAGATGATGATGTTCAGATCGGGGAGAATCGCGTCTCCCTTATAAACGGACAGGTTATTGAAGTCGTTGAGAAATTCAAATACCTTGACAATATTCTATCCTCGAATATGAAAGACGATACAGATTACCGTCGAGACACATATATTGATCGTGCTATTGGGTAGTAAAAGGTTAGGTTGGGCCGGGTCGAAAGAATTAGCAAGCTGAAGTGGCAGTGGGCTGCCACATCTGTCGCAGAACCGACATTCGTTGGGTGGAGTAGACGAGATCTGGAGTGGAGACCGCGGATCGACACGCGCAGGGTGGGACGCCTCGCCGCCAGATGGACCAACGACGACCTGAAGAAGGTAGTCGGAAGTGGATGGATGGGGAGGACGGAAGACCGGGTGTGGTGGCGTGTATTGGGAAAGGCCTATGTCAAGAAGTAGAAGGGCTGATATGATGATGAATAAGATAATTTAAACTTGAATATTTCGAACAAATATAATTTATTATAGAAAATAGAGTTTTCTTTCGTCAATAAATTTAACAAAGATTGATGTTACGAGTATAATGTTAACGTACCTAGCTGAATAGTTATGAAACAGAACATACAGATCGTAGGTACTAATAGGTGCATGTGAAAATCTAGGCATAGTCTGTTTTGCAAATATTCAAATAAATAGGATTAGGCGATGTGGACTGCCGACATGAACAAGTTATATTTATTCTATACAGTTCGTTTCTCAAAAAATATTTTTTTTTTGGAATTGATAAATGTTACTTATACTTATGTAAGTAAGTACATTATTTAAAACCAGTTGTTCAATAAGTGTTTATTATTTTTAAGTATTTTGTTACATTTTGTAATAATCTGTAAGTACATTATAATAAGAACAACAAAAAAATAGCGTCAAAATAATATCAATATCACAATATTAAGCAACTATAATTTAAGGGTAGGCCTATTTTCTGTTTTGTAGCAATTTACTGACCGCTTTCCGGTCAAATGTTTGTACCATAAATATTTATAAGTAAATGCGAACCAATTAATACTAATTTGAGAGCTGCAATTTATTATTTTCACTTATACTAATTCAATTAACTAAATATATTATCATTATCTAATAAATAAAATCGTAAACATCGCGTGTCTGTACATTGAAGATAATTGCAAAAAAAATTGAGGGGGGTCTAAGGATAAATAGTAGAAGACAATCATTATTTCAATCATTTTTATAATTTTGTCTGTTTATCTGTTTGTCTGTGAGTTTGTGCACGAATCACTTAAAAACTACTGAACGGACTTTGATGAACTTTTCACAAAAATATGGGGCTTAACATTTAGTCTTTATTTCACCGCAATCGGCTAACTCAACCTAAAGTTAGGGACATTTTTAGTTTTCAAATACATCAGTAGGTAAGGTTAGTATGCAATATATTGCAGATAATAGTATTTCCGTACTATTCAGATTGCGATGAGTTTGGACTACTAGTTACACACACGGGCACAGATAGTTAAAGTAATAAATTAATTTAATTCTAGTAATGCTTAAATACTATAAATTATTGAAGAAACAATTGCCCGGAACATGTATGTTAGCAAAATTATTTTGCATATAAATATTTATTTTATATGACATTCTTTGATTTCTGAGCCGTAAGATTTAAAACAAACAGTAAAGCTGCCATATTTTTTGTACTTTTGGCACTACTCGCGGTGGCGTAAAATCTTTAAGTAAACTAAGTTACTCAGTCGAGTAAACTCTTTACTATTGACAGAGCAACATAATAATGTGTTGTAAAATATTACTTTAGTGTAATTCACACTATCGAGTAACTTGACTGGTGACTTTGACAAAATAAAAAGATTTAAAAAAAAATTTCGCATCAAACTGCCTGCCATCCACAATAATAATGCCAATTTACAAAATCTTGCTTGTGTGAAAATACAGACTGAAAAAGTACTATACAGCTTAAAAGATATAAATACATACATTGATAGGTTGATATAAGATATTTATTAGGCACAATACGGAAATAAGTAAATACTACTACGATATTGATTTTCTTCTAAAACCTATACTATCTTTACACCAAGATCTTTTTGTGTAATAAAATTTTATTTCATACAATGTACAACATATAACTATACCTAACTAGAAGGGGTCCTATATTACAGCTCTTACAAAATAATAAAGGACAGGTCTCATTTTATTGTACTTATGCCTGACGATTTTTAAAGGTGTCTACAGAATCGGGTCCAATATACTTACGTTAAAAATAAGAACCTGTCGGAATAAAAACTATTATTTTACACAAATAGGTAATTATATAGAGTAAAATTGAACTGGATCTAAAACTATGTAATAACTACACTACAATTGTATATGTTAAAGTCTGAAGTCCGGGCGCTCCGTAGTCCATAAGATTGTAATCAAAGGCCCAAATCCAATCGGTAGGTTAGATGATGCATATTTGCACAACAGCAGTAATTTTCGGATGTGCGTCTTACCAAAGATAATAAAGCATAGATTAGCAGTCCAAAAGTTCATTAAAATATTACACAATCACGACGTATCAAATCATAATTATAAATGAAATACATCTGTGAGACCTGTTTTTTGTGCGTGTTCTTCATATCGAATTAATAATTATAGATCGCGGAATTCACTATGGCACGCCCTGCCACTTTTCCCGAGGAGTGAGCGCGGGATGCGGGGAGTTAGTCTGAACGTATACGAATGTATCTTCGTGTACATATACACACATTGATGATTAGTACGTAGCGATAGAACTAACACATAACAATGTAACGCATACAATGAAACACTCCTCTAAATGAAGCGATTTAGAGGAGTGGGGCGAGCCGTTGTGAAATGGACGATCTATACTAAAGTCAAATTATGGATGCCTTATCAGCTACTTTTGTTACAAATTGTTTTATTATGAATAGAAAGTCAGCACTGAAGTGTGGTTCCCTCGAACGAAGAGCACGGGTGGCAAATCCCGGCTTAGCATCTCCAGCCACGCCATATACAGTGGAGCTGATACGGAACCCTGCGAATCAAACATCATGTTGAACTACGAACAAAAAAAGCAATGGAAGTCCGGTTCGAAATAGTGATAGGATATCCGGCTCGAAGGACCAGAGAAAACTAACCTTTCTAGGCATGGGAAGTGACATTACAATTAATCGGGCTTCCGTGGAGTTGGCCAATAGAAGTTCGCGCAGGCGCAATTGTCTATTGGTCTTACCCGCCAGTGTAAGCATTTCTGTTTCACTGATGCAACAATCTGAAAAATAGTCATTTCTTTGAATATTTATGGAAAATGAATTGTAATAATATGTGTAGGATAGTCCACACCTTGCTCTTAAAGCCAAATTCGCATTATGTGAAAATACCCAGCAACTTTTCGTTGGAAGTACGAGTAGGTATTACAACATGAACATGTTCTTCGTTCTGCAACGCCTATCCTTCATATTAATTTTAAGTTACCTATTGGATGTAAATTAGGTTTTTTTAATTTGATTTAATTTTAAAATATGAATTCTCTTTAGCAGAAACAATATGCCGTTGATTTTCACCTTCATTTGCAGATTCGTCAGTGAACTTTTTGGTAATATCTTCAAAGAGCTTTTTGGTTTCTTCCTGGGGCGCCTCCGTGATGTCCTGCACCATCGTCAGAGAGGAGTAATCTATTCGGAACTTCCCTAATAGGTTTGCCATGCTGCAGACGAAATAATAGAGATATATAGACGTTCATGATAATAGGATAATTATTTTAAGGACGAGGATTTTTAGGAGCGCATGGAATGAAGTGAACCACTTTATTCCGTCCGTGATGTTTGGACACTAGAAAAGCATTTACGTTCCCTTTTAAAATTTATGGCTCATTTATTATGTAACCTAGAGCTTAAGTTCTGACGTTGATGTCAGACAATGAGTATAACTGTGCCAACACACAAGTCCATGATTAGAATATGGTCCGATGTAACAAAGATCTGGTTCAAGACAAGGAGTCCGAAAGATTTTTTTGTGGACTCCTGAGGAAGCTAAATACATATATAAGTAACATATTACTTGGGTTAATGTCACGGGACGTGGTGTGCATAAAGGACCAGCAAGTTATAACAAGCAGACTTACTTCCTCTCCTCAAGTTCCATTTCATGTCGGCGATTAGCAAGGGCGAAGATCCGCAATTTGCAGTTTACCCAAGCTGACCTCTGAGAAATGATGTACGGCAGCAAGATTGTGAGACCGCCGTCGTCGTACAGCCACCAGACATCTATAGTTCCTGACTCCTATCACACAATAAGAAGTTTAAGGTGCTTTTTATGGGTTACTACGCGACTAGTAAATTCCTGCTATAAAGCCTAGGAATATTTATCTACACTGGTGCATTTGATTTTAGATCTTTATTCATGATGCTTATAGGCAACATGTCTGTTTTTGGGTGCTCCCACACCGGAAATTGTTTATCAACATTTAGCAGCATCCGGTGTGGTAGGGATTTGCGTCGAAACGTTCCCAAACCGTTATAAACATTTCAGATACATTCTCTAACACATAGAAATATTAAAAACATTTCAACCCCGGGCTGCAACATTTTGCTACAAAAAAATTTGTTTGCAATTGTGTCCAACAGTTTGAAATACCAAAGTGGGAGCACCCTTTGAAACTTTTTACGGAAGGGACGTCGACGATTGTTACTACAAACGACTTTACAATTATGTGGGTATTGTGACCAATAAAAATAATGTTAGACCACAATACTTGAAAATGTTGTCTAAGATTCTTGTTGTTGAAAAGTGTCCCCTGTAGATAAAACCATGTCTAAAAGTTATGCAGGATAGGTACTGGAATATAATCAAAGAAATGCAATACCTGTTTCCTTTGGAAAAGCGTCATCTGTGCTAGCTGCTCTTTGGATAGTTCAATTCCGCTGGAAGTTTTGTACACGATCTGTCGATGTATGTCCACGTGTTTCTTTTCCTTCTTCCTTTCTTTGGTATCTTTGCATTCTGATATTGTGAATGAACGCGAAGTTGTCAGTGTCAATAAATCTGTAAAGGATGGACATTTCCCATGAATGCTAAAGTAAAATTCCTAGATCATTGTGACTTACAGTCATTAGGTATAGGTATTCGATTTTCTATTTTTTAAGTTCTTTTTTTGTTCGTTCTGTTCTTGCCGTATGGTTTCCGGTAGAGTAGACCTATTCTACTCTACCGGAAACCATACCTCCTCCATGGTCCTAACCATGGTCCTAACCACTCTAACTCTTCCCGTGGATGTTGTACAAGGCGACTAAGGGAATAATACATTATAAAACATCAATCAGACCTCCCCAACCCGTATGGCCTAATCCTCCGTCTGTCTCCGGCAGATGAGAGAGGGTTGTGCTCCTGCAGTGGAGACAAAAATAACCTGATGATGATAAGTTCTTTTTTATCGAAAAACTCGCCAAATTAGTTCAAGACTTTTTACAGAATAAGATTGTTGTTATACGTGAATTTCACTTTTGATCGATAAAAATTAGAATAGATGTGGATATTAAATTAACACTAGTCGAAAAATATTTAGTGACAACCCTAGGACAACTGAAATTTTGGTTTAACTTGATTACACTACTATTACAGATAAGGCTCTGCAAAAACTCATGCGCATCAACACAATATTTAGGTACTGTGTAAAAGACTATCAAATTAGGCCAACTTTTCAAGAAAAAAAAACTCATTTGCAGAAGATTTATATAGTGAATCATAGGAACATACCCTTACAGATAAACCGTCAATCTGAAAAAGATGTTCGGAAACGACTGGATACGAAAAGCGAAGGACACACTGTGGTGGCGTGTTGAAACATATATATAGGCCTGACCAACGTTCATATTATCAAATAGTACATCAATATGCTGATGATAATGAGTGCGTCTCAAAACCTACTAGTAAGATTGTGCCTGCTCGAGGGCTGGGAGTCAGGCGTGCGGATGTCAAGGTCGGAGTCAGCGTGCATGATGTGTGGCACGCCGACGCCGGTTCCGGAGCGGCGCACGCGCAGCTCGCCGCTGCCGCTGGACGTGGCGGTCAGCCCGCTCCCCGGCGGCTCCTCTGTCACCACGCTGCCGTAGTCCAGCCCGCCCGACACGCGGACTATCGCCACCGCCAGTCGGTTCTCGAACGCGGTACTACAAAAGATTGTGAGAATGTTCTAATTATTAATTTAAAAAAAAAATAGTAGACTACGACTGCAATGCGGTGATGTAAAGAGGTCTTCCACTGAGTGAAGATAAGGTACAGTGATTTATTTGAATTTTCTACTCATTTACTGATAGATTCAAATTGCAAGATCGTGATTTATCGAAACGTAAATTCAACGAAATGTTTCTGACCCTCCCGTTGGAATCCCTTTAAGTACATAAAGCATCTAATCAAATATTTTTCGAGGTCCATATGAATAACACCTTAATAAACCTTAGTCTAGGGCATGTTTGTAGGTCGGCTCTGTGGGCTGAGGCGAGGAATACAGCCACGGTATCCCCTGCCTGTCATACAAGCCTACTAAAGGGGGACATCGGGGACGCGGGTGCACGGAGCGGGGGCTCTGTGTACCCATTCCATCTACGCGTCCCCGGGGAGGGCGGCAGCAACGGGGTGGGCTCGTTGCTGCTGCATGCACCGCGAGGGTGCGGGGGGAGGAAGTAAGTTTTCCCCCGAGACGGGCCGCCGAGCGCGAGCGGCGGGGCGCACGGAGAAGGGACACCCGGATGCAAGCTCAGGGGGAGCCCCCGGCTTCCCTCATTCGACCGTTCGTCGAAGACGGCCACCGCGGGTTTTTACTCGGTGTAAACCCGACATAACTTGCTCGTCCCCCCGAGGCGAGTGGGTATGCGTTAGGCATTTTCCCACGAAAACAAAAAATAGCGGCCGGACTCGCCCATGAAGGGTTACATAGCAGCAAGTAACATAATATAAAAGTTATTGTAGTTCGTTGTAACTTTGATCGATGTTTTAATAATAGTATTGTGGTTTACGATTTATGACGAATTAAAAAAAAAACTACTTACTAGATCTCGTTCCAACCAATTTTCGGTGGAAGTTTGCATGGCAATGTCCATCATATATTTCTTTTAGTCTTATCATTCTCTTATTTTAGAAGTTACAGGGGGGGGGGGGGGGGGACACACACACATTTTACCACTTTCTCGCGCAAACTATTCAGTTTAGAAAAAAATTATATTAGAAACCTCAATATCATTTTTGAAGAGCTATCCATAGACACGTATGGGTTTGATAAAAAAATTGAGTTTCAGTTCTAAGTATGGGGAACCCCCAAAATTTATTGTTTTTTTTTCTATTTTTGTGTGAAAATCTTAATGCGGTTCACAGAATACATCTACTTACCAAGTTTCAACAGTATAGTTCTTATAGTTTCGGAATAAAGTGGCTGTGACATAAGGACGGACAGACAGACAGACAGACAGACATGACGAATCCATAAGGGTTCCGTTCTTTGCCATTTGGCTACGGAACCCTAAAAAGGGCATGTTTGTAGATAGTAATGCAACGTACTGCAGAACATTGAAGTAAGAGACGAGGTCCTGGGAAGGAGCCACGGTCCAATCAGCTTTGTAGCCCATGAGCAGCACGTTGGGCGCCAGCCGGCCGACGCCAGCGGACTGCACGAGCGCGCGCGCGCCCAGCTCGAAGTCGTATCCATTCACGTTCGCATAGAACGCCCGGATCTTGCGTTCGCGCATCCATTCGTCGCTCATGCGCGCTCGCAACGAACGCTCTTTGTACGACAGCTTCGCCTGTGAAATATTGAGAAAAAATCTGTATGTCTGTATAGGGCTAATATAGAATCTAGGGGTAATTTTTTTTGTATGTCTTTGTGTCATGTATTACTTATACAGAAACGCGTTGAGTCCAAATGGCACTATAAATTTAATACCATATTGTAACTTCACTTTAATTTCACCTTTCTTGATAAAAACGGTCGCATTTACCTGTGATATATCTCCTACAATCATCAGCGACCCAGCCTTAGTGATCAGGTTGCCGAGATCCACCAGCGCTGGCCTCGTGTGCGGTTTACCTGCCAGGACCAACAGCTGAGGCCAGTAGTTCTTCACGTGCTCCCCGGTCCTGGCCAGATTGTGGGCGCTGGAGAGCGCGGTCTTGTACATTTGGGCTTGAGTACTGCTACCCCAGTTGACATCTGCAGAACACAATGAATCATCTGAATATACAAATTGGTGGGCAATTTTACAACAAAAACGTGCAAATACGCTTTACATTTTTTATTATTATTTACCTACTTATAGATTTTTTACGAATACTTTTGAGTATTTATATAAGTGTATTAGCTCAATAGATTAGTCAACTGGTGTCATATACGGTCGCCCAAAAAGGATTGGAAAAACCCGCCAAGCTTTGAATTTCGAACCTCTAGCATAGCTTGCAGATGTTTTATCAACTAGACTAAATAGGTCTTTGAAAGTTTGAAGAATTTCAAAATCTGTGCAGCGCTGATCAAAGGAATTAATAAAATGTATAACTAACAACAAACAAAATCATTTTTGTGAGCGTGTGAGTAATAAAAAAAAATCTCAATCTGTTTCGATCAACGGAATGAATCAGGGATTATTCCTTGCCAATATTTCAAAGTAATAAATAAAGAGAATATTGATTTATGATTTATAATAACTCTCTGAAAGCAGGATTGAAAGCTGATTATATACAAACGAGAATCCGATCCACTTTCGTAACGGGGAACATTATACGAATGGGTTAAAGGGGATTGTGATGCAATCTGCGGTGTGAGTGTGTAGTTCAATGCGGATTTAGTGGGAGTCAATAGCAGTCAGGCATAGTCAGGTAAAGGCGCGTCCGAAAAATAGTGCTCCAATGTATTTTTTTAATTTAAAACCGTTAAAAATGGAAATGGAAAGAAAAATTACAAGGAAATGACGATTTCAGGAAATTGTAATAAATCTTTGACAATTTTACTGTACATGTTTGCAAGAATCTCTTAGATCGACATTTCTGCACCCGTCTGACTACGTGCCTGCCTATCTATTCCCGTGGCTGTTTTCAATGACGTGGAACATTGAAATTTCGATTGCACGCTAAGTACAGAGGGCTTTTTGTTTCCGCTGAGGAATACTAGTTGTAATTTATTTTTCACGAAATAGCCTTCCAAATAGATTTTCGGAGCGTTAGGTTATTTACGTAAACGTAAATCTTGCTCTGATAATAATTATAGAATCTTCTAAAATGTACACATAGGTACTTATACTTTAGTCAACGATCTCTATGTACTACTAGATTGAGCGTTCCAAACAATCGCTCTGTTCCACGCAAGGAACCGCAACCCTTTCACATTCACTTTGAAACTTGTGCAGTTACTACGCAGAACATTTAATTATTTACTTAATATTGACGCTATTTACGCGTAGCGTCAATATTTAGTAATAACTAAATGTCCTGCTTAGTAACTGCACAAGTTTTATTGTGAATGTAACCGAGTTGTGGCTTCTTGTGTGGAACAGAGCGATTGTTTAGAACGCTCCATCTAGTACTACATAGAGATCACTGACTTTAGTAGAATTGAATAACGTACCCGTAACAGTTCAGTTTGACGCAGACTTGGAAAATGGAAAATAGGTACTACTTTTTTACATTTTTGTGGGAATATATGTTTCGCGTTTAGGAATACCACGAAATGTCAGAATAGACTTCACAGCTGAATATATCAAATGTTAATTTGTAAGGTGTGTTTTTCTTTAAATGTCTAATTTGATAAACAAACATGGCGCCAAGGTGACCATAGATATAAAATAGTGTTGTCAAATAATAGAATTAATTGGTTCAATTGAATTTGTGATTAATTCTATATTATTCTCAGTGATTATAAGTTTAGGAATATTTATTTATTTATTGGTTACTCCCATGGATATTCTGTATCGAAATACAAAATTTCATCCACATCGGATCATTACTTTGGACCTAGCATACGACTGCAGACAAACGGACACGCAAGCACATTGTTTAGTTTTTGGTTTTTTGGACTCTTACATGTCTAAGGGAACATATATCCATCAAAGTTTCAAAAATAAATACAACATATTGCAGAAACATTTTTATTCTTTAAGGTACAAAATACAAATCATTGTAATAACAATAATATTAAGTATGTATAAAACAATGCACCGGCATCAAACTTAATATTTTAGAAAAGTGCAAACGATAATGAGTAACAAACATCGATTTTATCGATGCGATGCCGATTACGATTATCTGTGCCAATATTCCGTTAAAATTAATAGAATATCAATTGTCTATCTTTTTTGGTTCAATGGATGTCCAACTTATTTGTCTAATCCTTTTTTCTCCTCGCCTACTTATTTCTAAAGATTCAATTAGTTACAAGTATTCCGAATGAATAATTGAATTGCGTAATTGAATGCGTGACATACCCCATCTCTAAAATCCAAAGACAATATAGAGATAACCCGTCTCAATATGATTTAAGGTTAAAGCGATTTGTTGATAATTTTGCTAAAAACTAAAGTTTACGATGATTAATTCTATTAGTTTTGTGAGTGGATATCGTGCAAGTGCTTGTTTGAGGTATATGAGGATTTTGGGTCAGTTTTATTGTGTGATTGGCTCGCAAATTTGAGATTTTGTAGAGGTGAGTGGTTTGTTTACTACTTAGGACATTTAAAGAAACATTAACCTTAGATCATATCTGGTCCTTTGACCCGTTATGTCAGTAGTACCATTGATTAGTACCATTAAAGAAATAATAAAGATATTCCCCATAATTGTAACTGATTGATATGCAATCAGAATAAATATATTTTTTATTTGATGCAAGTTTAACTATTCTCATTTAAAATTTCTACGAGTCCTATAGAGTGATACCTCGTCGATAACTTTGCTAATGATATTGCATACTAGTCGATGACCTTTGCAAATGCAAATATAGTAAAGTCGTGGTTGCCTAGCTGGAGGTGCGTTCGCCTCCGTTCATGAGGTCGAGGCAAGGACGAAGGTTCAAATCCGGGCAGCACCTTGTAATGAGTTTTTCGAAACTTAAGTATTTACCTATATCAGCCTGTCATATAAACCTGTGTTTTTGAGGAAAAAAAAAACATTATGAGGAAACCTGCATACGCCGTAGAAGGAATTGAAGCGCACTGCGCATGTGAAGTCCACCACTAAGGCTATATAGCCCTCGTTGAGACGGTAAGCCTGAGCCTCCAACGGTGACATATTATAAACTGATTATATGATTTCATTTGCAAAGAGAGGTACGAGTAGGTACACTTACCCGGATTCCGATAGTGCACGATGAGGTAGAGGGTAAAGAACACGGCGAAAGTGACCAGCGACATGATCCAGCTGATCAGCAGCATGATCGCTACACACATGAGGAAGCCCAGCAGCGACACCCACACGTTGTAGTACTGCAACGTGGGTTGGGGTAGGGTTAGTTATCAATCAATCAACAGGTGCATAGCTTGAAGGAAAAAAATTCGCGCTCCATAAGGACGGAGCCGGAGGCGTCCGCAGCAAAAAGTTTTTACCTTCATGATGTATAAGTAATTTGTCGCATTATTGGGCAGTGACTTAAACCCAAAACCCTCCGACTATCGAATGAAGAATTTTTTTGGCACAATCTAGAACTAGAGAGTTACAATTTCAGCTCACAAACAGTTTCAGCTCTATGACCATCGTAATTGTAGGTGCGTGTTAACCCCAAAATATTTATTTGTATTTCACGCCCAAGTTTCGCCATTTGCCTAGGCAGCTCTTCTATTTTAATCTACGCGAGGACAGCCAACTAATTAAAACTTCATATGCTCGTTTTTGGATTTAATGCCAAAAATTCGATGACCTAATTTTGTGATTTTACCAGAAAGTTATTTCCACATTCTGATTCATTGATGCAAATGTCTTGCTCGCAATTCTGTGTTCTGATTCATGAACTGACTTACCCGGAAGGTGGGGCGCCAACCGAGCGGGCGCACGAGAGCCGCGTGGAATGTACAGAAGTTGATGAGTGCATACGACGCTAGATAGAAGTTGGAGATTAACGGCGCGATCGTGTTCAGGTCAGCTGTCAAATATAATGTTATTGTTCAATCTATTGGCGGCGAAAAATGTAAAAGCTGTAGAAGAAGAGACGACATTCGAGTATTACCAAAGTATGGCGTTCTTGCAGTAAATTCACTTTTGAATTTTGCCATCAATAAACTTTCAAAATAGTACCTACTGAGAATCTTTACGTAGCAAATGGTATCATCCAAATTTTGTGCATGTGTATTTTGAACAGCTATAAAACCACCTTATAATAAGATAATTAACATCAGCAGTATTCTCTCGCGTACCATTGTAGGCATTCTTCTATAATTAAGAGGAGGAAACCTGGAATTAATTGATATTTCTTGAGATCAGCTCAAGGAATATCAATTAAGTCCACGTTTCCAGGTTTCGTTTATTGAAATAGGTAGTTCAAGAGCCGAGCCGGTTATTTAAAGCAGTAAGTACAATTATTAACTTCACGCGTTTTTTTGCACACTAACAATTGTTACGTATTAATGTCGTCAGAACGGCTCAACCGATTCTCATGACTGGCCTAGATTAAAATATAGAAAGCAGAATCGATGTAATTTTTTTTTATTGCTAATTTGGAATCAGCAAACCCTTAGATTATATACTGTTGAGTTTATATCAAGTGTACAATTGCTGATAGACTGTATGTCATAGTTAGTGCTTTAGCTTTTACGGAAAAAGCAAAATGTTTGATTTGAGAATACATGAAAATATTGCAGGTTCAAGAAACCATCTTGTTTTTCTTTTATATTTTCCAACAGTGGTAGCAGAGCGTGGTTTCCTCTGGATGAGATAGGAAAATGTGTAGCATGACTGCCTTTCCAGTTTCACTACCCCAGCTGAACGAAAAATCAAATTTTCAACATTGGAAATATCGCTTGAAAATTCTTCTAGAAGAACGTGATCTGACAGCAGCGCTTGAACAAGATTCATTGGTGGATGACAAATCTTTACAAGAAAAGAATAGAAAAGCAAAACTCCTGATAGTGCAATGTGTCGGAGATAGATATCTTGAAATAGTAAAAAAAGGAAATACGGCAAAAGAAATGCTAAAATATTTAGAAGCTACTTTTGAAAGGAAGAGCGTAATAAATAAATTGCACCTAAAAAAGGAATTGCTCTGTCTGAAATGTAACTTGGAATGTAATTTACAGGATCATTTCCTAAAATTCGATTCTCTTGTCACAGCAATCGAAAATTGTGGATCTAAACTGGAAGAAGAAGACAAGGTATGTCATCTTCTGCTTTCGATGTCTTCAGAGTTTGAACACGTCATCACTGCTATAGAAACTATGAGTCCTGACAGTGGTCTTACGCTAGATTTTGTCAAAACTAGATTATTAGATGCAGAAATAAAGATCAAGTCGAAATATAACAATGAATTTCAAGAAAATTCGGTGGCTATGCTAGTAGAATGTTATAATTGTGGCAAAAAGGGTCATATTGCATCAGAATGTAGATCGGCGAGTACGTCGCGCAATAAAGTAAGAGGTAGAGGACGAAGTTATCATGGCTCACACCCACGAGGCTCACACAGTTCCTCCTACAAAAATAGAGCACATGATGCTACAGAAATGGAGAACGATGGAAATGATAGAAAATCTTTCTTTGTTGCTCTAAATGCTGAAGAGATAATAAAGAAAGCGAAGCTAGACTTCATATTAGACTCCGGTGCATGTGATCATTTAGTCAATGAAGAAATAGAACCATTCATGAAGGATGTAAAGTTCTTGGAAAGAGAAAGAAGAATAATAGTTGCCAAAGATGGACAATATCTGAAAGTTTTAAAAAGAGGGAAATTAGACGTGATCTATAAAGGTTCGTTGAAAATAGAGATAGACGCTCTTATTGCACCTGAACTGTCCCATAATCTTCTTTCAGTAAAAAAATTAACAGAAAAAGGTTTTACTGTTCACTTTTCGAAGAAAGGAGTTGACGTTTATGACCGTAACAAAACTATACATTGTGAACCTTTTGGAAGCTTGTATAAAATGAGTTTTGATTTTGATCATGACAATTGCATGACAGTTACAAATGATGAAAATATTTGGCATAGAAGACTTGGACATTTAAATAGACATGGTTTACAAATTATGAATTTACCATTCTCGAAAGATTATATTTGTGAATCCTGCTTGAAAGGAAAAGCTACAAGATTGCCTTTTTCAGAAAGAACTAGACCAAGATCTAGTAGAGTCGCAGAACTCTTGCACACTGATCTAGCAGGACCTTTTACGCCCATGACTAGTAATGGTGAAAAGTATTATATGACTATTGTTGATGATTATACACATTTTACTGCGGTATACCTCTTGAAGGAAAAATCTGAAACTGCCAGAAATCTGATAGAACATATCAAACTGATTGAAAGACAAACTGGTGAACGTGTAAAAAGACTGAGATGTGACAATGGTGGTGAATACAGATCAAAAGATCTGAAGAATTACTGCTCAGAGAACGGGATTGTTATAGAGTATACAATGCCATACTCTCCGCAACAAAACGGCGTAGCTGAAAGGCTTAACAGAACTTTACAAGATAAAGTTAGAAGTATGAGAGCAGAAACGAACTTACCAGAATACCTATGGGGTGAGGCTATTCGATGTGCGACGGTTCAGTTGAATAGATGTCCCTCAAAGGCTGTAGAAAATAAAATACCAGCAGAGTTATACTTTGGTAAACTTGATTTAAATTTTCTTAAAGTATTTGGTTGTAAAGCTTGGGCTGTTAATCTACCAAGAACCTCGAAGTTTCAACCGAGAGCAACTGAATATCGACTGGTTGGCTATACTGGAAACGGTTATAGACTGTGGAATCCAGAAAATGACAAGATCATCATCTCAAGAGATGTTAAGTTTAATGAGAATGATTTTAAATTTAACCCACTAAAGAAAGAGACAACCACAGAATTAGACGAAAATATTATTTTTATTGATGGTTCGCAAGATAACAGAAAGAACGAAGAGTTAATAGAGAAAGAGGTTGAAAATATCACAAATAGTACGACAACGCAGCGTCCAGTCAGACAACATAAACTACCAGAGAAATTGAAAGATTATGTGATGTTAACATACTCAGAAGCTGTGACTGGTCCAGATAAAGAGAAATGGACAAAAGCAATACAATCGGAGAAAAACTCACTGGAGAAGAATAAAGTTTTTGGTCTGGTTGATAAGAAGCAAGCTAAAGACAGAAAGCTTTTATCCAGCAAGTGGATATTAAAAGTTAAAAACGATGGAACATACAAAGCTCGACTAGTGGCACGAGGCTTCGAACAGAGATTCGGTATGAACTATGATGAGACTTATAGCCCTGTTATTAACACATGTTCTTTGAGAATTTTGTTTGCAATCGCAGCCAGTAGAAATGATTTTCTGATAAAGTTAGATATTAAAACAGCTTTTCTCTATGGGAACCTTAGAGAAGAAATATATATGAAAATTCCAGAAGGATATGATCAAACGGATGAGAAGGTATGGAAACTTATGAAAAGCTTATATGGGCTAAAACAAGCTCCGCTAATGTGGAATGAGAGATTCACAACTAGCTTGAAAGAACAAGGTTTGATACCTTTGAAATCTGATCCCTGTCTTTTCAAGACAAGTGATAATTCCATTTTTCTAGGAATTTATGTAGATGATGGACTTCTTATCGGAAATGATAAAAAGAGATTATATTCCATTTTAAAAAGTATGGAAGAAAATTTTCAAATGACACATGAAGAAAATCCAACGTCATTTTTGAATATTGAAATCATAAAATCAGACGACGGAATCAGCTTATGTCAGCAGAATTATTCACAAGACATTCTGGAGAAATTCAATATGATTGACGCGAAGGTGAAAAAAACCCCAATAACCAAAGATGGGAAGGAAAATGAAGAAACTACAACCCTTGAATTTCCTTACCGAGAAGCTGTGGGGTCTGTGATGTACTTGAGTACAAGAACTAGGCCAGACTTGGCATATGCAGTCAACATTGAAAGCAGAAATTTGGTTAATCCTACTAGTGTTGACTATGCCAATATTAAAAGAACTTTGCGGTATGTTAAAGGGACTACTTCAAGGAGAATTTTCTTTGAGACCGGTGCTAATTTGCAGAAGTTAGAAGCTTATAGTGACTCAGATTTTGCTGGAGACAAAACTACTAGACACAGCACAAGTGGCTATGTAATCAACTACTGTGGAGGGCCTGTACAATGGACTACGAGGAAACAACCTATTGTGGCCCTATCTTCCTGTGAAGCCGAGTATATCTCAGCTGCAGATTGCACGAAAGATCTGTTGTTTATTAAAGGTATTATTTCAGAATTATTCCAGTCAAATGTTGAAGTTTGCCTGAATGTTGACAATCAAAGTGCAATTAAATTGATTGAAAAGGGAATTTTGAACAGTAGATCAAAACATATTGATGCGCGTTACCATTTCATACACGAGAAGCTCAAGAATGGAGATTTTAATATAAAGTATTGTCCCACAGAAGAACAGTTGGCAGATATTTTTACAAAACCTCTGGATGCTACAAAGTTCAATTATTTTGCAAATATATTGTTACGCTAGTATAATTATCAACAATTGAAGAGGTGTGTTGAGTTTATATCAAGTGTACAATTGCTGATAGGCTGTATGTCATAGTTAGTGCTTTAGCTTTTACGGAAAAAGCAAAATGTTTGATTTGAGAATACATGAAAATATTGCAGGTTCAAGAAACCATCTTGTTTTTCTTTTATATTTTCCAACATATACTACTAGTCTGAGAGAAAACCGAATTAACGTCAAATGGCTAATAGACTAGACACGGGACCCAGACCATTCGAATTTGCAATAACAAATGTTTTACATCGGTGTGCGTTACAGCGTTTCTGCTTTTTTGCGTCGATTGAGAAAATTTTCAGTTTGCATATGAACATTGTCAAAAGAGGTGACATTGGCTCCTACTTGAAGTGCCAAAAGACATATTTGTGCGTCGGAAACCAACTAAACAATAGTGTTCAGTCCTAGCTAGTATTTAAACGAAATATTTACCAATAAGCAGAAAGAGCAGCGAGACAATGAATGTGAGCACGTATCCGCGGTAGGGCTCCCCATGTCTCCCATAGGGCTTGGAGAAAAAGATGAGGCCCGGGTAGATACGGTCCACCCCCAGCGCCTGGATCAGTCTCGGCACCGACAGCAGGTTGGTGAGTGCGGTGGACAGCGTCGCGGCCCAGCAGCCGCCGTAGATGAACGGACCCCACGACGACATCAGTTGCATAACCTGCACAGGTTTTAGACATTTCGGAAGTTTATTCATCAATTGTTAAGCCTAGGTAGTTGTTAAGCAATTGTTAGGCCTACATGAGTTGATTCATCAATTTTGCATTATTCAAGAAAAGATAGAATATAATATCTAATTTTGTCTGTATTGAATGTGAAGAAAATAAAAAAAATACTAGAAAATTCTAAAGTTATTATTGCAACGGGATTACCTAATTCCGGCACTTTTTCAGAAATGCGACTGAAGTCGTAAAATATAAAGAACTCGTTTGTGTGATACAAGGAACAAGACGAGATACACGGACCTATCGATCTAAAACAATAAGTGCTTATACAGCTTAATACTTACTGAGTAGCTGTTGTGAAGTCCATATTTGCAGCCGTCAGTAGCATTGATACACCGCATGGCGACCATGCTATGGTCGACAGTGCCATTGGCTATCAGGAGGTCGGTGACGTTTCCCCCCGCGTCCCGCAGGGCGCCGGCCCCCGCAAACAGTACCATCAGCGCGTAGCTCAGCATAGAGATGAGCAGGGCGAGGAGGGTGCCTTTGGGGATAGCTGTAGCAGGGTTCTATAAAATATATAATATGTTGCTTAAAGGTTCCATACATTGGGTTCAGTAGAACTTCTGATAAGTTCACGAAACTTAAATTGAACTTATTGAGATAGATGGTAAATAGCTAATCACGTGCTATCCATCTGACTACCGTTGCACTGTGCCATTTAAAGTAAGTATTATGATTTATTTTCGTCTGATCAGCGATCAGACCCCACTTAATTTCGTCAGACTGCACTCTAACTGCAAAAAAATTTCACACTTGACATGCATTTACATCTGTAATACCTAGGTACTGATTTAAAATCTGTAAGATTTTTTTTAAACCCCTTTAAATTTCTCCAACAGTACGGTAAAGGGATTGCGACCTAATTGTTGATTTTAGAAACAAACCACTATTGATATCTTTAAAACTACCTAATCTACATACTTCAAACAGTTACTAATCCTAAAAAGTTATGATTCAAATGTTGTTCTGATTAACTGATTTGTGCGCGTGCAGCGTGCTAGATGTCTTTGATTTCCTTTCCAAGAATGTAGTCCACATGTACGTGTTTCTTGATTACAAATCGCAACGGGAATAGAACTGAGTCACCAATAATAAGTGAGATTTCAATTGGTTTTAATCAATTGATTTGTTTTACCCACTCGTTCCTTACGTTATAAAATTTCGAAAATAAAGAGGGTTAAACAAATTGACATTTTCGTTAGGTGTCTCATTTCATTCATTTTGGCTCAATAATGAATACGTAGAATTCCTTCCAAAATTGATTAATATCCTGAAGAAATCATTCGTATTCTATCTTCAATCTATTCCCCAGGATGTGTCATGTCACTACTGACTTTATTTGACTTCACCATCGTCATGCATCACTATGTCACTGTATCCAATTGCCTATGTCCCACAAAAAAGTTAAATCTGAGATTTAGAGAAAAACCTAGAGAAATTATATATATACATGAATATGTATATATGAGTTATGTAACACATAAGATGTATTTTCTTATTAATGTTAAATAAATAAAAAAAACATAGGTACATAATGGTCACGCCCCTTGGTCCCGGAGGAGTAGGCAGAGACGAGGTATCGTCAATTTGCGCGATCCTAACAAACGTCGCAAAGCGACTTTCCTTCGCCAGCTTTTCGCCCTGTGGTACCACTTGGCGTAATGTGTGGCGAATGAAATTATATAGGTAGGTCATAAAAGTCGGTTTTATGGAGGCGGCGGTAGTACTTAGCAAGTGAAAAATTAGATGCAAACACAGAATGAACAATGTTTCTGACTTAAGTTGGAGGAGAAAGGAGCGTATAGATTTTTATTATAGGATCGGATTTTTACTATATATTATTATTAAATTTGCATACATAATAGGCATGCAAATACTTATACTTAATCTAAGATGCAATCAATGTATTTTTAAATTGTTTACGCATTCGATCTGACTCTAGCATAAGGCAGATAATAGTCTACGTATTTAGGTATATGGTTTCTCCTTAACATCTCCATTTTTTTATAGATACCTATTCGAAGTATTTTTGATTATATATTAAAGTGTCTTTTTAAGGCTCATTAAAACCCCTTACCCGTTATTTATAATGCTTTGTTATAGTTATTTTGTGAAATAAATAAATCAGAATGGGCCCGATTCTGAAGTCACAAGGTTAAAATTTGACAGCATTAAAACAGTTGCTATCCTAGATGATAAAGACGAAACTAATTTTAGTGCTGTCAAATTTTAAATGTGTGCCTTTGGAATTGGGCCCATTGAGTACCTAACTACGTATAGTAGGTATGTCTCTTAGACGAATGATTCATTTGTCTAATGTATGTCTTCTGACTGACACTGACACTGCAATGCAAGGCACGTGGGTGAAGTGAGCCAGTGACATTGTAAACAACTAGTATAGCATCGAATGCAATACCACGTGGATTCTATATTAAGCTAATGGGTTTATAGCGAAGACCGTAGGTTGTAGCAGAAACAATAAGGCTACAATCAGTTTTTTTTTAGAATTGAACTAAATAAATGGTCTACATTTACTCCACACTACACAGGTGCCGTGGGTCCAGGGACATACTGCCAGACTGGATGCGGACAGATAAGCAAGATCAGTCTTGGATTAGAGAGTAGACTCAATATTTGCCACAAGAAGTATACATAGCCCGACAGTCCCCTATGCGCTAGATCTATGTGGTTCTTTAATCAGAATCATACGTAATCTATACGTATGATTCTGATTCTTATCATAGGTGATGCGCAAGATTGATATATAGAGAAGGATATTAGGGAATGTACCCAAACTACGTGACACATTTTTACAATTTATTATGCCCCCCCCCCCCCTCCGGGGACTACCCATAGTATATGGTAAGACCCCCCCCCCCCCCCCATATTTGAATATAGCTCGAAAAGCGCGAGATTTATTATAGAAATCCGCAGAAATCCTTCAAGAAACTTATGCGGTCCAAAAATGAAATATATTGCGTGATAATTAATGATACCTACTTAAGTAACTTTTTATACGTTTTCTTTCAATGTACGGGACCCTCAGTGCACGAGTACGACTCGCACTTGACCGGTTTAATTTTATAAATTTTCTCTTATCTCTAAAATTGACTTCATAGTTCCTTAGAATAAATTAATCTATATCTCTTATAGTTTCTGAATTACCCATACTTGATAATACACCGTGTACTTTTACTTACATAGGTATAGTGATATGATATGTTGGGCGCCCATTCCGGGTATAAGCTAGCTAGTTCAGTACTATGGTCATTCCTGGGAGAAGCGTTCTTCGCGTCAGATTCGTGTCTTTTATTTTTTCTCATTACTGGTGAAAACTAAAATTACATGGGAAAAGAAGGCTTAAAAACGAGTCAAGCATCGATAAGGCACTCATGAAGACGTTATAGATAACGTCATGAGAAAAAATCATCATCATCATCATCATCATCAGGTTATTTTTGTCTCCACTGCAGGAGCACAACCCTCTCTCATCTGCCGGAGACAGACGGAGGATTTGGCCTACACTCCCCGCGCTGGCCAGACGAGTTGAGGAGGCCTAATTGACGTTTTATAATATATTTCCTTAGTCGCCTTGTACGACATCCACGGGAAGAGTTGGAGTGGTCCTATTCTACTCTACCGGAAACCACACGGCAATGAGAAAAAATAAAAGTCACGAATCTGACGCGAAGAACGCTTCTCCCAGGAATGACCCACTACCATACTAGTTAAGGGTACTCTTACCTAAATGCCGTAAAGCAATGTCTGTCGATTGTAATGTTCAAGAAAAAAATACCAACCAAGTATTAGCCATATTTAATTCATTTTACTGCCCAACTACTTACAGCGTTTGAAAAGAAATAAGAATAATCGATCTGACATTGTTCGTTTCTCAGAAGTGCCTACTTCAGAAGAGTGAAATACACATAAGTACCTACTAGTAGGACGGCTGGGGTGAGTGAGTGACGCCGCGCCCACGACACGAGTTAATTAAGCTATTTTGACGTCAATCGAAAGCCACTCTTATTGTTACCGACGACCCAAATCCATATACCTCTGCTTGTAGTTATATGGATGTAGGATCCATAAACATTCTTTCTATATCACAGGAGCCAAAAAACATTAGAACACAGCATTCATAGACGGTACTCTATTTTAAAATTTCTACAGTGCATTTATACAATTTATTTTGTGCTGATCGTATTCGTTTTGGTATAAAATGATATCTGATGCAACTTAACTAGGCACAAGTACTATTTTTAAGGGCTTAGTTAAAACTGACACCTAATTTAGCAAAGCCTTTTGGCCGTCTCTTTGCGATTCGACGGGATCTCTCATAAACTATTAAACGGATTGAGCTGAAATATGGAAGATTTGAATTGATCAGTCATGAACTCATGATGTTAGAATTATAGAAATGTCGAAAAAATATGTATTTTTTAAGTTATTTGTTGAAATGGTTCAACAATTACAGAACCCGTACATTGTGTATGACGTAGGTTAGTGAGTTTTTACCTTGAGATCTCCGGAAATGTTTGCGCCAGCCTGGATGCCAGTGACGGACGGAAAGAAGATGGCGAACACACTGAAGAAGTCCTGATTCAGACCCTCGCTGTATCGGAAGTCTGGATTGAAGTTCTCATGGAAGGTAGGCGCTGCAAAATGAAATTCTAATTTAAATCCGCAATTAATTGACAATATACTCTCCCCTCAACCAACTTTATCTTTAACTCTCCTCTCAACCTTTCCTCAACCCTCCCCTCAATCCTCGTAAGCAACATTTTCATCGTAATCGGCTAACTCAATCAAAAGTTGTGCGAATTTATAGTTTTCAAAAACTCACATTACATTGGTACCCATACCCGCTCCCGCTCACGAATTCAGTCACTCGCAGTGTATGCGAGTTTTCGGACCCTATAAATTCGCATAACTTTTGATTGACTGCATCGATTGCAATGAAATAAAGCCTATATGTTACACCGAATTAAGTACTATATTTCTGTGAAAAGTTGATCAAGATCGGTTCAGTAGTTTTTAAGTGTTGCGCGCACAAACAAACAGATAACTGGGGACTTGTAATCAGCATTTTTTTATATTTACATTGTTATTTATTTTGTAATTTGTCTGTAAGTTTTCCTCAAAGTAAATAAATAAAAATAAATAAAAATAAATAAAATAAATAGACAAAAATTTCAAAAATGATCGATATGTATTCTGTTGCTTATCCTTAGACCCCCAATTTTTTTGCAAATATCTTCAATGTACAGACACACGAATATGACGATTTTATTTATTAGATATTTTTGGATATTTTACTTACAATGTAGTTGTGAATACTTACAGCTGAGACCAACGAATCCCTGCGCAATTTCGTCGTTGCTGCTTGGGCCCATGATAGTACCCACGACAAAGTCCACCATGGCCCCTACTATGATAGCGATTAGGAAATTCTATGGATGAAGAAAATTTTATTATTTTACATTTAATTAAAGATCATCTGCTAGTTTATTGTTCCTCCCAAAAAATATATTCCCTAAGGATCAAGGAGTTGGTCTTTGAGTTGGAAACGAAAACATTTCGACACAATTCTTTTTACATGTTAATTTCTAGATGACTGAAACTATAATGCTATGATACACATACATTTTGCTGGGGAACTATTTACTTTGTGCCTCAGACTAGTATTATGCGTATAGGTAGCTGAGTGATAATTAAAAATCCATACTATTTTGTATACCCTGACTACCCCTTAGGACATATGAACTTTTTTATGTAGGTAGAATGATTGATAAAAAATTAAATTTCAGGATTTCTGCATCAGCCAGTGGTAAGTTAAATGGGCCGTCCATGGCCGCCAAACGCTCACACCTCAATATCTCGGGAGGAAGCTACACTAACATAACATTTTACGAGAAGTCGAAACGCTACTCGTGGGGTATTTAAATTTATAGCTGTCGTTAACCTGTAAAATATTATAGATAATAGATAGTTTCTAAAGAAGCAACCAATTTCAGTTCATTCTATGATGGTTACATTGAAACCCTTTATGGTACAATAAACTGTACTTGTGTTTTTTTAAATATCTAAAGCGGAAAGGAAACAGACTGAATGCATGCAACAGTTCAAAGACATAAGAGCATTCCCACTCCATACTCTTCATGGACAATACTCATCTCAGGCGATGTCGTTTAGAATCATACAACTTGTAGGACCAACTAGGCCTTGGAACAAGTTTTGTTCTTTGGTTTCGCTAAGCGCTAGGGCTAATAATTATTCTAGGTATTATAAATTGCGATGCAATTTTGGAATAAATCATAAAATCGTATAGGTACCTACCTACCGAATGTTAAACTGGTAAGTTCAATAATATTTTTCATATGTATACATACGTAGTGACATCTAGCTCAATCAATCAATACCGATTAATAATGTTCCCACTGTTGGGGCACAGGATTGGGCACAGGCCTACCCGCTCATTGACGAAGGCGTACGGACTACTCGTGTATAGGCTTACACCTCGCTAGCCCAGTGCGGGTTGGTGACTTCATATACGCGTTATAATTCCTTCTTTATTGTATTTAATTTAATTTATTTATTAGAACATTTCACAGCACATAATTATTGAATAGGCCAAAATGACACATATCTATATCTATAAAAGAAAAAACTGACTGACTGACATATCAACGCACAGCACTAACCGCTGAGTCTAGAGGCTTGAAATTTTGCACAAAGGTTCCTTATACAGCATAGGCAAGCACTAAGGAAGGGTTTTTCAAAATTCATCCCCTAAGGGAGGCAAATGGGGGTTCAAATTTTGTATGGAGAACGTCTATATTCCTATTAATTTGAAACTTTGTAGGAATACTCTAAAACCTTAATGATCAACACGTGTTTTACAGCTTTTGAAAAACCATCCGCTAATGTAGGTTCAAATGTAGTAGTCTACTTCCGAGGGTTCAGAAACTAGCTCAAGTACCCACATAGAAAGGTTTTTTAAAATTCATCATCATTTATCATCACATGTAAAATGGGGGTTCAAAGTTTGCAAGGAGTAAAACTCTTAAAGTTCCTATCAACTGAACTTTGAAGGAGTCATTGTTAATTTAATGATCTACACGGGTTTTACAGTTTCAAAAAACCATACCCTAAGGGGGTGAAATGGAGTTCAAACGTCTCCAAACCTATAGATAATTTAAGGTATAAAGGATTAGCAAGCTGAAGTGGCAGTGGGCGGGCCGCATCAGCTGCAGAACCGACGCGCTGAGGTGGACAAGTTCTGGAGTGGAGACCGTGGATAGGCACGTGCTCAAGATGTGGCGCCCCACTACTAGATGTACCGAACGCCTTGAGGAAGGCGGCCGGAAGCAGCTTGTTTCGGAGGCGGTGGACCGGGTGTGATGACGTTTATTGGGGAAGGCCTATGTCCAGCAGTGGATATCGCAGGACTGATCTTATGATGAACTATATTATATGTATAAAACGATGAAAACATTAGAAGTAAATACATCGATTAACTAATTTGTGATAATAATGTCAACAGCTTCTTTTCGAAAACCACTAAATGGATTAGAATGTGGTTTTCACAGTTGGTTAGCTTGGTTTACCATGGTTTTTTTCAGACTGGAAATAAACCCTTTTTCTAAGCAGGCGAAGCCGCGGGCAACAGTTTTACTATAATTTAGTGTAAAGAGTGTTTGTGTCTTTTTTTTATGCTTTCACAGATTCAACTGATCATCATAATTTTTGGTTAGTACACATAACATCATGTATATGAACACAGGTTCATGTTTACCTTTGGAAAAATGGTTCCCTCGGGAAATAACAACTTGCTCCACGCGGGCGAAGCCGCGGGCGTTTGCTAGTTATAGCATAAATATATTACGTAAGTCGGCAGGTTTCCTCGCGATTTTTCCTGTTAGGAACCTGTTAGGAAAAACTCATCGGTACTTGTCCGGATTTGAACCCTCAACCTCATTAACGTGAGGCCAGCGCATTAGCAACTGTCCTAGCCTTCCGACTTCGATATGTCGTCGTTGAGTGGTAATTAAAAATAGCCAGACGAAAGTGAAACAGAAATGTTGTTGATGATTGTCCTTCTAGTATATACTACTATTATAGTAATGAATATGTGGTTACAACCTACGCAGCTTCGAAAAGCTTTTGGAACGAACTCAGGTTGAATACTTTGCGAATGCAAGATGAGCGCATAACTAGTTTACCATACCGAGTTATTTTCATAAATTAATTTATTTAGGTAACTGTGCTCCGCTGACCTGCATTAATCAATTTTCTAGTCCGTTTTTTTATGTCGAGACCAATAATTTATAATGTCATCTTCATGGTTGTTAGCCTTAATAGCAGCGAGCTTAAGAACTAGCGTTACTTGCTGACTAATTAAAATAATGCGTTTTAATTTGGCACCAACTCATCTTCATTAGGAGTCAATTACATGGGCGAAACCACGTGATATTCTACAGGGGGTGATTAGCGACGTTTTAATATATAGCGTGTTCCATTATGACGCTTTTACACTGCAGAGCAATTAGCTTAGGTATGACTATTATTACTCAGTGTTATCGTCGTGTTCTCATCAATCTTCCCAAGTGTCTACTGTACAGAAATATATGTTTTAAATGTATGTGGGGAGGGTGCAATGCTTCCTTGTGGTTCCATTATTTGGTCCCACTCGTGGACTACGGTGAATTTGGCATTCTGCAAATGGTTTACCGGTCTTTAACATACGTAAGGTACAGAATCGGCTATTATTTTTTTTTTCAATTTCATGCTTTCTCGTAAGTTCGCCAAAAAACCAAAAATTACAGGAATAATAAAAATTTAAAAACAGGAATATAAAAAAAACCGTGTGGTTTCCGGCCTAGCAAAGGGCCACCCCGAATCTTTCCCTGGCGTCAAGGCGACTAAGGGATTGTACCAGGAACGGGCAGCAGCGTTCTCCTGTGTATATTATGATCATTATGCGATTACCAATCCGCCTGCCAAGACTGGTGATTATTGCAAACCCCCAATGGACAGCCCACTAAAGTGGCATTCTATTTCGGCTGATGATGAAAAAAAATGAGTTTCTGTTAATAGAAACAGAAAGAACTGGATTTTCTAACAAAAGTATGAAATATGATTTCTAACGGAAACCAAAACTCGTAAAATTCTAACGGTACCTACACAGTTCAAATTACGCATAAATTCCTTCAAGATGAAAATCATTCGTTCAGTAACGGAAATAGCTGCCAAATGTTACTGAAATAAACCTGGTAATTTTTGATGCAAAAATTGATTACACTGGTAGTTATGGAATGGGGGCGGATTGTTTACCCTGGTGAGGTCAATGGGGGCAGACTCGGCCGAGCCCAGTCATTTACAAGCTCGATGCGAGCAAACGGTGATCGAGTTACCGAGTTACCGCCATCGAATAGCACAAATAACTGAAACCACAAACATACTACGACAGTTTAAATCTGAAACTCAGTTGATAGACAGGCGTATGCACAGTATTTTAATCAATTCTATAATATACATGTGTACAGAGCAGTGCGGCTTAACTGTCAGAAATAACTAATTATTAAGTTATAAAAAAAATTAAATTAAAATTCCTATCCGTTTTCTAATAAATAAATTCGCGCGTCTGTACATTGAATATATTTGCAAAAATAATAAGTAATAGAATTTTTTTCATCGGGAGCGGGAGCGGGAGCTGGAGCGGGAGCGGGCGTGGGCATCGGAGTCGGATTGAGAGAGATTAAAAATAATAGTATAGTCCACGCGAGCGGAGCCGCGGGCACAGCTAGATAAATAATATAACTGTTTAAAGATTGAAGTTAAAATTATGTATATCCTGATTTTGTTTTGCTTACTTACTATATAAATAACCGCCTAATCCAGCTATTTATTTTTACCAAATAATCTAAATCGGTGTTTATTGGATCATTTGGTAATAACCAAAGATAAATATTATATTACTTAACAACTCTAAATATTTAATAGCATCAATTGAAATTCTTAAATTCCCTCCATTATTTGATGCTCTGTCATTAACGGATTAATTTAATTATCAATTCTTTCTGTCAAAAATGTTTTAAGTGTTTATTTATTTGTCGTAAATAATTAAACTACGACAATGTGACTTGATTCAAAGTATTTTTAATCATCATATTATTAGTCTCTTTACGTCCGTCTCTACGTACTGCTGGTCATAGGTCTTTGGGGTTTTGCATTGCATATACCTATTTAAAAAATAATAATACCTCTGGTTCCAAATTGAGTTTTTAAACGTTATACTTAAAACCTTGATATGAATTTCTCAACATTTGTTGACTTTATATAAATTAAATCAACGGCTTATAAATACTTCCCACTGTTGGGCTGATGTGTGCACTACATGCGGGCCCAGTGTACTAAGCACCAACATCATTTTGAGAAAACCGAAGATCGGAACAATTTTATTGTAGGGCCGGGGTTTGAAACTTCAAAATCACAAACGCGAAGCGAGCTCACTGCTACCCAACTACGCTACAACGACTTTTTTTAATATAAATAATACATTAAATTATAACCTAGCTTGTTGTGCAACTTTCCTCTAGTTGGCACATCTGCACAGTGTCATGTTAACGAAACTACCGTACTACTATATATATATAGAGTTACAAAAATTTAATTTATTCAGCTATAAATGTTTGAGAAACAGAGTCATAAATAAAAATATTTGAGCGATATTGGAAAGATATATGGGTTGGGATACTGGCTTGAAATATCGGTTCGTATAAAAAGGAATCTGTCTTTCCTCCTTCCAGTAAGTATTTCTAGTCAGTTTCTTAAGATGTCTTTATTTTCATAAAATATATATGTAAGCCACTGTGACATTGCGTAAACACTATCACAACATTGCTGCAGATCAAGACATAAAGATAAATCTAAAATGAGCCTTAATCACTCACTGCGATACTTATTTTTGAGTTCCGTAGTAGGTAATTTAGGTATATAATTGGCAGTACGTATTGGTCGTCAAGCCAAGTTCTAGAGTAGAAGCTATTACTCAGTATAGCAGTAACACGAACATCTATGGGGTTGAAGTTGATGCTGGCAAACGTTTTGGTAAACAGAATAAATTACCACGAAAGAGAACCCATAAATCGGATAACTTACACAGAAAGCTCGATCTAGGTTTAGATACTCATGCCACAGTAAGCTTAGGTACGGTAGTGAATTAGTGATTCACACATCATTGTGTCAGAAATATATAAATGTGCTTTTGAATCACACTAGAGCGGTATATCGAGCGACGTAATTATTCCACGAATGTTTTCAACACATTTCCTTTCAACTCGACCTATCTGGTTACCAGACAAAATATTCAGATTTGGGTTTTAACTTATATTCGGGTACCTAGTAATATGAACATTATCTTTGGTAATACTTGCAAATAATGGCAAAAAATATATACAAATTCTAGGTATTAAGAACTAGACCCGCAAATAAAATTACATTTCAGGAGTGCGATTCTGTAAAAAGTAACTTTGCAACTCGACTTCGAAATTGCTTAGTAATTCAAATTCGTATGCCGTAAAGTTTACGGTCGTTCGATTTCTATACCAGCGCCACACTTTCGGGCGCGGCGGCGGGTTGTAACTACTGTTAAATGGACATGTTGACGTTTGTTTGTATGAGATGACGTTTAGAATCGTATCCTGAAGCAACATTATGCACGTCGTTCAATTCGAAGCTCGTGTCTGCATTCGACGAAGATTTAGTACTTTGTGCGTGAAAATTGGCACGAATATTGTGGAATTGCTGTAGAAAAATTTTGTAAAGCTTAACTTAGCAACTATAATCTAAATCCGCCGTGAGATTTCACATTTGCATTAATTAAAGTTCACAGTCGTTCGATTTCTATGCTAGCGCTACACTTTCGAGTGCGACTTCGTGTTGTAACTACTGTTAGTGGACATGTCGACTTTTGTTTGTATGAGATAACTTTAGAATGGTATTTTATAGCAACATTACGAACGCTATTTCTATCTACAACTCGTACTTGTATTCGACTAGCAAAAAGTTACTATTTTGTGCGTGAAAACTTGATCGAATGTTGTGGAACTGGAAAATAAAAGTTATTCTATCGCAGAATAGTGGTTACTTGTGTTTAGTGACGTATTTTAAAGATGGCTCGTTCATTTCAATTCATAAGTTCAGTAGAAGAAGCTCACTATTATGATATCCAGCATCAAGCTAATATTATACGTAAAATCAGCGAAAACGACTATGTGGAGGTTTATAGGTTGTCGGAAGAATTAATTAATCAATTTGGACCTAATAAGAACAAAGGTACGTTTTTATAGCTTTCTTAATTATTATGCGACTTACCGTGTATTTTAAATGATATCACAAAGAAATCATAACACTTATCTACTTGCAGATACTATGTCCACTATCATTCCTGGGTAATGATAGCTACCAAAAATGGTGAAAATAGTGCCTACATATTTGTCCCAATCTTTAACTTCACCTGTATAAAGGAAGTAGTGAAAGCCTTAACCATCCTATTACAGTGAAAAAATATACCTTTTCAGTTTCCACAAAATCGACAAGGCAGGTGTTAAATTAGAGCAAGCAGTAAAAGATATACTTTGTCGGAGCTGGAGCGTCAGTCAGCACACGGCAAATCCCTAATGTGTAATTTTATTGAGGCTTACCTATATTTAGCAGTGGACATATTTCGGCTGATGGTGATATACAAGGTGAGCCATTGCGGTGGGTCAGTATGAAGAAAAATCACCAGTGATACACTACTTGTATTAACAAGAAAAAAATCTAAGTTAGAAAAAATGCATGCAATGTTTTGACAAAGATTTCCTAAAATTCTCATACACAACTGGGAATCATTAAGAAACAGTGCACTAAAAACACCAGCGCCGTGCGGATTTTAGATAATACTTTTAGAATTGGATAGCAAATGCGCCATCAAAGTTTATGCTACCAATTTTTGATTTACACTTTTTGTTCGGGGATTGCTTATCTTACTCTAGTATATATTATCTTTGTTGTGGCGAAGGTAAAAAGTGGTAACACTACCCGTCGCTAGATGTCATTACATGTAATCACCTAATGAGTTCATGAACGTGTTACGTAACAGATGGCGCTAATACGAAACTAGTTACAATCTGTCGCAACTTTCATAGTAACAACAGTTATATGAAACGAACTAATGGCAGTTATACCTGTCTTGCTTTAACATAGATAATTCTCATTCACACCCCTAGCCGCCATGCCCGCCATGTTTCTTATTGCATTGTTGTTCTTTGAATTTCTTTTTAACCGACTTCAAAAAAGGAGGAAGTTCTCAGCTCGACAGTATGTTTTTTTAGTATGTTACGCGATTACTTCGCCAATTCTGAATGGATTTTGATGTTTCTTTTTTTGTTTGGTAGGTTATACTTCAGCGGTGTTCCCATATAAATTTTATCGAAATGGAGGAAATGGGCTGGCGGGATTTTATCTCAAATAACCAAATGTATTTTTTTCAGTACTTTCTGATCCTATTTCTTTCAAATCCGAACCATAAATTCCTTTAATGAGTCATTAATATTACATGTAGGTATATACATCTCTGTGTTATGGAAACAAAGTACCTAAGGAAAGGACAATTCAATATAACATCCAGACTCGAACCAACTTGTACAAATTATATAAAGTTCCCTGCCCCCAGTGAGAATCACGAGTCCTGACTCACTCACTCTAGTACATAAATATTATCTTTACTACAACGATCTCTATGTACTACTAGATGGAGCGTTCCAAACAATCGCTCTGTTCCACGCAAGTAGCCACAACTTTTTCACATTCACAATGAAACTTGTGCAGTTGCTACGCAGAACTTTTAATTATTTACTAAATATTGACATAATTTAACCGTAGAGTCAATATTTAGTAATAATTAAATGTCTGCGTAGTAACTGCACTAGTTTCATTGTGAATGTAAAAGAGTTGTGGCTACTTGCGTGGAACAGAGCGATTGTTTGGAACGCTCCACCTAGTAGTACCTACATAGAGATCGTTGCTTTATTATGACCTGTAAACTTGTTTTTCTTATCTTCTAGGTAACTAAAATTGGAATACAAGCCGAGGTAGATATCTAGATATTCAAACAGGTCACTGACCTGAGGTCAGCTGTTCTTTCTCGTTCCATTTGTTTTTCACAGTTGCGAAATATGTTATGTTTGGTAGCGATTACTACTAGTAGTGCAGTCAAATTCCGAATTGTGACCATCCCTAGCACCTTATTATTATAGCGACAAAGTAAAAATTAGAATGAACATGGTTATTTATCGTATCAACCGAAAGTACCAAATAGGCATGACGAAAGATTTTGAAATCCTCTTCCGTAATGTAGGTACACATTTACTATTTACGAAAAAACCTTTATTTCGGTATAAAACTTAAGTTTAACGGAGTTTAAAGCCATTTTGATAATATTTTTTCAATATTGCGCGCAAACAGCTCGCAGCTGTCATGGCGTCGGCTCTGACGTCACGGTTAGGTAAACATGTCATTGTGTCTATGCGTACGAAGAAAGTCAACAAAATATTCAATTAATTCGT
This sequence comes from Esperia sulphurella, assembly GCA_947086405.1. NCBI lineage: Eukaryota > Metazoa > Arthropoda > Insecta > Lepidoptera > Oecophoridae > Esperia > Esperia sulphurella. The sequence continues at coordinate 5,470,869 of OX352272.1, forward strand.
GTGATAAAAATGAATTCCAAAGTTTATATGTGGTGTGCAGTACTGCAGTGTAAAAACACATCAATAAAAACACCCAACAAAGTGTTTGTACATGTTCCAAACAAGTTATGAACAAGAGATAAATGGTTTGGTTAAAGCTCGCACGGCGAAACAACGTAGTCACGAATTCGCCACTTTATTTCTGTGAAGACCACTTTGATGTGAGTATGTTATCATATATTGATAGATCTTATACTTAAAATGTTTGTTTGATATGAAATAGTTGAAATATTGAGGCTATGGAATAACTAATTTATTGAGGTTATGTTTGTTTTGGTCTTGGCCATCATTCCTAATAACAATTTTAATCGTTAACTTTTCTTTTTCCAGTTGCCAAATGATATGGAAATTATATGGAGTATCATGTGATGGGGTCAGTATCACAAGTACGTATGAAACCAGGATGTATGCCCCATAAATTTATATGCCAACCAGACAGGAAAACACGAACATCTGACACAACAGAGCGACCCTATATAGCTAAGAAACGAAGAATTATGATTCTTGAAGAGTGTAAAAAGGAATTCGAAGAAAAATGTATAGTTACAAAACAATCAAGTTTTGAAGAAATTGCATCGGGTAGTTCAGGTATTTAATATTAACTTATTTATTAGAATATAGCATTGAAAAAGTTAATTTTATTCTCAGTGTTATTACATAGGTACATTGTTGGTACACACAAAACTACATAGATTTTTCTGTGACCTAGTAATCTCCTATTTGTGTTCATAATTATAACATTGCACTTAAATAATAAAATATTTGTTTCACAGTTCAGCAGAATGTAGAAGTTCCCCAAGTAACACCAAGAGTGTTGGATAAATCAATTCAAGTACACACATGGAAAACATTAAGAAGTAAAGCTAACCAAACAATAGTCAGTTCAGTAAATCAGATGACATCACCATTGAAGCCGTTTCTACATTCTGTCTCTACATCACCATTTAAAATCAAGCATCAAGGTGTTAATAGTAACATGCCTATCTTAAGTTTGGTTAAAGTTCTTGATGATGTGATAACTATAGCTTGTGGTTTGATTAATATACAAGATTCTCTTATTAAATAAAACACAAATGAAATTACTGCATTTTTATTTCCTATTCTATACTTTTATATAACAATGGATACACATAAGTTTTTTCAAAATTTAATAACACTTTCATGCCTGACATATATTGCTCATCAAAAGTTATACATATAATTTCTATATTTTTATTAGTAGTAAAATTTGGGTCTGCGATGCTGAAGTAACACTTATTTAGACCACTTAGGTACATTTGCATTTGAACCTGGGCAAAGCATTTCTTGCTGTGTTTCCCATTTTTTATATAATTGAGATACGTTTTGTTGCTTATGGGACATTTTATCTCCACAATGCTATCTTGACATATTCCATCAGGGGAACTTGCTATCATTGGATATTTTTGGGATATGAACAGTCCAGTATTCTTGATTTTTTTTCCCTAGTTTCTTGCTTATTATTTCCCGTTTCATTGCTGGTGTGTCTTATTTCAATCTTGTTAATAAGATCAAGAGTCAAATTAATTTTACTTAAAAATAAGTCACAACACTCTTCCTTATATGTAAGCACAAGTTGGTGCATTGAGACGCTAAGTAGTTTATTACAATTATAATCTTGTTGATACTTTAGTAGCTCGCAGTTGTCATATTTTCTATTTTGTCCTTCTTCTAAAAAATTTTTCAAGAACTGTGGAGTTAGAAGGCAATATAGGGCTACCTTTAGATAGATCTTTTGCAGATATAAATTTCAAGGTAGTGCCAACTCTTGATAACTTTGATTTCCGCCAGTAACATTGAACTTCTGTGCATGAAGGTTCTTCGCTTCGTCTATGGATCCACATAAGCAGCGCTATGGCATGCTTACATCCGCCCTGGGGAGCAACACAATCATGGCATTCGATTAATATTACTTTTTCTTCATCTTCATCAACCATCAATGTAACAGCATATAGTTTTGCATGGACTTTATGCTCTGGGCAAATTTTGCACTTTACTGTACAAATGTTTCCTTCCCGTTTTAGTTGCACATAACTGATTGCATCATCCCCATATGATGGTCTTGAAGACCTAAAATAATTGAAATTAATTAGAACAAATACATATACACTGACTTGGTGATTTAGGTGTTTACTATGAGGAGTGTTTTTTAGTTACAGAAATGTACTAGTTTTATCGGGTATTAACATGGTATTAACTCTAAAATAGCAACATACAAGCTGTAAGGGAGCTCACCTCAAAAATAAACAATGACAAGTTTATTGTGCAAATAACCTATGAAAGTAAAATAAACTCGCACGAGTTCAAAAAGTTTGATTATATCTAGGTTGGTTGTATCTAGGGTAAAGATAAATACAAAATTTACTTACAAGGAAGTTTTCACGTTTCTCGTAACTCAGCGAGCAAAATTCTTTATTTGTTGCGAGGAAATCGCCCAACATTAATACATCAATCCTGGGCAAATTTGAGCTATTTGCCTTAACAAAGCTTGGTTCCATTGTTATAGTACAGTGGAGTCGATAAATCACACGTAAAAGAAAAAAAATCAATCCAAATGCGTAATCAGTAGTATTCACAACAACTAGGGATCCGCTAAAAGTATTGATACCTGAGTAGTATCGATACTTTCGTTACGATACCAAGTATTTTCGTACTCGATACTTTTGTTACGATACTTTACTAGGTATCGATACTTCGTCACATACTCGATACTTTCTGGTGTACCTCATATTCATATACCTCATATTCATCTTGAGGATCTTGCCGATCTTGAGGAGTAACAACTCCAAATAACAATAATCTCTTCTTCCTTTAAGTTTTGTTTAAAACAAACTATAGTGTGCTACGCATTAGACATCTATATAGTGTACAATTGAATGAACCATCAGTAGGTTGAAACCATGTTGGCCAAGAATGAGTATGAAATTCTTTTTTTTAAAAGCAATGACAATATTTGATTGCATTATGTATTTTTTACTATGTAACTTTATGCTGTATGCAAAAAAAATCTAGACTTAGAAACTGTAGTTAAAGGAAAGCACTTAAACAATTTTTTATTAGTAAATTTCTTTAAATAAGTTAAACGATAAAAAAAACTCGATTATATTGACTAGGATATTTTTCAGAGCGTCAAGTACTAGTCCAATGAATGCGAGCAACGAAGCTCACACAACTTCGAAAGTGGCTTGTTCTTGTTTACAAAATACCTATTCAGAGTCGTTCGTGATCTAATTCGCAGTAAGCGTCGGTATTCGTTTCGATTTTCGAGTTATTGTTTCAATTTTACAGAATCGACACCCAGATTCGCGAATATTCTTAAAATGTTACAATTTATAAGGACCCAACATGACCAACGAGTATTTTTATCGAACACAAACTGAAAGAGTGAAACTCACGTCTTCATTACTCCACCACCATCACCGACGTCGTAATTAATACATCACCTCCTGTATCTTTACAATCCTTCCTATACCGTATACCGCAGTTAACAATAAAACTAACTACTGTAAACACACCTGCGCTTTGCTCTCCCAGTCCATGCCAACGGCGCATATGATGCACATCACGAGCAATGCCACGGCTCCCACTATCCTCACATCGTTGACCCCTCCGTCCACGATCTTCAGACCCTGGTTCTTCAGGAGGTCGTTCAATGAGTCACAGAAGCCAATTGTGTTCATGCTGGCTGCCACCGCGTTAGCGAAGGCGAAGATGATGCCAACTGAAGCACCGAATTCGGGGCCAAGCGATCGGGATATGATGTAGTAGATTCCACCTAGAAAATATATAATGTCTGTCAAATTAGTATGGTGTCAGTTAATAGAGTATATATACTCGTATATATTTTAAGTTATTTCTAAAGATGTAAGATTTAATCTTTAAACCATTAGTTGCGCGTTTCTCACTTGATTAACAGTTTGTGCTGTGACTAAAGTTATATTGTTTTCTTGCTGTCTCGTTCACAAATACCTGGCCACGTAAACCTTGATCTATTGGAAAAACCATATGGTGTATCGTCTGTATAAACAGTCGATTCAGATTATATTTAAACTAAATATAATGTATACTATATTTTGAGTATTTCAAATTTGTTTAATTAGGTATTCTGGCATTGTATCACAGTCTCTGACGTTTTCAGCGTTTCTTGAATAAGATACCAAAATCAGATCGGTAACCTTTAACTTTCTCAAAACTGTTTGTTGTAATAACAACAGACGTTTTTGGTGAATAATGCCCAACATTTATAGTATTTGCAGCCTGTGCCGAAAGGAGCGCGAATTGTTTTCCTTCATGGTTTCTCAGTTCTATTTTCACCTACAAAAGATGAAGACTGAAACTCGCATGTAGTCTGCGTTGGGCCTTAAATTCACACCTACCTCCCTTCACCTCCCCGTTGGTGCAGATGGCGCTCATGGAGAGCGTGGTGATGACGCACACCACCGCTGAGATACCGATGATGACCAGCGACAGTCCAACACCCGCCTGTGACACCACCCACGAAATGCGCAGGAAAAGCATCACGCCCCAGATGTTTAGTAGGCATGGTATCAGCACACCCTGAAAACAGCAGCCTAGTCAGAATGGCAAACAGGAACTGCAAAAAGCTGTACCACTTTATAATCAGCCTCCACAGGATTATAGGACACACTGTCGACCCAGCCAGATGGACAGCCAGAAACCGGGATGTACGCAGGAATGTAGGTAGTATTAATTCCCCCATCTCCTTTCCACCACCGGCCTACACAACATCCCAGCCAGAGAGTATCTGTTTCAATTTCACAAATCTTTGCTGGTAATACTTACTTGGATCCATCCCAATTTGATTCCAACAGCTGGAGTTGGTGACTTCGTATCTCTTTGGTCTTTTTCGTTCTGAAACAAAAAAAAATGTGAATCTCTGTTTAGATTTGAGATACCTACTTTTAGAACGAGAGAAATAAAATTAAATACCTAGTTAGTATTAGTATCTATTATAGTAGATTTCTTTGTCTAACATTTTATACCAGTAATTATTTTAACTTTATAAGGAAATTTTTTGACAATAGGTATTGTCCTTGTATAAAGTTCCGGTTCTACAGTGATCTTTAAGAGACAACCGTACAATAGTTCAATGTAGGTAAAATGTCTGTAGAATTGGTTCTTCCATTACATAAATACGAGTATATTGACGTCTTCTCATGTGATGACTGATGATGATGATTGTTTCATATATGGGCGGATCACAAAAATAATTATTATTTAATTGTTAGGTTGTAATACTAAAATAATTATTTTTTATTATTAATGTATAGTAATACAACCTAACAATAAAAAAATCGTTGGTGATCCGTCCCATATGTGAAACAATCATCACCTGACGTCACTATGAGCGACAGAAGACATTACTACGTAAGACATGATGGATACCATGTGTCCTTATGAGAGATTTATGTCTTGACGTCACCAGTGCCGGCTCTAGGTTCGAAGGTTAGACAAAGGTTCAGTTAAATTACTTGGAAATAGAAATTACCTATGTCCTGTTCCTGAGTCAGTTATTAAGAATTGAGATATTTTGCTTCGATCAACATACATTATTTACTTACTTAAATTACAACAAATTCACACTATGAAGAGTTTGGTTTCAGTGCGGGTTCTACTAGGGTTAAACCTCATTATCGTACGTAGTGCCGACACCCCTCTCCGTGTTGAAGTTAACTTTAGCTCTAAATGCAGGTCAGAGATCTGAATCCAGCTCTGACTATGAAATATTTTAACTGATCGTTTCGAATCACCGTATTGTTCAGAAAATTTTCCACGGTGCTAAATAGTATTGCTAATGATAGGTAGCTGACTTCGTATTGACACTGTCTTACACACTGTATCCAATTTCGACAATTTGATGTCAGGATCATCATCGCCACGTCATCAAAGAGTGACCTCGACATAGCTCAAAAATGTTCCCGTTGGGGTAAACGAGTTCTCGAGTGGAGACCGGGACTGTGCAGGCGTAGTGTGGGACACCCCCGGACTAGCGATGTAGCGAAGATCTGCGTAAGGCACCTAGTGACTGGATAAGAAGAACCGAGGATCTGGGTCAGTGGTGCGCCATGGGAGAGGCCTATGTCCAGCAGTGGACTTTTGTAGAATGATGATATACATATGTACCTTCCTACCACTGTTGGGCATGTTAACCCTTATACTGCACTAATTGTTGAATTCGTCAATTGTTGAAGAAACTGTAATCATTTTCATATGATTCCTGAGGACCCATTTTTTTTTCATCATCATCATCATCATCAGCCGAAATACGTCCACTGCTGAACATAAACCTCCCGAATAGAATGCCACTTTTAGTGCGCTGTCCATTGGGGGATTGGCAGATGGATCGGTGCTCGCAGTCATGATCTAAATATATACAGGAGAACGTTGCTACCCGTCCCTGGCGTAATCCCTTAATCGCCTTGACGACACCCATGGGAAGATTGGGAGTGGCCCTATTTTAAGCCGGGCACCGCACGGCCAGTGGTTAAAGCGTGATTGAGTAACAAACATGCAAACATCCAAATATCCAAACTTTCACATTTATAATATTAGTAGGAAGGATTTATTCCGAGATTACTTCAAACTCACAGCCTTTGCCTGTTTATAACACATAAATAAGCATAATTGCCGTGTGGTTTCCGGTAGAGTAGAATAGGACCACTCCAACTCTTCCCGTGGATGTCGTACAAGGCGACTAAGGGAATAATACATTATAAAACATCAACCAGGCCTCCCCAACCCGTCTGGCCAGCGTGGGGAGTGTAGGCCAAATCCTCCGTCTGTCTCCGGCGGATGAGAGAGGGTTGTGCTCCTGAAGTGGACACAAAAATAACCTGATGATGATGAAGCATAAGTACATAACGACTTACAGAGTATGCAAGCATGTTCCTCGACTGGCCTTCAAGGGATTGAAAAGCCAGGCCAGCTCGCACTTGATTGCACCGGTACTAACCGCCCTGCCAGCGTTTTGCTGGTGCCAACGACTGGAGAAAACCTCCCGACGTGCAACATTTAACTAGTTTCTTGCAATGAATCGACTAGCCATATTCATTACAAATGTTCAAAAAATTCCGTAATAATGGAATTCAGCCCAGTAAAACGTTGTTATAGCCTAGTTGATAATGCGTTTATGAGGTCAAAGGTTCGAACCCGGGCCCGTACTAATGAGGACTTTACAGAGAAAATCATCATGAAGACTGAATAGACCAAATACCTATATGAAGTTCACTCCAAATCAGCGTGGTGGATTATGTTCGGAAGAACCCGCTGCCCAACAAATGAGAAGAATAGGCTGTTAACGGTTTTATAACCTAAAATCAGAATCTCTTTTCATTTTTGGGTGAATCAGTAACACATCTAGATAAATGTATGCAAATTAATACTCTAAAAATGATGTATCGCATTTTTATTTATAATCTAAAGACCTTGGAAGTAACTCATAATATGTGTATTTTGGTCTGTGTCTATTGAAATTGATATAAATTTCATGTTTGCTAACGACATTTTAATCATCGGAAGCGTGTTCGTCACACTTCTTTCATTGATGGTCATCAGATCAATGACTAGCAACAGATTAACATACATTACAACGTCTAAATTCCATGTTAAATAGATTTTTTCCGTGTGTTTTCTTAAAATTGTTTGGCTAAGTGTTTTAGATGGCATTTTGATTGTGATTGTTCATCAAAATACTTATGTACAATTTTTCAAAGGAGTCACGTCAATTGTTACAAAAATGCAACGGACATTTGACGGGATTCTGACAGTTGTTGATATAATGGTTCCGGCAGAGGTCGTGGGTTCGATTCCATTGGGCCTCAGTAGCGATTCAAGGTCTCACCGGGTGTTATCTGAGTAATTTATGTCATTGTTTAATTTTCATAGTAAAGGGAATCCTATTTTGAAAATAGTCAAACATAAGTAAATCTCTTATGATACCTTTTCTATATGTATAACAATATATCTGATTGTCGTGTGGTTTCCGGTAGAGTAGAATAGGACCACTCCAACTCTTCCCGTGGATGTCGTACAAGGCGACTAAGGGAATACATTATAAAACATCAATCAGGCCTCCCCAACCCGTCTGGCCAGCGCGGGGCGTATAGGCCAAATCCTCCGTCTGTCTCCGGTAGATGAGAGAGGGTTGTGCTCCTGCAGTGGAGACAAAAATAACCTGATGATGATGATGATATTTTGATTTTGATTTTTGTTATTTTGACATTCATTAGTGTGGTTTTGTGGACGCGCATATAATAAATAGATAAATCCAATTAGACAAGTTACCTCTTCTGTGATTAAATGATCTCCATGCAGCTCCCCTAGACTGGGTCTCTTTAATGCCCTCTTCGAATTTCTGTAGTTCTCCATCCTCGGCAGAGCTTCTCTGGTGAGCTGGGCGAGGGAGCGCTTCCTCCTCCAGCCCGCGTCGTGGAGCCAGGTGTCAGGTTGGGAGTTGGGCACCCCCCGCTCTACCATTTCCGCTGAAGACCGCAGCGGTCGCGATATGATACTGGCGCCCATGTGGATGCCATTCTTTTTGGATTCTGGCTCCACTGTCGATACCTTGAATCTGGTACAAGGAAAATTTAATACTACTTAAAAAAAAAGAGTATCGTTATATATATCACCAAACAAGGTGTCCAAGGATTAAATACTGGACCAAATGAGCTGAAATTTAGAAAACATACGTAAAATTTCTCAGCAATGATGGGAAAATATTGAAATGACAGGAAAAGTGCTAAGATATTTCAGAAAATCTAAAAAAACGTATTAACTAACGTACGACGATGTACACTTTGCTAAGTTATTGTGTTGAAGTAATAAGAACAAAGCAATTACAGATTCAACAGACATTCATATTTGATTTTTTAAGGATGCAACACATCCGTAGCAATTGTAAATGTGACAAAATGTTTGCCATCAAGCAGAGTTTTCCAGCAATTATATTGCTCCATATTGAACTCGACTTACCTATTTTCCATGGTTGCGCTGTAGGAGTCGGTGGACTACCGGAAATTGGTCGTATACGGAACACCGTCGCACAGTGTTATCGTTAAAGGCAAGTTTGTCGTAGTTCTCCGTAACCACATAATTTTATTTTGTGAAAAACTGAAACAAAAGAATATTAGATATGAATAAATGTATAAAATCAAGTTAATTTAAAAAGCTATACTTTTATCAGACTCGTACATCGAGCAAACCTGCGGGCCACCATGTTACTCCTAATTGCCAATGCCCTCTCAATATCCAGGTCACACTTAAGTCGTAGTAATATTTAGGTCCTCGCTTATATATGTGCATGCTATTTGAAGTAAGACTTAAGATACTCGTCTCAAATGCAATCTATTCAAGTGTGTTGGAGGAACTTAAATTACTTTTGGTTCAAATTTTTAAGACTGTAATTTCACTTTTGTTTGAATTGTATTTAAGCCTTAGCATAGTCCCGTCGTCGGGTTCAGCAACGACATGTCATCAGCATATGCTATACTAGCGTCAATAAAACAGCCAATATGCGTGTTGCTGAACTCAACGATCAGCTGGTTGACATACAGATTAAAAAGTCTTGGAGAAAGGTTAACGATCTTCTAAAAAGTAGTTCAAGGTGAAGACTTCGCATTTATTAAGGGAAACCAGTTTCATTAATAATAATAATAAGGAAAATCGTTTGGTGACAATAAGGAAAAGTATAAACTCCTAGATAGTATATTCTGATAAAAAAATAAATAAACTTTGCTTGTCTGTACATTGAAAATATTCGCCTGTTTTTGTCTGTCTGTCTGGATGTTTTTCTGTATGAAAACACTATTGTAAAAAGTAGTAAAAACTATTGACCCAATTTTAATTGGCTGAAAACACAGGGCTTAACTAAATTTGATACTAAACGCATTATACTTGTCCTTTCGGTTACTCTAAGGTTGACTGGAAGAGATCCTAAAGTGGGATAAGTCCGCCTTTGTACGCAGTTTAATTCCTATTTTATTATTGTTGTTGTTGTATTTTTTGGCACAATAAAGCGTTTACATACATACATAACTTGGAGTAACCTTTAGTCTTTATTTCTTCGCAATCTGCTTACTAAATGAGATAATAAAGTAATTTAAAGTGATCAAAGTAAAAAATAAACAATAAAGAAGTTTATTGTTTTTATTTTGTTTTTAGTTTATTGTTTTGAAGTTGTGAATTTGTAATAGTCAGAAAAACGGATAAATCTTAATGGCTAATGTCTGCAGTCCATACATAATTCAGAATGGATTGGAATTTTTTACAATATATTCTAGTACCTTTTTATTTCGATAGGTACTGGGTATTGAACTATTATTGGTCCACTTGGTTAATCAGATTAATTTATTATGAATACAGTTTAAACAGTACAATTAAAGGATTGCTTTATTAATTGGTGTTGGTAGACTTCTGAATGTTTAACTTTTTACATTATATTAATACAAAAATACCTCAGCTTTATAAGCTTATGCCGTGTGGTTCCCGCCTTAGAATAGGGCCACCCCAAATCTTCCCGTGGGTCTCGTCAAATCGACTAAGGAATTGCGCCAGGGATGGGCAGCGTTCGCCAGTGTATATTAAGATAATTACTGCGAACACCAATCCGTGTGCCAGGCGTGGTGATTACGGCAAATACCCTTATGGAAAGCCCACCAAAAGAGGCATTCTATTGGGGAGGCTTATGTTCAGCAGTGGACGTATAGAATGATGAAACTAACATATATAATCCAAATAAAGATAACTATGTGGGTAAAACCAAAGTGATACTAAGATACAACTTTCAAGACTACTTAGTCAACTTTTCGATGCAATATCCGTAGGATAGGGTATTCCCATGGCGCGGTAAAGCAAGTCCAAGCGAACGGCGGCTACCTGACGCAACGTTAACATTGCATTTTCAGACCGTTTTCCTCTACACGTCAAATTCTGTATATAAATTGGTTTCATTTAACTTTTAGCGTTTCGAAATCGGTTAAATTTATTTACTTTTAGTTCTATTTTTAAAGTGTTTGTGATGTTACATTGTATTTTGTTGCAGTCAATAAATGAGTATTCTATTCTATTTTTTTAATTAAAACGGCTTTTGTATTAATAGTAAGGGAACGTACCCAAACTATGTGACCCATTTTTGTAATTTTTTTTACCCCCCTCCCCCCCATTGGTGACCACCCATAGTATATGCCAAGACCCCCTCACCCCTCCACCCCTACTTTTCACGTAGTAATGCATAAATATAGCTTTAATCCAATTATTGCAAACAGAAAGTTAAAAGATAAAAAAATTGCTCATATTTGTCTTAATCAATACGGCGCTTGCCGCGTTACGCTAAAAGTGCGTGCATTCCTACAATTACAAGTGAAAAAAATGTTTTCAAGAAGAAAAAACTGCCAGTTTTCAATTAGCTGATGGCCGTGTTGCCACCTGTGGGTTTAAAAAGCGCTAAAAACTGTGCACCATATTTCAATACAGCTCGAAACCTAACGGAGGATTTGGCCTACACTCCCCGCGCTGGCCAGACGGGTTGGGGAGGCCTGATTGATGTTTTATAATGTATCCCCTTAGACTCCTTGTACGACATCCACGGGAAAAGTTGGAGTGGTCCTATTCTACTCTACCGGAAACCACACGGCAAGGAAATCACACGGCACCTTATCCAATGATAATTAAGTTAAAATTATAATAAATCTTGTCATTTATCAATTGTCATAGCATAGTGCACTTGCTGTACCTACCGTTTATTTTCCCTGTAATTTACGTGATTTTTCCTTCCTTAACACTGACAAAATCACCGCAAAGTAGAAGTTAAGCCAATTTTTTATACTGAAATTGGAATTGGATCCAGTCAAATGTCGGTATACTTTAATTCCAAAACAAATGTAAAGTTCCAATTTAATTTCCCTAAAAACCCCTGAAAATGACAGCTAACTACTTAAAAATGACAGCTAACTACTTAAAAATGACAATCGTAAATTGGTTCTGCAACAAATGTGACCTGCCCGCTACCAGGGAAATACTCAAAAATATTGAATCGTTCGACATTTCATTTTATGAGAAGTTGAAATATTTTCATGATTTTCAGAATGTTGCTATACAAAAAGTTATGTAGGTAAACGATACAGAGTGCCCATGTAACCAGTAATTTTTTTTTGTTACAATCTGTGTGTATAAACACTTTATTATACCAAAATACTGAATGTCAGTCCCTTTTATATTAAGACGTCTATGGCTAGTAATATATATTTGCCTATAGATAGATTGCGAGGCCCTTTTTTGAACTGAAGCATTTTCATACCAACCTTTGAACTTAAAATTCAAACCAATCTTAACTAAAAAGCGTTCATCTTCTGGGCATGCCAACTGACATCGTATTGAGTTTGAAGCCTATACCGGATTGTACCCAGAACCATGATATAAAATAGTTTAAAACGCCGTCAAATTCTGTCCATCTTTTTCAGTGTTCAATATGTATATGTTGAACTGCACTTTCATACAAAGGTAAAGAGTTCATCTTCTGGGCATGCCAGCTTTAGTATTGAAATAAAATCTGTACCAAATTGTGTCCCAAACCCTAAGCTATTAAATAGTAAAAGCCTGTAAAAGCATATAACATTAGACACACACGATATGTAAAAATTATATTTTTGGACCCCACTGGTCTTATTTTATAAATACAAAAGATTAATATACAAAAGATTTTGACCGGAATCAAGTTAACTCCTCCGATTTATAAAAGTTTCTGTGTGTATGCAGATGAAGCTCGGATTGACCATAAGGTACTTTTTACCATCGAATCATCCATCAAGTTTTAAATAAGCATCAAGGTCACTGAAAATTTCTATTACGTAGTACTAAACTAATATATTAGTGGTACGTTATATATTCAGTCTTCCTCATGAGTCATTTATGACTTTATATTTGAAAACGATTATATTGTTGTACAAATAAGATGAAGTCAGGATATAAAATGGTTATAAAAGATAATAAGAACCTGTAATCAGTGTATTTATTTATTTTATTGTGCAATAAAGATAAAACGTACTGAAAGATCGATAGAACAAGATATCATTTCACTTGACAAGCATTGTAAGGATTTAATTATTATTTTTTAAGTTAAATGACTTGGCAACACCATAACCAGGTGCCTACTTGTATTACCTTTTTGTTACGTTGCTGTGTTTTTACGCTGGCAAACATATTGTAGCTAGTCGCGGCTTCTAAAAAGCTCTGTTGAACACATTCAGATTAGACACCGCCGCGCTGCCGCCGCGCGCCCGCCTTGTTGGGTCGAAGGCTTTCTCGGCGGTTTTTGCCGGTTACAGCCTGTTGCAGGCGGTATGAGTGTCGCGTGTGTTGTGTAGGTACTCGCTCTAGCACTATGCATCTTCCAACAGATCTCCTATCGTCTGGTCGAGAAGTTTGGTGAAGGCCTGGACTCTAAGCCAATTTGGATATACTTTGCTCCTTGCCACAGCTAGGATGTGTCCAGAAAGCCTCTCGGAAAGCTTTTGGCGATGCTTTTTTATCCTTAATTTATCGAAAATGATAATAAACTGTAAAACCCATTCATTCTTAATTTTTTATTTTACCAGTATATCCCATATACATATAAAATTATTAATTCATCTTTGATTTAGTTTTCTTACCTCTGAAGTTTATTTGTTTAGCAGTAGGTACTTATTTAGTTAACCGAGTATGTCGCTTTAAATCTTTTAAGCAACATGTAGGTACTTGTATATTTGTGTTTTTAACACCAACGCTTTTGTAAACCAATATATAAGAATCCATCACAATAAGTTAGTTTATACACATTATATACATTACCATCAAAGTGGTGTGTCAATTTGTTTATCCATCGTTAGTAATGAAGCCATTTCACACCTCTACAAGAAGAACCTTGGAAAAACAAGTAAACCCATAGTGTGTTTGATTAGATTAGAGGGCAAGAGAACATACAATGGTTCTTTTCTTTACGTTTTAGTTATATATGTACATATATTTATTGACACCTACCGTATTTGTACATATTACCTACAATGATAAATGTTTGTATTTTACTGGAAGTTGCGCGCACTTCGTGGAATTTAATAAAATAAATATCCTTCACAATCAACAGGCTGGATGTTTTTTTTGTAATTATTTTCCAAAGTTACAACAAATATAATATTGGATGTTCCTTTCATTACAACTTACAGGCTAAGTGAGTAAATTGAGAAAGGAAAAATATAACATAACCATTGACTGTATTATTCTGGACTGAGTATCGTATTAACAACTGCTGCGAACCAAAAATCGATGGTAAATCGACGCGCGTGACAGGTGAATTGGTGAGACCCAGCCTAGGTTCCGAAGACGTGACCAGAGCACAGAATAATTATTGAATTAATACCTACCTAAGTGTCATTTTGTAGACTTCATCTATCATCTAATAAGTAAAATCGTAAACTTCGCGTGTCTGTACATTGAAGATATTTGCAAAAAAAATTGGGGGACCTAAGGATAAATTTCATAAGCAACAGAATAAATTTCGATCATTTTTGGAATTTTTGTCTGTTTATCTGTTTGTTTGCATCACTTAAAAACTACTGAACCGATTTCGATAGCCTTTTCACAGAAACTCTAAATCAAAATTAATAATAATAAGCTAATTTTTAGTTTTCGAAAACTCGCATACAACAAAGAAGTGTAGGGTGTAGGGTGCACGACGGAATTTGTGAGCGGTCGGTGGCGGGAGCGGGTATGGTACCCATGTATGTGAGTTTTTGAAAACTATATTCGCATAACATTTGTTTTTTTTTTTATTTATTTAAAATATATTATATTACGTATGTTTTTTTCTTAGGCCATCCTACTGAAACCACTGGGTTTATTTGTAGGATGGTGGTCGCTACTTGTACAATCTTATTCTATTGATAATTTGAATGGAGACTATCTAGGTCGCATTGCTGCTCGCCAGATAGTACCCCTTTATAGCAACTTTTACTTTTCGCGCATTGCCCCCCAGCATGTCGTCCACCAAACTTTCTGGTAATTCGTTTAGAATTTGCGGCAAGATGCATTCATTTGTTCGGGTTCCGTACACATTGTTGTATCCCGGTGGTACATATTGGGGAAGGTATGAGATGTGTCTAAGGTGGCTAGGACGTTTTTTAAATTCTATTTTAGATATTAAGTTATATTCTTCGCACACAATTGACATTTTCTTCGCACACATTGATTGAGGAGCTAGATCTGGATCTCGAGCTGGAGCTGGATCTGGACCTGGACCTGGGCCTGACTCTGGACTTGAAGGGATCGGGTGCGGAAGTGGGAATGGCGGCGGATTCTGTAATCTACGCGAGCGGAGCCGCGGGCACAGCTGTAACTAATAAATCCCGACACAAAAAAACACTAACACAAGTTTAAATTCAGTTCATGTAAGTATAAATTAAATTCAGTTGATCATTTTAAAATTTTGATAAGCTCACGAAGAAACCCATCAGAGTGGGTTTACAAACAGTCTTGTTTCCTTAATTGCTAGAAGGGGAATATTTGGCTTCGTCCCAAAGGTTACGGTTACGACACAACTGGAAGCGAATCTAAAATATTGCGTGTTTACAACTGCCGTTTACATTACGAAGTGAACACCTACTCGTATACTTGTGCAATTAGGATTTACCTATCTTTAAGATTCGGTTTCAGGTGAAGCTAAAGTTAGGGATCACAACCAGTCCACATCACCCCGGCCATAACTAGGAGTCCAAACAAATTGATTCAGTTGGTTCATAAAAAAAAATTCACGCCTCTTTGAGGCTGATCCCTAACTTTGGCCTCACCTGAAACCGAATCCTAAAGACTGGTATTCCTAAGTATAGGTATTAGACTCGTGCAGTAATGAAAGCTCGCCCCCTCCATTTATTATTTTTTTACGTGGAGAAATGCTAGGATACCTACTGTGTTTAGGAGGATCGAGTAGGTTAAGTCGGACTTCATCATCAACATATCAGCCCTGAGACGTCCACTGCTGGACATGGGTCATCCCTAATGAACACGTCCCACGTCCGGTCCTCCGCATCCAGCCGCCTCCTCAGGTTGTCGGTACATCTAGTCGCTCTCGCTCTCGCTCTCGCTCTCGCTCTCGCTCTCGCTCTCGCTCTCGCTCTCGCTCTCGCTCTCGCTCTCGCTCCCGCTCCCGCTCTCACTCTCAATCCCGCTCTCGCTCTCGCTTTCGTTCCGCTCCCGCTCCTGCTTCCGCTACCGCTCCCACACCCACTCCCCTTTTCCCACGCCCCCTCCACCGTCCCCGCCCACGCCCCCGCCCACGCCCCCGCCCACGCCCACGCCCACGCTAACGCCCACTCCCAATCCCACTCCCACTCCCATTCCAATTCCCACTCGCAGCTCCAAATGTAATCCAAACTCATCGCAATCTGTATCGAAATACTATTATGTGCAATATATTGCATACTAACCTTACCTACTAATGTATTTGAAAACTAAAAATGTCTATAACTTTTGATTGAGTTAGCCGATTGCGATGAAATAAAGACTAAATGTTAAGTTAAATTAAGCCCCATGTTTTTGTGAAAAGGTCATCAAAATATGTTCAGTAGTTTTTAAGTGATGCGTGCACAAACTCAAAGACATACAGACAAAAATTCCAAAAATGATCGAAATGTGATCTGTTGCTTATCCTTAGACCCCCCAATTTTTTTTTTGCAAATATCTTCAATGTTTACGATTTTTACGCGCGAAGTTTACGATTTTATTTATTAGATATAAGATAAGCGGAAGTCTGTGTATGGCATTTTTAGCGAATAGGTGGAATAACGCAGTTGCAATTGTATGGAAGTGTAACTGCAAACTAAGCTGTTTACCATGCGTAAAATCATAAAATGGCAGCGCAATAACAATTAGTCACCATAAAAAATCTTTATCTCGTCTCATGTAATTCAAAGCGTAGTATTTTCTATTTCTGTATGTCATTGGACTTGACTGACTGGAATGGAATCATAATAAAATAGAACCTCTGCAGAGTTCCTGTAGAATTGATGGATGTCGTACAATGATGTTCTATAAGTAACTAGATTTCTAAACTGCAACGAAACGCCGCTCGTCGGAGCTCATGCGTGCGATCAGTCAGGAGACTACTCCGGGCGTGAGACGCCTTCAAAATGCCAAAGTATTCTTCTAAATGACCTAGAAATTAATGTGCGTGATTATGATTACTTTTGTATAAATTACACATGCAGAACTGGAGATTCATTACGAAGATTTTGTCTAGTTTAAGTAGTAGGGCAATGTATACGCTACGTTTTATAATGGTATAATATTAGGTTCCCACTTAGCAGACGAGCGAGACACAGTATAGGCAATGTGCTTCCCGCATGTTTACTGCAGTTTGCAGCGGTGGTGGTGTACTAAAAGCCATATAGAACAAATAAAATGTAAAACATTGACTTTTGTTCGAGGAGTGGAAGTACTGGGTTCAAACATAAAAAGATTTGGTCAAGATTATACAAAACAAATAGTATATATAAACTACATGTTCCTCAGTATATTTTAAACTTTTACGCAGGACATTATTGTTATGGTCTTTTGGCTTCGTTGGGGACATATGCCATTGAATAATAGCTTAGGTCACTTGATGGGCAAGGTGGCAACACTTAAATGTACCGAGAGTGAAGTGGTTGAAGATGCATATACCATATATTATCATGAAGTGCTTCCGGAACACACTAATTAGTTTGTGGTCCGGAACGAAGCTGAAAGGTTACAGTTTTTAGTTCTATTAACTTTCGCTGTGAAGTGGGCATTTGTAACAGGGTCCTGGCCTTTCCCATCTCGCAGACTGCCAGGTCAATGTATAAATTTGTATAGAAAGGTATTAGGCATACATTGTAAGGTATAATTATTTATTTTATATTATACTACTAGCTGTGCCTGCGGCTCCGCTCGCGTGAACTACAGAATCCGCTCCCATTCCCACTCCCGCTTCCACTTACCTCCCGCTTCTGTTGGCGCTTCCGCTTTCGCTTCCGCTCGGGACCCGTTCCGGTCTCGCTCCCGCTCCCGAGCCCTCTCCCGCTCCCGCTCCCCTCCCGCTTCCGCTTTCGCTTCCCTCCCGTTTCCGTTGGCGTTTCCGCTTCCGCTCCCGCTTCGGTCCCACTCCGGTCCCGCTCCCGAGCCCTCTCCCGCTCCCGCTCTCGCTCCCGCTCCCGCTCTCGCTCCCGCTCTCGCTCCCGCTCTCGCTCCCGCTCTCGCTCCCGCTCTCGCTCCCGCTCTCGCTCCCGCTCCCGCTCCCCTCCCGCTTTCGCTTCAGCTTTCGCATCCGCTTCTGCTTCTGCTTCCGCTTCCGCTCCCACATCCACTCCCCTTTTCACACGTCCACGCCCACGCCAACGCACACGCCCACGCCCACTCGTACTCCCATTCCCATTCCAACTCCTACTCGCAGCTCCAAATGTAATCCAAATTCATCGCAATCTGAATAGTACGGAAATACTACTATGTGCAATATATTGCACACTAACCTTACGTAACTAATGTATTTAAAAACTAAAAATGTCTATAACTTTTGATTGAGTTAGCCGATTGCGATCAAATAAAGACTAAATGTTAAGTTAAGTTAATCCCCATGTTTTTGTGAAAAGTCCATCAAACTCCGATCAGTAGTTTTTAAGTGATGCGTGCACAAACTCACTGACAAACAGATAAACAGACAAACAGACAGACAAAATTACTACTGAGACTAACCTAACCTAACCTAACCTAACCCAACCCCCCCAATTGCAAATATCTTCAATGTACAGACTCGCAATGTTTACGATTTTATTTATTAGATGAGGGTGACATTTTCTAGATAGAATAAACCCTCACCAAATAAAGATTTAAAAAAAAGCTTTGTACACATTAACAGAGTGTACAGAAAAAATAGCGCCTGCCTCAATGACAGAAGGAAATAAATATTAGAGTCAGAGTTAACAAAAGGGGGCGTTATGGACAAAAATAACTCTGTTCGGCGTTTTTCATGTATAAGATTCCTATCCGTTTTAGAAATAATAACTGTTTTAAGATTTAAGTTGTAAAATAAAAGCATTGCACTAATGTGTGTAATATGGTTTAAAGGGGGTGATTTTTTTTTAATTTGCTTAATTTAAATTTAATTGAATCCTGGTTTTTTGGAGTATACGATATGCGATATTTTAGTTGGTCAATATATTTGTATATTTCATTCCAGATTAATAGTCCTATGAAAACAAACGCATTTGCGTCTTGAAAACAAAATACACAATAGATGGTGTTCCTAAGTGGACTGCAAAGTTTACATGGTAATACAAACCTGTTTTTGCTGCTGGTGACCCTTTCATGTATATGTTACCGAGACGTAAATAGCGTTGGTTTTCATAGGACTATGAATCTGGAATGAAATATACACCTGTATACGTTTCGACGTTGGATCATGTGGTCAGACGACTAGAGAGGCCAGCTATCAATGCTAAATGTAAGCTTTTCTTTATTAAGTATATCATTCATCATACCACAGGATTTTCCGTAAAGAAAAGATGTGAGGAAACCTGTATACACCAAAGAAGAAGTTCGAAGGCGCATGTAAGCCACAAAGTTCACTTTCCCAGCATAAGCTTGTACCCCAACATTAGGCTGTTGATTTTATGATTAAATACATTAGTTACAAATCTATGTCGATTCCGTAAAATGCAACCAACCATATCGATAAATAGATTGTGAATCAATCAGCTGATCTGATAGGTATGACCACACAGGTATGAAGGTTACAAATGGCACAATTTTCCTTAAAACAACTAAGTAAGGTTTGCACAATGCCGTTTGAGTTTGGATTGACGTGTTTCGGGGTGCGGTGTCACCTTGTGGGTTTAATCAAGTAATAGGGTAGTTGGTACTAATCTAATTGGTAGTCCAACACGGTCGGTGGAACCGATACGGCGAAAAAGAGAGGTAATGTTTGTCCCTGTTTATAAATTACAAGTGACCATCACTAAATATACAGGGTTGCTCACTGCAGACACTTTGTTCACAGATACTTATAATTATTTATATATGTTTACTATTGCATTCCAATTTAGTTACAATGCCTCCTCTAGGCAGATGAGTTAATGAGTTTTAAAGTATGTTATTGAGATAGAAATGAGTGTGCAAGAGTGTGAGATACTTGTGTAGATCTTATACTATCCAAGGAAACTTTTACAACAAAATGTAGCCTATTTTCAAACTACATATTGAAGTAATTTAGGTATGATAAGTAAGTAAGTAGCTACATATTTCAAAGTTCTAGTCTATTGTCATGTAGGCAAATGTACATACATACGAGTCAGAAGTTGGAAGATTTTGTTGTCAAATCAAATTAGATCAACAGCCTTAGTATTTTCCACTGATTTGTTTGTCCATTAATATGATTCTAACAAATTATTGGGTGGCAGCTGCCAAAATGCTAACGGAAGTCGATTATATTTTCGAAACATGGTTTATATAAACAAAGTATTCCTGACCGTGATGAGTAAATTAAAATAAATAGGTAAACTCGACACTCAAGAGTCAAGCTGTATGTAGTTAAGTGTTTAGTAATGTTATCTGTGATAGTTCTTGCAATTATTGTATGATAAATAATCCAACGCAATTATAAAGATAAATTATTATCACCTACTAAACTAACTCAATCTAATAAACTAGGTAAGTAGTAGTTAAGTATTATTAGTTGTAGTGGTAATGAAATCGATGGCATGGTAACGGCATTAATGTACCATAAACTGTTACCTCAATAAAATCATTTGTATTAATACCTATACCTATTCTCTTAAAATAATGTGAGGTCTAGGGTGCCCTAATCAATTACGTCTGGGCAAGCTGGTTACTCCATTCGCAGGCTAAACCTGCCTTGGAAAATGTTTATGTGCCCTAGCCCTAAATTCGGCTTTCAGCCTTCTCTGAATTTTTTTGGGCCTGTCCTGATTACACAGTCTGGCTACGGCCGTGAGTTTAATGCTCAGCCGATATTGCATACTGCTGCCCATCATTTGCATTAATCTTCTCACCTTGCCTCGTAGGGCATTCACAATAAGACTGGCCACGCATACCATAGACAGGATAACACATACAAACAGAATTTGACATCCACATTTTTTTTTATTGCTGATGGGTTTACGCCTAACCCTAATCACACCTGATGGTAAGTGACGATGAGGCCAAAGGTGGAGCGCGCTAACCCAGAAGATGCCTATTCACTCTTCCTTTAAAAAGATTCAAGTTGGACTTGTCTGGAAATACCGAAGCTGGCAGAGAGTTCCATTCCTCAGCAGTTCGCATTATGAAAAAGGTAGCAAAGCGCATCGTGCAAGTACGTGGTATGTCTACTACTATACCTTTAGATAAGGATGAAGTCCCTCTCTTATAATAATTTTAGTTAAGAATTTAATCGTAATCGTATTACAAAGACATCAAATATATTGTCTTTGCTAGTCTTTGCCGTGTGGTTTCCGGTAGAGTAGAATAGGACCACTCCAACTCTTCCCGTGGATGTCGTACAAGGCGACTAAGGAAATACATTATAAAACATCAATCAGGCCTCTCCAACCCGTCTGGCCAGCGCGGGGAGTGTAGGCCTGTCTCCGGCAGATGAGAGAGGGTTGTGCTCGTGCAGTGGAGACAAAAATAACCTGATGATGATTCTTCCTTAGCTCAAATTTCATTTGTTTCACGGTTGTATTTTAATTGGAGTTAAATTTAATTTTAATTTATTTTTATTAAAAACCATATATAAGTTATTGCAACTCCTAGTTTGTTAGATGTGTATCCCTATATTTGCTTGGGCGGAATCCTGAAACCACGTTTACAGCAAAGTTATACAACTTTTTTTTAAACAATAGAGCACTAATCTCTTATCTTTTTCACTCACCTTATATTGTTTCTTATAGCATAGAAAAAAAAATTCCTCGTTAAACAAAACAAAACAAAAAACACTATTTTCCCAAAATCACTAAAAAATATCCTTTTGTCGGTTCGATTGCACAAATCACACTCACTGTTAATTGTGACAATGACATAATTTAAGTTAATATTTGGTTCATTTATTAGATACACTATTATTTTAACTTGGTAATGTTATTTCGCGCGGTTTAGCGAGCGGGAAATCGCGGCGCGTGCGTCCGACGGCGCCGTCAGCCAGCCAGAGCGGCGAAGCCTCCCCGCCCGCTTTATAAATACAAGCGCCCTTACCGAGACGATACAGACTATATTTTTTACGTACAACCAATTATTCATTCTAGTTAGCACGGGACTTCTGCCAGTTTGTGATTTGTCGACGGTTTTGGGAAATATGATTCAAATTTATTTTCGAACTAGCTGTGCCAGCGGGTCCGCTCGCTGGACTACTCTCAATCCGGCTCAGACTAAGACTCCCACTCCCACTCCCATGCCCACGTCCACGTCCACTCCCACTTCCACTTCCACTTCCACTTCCACTTCCACTTCCACTCCCACTCCCACTCCCACTCCCACTCCCACTCCCACTCCCACTCCCACTCCCACTCCCACTTCCACTCCAACTCCCACTCCCACTCTCACTCCCACTACAGATACGAAAGTAGTCCTAACTCATCGCAATCTGAATCGCACCGAACATTTTAAATCTACTTCTTTGTTATATTGCATGCCTACTAATGTACCTACTCGTATTAGAAAACTAAAATTGCCCATAATTTTTGATAATGTACACCGATTGCGATGAAATGAAGACCAATCCGACTAAGATTACTCCGAGTTAAGCCCTATGTTTCTATGAAAAGTCTATCTAAATTTGTTCAGTAGTTTTTACGTGATGTGTTCTTGTGAACATTGTTGTGCAAAGTTTGTACTCACAGACAGATAAACAGACAAAACTTTCAAAAACGATCTTAATCCTTATTACTAACCCCCCAATTTTTTTTATATCTTCTATAGGTATACAAACACGCGAAGTTTACGTTTTTATTTATCAGACTATCTTTAATGTTGACTCAGTTCCCTTTGCATTGTATTGAGATGAATCGTAACTAGTAAAAATACATCAAAATCTGTTTACAGTTTCTTTGCGATATGGAGCGGCAAACCGACAGACTATCCCGCCTGGTCACCACCAGCGGTCACTGTCTCCCACAAACCTGCAGCATTTGGACAATAGTCCAAAGGCCATAAATAAGTACGTTGTCAACTTGAGGACTACGCCTCGTCTGCCTCCATATAAAAAAACTAATAAAATAGAATAGCATAGAATAAATTTTATTTCGGGCATAATCCATATGTGTTAGTAAAAAAATTCTAATTTACTAATGTTAGTACTTTACACAATTTAACACAATATATTATATAACTAGCTGTGCACGCGGCTCCGCTCGCGTGAACTACAGAATCCGCTCCCATTCACACTCCCGATCTCGCTTCCGTTTCCGCTTCCGCTCCCGCTCCGGTCCCGCTCCCGCGCCCTCTCCCGCTTCCGCTCCCCTCCCGCTTCCGTTCCGCTTCAGCTCCCGCTCCTACACCCACCCCCCTTTTCCCACGCCCATGCCCACTCCCACTCCCACTCCAATTCCTAACCGCAGCTCCAAATGTAATCCAAACTCATCACAATCTGAATAGTACGGAAATACTATTATGTGCAATATTGCATACTAACCTTACCTACTCATGTATTTGAAAACTAAAAATATTTATAACTTTTGATTGAGTTAGCCGATTGCGATGAAATAAAGACTAAATGTTAAGTTAAACTAAGCCCCATGTTTTTGTGAAAAGTTAATCAAAATCCGTTCAGTAGTTTTTAAGTGATGCGTGCACAAACTCACAGACAAACAGATAAACAGACAAAAATTCTAAAAATGATTGAAATGTGTTCTATTACTTATCCTTAGACCCCTAATTTTTTTTTTGCAAATATCTTCAATGTACAGACTTGCGATGTTTACGATTTTATTTATTAGATTAAAAATGGCTGCCCCATACTGTGCGGCGAGGCTACTTGACTGCATGCAGTCGTATCCACCGCCCCAGCATCGGAGAGTACCACCGGTCAGCCAGCACGTTCAGGATCCTGTTGGGGCTGACGAACCGTACCATCATAGAGGCGCACCGTTTACGCATGATGGTATCAAAACCATCAATCTGTGCCAGCGCGAACATACCGGAGGCACTGCAGTACCGGGCAGCCCCATCAGTCCCTGAAAGCGTTGTTGTATTGAACCCGCAGGTCGCTATATGCCCTCTGCGTATAGTTGACCCACAGGCTGCCACAAAAGGATTGATAATTCGTTTTAAAAAGTGTAGCCTTTACATGTTTTATACAACGTGCAAACCTGCGAGCCAACGTATTTCATCGGACAGCCAACGACCTACGGTCCCTTTCAACATCCACGTTGTCCCTCAAATCCTCAGTAACCCAGTGGTAATCGTAGATTCTATTTAATTTATTTATATCGTTTATCAGATGTGACGAGTGCAACCACTAAAAATATTTTAAACGAAAACTAAAAGGCTAGTAGGTAATTTTTTATTACAGTAATAATTGATATAATGATATGATATTCTATGCAGATATTTTAAAACTTAAGAAATATCCGGATAAATTGTTTTTTTTTTTATTATGAATTCTGATGATAAGTGACGATGAGGTGGAGCGCGCTTACCCAGAACATGCCTATACACTCTTCCTTTACAAAGATCGAAGTTGTACTTGTCCGGTAATACTAAAATTCCTAAAATATTCCTTAGCAGTTCGCATTATGAAAGAGGTAGCAAAACGCTTCGTACGAAACCGTGGTATGTCTACTATATTTCATTCCAGATTAATAGTCCTATGAAAACCAACGCTATTTACGTCTCGGTAACATATACATGAAAGGGTCACCAGCAGCAAAAATAGGTTTGTATTACCAAGTAAACTTTGCGGTCCACTTAGGAACACCATCTATTGTGTATTTTGTTTTCGAGACGCAAATGCGTTTGTTTTCATAGGACTATTAATCTGGAATGAAATATACATATACATATGGAGCCTAATAGTTAGACGTAAAACTGCTTTTATACGATAATTGCAATAACTTGTCTATATACGGTTCAGGTCCTTTTCAATGCTCTATGTATATTATAAAGTTCCGTCAAACAAAACTCTATATGCGATTCGAATAGTGTGAAGTTCGAATATTAGTGCGATGGGTGCGATGTTCCCGTTGCATATGAATGTTAACCGCTGTTTATTTTTAGTAAATCCCGCATATTATTTACATTGGAGCTGCGAAGTGAATCGCCTGTAAAACGAGGTCGTACACTTGTAGATATCAGTAATGCACCCACTTATAAGAAACAGCCCGATCGTAAATGTTTATGGTATTTCTTCTATCTATGTACAGTCGCCAAAGAAATTTGCTAACCACGTTTAGGACGCGAGTCGCGTGCAGGTTGCATCAGTCTGCAGACAATTTCTACAACCAAGGAACAAGCGAAATCTATATAGGTAGTAAAAAAACTTCATGGATCAGAAATAAACCTGGCTCCTAAAATAGGATGTCTCGTGTATTAGGAGCCAGCTCCTTCCCAATTTCAAGTAGAGTTAGGGATCCGCAAAAAGTATCGATACATACCTGAGTAGTATCGATACTTTCGTTACGATACCAAGTATTTTCGTACTCGATGCTTTTGTTACGATACTTTATTAGGTATCGATACTTCGTCACATACTCGATACTTTTTGGTGTAGCGATACCAGATCCACTTTGTTTTAAGAATCGCCTCGCGCCAGATATGAGAATACGCCAGCGCTAGCTGCGGCAAACCGCATTGCGTACGCACAGAGTGTCATCTCATTACCCTTCTCCTCTGCTTTGCTGATGCATTACGACCCTCTCGGTCGGAATAGATAGATTTAGGGGAAACGCCTATCTTATTAAAATATTATGTCGTTGCATGGAGACAAATTACTTTTTATGTCTGATTACAGTGATAAAGATTAGAGGTTTTAAAATAATCATATGTACATCTACCATAAACTTAATAACTTCATAACGACATTTAACATTTTGACGCCACAACAATTCGGTTTCAGGAAGAGTAGTTCCACGACACTGGCCTGTTTTTCATTAATGAAAATCGTAACAGAGAGTCTCAGTAAAGGCACTCGTTTAGTATCCATATTCCTAGACATGAGTAAAGCTTTTGACTTCGTTTGCCATAGGACTCTATTAGAGAAACTCTTTAACTATGGAATTAGAGGAAATTCATATGAATGGATCAGTAGTTTTTTAAGTGATAGACAACAATGCGTAGAAATCACACAAACTCATAAATTTCACAAAAAGAACTATAGATCGACCTTCTCTCAAAACAACTTTGGAGTGCCCCAGGGAAGCGTGTTAGGTCCGTTATTATTCCTCCTATATATAAATGACTTACCAAATACGACTGAACATGACTGTATACTGTTTGCGGACGACACGACGTTACTAATAAAATCCAAAGATAAGAACAAAACTTTATTTGAAAACGAAATAAATAACACCTTAACTTTAATTAGTAATTGGTTAAAACAAAACAGCTTGTTAACGTGTCAAAAACTAAACTTATTGAGTTCCAAACATACAATAGTACAGCTCTGAATCCTGATGTCTCTTTTAACAACGAGAAGATTAAGATATTGAATGAGGCGGTATTTTTGGGATTTACAGTAGACAAATACTGCGATTGGAAATCACATGTTAATAAATTATGCATAAAAATAGATCGTTTCGTGTATGTACTATACCGATTAAAACAAATAGCTACAGAAAAGTCTGCTACTCTAGCCTATCATGGATACGTATCTTCAGTCCTAAGATATGGTTTAATATTATGGGGTTATTCAGTAGAGTCAGAAAAGGTTTTCATAGCACAGAAGAAATGTGTAAGAGCTCTCTGTGGAGCACATTATCTTAATAGTTGTAAACCATTGTTTAAAAATCTAAAGATTTTACCATTACCCTGTCTCTATATATATGAGATGTGTGTATTTGTACATAAACACCCTTTTTTATTTAATAAGAAGTGCGATGTAAATAGTAGAAGGGGTAGATATGAAAATAAACTTTGTGTTCCAATCCAACGACTAGTAGTTTTTAGTAAAAATTGTTTCTGCATGGCAACTCGTATATATAATAAACTTCCTGACAGTTTTAAAGACAAAACATTACATTTATTTAAGAAAAACGTATTTAACTTTTTATTGGATAAATGTTACTATAATGTAAATGAATTTATTAACGATAGAAAAATATAAATGTATAAGAATGCTCCCATAATCTTAAATACGTGACATTTGCAATATTTGGTAATTTATATTTGTATTTCAATTCTAATCTTTTATTTTATTTATTAGACATACAGAACAGATTTCATTTTAGTTCTGGACGGTAACCCGAATAGTATTATTGTATAGTATCTATGTGTTATTAATATTTGCACGCTGTAGTTCGGCAGAATATGTAGGAAACATTACCCTTAATATGTCATCAATTTTATCACCATATTCTAGGCAAATAAATTTCATTTCATTTCATTTCATTAAGTCAATGTTTATTGTAATAAATAGAGACGGATTATTATTATTAGTATTATACTTTTTAATTACTAATTTTTAGACACGATTTCTAAGGTGATGAAAAAAGTACTATCGTCGGTATCGATACTTTTGATACGATACAGGTATCGAGTACAGCATCGATACTTTTAATTTTTTGCGTATCCCTAAGTAGAATTAATCTAATGTATTTTTTGTGTTGCGTATGTGTATAGGGGTGCATGTGTATGTGTTTGTTTAGAAAGTGATTGTGTGGGTCTTAAGAAATATAAAGTTTCTGTGATAATTTTTTTTTTGATTTTATTAAGTCGGAATACTAACAAAAAAAAATTGTTTCATTGTAATCTTTCCTAAGCCAGTCTTTAATCGTCAGTACAAAATAGGTACAAAGTATCATATTTTGAATGTTTTTGAACTATTGGAAAGGACAGTCGTTGATATGAGTTGGTAAACTTACACAGTACTACAGTTCACACTATCTTTGGCAATGCCATAGAAACTCCAGTTCTATACAAAAGACATCAACGCGAGGCTATCGTGCCAGAACTTTGACAACTACAATACTTTGATCAAGCAACTCCAGTCATCTAGCCAGGTGAGAAACTTCAGAGGGCTTTGGGAGGGCCCTTCCTCATATTGATAGTTTTATTTAATCCACTTAGAAAAGGGAGGAAAATATGGAGGACCCAATGGACAATTCTTGGAATGCGTCGCTGTCAAACTTTATGACTGAGTCAAAAAAACTCAAAACAACAGCCTTATAATACATCCCATAGATGGTCAGAGGCTCACATCTTGCAATATTCTCCGTAGGATTGTATTCTCTTTGCCTATAACTTTATAGACGTGTACCAATTGAAACAATTGCCGTGTGGTTGCAGGATTAGAATAGGGCTACCCCCAATCTTCACGTGGGTGTCGTCAAGGCGACTAAGGGATTGCACCAAGGACGGGCAGCAGCGTTCTACTATGCATATAGATCATTACTGCGTTCATCAATCCGCCTGCCAAGAATGGTGATTATGGCAAATCTTCCCAGAGACAGCCCACTAAAATTGGTAGTAAGTAAAGTTTATAATCTTTGATTTTATATGATGCTACTTTTATATCATCGCGGCTACTCTGAATAAATAGTACCTAAAAAAACCTGGTCAAACTTGGGCAAAGTCAAAATCATTTATTGCGTATGAGCACACTTGGTACATTTATACACGTGTTTTTTTTTCGACTGCCGCTTCCTAGGTTTTGGCGCTGTGAAGAAGAAACGGCGCAACAAACTTCACGCAACAAATCTTTTAAAATCGAATCTGAATAAACATTAGTACCAGGCATCTTTGTCATTCAAATAATCGTTTATTTCATAATAGGCTTACTTACAAAGTTGTTTTTAATGTAAATCTTAAAAATGTCCTCTGGTAGTTTGTTGTAGATGCGTATACATGCCCGTGAACGATTTACTGACCTTACTAAGTCTTAAGTTTTACCTATTTTTCTAATTTTACTCATAAGTGCTATGCTTGAGTAATGGGTGCCCATTGGCCAGACACCAAAGACATTGTAGTGACGACAAGGTAAAATAAGTATCTTATATGGCACTAATATTAGTTCATCTAGGTTCGACTAATTCACCTGACCAATCGACTAAATCAGTAGCTCGCTATTGACTGTGATTAGAACCCACAAACCCTCTATAACTTTTTGTGATTGACTAAATATAGTTTTTTACAACCGTGTGGTTTCCGGACCACTCCAACTCTTCCCGTGGATGTCGTACAAGGCGACTAAGGGAATACATTTTAAAACATCAATCAGGCCTCCCCAACCCGTCTGGCCAGCATGGGGAGTGTAGGCCAAATCCTCCGTCTGTCTCCGGCAGATGAGAGGGTTGTGCTCCTGCAGTGGAGACCAAAATAACCTGATGATAATGAGTTTTTGCGACTAAATTCGCCTAATTAACGACATTTGTTCTATCTATTCAGAATTTCAATCCGCGATGGTAGTATGGCAGAATAAGGCAATTCACATACATCACTAATCATATCATTTGAATAGGATATGTCAGAATTAATAAAGACATGAGTTTCAAATTAGTGCATGATAATTTGTGCGTCGCACGTGCTTGTCATTGGTCCGGTGGAACTGCCATTAACTGGAAATTAATTAAACCGCGGTGATATGACGGCAACGAATTACCAAAGAAATGGACTAGTTGAGTCAAGAATGGAGACCTTAAAGCACTAAGCCTGACGGCGTACGGAGATGCTGCCGCTGGGTGGATGGCATTAAGGTCGAGACTGGATGCAGTAGGCTCAAACCCCTAGGCATGAGGCACCCATAGGCATATGTTCAGCAATTGACAGCTGGAGTTGAATATAAAGGCCTGAATGACGAGGATAACGCATAATAATCTGCCGAATGACTTTTTATTCAAGTAGGTACAGATGATAATCTTCGCTAGTATTTATCTTTTTTTTTCGATGTCAAAACTTCACAGGTTCTCCGTCGTGAACCCAATGTCCAACTGAGTTTGAACATCGATAAGCTGTGTCTATGGCCAACAATAGTTTTAATTAGTAGGTACTTTATTTCGTTTATACCCAATAAACGAAATAAAGTACCTACTTCAAACGAAACTTCTCAAATCAACGTTAATTTCAACTGAAATGGCGACTGTGACGAAATTGTTTTCAAGCCTTATTCTTGATAATTTGTAAGTCCATATAGGGCGCATTGTTAAGACGAAAAGGGGTCGGTCGGCGAGATAACACCTCCGGTTGACGATGTCTCATGGCGGCGGCGGCGAGGTCGGTAGTAACTGGTTCGCGGTGCCGGCCACCAGTTACAGCTGGATCCAGATGACCAGACAGATTTGAAGTGATGTGTTGCCACTTGTTATCATCACTGATTCTGACTACACGACTAATTGACATTTAATTAATAACTGTAAAGGCAATAGGCAATAATTTGTTAATTAAAGTAGTAATTTACCGCCGATTTACTACGTAAACAATTTTACTCAAACAATCTGCTTTGAAATAAATTCATGTAAAAAAGATTTTTTTATGAATACATAATATTATCCAGGTTTTTTATCTTCTTAGGAGGCCAAGAAGACCTGGCAACACTTCGACCCTCTTATCTTTTGTGCTAAACCCCTGTCCGACGACGCGCAACGGTGCCCAAAGCCGATTTAGTGGACTTCACACACGCCTTAGAATTTCTTCTTTGGCATATATAGGCTTCCTCACAATGTTTTCCTTCACCGAAAAGCCTGTGGTATTATAAATAAACCGTACCTACTTTAGTTTTGAAAAACCCATTGGTACGGGCGGGAATCCACGACCCCAAGAACGTGAGGGGAGTGCACAACCAACCCGGCTACAACGGCTCTTTTTATCCAGGTTTGAAACAATTAGATTTTTCTGTTGACTGTGTCAGGAAGTATGCGACATAGCATTTAACAGGTTTTCGCACATGAAAGAGCAATATTGAAAAATAGTGTACTGTAAAAACTTATTTTTGTAAACACTTCATGGTGGACGCCTCACTCCTTTTTTCTTCACGGTTTTTCTAATATAAAGACGGTATTATCTCTGGTTTAAGTCGATCCAGTAAATCCTTATCCTTACTAGGTGTACGTATAAGTTGCTATGTAATAATAAATTTGGATTCGGAACGAGCTGTCCTATTCCCAGGATTCAATACATACACAAGTTCAATACATCAGAAGAATGAAAGTTCAATACACTAATCGCTGCAATAAAAACGTAAATTAATGAAGTGATAAATTATTAAACTTCAAACGTTGTAAAACGCCTACCGTAAGTATATTAGCAAGCTATATTTTTATTGGTATGAGTTCAGGCGTTGTTGTCCCAAACCACAAAAAGGTATGCATGCCTTATTCTGGCATGCCAGCATCGCAGGTTGCAATCCCACTAATATTATAAATGCGAATGTTTGGACGTTTGGGTGTTTGTTACTTCATACCGCTTCAACCACTGGACGGATCGGGATGAAAAACTTGGCACACATATAGATAGGTCCTGGAATAGGACAAAGGATAGTTTTTATCCCGAAAAAATATCTCATTCCTACGGGAAATACATAATAATTTGTGATGTTAAGTTGTCCATGCGGACGAAGTCGCGGGCAACAGCTAGTTCGAATAAAAATAACAAGGCGATAAAATGTTTTGTGTACCCATAATAAGGTAGTAAAAAATGCATTTTTACGTGTCTACCAAAACCAGTTGCTCAGATTAGGTTTCATTGGCGTTCTAGCTTTCATTGGCGAATTCAGCATTGGACGTCGACAGGCTGATACGATGGCTCATCGTCGATGACGGCTCAAGTAGGCGGCACGTAACTTGAGCTAGATAAATCCTATGATCGCGCTACAAACTAGTGCTCAAATTACGTACATACCGCTAACCAGTATGCCTTCAAGTATATATGTGAAATGCTATGAAATAAAAGAAAAAAATAGTAACACAAGATACTTTATTGTATTCCTGTGTACATTTTTTTATCGCTTAGCCTAAGTAGCGCTCTACTTGAGCGGGATAAACCTGGAACTGTGCGTGGCACCGATACCGGGCCTGCCGTGCTTGACTGGCTTGTATGTCACCGAGAACTCGCCGAGGTAGTGGCCGATCATCTCAGGCTTGATTTCAACCTGGAAATCATACTTTATTGTTAATACAACAGTAAAAGACGAACCCCTAATAATCTGTGCATATTAACAATATCATGCACATCTCGTTTTTAATCGTCTTATTGGCTTGGTCATTGGACCAGAGTCAAAAGAAGTAGTGGGTTAGATTTCCAGTTCAGGTTCGAGTACAGGTTAGTGTGTAAGTATTATTAAATACATACACTTTTGTCATATTGTTTATTTATCCATTAAATATAGGATTTTGTGCCGGATATAAAAATTATTATTAACCGTGTCAATTTGTGAAAATCTCTAAGAAATAGTGCATCTGAGGAATTGATTATATGACAATATTAGCTGTGCCGCGGCTCTGCTGGCGTGGACTAGTTTTTATGATTTTAATAATAATATTACGTAAATTTCAATTTAATAAAATTAAACCCTAATCAGATATTGGAGACGATGTAAGATATATTTTATTCTTATCCTTACCTAACCTAAACAACGCATTTGCAACAAAAGTGATATTACGGTTGTCACGGCGGCGTGATGTATAATAATGTATGTATTAGTATGTAGCAAGTAACATTTTAAAGTACAGGTATTAAAAACAAACCTGGTTGAAAGTCTTGCCATTGTAGATACCAACGATAGAGCCGACCATCTCAGGGACAATGATCATGTTGCGCAGATGGGTCTTCACAATTTCTGGCTTTTCATTCGGTGGAGCCTCCTTCTTGGCGCGGCGTAGTTTCTTCACCAGCGCCATGGGTTTTCGCTTAAGGCCGCGGGCAAATCGCCGCCGGGCACGCGCGTGCATCAGCTCCATGAGTTGCTCACTAATAAATAAATAAAAATATAATACAAGATTTCCGTAAGGCGGTTGGCAGTGACTGGATGTGGAAAACCAAGATCGGGTTCAATGGCGCCTCAGAGGACGCCTACGTTTACGTGACGTTACGCCTGGTCAGATATAGGCTGATGATGACAACATATTTCTGTGGCTTAGAATAGGGCCACCCTCAATTTTCCCATGGGTGTTGTTAAGGCGGCTAAATGTTTATACCAGAGATGGGCAGCAGCTTCTTCTGTGTATAGTAAGATCATTACTGTGATCACCAAACCGCCTGCCAAGCATGGTGGTTATGGCAAATCCCCCAATGGACCGTCCACCAAAAGTGGCATTCTATTGGGGAGGCTTATGTTCAAGTTTCCAGATATAACAGACTTGGTTCTAAAACACGTATCTGGCCGCAGTGGGAATGGGAATTGAGCCCAGGACCTCGGCGCTAGAGCTAACGCCCAAGCCACTAAAAGCCAGTAGAACTATAATTAATATATTTTGAGGTTAGATTTGTCAACATAATACTTAGAGATTAAATGCAGCTTCGAGGTATATCAAAGGCATTAATTTGAAGTAATACAGGTAAATACAGAGAGATTACAAATGTTTAAGGATTGCTACTACTACTGCTACTAATGTTATTTGAGAAGTGCATTCGGTGTTTGGAGTGTCGGTGTTAAAAACCTTTTCAGGTAATTAAGTGACTCACTTCGGCATGTCAAGAAGCTGGTCGAGATCAACTCCTCGGAAGGTAAACTTCCTGAAGGTACGTTTTTTCTTGATTTCTTCGACCTGCAAAATGTAAACATTGTCACTGCTTGAAATATCACAGGGATATAATAAATTAGCAACAATGTAACTTAGAACCACATTTGATTGTGCGATTTTATATAGGATTGCAATCGTAAACTCGGATTATACACATAAAATAATTTACAAACCTCAGCCATGTTTCCGACTTGTTTGACAGATCAACAGGAAAGAAAAAAACACTTCACTGACATTAGTGACATTGACATCAAACTCGTGCGTTCATAAGCTTACACGCATTGTGTAGTACTATATTGTAGAAAAATGTGTATGAGCTTTGTATGAGGCACATTTATAGGGCCAATAGACACCAAAATAATTATGTTTAGAATTTTTGTCTGTCGGTCTGTCTGTTTGTATGTATGTTTGTTACCTCATAAGTCATCACGCAAAAACTACTGAATGAAATTTGATGCAGTTTTCACAGTTGTCTTGCTGGAGGTCTAACTTAAAGTCTGGTGCATGTTTCATCTTGATACGCCACTTAGATCCTGAGATAATAATAAAGTATTATTTTCTATAAGACTTTATATATGCAATATAACAAAGAAGTATAATTATTATGATCGGTACAATTCATATTGCGATTGGTTTATACTACAGTTGGAGTTGGATTGGGATGGGATCGGAATCGGGACTGAGAGCCAGAGTAGGCCTAAGTGTCATATTCATACTTTATATTTATTTTCCAGTTTTCCTAATAGAATATATATTTATAATGGTTAATATAATGGTTAAATGCTCGATTACACTACATTGATCAATAAGTACCGAAATACTGTATAGGTAGGATAATAGCAACGAAATAAAACAGAATGGAGCTAGCATAAGGTTCGGTTTTTGGTATGGGAATTTTCAATCCCCTGTAACTTTTAAACGGAGGACCGATCAAATCTGACGTTTTGCGACTAGGATCGACTAATTCACCTGACCAATCGACTAAATCAGTAGCTAGCTATGTACTGAGCTTCTCTGATGGTATTAGGTTACCTATACCAAACCAAACCTTATAATGGCATTAATAAGGTTTGGTTTTGTATGCAACTTTCAATGCCCTAAACTTTTAAACGGAGTACCGACCGAATCTGATTTTTTGCGACTAGATTAGATTAATTCACCTGCTCAATCGACTAAATCAGTAGCTTGCTATGTACTGTGGTTCTGGTGGTGTTGGGGGGCATGCCGTAGTAAGCCTTAGCCTGACATGCCACCAACAAACCCCTATAACTTTTAAACGGTGGACCGACTAAATCTAGTTTTTTGCGACTAAATTCGACTAATTATCGACATTTGTTCTACCTATTCAGAATTGCAATCCATGTTGGTGGCCATGCCAGAACAAGCCCTACAAATACTTAGACGAAGCGAAGTTATACCAGAGCCGTAACACCAAATCCATTCCTAACCATATGATATGCGTAACACACATTTAAAGAAAGTAATTTTATGAAGATAGAGCCGTTCATAAATTCACACTACGGATCATGGCATGGGAATGGTGGTAGGATGTACCACAATCGTGTAATAAAAATTTGGTTAGCGACACTGACACCTCCATAAAGTTTTTTTTACTCTAAATGATCGCTTTGCGAGCCCCCGAAGCTTGCGTCATTTTGGCAGAGCCACAGTCTCGGATTTGAAATCTGACTATACAGAAAATTTGTCCTGAAAATGTACTATTTTGTACTCGAAAATTAGAATTTGTACTTTAGCCGTTTAAGTTATAGTGGTATATTGGTGGCTCTGCCAAAACGACGTCACTACAGCAGAGCCACGGATATATCTCGATTCGAGATATATCCGTGGCTCTACTGTAGTGACATTGTGGAGCACAAATTCAGGTACAAATTTTGTACGTATGCAGAATTCTGATATCTTTTGTAGTTATCGAGATATATCCATGGCTCTGCTGTAGTGACGTCATTTTGGCAGAGCCACAAAACAAACTCGAATATCTCGAAAACGGTAAGGGTTAGAGTTCTGAATTTTGAATATGTGAAGCACAAATTCGAGTAAAAATTTTGTACTATTACAGAATTTTGATACCTTTTGTAGTTTCCGAGATATGGCGTGGCTCTGCTGTAGTGACGTCATTTTGGCAGATCCACCAATATACCCCTATAACTTTTAAACGGCTGAAGTACAAATCTAATTTTCGAGTACAAAATAGTACATTTTCAGGACAAATTTTCTGCATAGTCAGACTTTAAATCCGAGACTGTGGCTCTGCCAAAATGATGCAAGCGCCCCAGAACCCAATTTAGGAACATTGGACATTCAGTCTAAAGCGTTCATGCGGTAATTGCTCGTAAAGCTGTGACTGCATAGAATGCCAGAATAAACCCTACAAAGTATTTCACAGATATCCATTTTAAGACTAGAGGGCGCTATATATATTAATTTATATAATTTTTCTTTCATTTCATTCATGATGGATATAACATAATGTATTAACTTGCTTTTATTGTTTCATGAAAATGAATTAATTGTAATGATAGAGTGCTCTCTATTAGGTTTCTTTCTCTGTCTACGATTTATTCAGAAATTTCTATATGGTGAGGCTGGTGCTAATTTTAAAGGTTTTGAAAGTAAATTCAATTACTCCATTCTCACCTCCAGTTACTAGCAAATTTAATCTTTATATAATAGAAAATATCAAGGAATTACAAAAAGTATACTCTTATGTAATATTTTTTCTTAAATAATAAATAAATCATTTTGAATAACAGTACTTATTACATTTAATTGCTGTACTTTCTAATTTTCATCATTATTACATTTATCTGTAGACCTTAATAATTTGGACAATCTTTTTCCAATCAATTTAGGATATGTTCGTGTTTTTATCAAAAACTCTTTTGATTGATGTGTTACTGCACCATTATCTAATTGGTATTTACATAATATATGCAATGGTTGAATAAGCTGTTCTCTGTATTTTGAATCATTTTCCACTTGTGACAATGCCTCAGCAGCAGTTTCCAAAGTACTTAAACATCCTTCTGTAGGTTGAGTTCTTATAATATAACTGCTTATATGACTAGTCAGCAATTTTACTTGCTTCATTTTATGAAGAATAGGGCTTGATGCATATATTGCTTTTGCTTGAGGCCATGTTCCATCGATTAATACAAGACTATAAGCATCATTTTCGCTATCCAAGTCTCTTAAATCTATAGATGTTTTACTTGGATACAGTAGAACAGTATTGGATTGTGTTAGTATCTCTTCTAAATGTTCATGTCTTGGCTGCGGAAACTTCTTTCCTTTGAAGATAAGGCACTTATTCTCTGCCAAGCCCAGTTGTAACATTGGAGCAGTGCGAAGGCATCTTTTTTCTTCAGCAGGATGTTGCAGTAGCACCACTTTGCTTCTGGGGTTGAGTCTCTCTGGAGGTAAGGCTAAGCACCAGCAAACAACTGATGGCCTTCTGTAAAACAGTGAAAAGTTGCTCTTAGAAGGAAAACTACAGTGAAGGTAAGACCATGTTTCTAAATACCTACTCGCAGTTTGGACACAACTCGCGCATTATGGGAGGATCGGCTGGTATATTACACAAATCATCCCATACAGATGTTTCATCCATGTTAACAAACTTTAGTAAAATTATAAGCTTGATGAGATCATGCTTTGTTTTAGTAGGTTTAAATTACCTATAATAAAATTATTATAATAAAAATAACTTAAGTTCTCTGTTTCACTTCCAGCCCTATAATTTATTATATTAAAACTATTGTAATATTTATGATCCAACACAGCAGCACACACGATTTAATAAATAAAATACCCAAATACCATATACCGATAACCACTATACAACATATATGAATGAAAGCAAACCAACTAATGACATTAGGGCGTATTCATAGCAAGCGGTCAGATATATCGCGTGCGCCCCTATCGGTTTTTTTACAGTGGAGTTAGCAACTCCAAGCATACAAATAGCTCTTTCCATAGCTCGCCGAGCGACCTAGAATGTTCGGACGCCTGAAAATGAGGGATTTATTATTATTATTAGAGTGGTTGTTCTTTCTAATATGAATAACATTTTAACTATTATACAAATACCTACTTTGATCTCAATTAAAATAGCACATAAATTTATGACAGCAGTTTTATTTTAGGGACAATATTAATAAAATAAAATGTAGTTTAATGAGATTAAGAAGTGACAAGCCAAAAGGCCGGCAATTGTCAAAATTAGAAAAGTTTTTGTTAAAATATATATTTTTTCAATTTCAACACAAATCCGTGCTTCGATTTTTTTTATAAATAGCTTTATGAATTTTCGTAATAAAATAGCATACTTTTTAGGGACAATTTAATTCGGAACAATTTAATATTGAACGCTTTAGGCCGCCACTTGTGCATTAAAGTAAATGCAACATTATTAAAATTATGTTTTACTAGTGCAATTGTAATTTATGTACTTATTCATGATCGACTAATTCATACTGAAGACTGAGCAAAACCTGAATGTATTATTATTACAACTAATATGGCAGTATTATTTTACAAAGTGACATAAGGACCTGTCAGTTTACTCCATTTAAATAGAAATTGGAGTTTAGTCCCACTGTCAGGGTCCACGTGTCAGGCCTATGTCCAGCACTGGACACTTTCAGGTTGATTATGAAGTAATTTTGTCGGTAACTAAAATTTTATCTTAATTTCGGCTTGTAAACAGTGCGGTTAAGTAGTGAGTAATATGTTGTTATATACGTTATCTAGTAACCACACCACAGGCTCAGCCTAGTTTGGGACTGGATAATTCGTGTGAATGTCTGACATATTATTATTATTATTTTTGTTGTTATTTTAATAATGTAATGGAAATAAAATAGAATCATCTATTTTTGTGTTAAGATGCCGCGTCATTGTCGCCCCGTGTTTTCTTCTTGACAAGGAGTCATGGGTAGTTTACCGATAGCCTATTCTATAATAAAATTAATTTTGAGGTGAAAAGCAAGTAAAAAATATATTCAATGGATTCCGTCACACATTTAACATTGCTGGGAATGAGAAAGCTGACTACCTAGCTAAACAGACATGCTCCGATGGAAATGCAGTTTCCGTTTTGCCTTACTTCTCTGATTGTATTAGTATTGTTAAGGATCAGTGTTATTAAATGTGGAACGAATATTTCGATGAAAGATGGATTAGAAGATTGAAGATGGAATTTTCGATGAAGAAGACGAAGAAAGATTCGAGAAAAGGGAATATGGTATAAGACTATTCAACCTACTCCTTTTCGCGCACCTTGGATTGATAATTGCTCATTTAACAGATGTGATTTACTTATAGCTCTAAGACTTCGTTCCGGACATATTCCATTGAACAAATTTGCATTTTTTCTGGGCAAAACACCTTCTCCCAATTGCACATAATGCGATGTACCAGAGGATGTTTATCATATTTTGATGGAATGTGTCCGGAATGAGTCTTCTAGAACCCATTTAAACAATAATTCAGATTTATGGAATGTGGGTCAATGTAACAGTGCCTTGGCTTTTCCACTATCAGATGCTACCAAGGCACTTTTAATTAACAGAGGAAATCTATAAGGCATTAGTCATGTAGATTTCATCTGGTAATTATGTTGTCACATGACCTACGGTGCAGAAACGTGGACACTGACAGTGGGCCTGATCCACAAGTTTCAAGTCGCTCAGCGAGCTATGGAGAGGGCTATGCTCGGCGTATCTTTGAAGGATATGATTCGTAATGAAGAGATCCGACGAAGAACGAAGGTGACCGACATAGCCGAAAGGATTAGCAGGCTGAAGTGGCAGTGGGCAGGCCACATCTGTCGCAGAACCGACGGCCGTTGGGGCAGACGAGTTCTGGAGTGGAGACCACGGATTGGCACGCGCAGGGTGGGACGCCCCGCCGCCAGATGGACCGACGACCTAAAGAAGGTGGCCGGAAGTGGCTGGATGCGGAGGGCGGAGGACCGGTATGGTGGCGTTCATTGGGGAAGGCCTATGTCCAGCAGTGGACGTCTAAAGGCTGACATGATGATGTTGTCACCAACAGAGCGACGTAATCGCTAACGTGACTAAGCTCTTTAAGATTAAAAAAAGAGTCATATGTTGTTCAGGTTATGTTTGTATTTGACAGAGAAAATGTATAACTAGACGGACAGTGCCTAAAACATGCCAAAACTGGGCCTAAGATGCGTCTTCACCATTCATGTACCAAAAATATATGTCTGAATTATGAATCCCTTCAAATTTATTTTTAAGCCAATGGAATAGGTGTTTTAAAAATAACATATAATAATAACGCTAATTGATTTCCACCGGTCGACCGGCAACTTGTTAACTAGAGTAGTGAAAGCAGATTTAAAATCGATATATATTTATGATCGATTTTTTTTTAAATATTTGATACTGCCTTTTAGTTACTAGCACGATAATCTACCTATCATGTTTTTCATTTAATGACTGGAAACATGTTATTTATATTGATTTAATGTGATATACACGTCCTTAAAATATGTTTATGAAAATATCAATTAATCTATTCGTTAAATCGATGTAATAGAACCTCAGTACAGATATGCCCTATGGTTTCGTACTGTAACGTCATATCAGATATTATGTCAACATCCTGATTTATCTCCGTTTGTTTACATTGTGTATTTGGATGAAAAAAACTATTTTAACGAGTCTAATGTAGTGTCGAACGCAATATAACTTCGGCGACTAATAACCTCACTATGACGTCAAGATCTGATGCGGTTAATCGTGGTCATATACTCGCGGTGCTGTGAAAACTGTGCGCCAACGAAGATTTCAGTCCTAGTAAGATTATTCAATTTCCCCATCAAATAGTTAAATGATTTTCTTTTTATAATAATCCTTTGTATTTTGCATAACTTGCCTATTTTTTTTCTTTCACCTCGTCGAAAATATCATAAAGCGAGAAGAACATGTTTTTACGTCGATTGCATTTTTGAATGAACATATTCACTTAAATTGTAAGTCCAAACGTGTAAACGCTAGGCCACTTAAAATTTAATTAAGGTTAGTTACCAACTAAATTACTTAATGCGTATCAGCCTTATAACTCTCGGGAACAATATTTAGACAATATTCTATAAACCAGTAATATTTTTATAACCAATGCGGTTTATCCACTCGATAAAAATACGCCTTAAATGTTATTTGAATTTTGCTGGGGTTGTTCCCGCGTTTTTTGGTGAACAGTTTGTTGCGTATTTGTTTTTTCCAAAATAATGTATCCTTCGGGCTTTGGTTTTTATTTAGTAGTAATAGTATATTATACAATAAATGTCTGTGCGTGTGTACACTATAAAGGAAACATAAATAAACGTGGCTAAGCTTATCTTCTTAAAGCAGTGAACTTCCTAACCTCAAACCTTACTAACGCTTACTATCAACGTTAGTAAGGGAAGTCTGTGACTCATTCTAATAATAAACAGAAAATAAAAAGATATCATGATTAGACTGATGGCATTATTGCCAATGTCTTAAAACAAAAAAAACAAAAAAAATTGAATTTTGCTGTTGCCAAAGTGCCAACTAAAGTTTACACTACTTAGGGAGTTTAATACACCACTAATAGATGGCAGTATACGTCTCATTTCATATCGTTGAATGATATTAACTTACTATTAAGCCAGACCTTTATTGTTTTACCTATAATTAATTGTAATATTATTTTTTCATAAAATTAACTTGTCGTTTAGTAAATTAAAAAACTATATTGTATGTAACTAACTCGAAATGGTCGTAAAGCGATTTGCGGTTCTCAATTCTTATAGACGCCATTTTGCTTTGCAAATCAAGTAGGGAGGAAATATGTCACATTAGAGCTCTCTTTCTTTCGTTAACAACTTTCATATGAGGGAAAGAATGAGTAGGACAATTCACTAGCTTTCTCTTCTTACCATACAAAATTTTTATACGGAGGAATGATTTGTAAACATGGTGGCCGAGTGTTGTGCTAAAATGTGAAAATAATTTCATTTATCTTTGTTTATTACGTCGTTTTTCTGTAGACTGGTTCGTAAAGCCTTTATCTTAGTGTCAGTTTCTACGAAATATTTGTAGATGGCATAATAATATATTATACCTTGATAGTATTCCTAAATGTATGTAAACGTAGGCACTTATTTGGCGCCAATGCTGTAAAAGACCGTTAAACTTCGTTATTTTATCTATTGTGTTTATCTGTGCAATTTCTTGATGTTACAATTCCGTAATACAAATATAGAACACAAGTTGTCGATATAAAAAGTTAGACGGTGAACTAAAACTGGTCCTGACGAGTGTCGTCATAGCTGTCATTCCTGCAATCCACCGTATATAAAAATTGAAGATTACCCTTGATTAAAATAATAGAATGCACTCTAAATGTGGTATTGTAACATATGCCAACATATCTTTCAGATTATCATCATGGTTCTGAAGAACTCTTGATTGAAATGAAGGAATTTCACTTTTGTATTCGGAATCATTACCAACCTTGAAGTGAGTACATCTATCATCTATTATAATCGCGTTAGTTCTATTACATCCATATTCAGTTGCTTTATATTACTTACAGTCCCAAAGGACT
Source organism: Esperia sulphurella (assembly GCA_947086405.1). Classification (NCBI taxonomy): domain Eukaryota; kingdom Metazoa; phylum Arthropoda; class Insecta; order Lepidoptera; family Oecophoridae; genus Esperia; species Esperia sulphurella. Next base: position 5,513,432 of record OX352272.1, read on the forward strand.
ATTATTTCTATTACAAAGTATGTGTTTTAATCCCTATAAGGTTTTATGATTCAGGAAATTTCATTTCACGGTTGTATTTTGATCGACAAGCAGATAACACGGTCTACCGAGAATTTGCTGTTATAGACTTAATGTTTTTGTGTATTAGCAAGTTCAAGGCTTTATTAAGTTCAATGATATTGATTAATGTTTATTGTGTGAAACATTATGTCACAGTAGTTGCTATTTTACTGAGCATTTGTTCTATTTTCTTTTCAGAAATGAGCACAGAGCTGCCAAAAGAGCATGAATCAAGTGCCGAGTCTGATACAAATAGCGATTCTGAGGTTTGTAATTGGTTTAAATGAATTTATTATCCTTATGTTTCTTCAATGTTACTATTTAAAGAAACATCACTAGTTAGGCAACTCTTAAATTATCTACTTGCCTTGATTGAAGTTTTTTTAAAGAGATTGTTATTGTGTATATTTTGTTCCACAACAAGACTAATGTATTTCGGTTACTTTTCTATCTATTAATGATATCTACTGATGTTAATGAATTAGACAAAGTTAGTAGAACCTGTACAAACTTTACCTAAGGCCTGGCAACCACCTAAGCAGAGATATCTGTATTTACTAATATGATTTTTTCCTAGCTCCACTTAGCTCAGATCCAATAGCAACGTCATATTGGTACATACACATGTCCACTCTCCTTAGCTTTGGTGGACTGTAAGGCTAAGAGGTAGTTTCTATAATTTATAGTTGTACTAATGTTTTTTTTTTCTGTTTGCAGAATAGTACGACCAGTGATTCATCAGGCAGTGACTGGGAATGCTCAAGCAACAAACAAAGTTCTGCTTGTAAACCACATTTCTCAGTTACTTCATGTGACACTGGGCTGAAACTCAAAATCGCTGCCATACCACCCAAAAAGGTTACACCTAAAAGGACTGCTAAGCCATCTGTCAAAAAGAAAACCAATGAAACCATTAAAACAGTTAAAGGTAGGCCAGTAGTAACAAAGAAAAAGTCACAGCTGACAGACAGCAGTTCCAGTTCCGATTCCTGCAGTAAATGCTCATCAGCCTCATCCAGTGATGATGATATCCCTCTAAAAGCAGTATCAAAATTATTGCCATCAAAATCCCTACAGAAAATTTCACTGAAAAACACTAAATATTCTGGCAAGAGTGAAAGTGATGGTGGAAAAACAAGTGATGACAAACAAAGTGCCTCAAAGACTAATAATGCTTTGAAAAAAGCGAATAGTGAAAATAATGATGCAACAGTGAAGAGGCCTCGGGGAAGACCGAGAACTAAGGTAAGTACTTAATCTTAATTTCTGATACAAATATAATGATATACCTATCTTGAACAAGATAAAATGGGATGATTCACTGAGTGAAATAGCCATACTACTACCATTTTGAAAGAATTCTGAGTCCCAGAATTTTTTCTCTGGTGAGGCATATTAGAAACTTCACACAACTCTGCATAATATCATAACAGTATACTTACATGTGATCATGGTTCATTACACAGATAAGATAATAAACTTGCTCTAAAAAAGCAAGTAATACAAAGGGCTCTGCAATATGAGGATGTGATATGCATAGTGTGGGTCTGGCCAGTCACATCTGTGAATGTATGTATATTTCATTCCAGATTAATAGTCCTATGAAAACCAACGCTATTTACGTCTCGGTAACATATACATGAAAGGGTCACCAGCAGCAAAAATAGGTTTGTATTACCAAGTAAACTTTGCGGTCCACTTAGGAACACCATCTATTGTGTATTTTGTTTTCGAGACGCAAATGCGTTTGTTTTCATAGGACTATTAATCTGGAATGAAATATATGTGAGTTTACCACAAGTTAATAAGTAGTTTAAGTAAAATAACCTAATGTCCAACCTACAACAGCAATATCTTTCGACTAGGTTTCACCTAGGGCTTCCTGTCTCAACATAAATTTAAGTCTCGAGACTGAGATGAGACTAAGAGACTAAATATGTTTTGAGACTTTAAAATTTAGAAATGTATAATGTAATAAAGTACATTACACCACATTACTAATTAAACATTTTTATTAATTTGGTCACATCAGTGACCCTGTTTCAATTTTTTTTTATCTCTTTGTAAGTTCATTTTTTGCAGGCCACTTCTATCAGTTTTTCTTCTTTATTTTGACTCTCAAATACCTGGTTAAATTTCTAGTATAGTTCAGCAACTAATGTGAATCTGAAGGTGTTTTGAAAGTAAATCGATTATAATGGTCATACTGAGTGGGCTGATAAGATATTGTAGAATTCTGCTGTATTTGCGTTTCTAAGGGAATGTTCTGTATGACAGTCATGATATTTAGCTGCAAATCGAGTTTTTTGAGACAAATGCAATGAAATAAGTGTATTTAATTAAAATAGCTTATAATTTTATAGTTGTTGATTATTTTTAGTGATGAAATGGATAATGGTTTGACCGGATAACGGATATAATGGCGAGCCTCTAGCCGGACAGCTGGTTATCCGACCGCTGGATAGCATACATTAAAAGTAATTCACTTCATCGGTGACAGATCAATTGATACACTAGAATATTCTAGCACATGCAAAGTTTGATCAAAAATGTTCAAGCTGTTTTTAACAAAATTGATTTTCTTAAATTCCGTACTATAACAGCTACCCTAAAATTTCATTCATTTTCTTGCATGAGTATGCCAAGACCGACGCCTTACATATATTTACCAAACGAAAATGCCTGGGGCTGCAGTATAGAAAGTACTGATTGTTAAATAAGAAATCCCAACTTTCCTTAAAAAATAAACTCCTTTTATATAAATGCATACTCAAGCCAATATTTACATATGGGATCCAATTATGGGATACTGGCTCAAACTCAAATCTTGAGATACTACAGAGATTTCAATCCAAGACTCTCCGTACGATTGTAGGCGCCCCCTGGTATGTGACAATAGAATACACAGAGACTTAAAAATCTCAACAATAAACAATGAAACCAAGGACAGGCTGAAGTCTTACATGAAGTGAATCCAATGACATCCTAACAAGCTGGCATCAGAATTAATGAGGCCAAAACAACTTTCCAGAGACTAAAGAGAAGAGCGGCACAAGACCTGCTTAATAGATGAGTAAATAAATAATATTACGTAAATATACGTCAATGGGCGTATACCATTAAAGACCAATAAACAATCATAACTTCTCGCTAAATTCCTATAGACAGATTGCTGGAAAATAAGGAATAAAAAAAAAATTCTTGCATGAAACTTGTTTTCACGCCAACCAGATAGTTACCGGATATCCGTTCATCTCTATTTTACACTTTCGTTTGTCTCAATAGTCTTGTGTGAACCGTCCGGTATTCTATGGAGATCTTGTTGCGAACCGTCACAATTTCCGAGCGTATAAGCGTTTCTGCCATGCCTACTATTGGCACTATTATACGAAGTAGCCTTCTGCTACTCCGTCACAGCTCACTGCGTCACATAGGCGCTAATACGTCCGTGGTGTTCAACTCGGTGGCCAGGCTTATTTTGGCCACACCAAACCCCCCAACCCCATGACTGACCTCCGATCATCAATTCATTGTTACATTTCCATTTACTAGAGGGAAAGTGGGAACTCTTTTCCTACTTTGACTCTTTACTTTTTTAATTTAATTTGCCTGGGGCCCAAGGTAGCGTAGATTCAGTCCTACCTTCACTGGTAGGTATTATGTGTTTGCGTACCTCCGTTGATACTCGCTTAGAGGAGGGGCGGGAGGAGATTGGTGAGGAGGCGGGAAATGTCTCAATAGTTTCGAAATGAAAAAATCCCTATCGCATTGCGGCCAAACCAGCCTCCCGTCACTTGATCGAACCTACTGCGATAAGTACTTACTCTTTCGGACGTGGTTCCCGCCCCGCCCGTATAGAGGCGTCTGCGCGGCACATCAAACGCCGTCCGCCGCCTGCACATCGCGCGATGCCTACGGAGTAACAATAAGGATAAGGCAGCTGTCTGCAATGGCCTTAGGTGTACCTGTAAAACACTATCTTCTACGCCCCCCTCTGCCGCATGAATATTAATAAAGAATTTAGTATTTTTGGAAAACTGACAAGAATAAAGTAGAGCTTAAATCTCTTAAAAGTGATAACTTTATTCTCATCATGGCAGGATGATATAACATGTGTTTTAGTTTAGTGCTCCATTCCACAAAGAACAGATATGGAATATGTAAAAATAGAACATCTATAGAATCACTGAGTTCCATGGCACATGACAGGGATATATTACGATACATAAGTTTGACGCCGACATTCCGGTGGATATATTCGTGGACTGTTAAACGTAAAACATTGAAATTGGGAGGGAAGCAAACCTAAGTGGAAGACGTTAAAAAAAATTATTGACTTGTTTTTTTTTGGTAAATAATTTGTTAATGAAGCTTGACAGATCTACAGCATATATCTAGCGCGTTGTATGTCTGTATCTATCTATTGCTTCATTTATATTACCGCTTCTTTTTTACATACTGTCGTATTTTAATGGGTGTTTTTTTAAGTGAAAGAATATTCTGTAAAAAATAGAGCAAATTAACATAGTTTTGTCTCTTAGGCAGTGGATTTATGGTTAGGGGTCAATTAATTTGCAGTTTATCAAGTGTACGAATTGAAATACCACATATTGAAGGAACACTTAGAATGATCTGTACCATTTGTATAAAATTAGAACTAACCCAATAAGCAAGGAATCCTGTAACTATAACGTAAGGCTCTTAGGGATAGTGCCATTGTAAGGCTCTTGTAATTGTTCTTATGTTTGCAGTTGCGCTTATAAAAGCATGAAATTACATTTACTCTCGTACTTAACCTTATAAGCGCTTATTTGATTATTATTTAGGATAATTTTGACCCTTCACTATTCGCTATTCGCTACAGTCTCCTTTGCAAGTTTCATGCATAGCTCAAATAATCTTGATTAGTTCTATAAGTTTTCACAATGCTTTTATAAGTGAGTTACAATTACAAACAGGCTTATAAAGTTTCTTTTCCAGTCTTGTATGTTCTAAGAATCTGTAAGATCATATAAGAATGAATATGGTATAATTGGAATGGTAAAATTGAGGTCTTGAGATTATTACAAGAACACCTTTGGTTTGTTGGGAAGATTTTGAAGGTATGTCTAAAAGGCAATAGATTTTCAAATAAATAAAAATAATTCCCCCTTTTTTTCCTAGTTACACAGTCTATTACTGAGACAATTTATGTTTTATCTGTAGCAAAGTTAGTGGTTATTACAGTTAACTTGTGCTTGTGACTCATAATCAAGTGTCTATTGTATCTCCCCTAAGTTTATACGCGACTACTGTAAATATAGATGTTTGGGACTGTAGAAGGGGAAGGTCTCTAAATTTGCACAATGTGGGGACTCCTGTGATTTCGAACTAGCTGACAATAGATTTATATCAATACGTTTGTTATTATGGCGGAACAAACGATAAATTTCGGATTCGGAACAATACTGTGTGAGCATCTGCAATCTTAATCTGTGACGCAAAAAACGGGTGTTATAAGTTTGCACGCAATGTATTGTGCAGATTTCATGTCTATATCTTTTTATCGGATTTTTGATCCTTTTTAAATGGTAGAGCTGCTACTCTAGCCAACTTTATAGATATGGGTACTGTTGGGTTATTTTTCCAGCATTTTGACAGGTTTTTCAAACAAAAGTTTCACCTGTGCTTGAATACGCCAACTGCTTCCGTTTCGTTTATATGAGACACTCGTTAAAAAGGACCAGACAGCATTATGGAATTTAGAAATTGACCAAACTAATTATTTTTTATTTCCATGTCTGTTTCTTTGTCATTCGCGCTATATCCATTGAGCGGATTAGTTAAAATTTGGAACTCACATGTATGTCCCCAATTTCTTTTGACAGATCCCTAAAAATGCTTTTAAATCTGAGCTTCAAGATTTAAGAAGACACAGCGTTGCACAGATACTCACGGACAGACTTATTACCATAATACATAAGTGTCAATTACACGATAACACCCCTCTTTTGGCGTTGCCGAGGCTTAACAGATATATATTTGTCCTTGTCGGATTAAATTAGGGTGCAGCGATGTACCCACCTGCGGGTAATTGAAATGTTATGTAACAATATCAGTCACACCCCAGCCCTTTCTTTAGGGATGATTTTAAACAATCTCCAAAATGAATACCAATTTTATCCAATATTTATAAATTGGTCGGCATTTGTTGAGCTTAAGGTATTGGGAGCTAGTATTATGATGACAGATTAGATATCCGTTAGTGTGAGTAATCCATTTCTTCAATCTCAGCGTACTATAACATTTATTATCATCATCTGCGTCCACAGTTGCACTTAGACCTACCCTAATTTGTGAGTAATGCCCATAGGAAACGTACCCAAACTACGTGACACATTTTTTACAATTGTTTACTCCCCTCCCCCCTCAGTGACCACCCGTAGTATATATTCCAAGACCCCCCCCCCCCCCCGTGGTTACTACTCTAGTTTTTACGTAGTAGTTCATAAATATGGGTTTAAACCATTTTTTGCAAACAGATACTTGAAAAAAATATATATAATTTGGCTCCTTTATTTAATACGGCGCTTGCCGCGTGACGCCAAGAGTGCGTGTATACCTATAATTACAATTAAAAAAATATTATCAAGAAGAAAAAACTGTCAGTTTTCTATCAGCTGACGATATGTGCGTCAGTGTTGTCACCTGCGAGTTTAAAAAGCGCTAAACGCTGCGCACCATATTTGTATTTAGTTCGAAAAAGCGCGAGATTTTCCTAGAGGATATTGACTACGTGACGAAAACTTAAGCCCCTCCTCCCGCCCCTGTGACCAAGTGTGATATTTTGAACGTCCTGGTCACGCTAGTGAGGAAGATGTATGTGGTGTTTATGGCCCAGCTAGTTTGAATGGTGATACCCCCGTCATTGTTCGATTTTCACATCTGTTAGCTAGAGCCAGGTGCACTGCGTTCTGGTGAGGTTGAAATGAGACATAATCAGCTTAAGAAATTAGAAATTTGTAGGTATAATCTTTAACAATTTTGCGTCATACAAAAGGAAATAACTCTGACTGACAATATAACAAAAGTTAAGCTGCCATTCATATAGCTGTCCTTTTTGCGAATCACGTGGGTCCGCTACAGCTATATAGATGGATGGAAAGACATGTTGAAGATTTTATTTCATAGATATCTATTCGTAATACTGTTTGTATTATGACAGGGTATTGTGTACTTTCTTCACACTGCCACCATCTTCGTGCCAGTGTAAGCTGCTCTTTTCTCCGCCGTGCCAGGTGTGAGGGAAGTTTTAAGAGCAAATACCGACGTAATCACATTAATTTTCGCCTAATAGTGTTCCTGGGCAAACACTTTAAACATTCTCTATTTGACTTGTAACCGTTGCACACCCTTGTGTAATCAGCCGTGTATACAATATGTTTGGCTTTTGTTAGGTAACATTAATGAATATATGAATGAGTTACAATATTACTTGAAAAGGCACCCCAATTTTTTGTCAACTTAGTCTAATCCAGTTTCTTTTATACTAGTATCCGTGGTTATTATTCGTGTTTACCACACACCCTTCATGCTAAGGAGGTTCAGTTCTGTTGTGTTGAGCAATAATTTCCCATATTTATTAATTGTATTAAAGTGCACGCAGATGTATCATGTGAAGTTATGGTTTTTGTCTGTTTTATAGCCGCGTTGAATGAATTATTTATGAGAATATGAATTCGTTTTGGTCTCCACAACACTACCATTGTGGTTCGAATCCAACGGAGTGTAAAATCTAAAGTCACTTATGATGAGGTACCAATGCAATTTCGTTATTTCCAGTTTTATATCACTTTGATCCAAAAGAAGTTTTTTTCAGATATTAATGAAATCTTTTAGCTCCGGGTTCTGTTTACTGCACGGATAAACACTTCTGTGTTTAGGTCACACAATAGAAATTGCCGGCGGGCATCGCCCTCACGATTGTTTACATATGGAGAGATCGCTCACGAAAGTAGACATTGTTTGTGGGCGTCATCATATCTAAGAGAACTGTTATTCGGTATTTAGAATGATTGATTGTCTCTTTGGTTGCGCGACGCGTGCTCGGCCGAATGTTTATTATTTATTGATGCGGAGAAAGCAGCGCCGGGGTTATATTCGCAACCTAATTGGGTTGCGTTGTTTGATTAAACAGATTTAGCTTGTGTGAATGTGAGTGCAATGTTTAATTTTCCAATAACTCGTGTTTTCTGCGTAGTTAACCCAATTTCGATCTTGCAAAACCTGATGGATTATTATGAATGAACATTGAACAGAGTTATCGGAAAATAATTTGCATTTCTAATAATCTTTCGATTATTAAGAAAAGAGAAATTATAGGAAAGCCATTGGTTTTGCTAATTAATGTTTAAAATAACTCAATAGACCTATTTATTAAAGCGATATGATATTCAGAAGTAGTAGGTATCTGAGTATAATGTATGTTAGTGTACGTTAGAACACGCGGCCCAGATCGCTATTTTTGCTTCATGCCTACATTCATCTACGAGAATGAGATCATTTCGACACGTCTCGAATTTCTTTTGTTTAATAATTTCCATACTATGTTGTTAAATGTTTGCGTTACGCTATCGCACCATGTGTGTTGAGCCTGACGATTTAAAAAAAAAAATTAAACAAGATTTTACATTTATTTAAGACTGTGCCCGCGGCTCCGCTCGCGTGGACTACAGACTCCGCTCCCGTTTACTTTCCCACTCCCACTCAGACTCTCAATCTTCCAATCCCAATGCCAAAACAGAAGACATATGGACAAAAATTTCAAAAATGACCGAAATGTGTTCTATTACTTATCCTTAGACCATTTTTATTGCAAATATCTTCAGTGTACAGACACGCGAAGTTTACGCCAGGTCCAGGTCTAGGGCCGGGCCCAGGTTAAGGCCAGGTCCAGGTCCGGGTCCGGGTCCGGGCCAGGTCCCGATCCAGATCCAAATCCAATTCCAGATCCAGTTTCTGTTCCAGGTCTACCTCCAGATCCAGCTCCAGATACAGCTTTCGCTCCAGGTCCCGCTCCCACTCCCGCATCTACCCCCCTTAACTCTGCTCTCAACCCTTCCCTCAACCCTGCCCTCAACCACCAATGCCAATGTAATGTATGTGTTTTGAAAACTACAAATTCGCATAACTTTTGATTCAGTTAGCCGATTACGATAATATACCCACTCCCGCTCACGAATTCAGTCGAACAATTACACCCCACACTTGTTTGTTGTATACGAATACAGTGTATGCGAATTTTCGAAAACTATAAATTCGCATAACTTTTGATTGACTGCACCGATTGCAATGAAATAAATCTTATATGTTACACCGAATTAAGCACTACGTTTCTGTGAAAAGTCCATCAACATCTGTTCAGTAGTTTTTAAGTGATGCGCGCACAAACAAACAGACAAAAAATATCGAAATGTGTTCTATTACTTATCCTACTTTTTTTTTCCCCCAATTTTTTTTCGGAATATCTTCAATGTACAGACACGCGAAGTCTAAGATTTTATTTATTAGGTTAGATGGTCGCTCACTGGTGGGGTTACACTTGATAGCGCCATTCGCGTAAAAAATAGTTTTTTTTTCTGAATTTCTTTTGACTGAATACTTATTAGACAAAAATCAATTTCGCGTGCCTTCTACACTACCACTCAAAGCTGTAACCATTAAGTAAACTGTGCTCAAATTATCCAATTATTTGTGATAAGACGTTTAGGCAATGAATTTATGTGCACCAACATTTCGAGTGCTAAAAATTACGCTTTTGATAACGCATAATTTTTATTTTCCCGTATTAAAATGTCGCTTGTTTATTTTCCTTTTGAATAATATAACTATTATTTGAGTTGGGGCTATATCAAGGTCTCAGTCTAGACCTTGTATCACTGCGACCATTTCTGATCTATTGTGATCGCCACCATCGGATCGGTGCTTTGTGGCAGTTAGAAACTGCACAATGCTTTTAGCACTGAGTTGTTTTACTTCGTCAGGGCGTAGCAAGTAGTTACCTAAGTATGTATTTCTTTTACGCATCAGTGGGCCACACTAGAACAGGAGGTGCATGGGGGTTTCCTCTGCTTCCTCACAGAGCCTGCACACTCCTGTGGTTCGGAACTTGAGGTTGAACATGTGTTTGTTTAGACCACAGTGTCCTGTGAAGGCTCTCACTACTATGTGTAAATTATTCCTGCTAAGCGCTAAAGCTTCTTGAGCAGACTTCGGTTGTAAGCCTTGATTAGTGCTTTGGAGTGGTTCAATCCTGGTGTGCAATTCCAGTGATTGATGGATTGCTCTAGGCAGAGGTTTTTGAGCATTAGGCGTGCCAAGCTTATAGGAACGCCACAGCATGGCTCTGGACCGCATAGCGTTCCCCTGGCTCTCGCCTTTGCAAGTTCGTCGGCATTTTTTTTGCCCTCGATCCCTGCATGTCCCGGAACCCAGAAGCGACTGGCTTACTATCGATACTTTAATTAATAAAATATAAAAGTCGGTAATTGGTTCTATTACCTATATCTATTATTCGATGAAAAAGAAAAAAAAACAATGTAGGTTTTTACGTAGACTTTTTGATTTTATCAATTTTAGATTATTATAATTCGGATCACCGGTACGCCTCATCAATCTTTATGTCAAAAATAGGTGTATTACATTCGATCATATCATTACTTCCATAAAAGAAAAAAAGAAATCAAAAATATTTTATAATTATTAGATCAATCACGGCTTCAAAAAGCTTCACTAATAATCGCTATTTCTATTGTATTTTATTTGTATCAATCACTTCAATGTGCAAATAAATGAATTTCTTTTTGTTGAATAAATACGAAACGTATTGCGTATTCAACTGTAAAATGAATGTTTGTTGTGTGCGATAGTGTAAATTGGAAGGTGTGCGGGTAGGGTGTAGGCGGTGTAGCGGGTGAGTAGTGGCGTCGACTCGCGGCAGGGGTAGTTATGCAGCGTGCAACATTTAATTAAGGCGGTGGGTGCGCTTGGCTCGCGTGCCGGCCGTGCACTTCCGGCCCGCCCCTAGGCGCTGCGCTTTTTCCTCGCGAAGTCGCGACCGAGGGAGGCAGCGCGCGAGGAAAGCGCGGCCGGTCGTCACCCGCGCCGAGGAATTAAATTTTTTCACGTAAACTGGTTTGATAGCGCGTACAGTGGTGGAGTGGGGGTCGCGAATACGCGCCGAGCCGGTCATTAGCTGGCTCGCGGTGAGGCGCGCGCGCGTCCCGCCTTGCGTACGCGGTGCACGTTGCCGTGTCGCGCCAACTGCACACACATACTACACTCGCTCCGAATAACATGTCCCGCCGGATTGATTGACTGATGTGATCAAGTGTTGTCGTGTGAAACTATTGTGAATTTTTGTGCCTACTGTGCCGAGTGATGGTGATCATCAACATTGTCTTTCTTTTAGTTTGTTTTGTTTATCCTGAGATTTAAGATGTTTTTGTTTATTTTAAAATTTAATAAGACGATGAGCGATATAATTTGTAAAGCGCAAATCAATGTTATCGTGAACCAGTGTAGTTTTGAATGTTATCAAGGAAGAGTTCATTAATTTGTGTTCATGTCACCGCATTATACTTAATATCGGGCGTGACACTAATTTCGTACAAAACAAACACTGTTTGCGATAAGCGGCGCGATGAGAGCAGCCGGCGGGTGCGGGCGGGAGGGGCGGAGGGGGGAGGACTGCCGAATTTCCCTTATCAAACGTTTAGCGCGGCCCAAGGTCGCGCGTTATCAGCAGCTCGCTGCGCGGTGAGCCGATCGCGATCCATTCGTTCCGAGATTGCTCGCATCGCTGTAAATTAGATACTCCGCTGCACTCTTGCAAGCTCTAGACCGTGAATTTTATTATTAATACTACCTGTTAACGATAATTTTACTGTGTTAAATTTTTTTCCTTTTATAATTCACGAGTCTTACTTTGTAGTTATGTGAATAATAGAAACATAAATGTAATGATGTTCTCGGGTACATAACATAAATTGCAACTATTATTAACGATTTAGTTTGCACTTTACCTCGTTGAATTAAACAGTAACAAGATTATATCAGATACTCAAAGGCAGCCGAAATATTGTATTTTTTGTCGTACGTGTACTTAGTAGATTACACGCCGCTTATTGCATACCGCCATTGTAATTTGTTATCATCCTTGGATAATCAGATGTTGGTAATCAGCTCGTGTAATTAGTATACTTACCCTGCCGTTTAATAATTGGTGGTAGTACATTCTGTCATAGTGACTATCGAATATCAAAATCTCAGGATAACAAAATTTTAACTATAATTCGTTTCTAAAAAGGTGTGATATAGGTTTATCATAAACTTGGTGTAGAGTGCAGATGTGGATCGCGACCTAGTTGCGCGCGATTGAGGATAAAACAATATAAATAGCTCATCTACCAACGGTAGTGAATGCGAGTACGAACGGTTAGCACTAGACGCGCGCACTTATCGCGTGCGGAACAGGGCTGCGGAATTGCGCGTCGGAGCGCAAGCGTCTCGCCGCCGCCGGCCGCGTGTGATGTGGGCATGATGCGACACGAGGCCAGCGCGCCGGCGGCCTGGACCGCGCCGGGCGAGGTGTGGGAGTACGTTAGCCAGCTCGTCAGCTCCTACCACGACCAGCACAACTGCCAGGTGTGATATTCAACATTATCTTTGCAGACCAGGATCATACTGGGCACAGGATCGTTTCGGTTTTCCCTGTAACTTACCGATAATATGTTATTGAGATCTGTGGAGATGCATCATCAGCTCCTACCAGCAGATAATCAGAGCGATACTTTTAAATGGGATTTATATTCTTTTATCAGTCGGCGTTGACCGAGGTTTGATAATCGTAAGCCTTCTCCCCCTTTTGTGTGAACTGCATTGTGTTTGGTTTTTTTATGTGATCATTACAATATCATCGACCCTACTTAAGGTTTACTAGCAAACTCACTCATTGTTACGTTTTGGTTATGACTTACAGTTTCATGTCTTTTTAGTGGAACTAACTTGCTATCCAGGTCTTTTGCACAGCATCTTTCAGCATCAACTTTTTATCATTAGCGTCCTCTTAGCTCTTAATTAGTACTATTCAAATTCCCTGTTTGTAAATACAAGTATTTACCTCCTAATTTCATACTGATTCAGCCAAACGGCCTCTAGGTCAGTGCAGTAGCTCAGTGCATACTATTAACGGCATATTGTTACACCCTAATTTTGTTACGCTTCTTTTTAAGCTAATCTATAAATTGAATGTATGTAGAACATAACGGTGTTAATAAATAATTTTAAAAATATTTTTAAATTGTGGCGATCTTTAGATAGATAGATAGATAAACTCTTTATTGCACACAAATTAAAGATAACAATAAAATAGGTACAGATTTTTGGAAAGTGTACAAAGGCGGCCTTATCGCTTAAAGCGCCTCGCCCGCTCTCTTCCAGTTCTCTTCTTTAGTTGCTACTCCTAATGTCACCATTTTAGTTCCGGGACAAGTCGCATTTAAATTGAACTACTAAACTTTTGAAAAGCTGTTGCATTGTGGACCATTGAAAGTTTAATTCATTTCCATCTGATGCAGTTTATTTGTATTCAGTTTTACTGTCGAGAGTCAGTGATTTTTGATACACTAGGAACTGAACTGAATGACTGCCTTTATCCTCTTGGTTCCCAGACGACACCTGTTTGCGGCTTTTTTTGAGGTTTATTTATTGGGTATTCTTAACTCTCGTAACTCTTCTGTGTGTTTAGGGTCTTGTGTAAACTTAAACACAATTACCCACGATGTTTTTAAAGAGCTGTGCTGATACTCGAAGTACATAGATACACTAAGCACTCATGCGCATCAATAACTAGGCACGTGTGAGTCATAGTCGTCTTGTAATTCACATGTTAGCATAATGCGAGCAAGACCTAGTTAGCGTCTTATGGATGTTGGTAATTTGCACATTTTGAAATACATGTTTCGATAATGAACAAATGAAATCACACAGAAATAAACTCTTGAAAATATCAAAATAAAAGTAGTATCGAATCGACCTCACAGACAGCTTAAAATCTAATAACATAATTGTTATTAGGAGCTTAAAATCGTTTATAAATGCGGAGTGATACAAACCAATAAGGTCGTAATTAAAAAAAATTGAGTTGTACACAAGAAAAGAAGAGTATATCCTAAAGATGACTTATTACGCTGCGTTGTCAGAAATATCAATAAGTCTTAAAATATTTCCTCTAATCCGATTAAAATATAGTCTCACGAATTCGATATTATCCACCTGATAGATGTATAAACTGCCGTAGCTTCTGTTCATTGAACTTATTTTGTTGAAAGGCCAGCAATAAAGTGCTATGTAATAGACAGATCAAACTTGGTTTATTTGACCGTGAAATTGTGATCGAGCGACCGTGACCGCTTCGCGTGCTTAGTTGTGGAATGCATTCACATGAACATAAATACTATCTTTCCGGTAGTTTAGACATCCAAATGTAGGTCTGTTGTATCGTTTCATGTGCCAATTTGCTTTTCATCAGTTGGAAAGTATGTATTACGCATATACTTTCTTTACTTTTCTAACACATGGCACTCTTATTTTTTATTTTTCAAATCGTTTTTGCTGAATTAAATTCATCGAGTCCACACGCCAGTTACTGACAATAAAAGTAATATTGCGATTTCGGTTTTAATATTTGAATATTAAAGAGATTGATCTCTTTAATTACAAGATGAAATAGGGACGTGTTTTTTTTTATTTTGGGAACGATAATTGTAGTAGCATTTTAATTAACGTTAAGAGTCACGTCGTAATTACTTTAAATCTTTTTACTATAAATGTTTTGCAATATTGTATTCTATTGTTAACGTGACTAAAGGTCTGAATTAAATTTATACTGATCGATCCTGGTTTTCCTATCAGTTCATTTAAAAATCCCCAATTTCAATATCGCAATATGAAAGTATCTTGTAGTTTACATAGATGAACTTCATTATAGAGAAAATGTAGGTAGCTGACATCGGTTAGTGCAGCAGACACGATCCTGATTTATGTCGCCTTCCGTTAGTCCAGTTCAATCTTATCGTAGCTATCTCTAATAGCATTAACGAGATTACGGTACTTCCATTGGGAATTTATATAATTTTGTTTATAACTTAACATTTACTTGATATCATAGTTAATTAAGTAAGTACTTATGTAATTATATGTTCGTATAATCTTTGTCATTCACAATAATACATTTATCGCTTCGCTTTCAACGTAGATTACAGAAAATGGAGAGATAAATATGACTAACAAACAAAACAATCCAAGAACAAATTGAGTAACACTGATTTAGATTGTAATAGAGAAAGCATAATAGTTTATAATGTAATTTGACTTGTTGAAATAGTTATGGGGAAACTCTTTGCAAATCATGCCATTGCAGAATTCGCAAGAAAAGCCGTACGAATGTTAGTATCTTCATATTTTCACATGAATGACGTTTTAATTTATAAATTATTGTATTTCCGTCCACAACTCTTGAATAGTGTTGTTTCATTGCATGCCATTGTTGGCAGTCTCCCATTATTGCGAGTGCCTTTAATGACCGATTACACAACTCATCCAGCAGTCTCATCTTACGTTGGCGATCATTCAGTGCACATTATACAAATGAATAATATTGATACTTGATCTGTATCGAGTGTTCACTGTTTATCTAACATCATCATTTATATGTCCAATCGTTTCGTGATAGATATGACTTTGAGCTACTTGAGCACCTTCATTTGCATTATTCTTTGATTGCATTTTTATTCCTTTAGTCTCTATATCTGTGAAGGTTTTTCACTTAATAAAAATAGCATACGAGTAGAAATATTGAATAAAGCACGTTCTTAATCCTTAAAAGACACTAAAAACTCATAATAAAACGGAAAAGACGCTGTGCATCGCGTACCCTCCAATTACAGTAATATACAACCATAAATACAGTACAGTCGACAGGTTATATGCGACGTTTTGTTGAGAGATGCATGCCTGTAATACCTACTGCAAGTTACAACACAGCAACATAGCGGAAGTGTTGCCAACTCGTCAAGCATGAAGCGCTTAGAACGCACATCAATAAGTACGAATTTGCTAAGGCTCTTCCATTTTTGGTTATGACTGTACATGCTTAATAGCTTTAACTGGGAACGATCTGCTATTATTCGAAAATAATATATTAAACTGGTATTGGTATTAAGCGCCGAAAGCGCCATGTCGTCGGCGAAATACATAGCGGTCGTGTATTGCATTTTGTGGTATTTGACGAGTGTTAAATTTGCACATGCGCTTATGACGACGAGACGATGGCGACGCAAACCGGTTGGACACCTTTGTCGCGGCGCTACCGCCGCATCTTTTGGTGACATTCGCAAAAAAGTCCGCAATAGCTTGCACGGGAGACTTGGTGGATTATTAATCAATCTGCAGACAACATTTTCCCGCCAATACAGATTCCAGTCTCGAAGCTAAGGATGTCAATTGATTTTAAAAGAATCATTTAGAATGTTCCATTTCATGACTATCATTCATACATTTTGTTGTTATTATCCTAGAAATGAAGTTTAAGGTGTGATGAAAATATTGCTACTAATAATAGTAAATATTAGGGTTGATATTCCCGAACTGTAATAATGCGTCAAATGAATGACTCATGGTGAGATGAGATAACCTCTACTTGCATTTCAATCAAGTTCTCACCAACCCCTAGCTTGTTGATTGACTGTACAGTATAATACAAACATAATCGCCGCGAGTTTGCTGTTGCATGTTATACATAAATGACTAGTACCTTTTTTGAGACTCATTGATAGCTTATGCTCTGAGTCCCTGAATGACATCAAAGCCATAATGCGAAGTTCCGAGCGAGCGTCTATAAATGGTTATTCCCGAAAAGACCGGAATAAAGCTTTTACAAAGAGCGCGAGAAATTCTTAGTGCATTTAAATTTCATCGAAGTTCCCGCCAATCCGCTCACTTGTTGAGCTCCTTCATTATTATAGGAGGTATTGATGTACCCTGCTGGTAACTATTTAAACCGGTTGCATCTAGCCTAGTCCTTTGAATATAGACGATTACGTTATGTTTCTACTTGCATTCGTGCTTACAGATAATAATAAGACATACGATTTCTATAGAATTATTATTATTTATTATTAAAGCACACTTTGACAGCTTAGATGTGTGGTGGTTAACGTTCATAAATGTGAATTCGATAGAGGAATGTAGATTGTCAAAAATATTCGAAAAGTGCAAGATTATAAGAAACTGTATTTACACCACTCATAATTTTATATTCCTTACTCGACACGTTCTGTTCGCCCGAGTTGGCTTCATCGATTTTATGCATCATCGCCGCGTGTTCATATTCAATCGGCCTCTTTATAAATAATTCGCCGACCCTCATACGGGCGTGTATTAATAATAAAGGTGTTCAATCAGGCCCATCCTGTGCCAATTAAGTATTATATGGTATTCTATTTATTTTCGCTATCTCAGAAGTTAATAGTTTTTTGTCTTGGGTGGACTTCTTATAGCTTTTATGAGATAATAACCGGTTTATTGTATCAGGAAAGACATTTTATTCTCTTATTAATTGATTTGATGTTGTGACGATTTAGTTTAAAGGTTTTATATCTCCACTAATTGATTCCTCATTCAAAATGATAATTTTTACAATCAATAAATTAAATGCGTCTGAGATTTATTGCAAGGACGGTATTTATTCAATATTAATTTGTTTGTTAAACATTCGTTTCAAAATATTCAATCAGACGTTTTGTATGCGTGAATGTGAACTGGAATCACGAGTTAGAGCTGTATAATATTATTGCATATTGACGCAGCGAGAAGGGTGCACAAGGTATCGGGATAAGCCGGTCCAACGGCCATCTTTGCTTAGCATCGTTTAATAAAGCCCCTTGCGACAACTACACGCCTCGCAGGGCTGTCCTAACACAACAAGCGTGTTTGGAAAATATGTACGTAGATTGTGAGTGGCCATACACGTTATCACCCCACACAGCAAATTATGAATGAACTGCGATCATTCATGAAGCCAAAAGGGTAGATAACAATATTTCTCACGTCGTACTTCCGTATTTGTGTCTGCTATGGTAGCAAAATCACAAAATAAATCTAGCTGACTAATTTTACATTTCAATAAGTATTACTCAACTCCGCTTATCTGGTGCATTATTATCTTGAATTTGAGTTCTGAATAATTGTAATTGCTTTTGCTACGAATGCCGTTTTTATTATGGGGTTCTAAATATAATTTTTGAGCGGTGAATAATTTTGCATTAAATTTTTGCATGCCGTCGTGGGTAGATAAGGCTTAAACAGGATTACCACGTATTTTCAGTATAAATTTATCTGGCTATCTCAGACGCTGCAGGTTCGGTGACGGCGATAGGGGGGCGATCCAACCCTGACTCTTGATCGGGTAATGCAAAACGAGACTCGGGAATAAATCGTTTACATGGTTGTCGGCGTAAACTGGTCTTGCTGGTCGCGCCATGCTTTTACTGCGTGGATGTAAGAACCACTCAAATTGTCAGCAATGCTCATAATATTTTTGGACATTCTGATGATAAAGATGTCCTTTAAACCACGCGCTTGTTTATTATTTGATCAGAAGGTTATAATCTAAAAGATGACTAAAGCATCTCAGTATATCGAAGCAGACTTCGATGTAAGTCTTATCTTTATCTGAAACACAGTTTTAAAAGCGGGGCAATTAGCAGCGGTGATTAACTTCCGCGAGCATTTAATACACGCGAACCGATAGATCCGAACAAAGATACCGCATCTGATTATAGTGTACGCACATCGCTAAGAGTACATGCATTTGATACTCTGTGTATCCGCAGCAGTGGCGGTCTTATCTTGCCATTAGAGTTATTACGGGCCGGTATCTCTCGCCCATCGCACCGCTTCGATTGTTTCTGAACGCGCCACAGAGTCCAGCGCTATCCACCGTAATTGACCACTGTTTACTTCAGCGACGAGGTCTTATTTTATATACATTGTTCTGCGGTTTTGCCGCTTTAAAGACATCATTTTGCAACAGGGAAGTATATTTCTCCATTGACGTGTTGGATGCAGTTTTTTTTACAATACTCTCGTAATCACCTTGAACCGTGGCGATAAATGCTCATTGCTCATACGCTACTCGTCTCACAGCACAGCTTGATTTTTACGAGGTATTTATTACAACATTAACGATCAGGCGATCAGGGCGAATCGGTATTTATAGCACCAGCAGCTGCCTCAGTTTCGATTTTCTTGGTAATTATGAAATGTTTGCCACTATAAATCTATACCTATATCTCGTTGACACGTTTGTATGTACGGGCAAGTGACGTTCTGTTGTAAGAATTATAGCGGATTGAATCTGCGACATCAATTCAACGAAGGGCATACTCGTTCAGATAGCATCGGATGAGCGCCGCCGCCCACACGGCTTGCCGCTCGCTCCTGTCTCGTCACTTACGATTAAGGAAATAATGAACGAAACATGTATTTTTATTTTTAGCCAACGAGCTTAAAGGTCTTTCAGATAAAGTCTTTTGTTATCCAAGTTTACTTATAATTTCATTTTATTACTTTCAAAAGTTCACTAAAACAATGAAGTAGTCGATGTACACGTTTACGGCCGATCTGTATTATATTGATTTGCTTTTGTTTATCGAATATCGCCACTGTATGACTAAATAAACTACCAACTAAAGTTATTTTTTATTTGGCTATCTTTGTACTAATATGCTACCAGGCTTTGGTTCTGTATTTAGTAAACTCGAGGGGACTACGACTTCGTGCAATCGTTAATCAAGTCATCTTGTACATCAGTTCTATACAATCGACCCTCGAAATCGCCACAAATTATCCTCTACAATCAGTGACATTTTGCAATTCGTTTCGAATTCATGTTCTATTATGTAACGCCAATGTTTACTGTTGAACCCCTCGTGTATACCTAATACCATTTAATTGACTAATTTAGTTATCTAACAGCAACAGATGGACTGACAACGGTCAGTAACGTCCTTGGGGTCTCGTAGCATCTATTCAATTAGTGCAGGCGGTGATCGGAACCGCCGCGCCGTCGGATCCGTGGTGTCGGCTTGTTAGTCTGCATGCGTGGGAATTCCTTTACTTGGCCCTCCCTTTCTACGCACGACGAACAAAGCGGAGCAACTATTTCAGGATAATCATTCCTTCGCCTTTATTCAATAGTTAAATATACGTTTATAGTTTGCGATGTAGTGATTTTTACCTAAGATATCATGTTTTATTACATACTTATCGTTGCATTACGTGCAATATAGCTTTGCATGTTCAGCGTAGGTGTTTGTTATCAGACCACCTGTTGCTCTATCGAACAACAGAATTACATGCTCGTTTATTAAATTGATGTTTGTGCGTTTAGTTTATCTGTTTGCTTTTTTCTATTCGTACCGTTTGTGCATTTCGCAAAATTTATACTATTTGAAATTCTTGGACGTTTGCCAGCCTTGCGGAATTCGTGCTTCTTTGATTCTTGAAAAAACGTCACCTTTTTGATATAGTTGCGGCTTCGGTTATAGGTTATCGTCTTATCGTGTCGGTTACACAAACAAGGGTCTCGTAGGTCGGTGAAAGCATACATGGTTAATCGAAGGTGCGAGCGGCTCTGGCATACCACATTGAGGCAGGTCGAGAATTTGTACGGCTTTGCGTTGATTGTAGGTGTAACTTTATGATCGCACGCTTCTGCGCGCTACTATTGTTTAAATGGGCCCTCGACCATACACCCGCTCCTTACACTGCTCGCAACAGCCGAGCCGTCTCGTTACTCGCCGACTTGAGGTCATGTGTTCAACTTGATCTCGCCGATTCTCCACGCTTTTATGGGAATTGTGTGGACTATTTTACCGACCATTTTATTATCGAGTGTTATTGTATGGCCCTCGATTGTTTCTATTCCATATTGCCTTCATTCTCATTTTGCATATTACGAGTATTTCTGTTCGCACTAATAATTGCAAGGAATGTTTGCCCTCAATGGTACTATAAAATGTTGATTCCTTACCAGGTAAGTATACTCCAATTTGAAGGCAGCCACATAAGCATCATCATAATTTAATTTATGGCCTTATCTTTTTTATTCAGTCGTTATTTTCTACTATGCAAAAGAAGTAAACTCCAAGTGTCGACGACTATAATCGTACCGCGGCTATCTGAGTCAATTAATCTTTTACTCCACTGTGTATTTTGACGTGCCGTCCTGATTTGGTGTTGCAGTGACGAGGCACTGCAATATTTTACACATGATTAGAGTGGCGCGCACTGGCACTGTATGGGTAAGCAAATTGCGCCGACGCGACGCGCAGTCACGATCTGAACCTCGCGGGAACTCGGGAGAGTTTCTAGAGAATTCCGACGTAAATGCTACACAGATATTAATGGCGGTATCGCTGTCGATATACCGGTTCACATTGGGATAGGACTCGACTCTATTTCCCCCTTAAACTTATCTGTTTTATTAACTTTCTAATCAAGAAAATGTGACTTGCTCACTCAACACGATGAATTTGAAATTCAAATTACGCTATTATTCGTTATAAAATTCTTCCTGCTTTTGTAATGAGCGCTTCTTTCGGTAAGTGGTTTCATTCTCAAGGATGTCGGTTATTTTGTGAGGAAATGAATGCAGGTCGGCAGGTTATAAAATTCAGGCTGTTGGTTATTCAAATTATACATAGCTTGGAGGCAGATTATATCGTGTAACGGATAAGGAAGTGGCAGTGGTACCTATCGTGTCATCGCCAGGATACTGCAATAAATACTGGCGTCTTGATTGTACACAGAATAACGACTCTTAACCCCCATTCATATTATTACTGCATGTATGAATATGTATAGGATTAAGTTCAATTACACTTCTAAAGCTATTAAAATTAACAATTGAGGAGTAGTTAAATGATATGAATGATAGAGAACAGTAGTTGTGTCATAAATTTAATCGAAGCTGCGTTGCCCGCTAGGACTTAAGAAGTTCTCCATTGTAGAGAATGAAATTCGATTTTGCATAAACTGTAATTTCAATATAAATAAACTCAGTTGTAACATAGGTCATAGCATAGCCCAAGTCTCAGTTTATTAGCCGTGTACTGAACAAGTTTAATTAAGGTAAATGAAATCATTTTGAATTAAATAGTAAGTTAGTAAGCCCTAATAAACACACCATCGTCGGCTAATATGCATGTAGATTAAAACAACTATAGTATTATTACAAGAGGTTCGCGGTGCACCCTAATGTTTTATAAAATTTACAATAAAAACACCTTAATTAAGTATGGTCGGGATCGGTGTAGATTATGATCGCAGGTATGGTAATGGTGCACCTAATTCTGAGTCACGGACGAAGCGGCGCCGGCGCGGCTCGGCTCGGGCTTCCGCGCCGCGCATAGGTGCTTCACCACCCGGAACGGCTTACCCTCAGAAGACCCTTCCTGAGAACAATAAATGAAACATTACTAACGGCGAATCAAAACACGTACCATAACATAACCATTATTTCTATACTTGAGACGTCAAAACAAAGATGTCTTGATTTTTGCTTAGCACTAAACAGAACAGTAAAATATTAAATAGTCTGACGCCAAATTTTTGTAGTATATCTTATTTGTGTAAAGCACAAAATAATGTTAAAAATTAACTCAAATGACAAATCGTCGTGAATAATAAAATGAATGATGTACATAGTAATTGTTAATGAATTTCTTTTGATAAAGACGAACGAATTGAGGAATATTTAACTATATTATTTTTCGAAATAGACTCACACTAATATAACAGTCGCATGGTGTGTCATTCCTCAATACAAATAGTGTACTGTAGAAAGATTGTACACCGATTCGGTACAACTGAAATTCAACGTATCAACGGTTGCCTTCAGTGATATTAAGTCTGTTTGGCCCTGGGCCTAAACAGCCGCCAAATACTTAAAGCAAAATGTTTGAAAGTTATCCCATTAGATATGTGGTGTGGCGGGTCCTAGGGAGTACGTTGTTGTAACAAGGAGGCGTTGCTTTGTCGTTGTCGTCTTACTTTACGACGTCTCGTTACATGTTTACGCCAGAGCCGTCGTAAATGTCGCGAACGAGACCGTCGCCTCCACCGCATCGTCCTGTAACTTGTATTTTTATTGTGATTTGAACGTCTATGTTATGTCATACATAAGTTAAACACTCATTCCGTTGAAATATTACATTTTGGTCATAACGATTTTCAAGCTCATAAGGCGTGCGTGCTGCGTGCATATGAAATATATGTATATGGATTTTGATTAAATCTATTTCAATGTCATAAGCTTGCATAGAGACCTCACAGCTTATGCAAATGATTGTTTTAACCGCGTGCTCGCCTCGCACCCTTCCTGCTTGCACATAAACCCCAGCGCTAACGATCCTCTTCGAGAGGGTGGCGACGTTGTGACAAATACCTATACAAAAGCACCAACAACGTGAAGGATATCACGGATTTGTAATGGAAAGTTTTTAAACGAGCTGACGACTTCAAATGACCTTAAGAATGACATATTGTATGTTTTCCTGCTTCGTAATATTTTTCTTTTGGTCCTGTTGATATGGATCTGAATTAAAATGTTTCCGATGAAGCGCGCAAACATTGTCATGTTTTTATTTCGGCTCCGCTTCACAGCACTTGTGCTCACAATGTGACAAAGCGAACGAGTGACATCACGTCTCACGAATGTCTGCCGATACGAATTAGTTTAGCCAAAATGTGCTTTGTTTTTACATCCATTATATTCACCTCTACAATTAAAAAGTCACGATCCATCTCGATTGACTTTAATTCGGTAATATCCTTTTGTAATTGAATCAATATTAAGCTTAGAGTGGGTTCAATTACTTAATTCCTCGGTAAGCCGTTCTGTCCACCTACGCCCGGAATGGACCAAACGTAGCATATCTTCTATTCCTTTGAGATAACAATAAATTGAAAGATTTGTAACCTTACTGCCACATAGATATTATCTACATTATCAAGTAAAGTAGATGCTTATAAAAAACTTTCTCTGTACTCGTTAAGCTATTCTCACTTTTATAGCTATTGACTCTCAATAAGGTCTATCTACCAAAAATGCAATGACCAAAGACTTTATTAAATGGTTTCAATGTAGTTCAGTTTTTATTGCGGTATGATTGTTCGTCGATTGATCAGAACAAAGCATCCTAATTGATTTCGCGCTGCGGCAGCGAGGGCGCGGGCCACTGCGGCGGCGCCTGACACGGTCGCCCATCAAGCACGATTTATTCGCTCGCTCCTGACTCCTCGCCGCACCCGTTTGGTAACCCCATTAGATGATTTCTTTATTCCGGTTACTGATCGGGTCTAAGGGATTCGTGATGCTTGTTTAGAAAGTGGTCTAAGATTTTTAGTATGTAATTGAAGTTGGTTTACAATATCCAAAAGAGTGTTCTAGGCGATACGATTTGAAGCATTTACGCTTTTGCAATTTTTTTTTATAAAAAAGAACATGCAGTTTTATGCTTCTCAGGTGCAGAAATAGGAAAGTAACAAGGAATACCTATACATCAGTAGTTTGTAGATGTTACAAATGGGGTATCATTAATACTGTCAGATTTCCAACTCCACAACCTCGTGGGATACAGTCATAAATTTTGTCCAATCTATTGTTTCCATAGATATAACTTTAGTTATGAATTTATGATATTAATAGAGCACGTGGTTCGCGTCGTGAACTCCTCGGCACGCGCTTTGCCTTGCATTAATCTTGTGGTTAGCTGACGTGACACAGTTGGCACATCATGATACACTTCATTATACTGAAGTATTTCAACCGCTAAAGGATGTTTCAAAGCAAATGATGTCATATTCGTCTTGTCCCATCTGGATGCCAGTGAGTCGTGTAAACGACCTTCACGCAAAATGGCGCATGTGTCCGACAATCATTCGACTTTGACATTGGATAATAATCGCGTTGCCGCTCATCTAAATTTTAAGTGAAACGTATTTCTGTTAATGGACATGTAAGTTTTTTTATGAAGTAATAAAAATAATGTATAAAAGATCCTTTATGTAAATTTATGCAAATCTTGATACTTCACAATTTTGTTAAATGTTAGATTTCTATTGCCACAAGGTGCAAGAATTGTCCGACGATTTTGAAATCTTTGACTTACAAGGTCAACTAAGTCTGCAATATTATGTATTAGTTTTATTAGCAATGTAATACCGAATATGTTGATATATTGTATGATTTTATTTCATTTAGTTTCGTGTTCTGTGGCATCATTAATTTGAACCCTGACAGCTAAGAAGTTCTGGTGTACGTGTTTTACAGCAATACGAGCAGTAAAACTCCTACATTTCGCGTTTACGAATTCATGAAATTTGCGTTTCATGTAAGCAGATGGACGGTAATAAATTATTACTTCAGTGCGAGCGCGAGTGTTAACTTTACTGTTGAAAACCAAATCTGTCAGTCAATCCAAATATCCTATCTACCTTTTGATCTTATCTCGTAAGTTTGCTTCAAAAAATCATAAGAATGGTTCTCCTTATGACATTGTACGCGATGACTTGTGTTTTGTTTGTTTGTACAGACGATGTCGGACAACTTACCCTAATAATATAATGTGATAAATAAATAATCAGAAATCTGACACGTTATACGAGTTGGGTTGTCGATTTTACTTTCGTATTTGTGTTGTGTTGTCTATAAATGTCTATTGATCTGTCTTCGGTTCGTTAGGTTCGCTTCAACGAAATATTTATATTTCAATTAAAGGGAACTCAGTTCAAATAAGCATGCTTATTGTTGTTAAAAATGTTTTTATTGTGGGTTGACTTCACGTAATTTTGGTTTGAATGTTTTGTGTGGGTTCCCGTTGAATTATATGGGAGAATGCTAATTAGTCTTATTTACTCAGCGGTTTCTTTAGGTTATTGTCCACTGACAAGTCAACTTTTAATAAGAGTTGCAACGATTACTTACAATATTTTAAATGATTAGTCACATATTTACCGTGGGAAGATACGATGACTATTTATAACACGTGATACGTCTATGGATGGGAGCACAACTTAAAATAACTCAAATCCGGTAATGACGGCACGCACATGTTGAAAACTATCAATCTTTGATGTTGTATGGAAGCTTTAAATCAACATGTGTTATTACTCAACATTATAATGACAGATTTTATTGTCCCATGCATTGATATTAAAAACCATATTAGACACTGAACATAAAAGCTTACTTAGAGTGTTGGCTTAGATCATAATTCATTTACTTACTTGTCACAATAAAATACTGTCTTCCCTGTAATTCTGAATAATTTTGTTATTTTTTGTAGCGGTACATATTATAAGATTTATGAAGTCGATATAAGACTTGGAATTATACGTGACGTTAATAAAAATATGCGAATGAAAACTTGCTTTTGTGTACGATGCATGTGGTGGTTCTTTTGTCCTTGTGTCATGCTTATTTTATTTTTTGGATCTGTCTTCAATGCTCTCTGTTGACTTGACGAGTAAGTTTGTATGTATTTACATATGCCCTTGACTCGTTGGATGCCTTGTCACATGTTAACTCGTTGTTCATATCTCGACATGATCATAATGTACAAACATTGTTGCTCTGTTGGTTTATCTTCAATTATTATGATTATTATACTCAACTACTGAATTTGATTTAAATGCTAAGCGAGTGCTTGTTCAAGTCGAAACTGAATAAATAGAATTGTACAAACTTGGATACAATATTTTAAGATAAAATTTAATTCTAATCGCAATGAAGACAGTATAATGTTTACCATCTGCTAAATTACCATGAAGTGGCCATATGCCACAAAAAATAGAGTAGCAGACAATGAGGTTCGCACATTCGAAACTAAAGAGGTGAGTGAACCGTAGTCGACGAACATAGTCGATAGTTTTTGTCGATTCTTGGTCTGCTCACAAAAACAACTTTAAATAATTTATTGTCCGAAGCAATAAGACGAGATAGACCAATGAGACCGCTTGTTTGTATTCAATATCCCATTGTAAATAGCCTAATGATTATAATACGAAGAGGAGTGACTTGACAGATACTAATCATAGTTACATTTATATATTTAGGTACATTTATTAAAAAGTAAACATAGCTAACCAAATATAGGAATAAAACCTAATACATTATTTAGTTTCTTCAATAGTAACTTGACTAATTAGACTAACATAAATGGTTAATTAAATAAATGAAGAGAGGTTTGTTTACAGCTCTAGGCAATAAGTTGCCTAGAGCTATATTGTTTTATCATTAATTTAATTACTGGAATAATCATAAACATTTAGGATTTTGTTAGATTAGAATTTTTCGATTCCTTGAAGTTCGAATACGCCATACGATCTACGTCAAAGTACTGCCTGATCGAAAAGACGTCCATGACAAATTCAAATAGATTTTGTTTTTATACGACACTAAGCATGCTGACTTCACAAGTGCTACACAGCTCCGATTCAAAAACTAACCGAAATATGTTTCCAATAAAACGGATATTGTTCTGACCGCTGTCAATATTGCTGACCACGCTATGAGGGTCCGCGTTATTTTATTACGCCAAAATCGAGGAATATGTATTTACGAATAGAAATACTGTCTCGCCCCCTGCCTTGTAGCAACCCCGATTTACGTGGAAGGAATGGTGGTGGCGGCACGTGCGGCTATAGTCCGCCAGATTTGACCGCTATGCATGTAAATGTGTTTGGGGAAAAGTGAAAACTATTTTCATCCCCTAAACGTTATTCGATTCGAACGTGATCCATTTTAATGTTTTCGATATCATTCGTTTGCTTGAAGTCTGCTTTTTTCCCCGAATTGATTTTATTCCGATTTAATCGGAGATGAAATATTATTTTGAGGGGTCAGCTTTTTCAGTACAGAGCAAAAATAAAAATCCAAACCTTCTGACCGGGTATGGCTTCAATTTTTTTTTACTAATTTGAAAATGGGTTATGATGGAAACAACTTATAAATGTTTGGACTGCTTATTTCCTTCTTAACAGTTAATACTCGTGAAACCCTTTATATTTACAGTAGGACAGATAATATACTTTGTTTCAACTGTATTACAACATGATTGGTGGCTATAACATTGGACACAAATTGCGGGATTGTGAAAGGCGGAAGGCTGCATTACGGGCCCTGTAATAAATTTAACAATAAGGACAAACAAGGAACATGGCGAAAAGGTAACCGACGAATGCTCAAGAATTTTTTCCGTTTTAGATTCGTATCGCAGGCGTGCAGAAATATTTTAATTTATATAGATAACCGGCGATATGTATCGTGAATATAAATGAGATCTGAGACAAAAAAACGAGATGTGTCTGTGTAGAAAATAATAAAAGGAGTTCGACAACCACGATCGTCTAGCCGCTAGCCGCCATCTCTGCGTCCTTGAGTGAAGAAATCCTTGATGAGTACAATCAACCGCCACCGGATAGCAGCCTTCCTTCAGGGCTGCCAATTAATATTTTAACGACTGAGGTGCTCCGAAGGATGTTTAAACTTGTTTAATGGGAACTCTTTGCACACCTACTGTTAGCACTATCATTTGCATATATGTCTGTCTATATGAATAGACAGCCTTTATTAGATTTTCAATTATCTTGGAACCGATATTAGGAGGGAATTTACTACACAAAGTTTAAGTAATTTGTATACAA
Organism: Esperia sulphurella; assembly: GCA_947086405.1. Lineage (NCBI taxonomy): Eukaryota > Metazoa > Arthropoda > Insecta > Lepidoptera > Oecophoridae > Esperia > Esperia sulphurella. Next base: position 5,542,301 of record OX352272.1, read on the forward strand.
TTATTTATATCATTTGATTTTTAATCTAAATATTATACTGCCATTTAAAAAATTACATGTTACATTATTGTTTTTTTGGGGTTTACGTAGAATAATTTCAATTTTTTTTTAGTTTAATTTATACTACTATATTGGGCTCGATTCTGAAGGCACAATGTTAAAATTTGACAGCACTAAAACTGTTGCTATCCTTGTCACACAGTTTTATGAAGATAAAGACGAAACTAATTTTAGCGCTGTCAAATTTTAAATGTGTGCCTTCAGAATCGGGTCCATTATCGCTTTTTACGAAACTATTTAATTAAACAATAAAATTGTTTATATAAAAAAATTTGATGGTTACAGCTTTTGGATGTTATTGCAAACAGTTGTATAATTAATTTTGAAAGCCCGTTTTTTATATACATGTACAACTACTGGGAGTGGTTCACTAATTTCTTAATTTAATTTGTTAAAATATGACAAGAATTAATAAGCTGATTTCTCTTGGATAATAATGCTGCGCTCTTGGTGTGCTTGATGAGCTTGTATTACACCCTATATAAAAGATTCGTCGGGTCCTACGCTTTTACAAACAACATTGATCAAACCAAATCTAAAGGTATAAACGGTTCAGTTCAGCCCTATCATATCCACGTTGCGTAGGTGCGAGCAAATGTGACGACAAAAACCAAAACTGAAAATAAATGGGCGCGAAACGCCTATTAGCGCCGTGGTCGCGGCTCACGTCTCGCTAGCGATATACTTACTTGCCCCAGACCACTATCCGTATTTGTAAATGGGCGATTATACGCACCGCAACAAGATAAAAAATATATAATAAACACATGTATACATCACATCAGATCCAAACATGTGCGATTATTTATCAGACATTAATGCCATTATTATATCTTAATAGTATGTATGTTAATTATTGCTTTTATTAGCGTAGTTAAGATTTAAAAAGGAAAGCAACGAATGATCGTCATTCGTTGCTTTCCTTTTTAAATCTTAACTCTAAGGAAGCTCTAAGGAAGCAACAATATTATCATTAAAAGACCAAAAATATTTTTTATATTTTACTCTGGTTTACTAAGAGGTCCTAAATTTATTGTAAAAATGGGATCTTTTAAATTGATTCCCAGAAGTCGGTCTGAATAATTGAATTTCGAATACTGTGATTTAATTGAAAACGAATACTTAAGTAGAACCTTTGCAATTTACGTAAGAATATATTAAACATATTCCTAAATTGAATTTAGGTCTAGCCACGAGTTGTCAACTGATCGAATATAAATTCTCTTAATAATCGTTGCCAATTACGTGTTTGGCCTCGTACTACTATCAATCTTCTCGGAAAGGGTACAGAAAGCGGTTGCTGCAAGGGATTAAGATCTTATTGCGGTTACTTGTAAGAAGGAGAATGAGTTGTCGAATGGGATGTTGATTGGTCATTCATTGAGGTGAGGCACAGTGTCGTGAGGCGTGCCTGCGCCAGCGCCATGAGAAATGCTGGCTGTTATGAAACCATCGCTGACAAACTGCGCAAACGTAAGTTCTCGAGCGAGATATTCGAACTCGCCGCGGATAATCTATGTCAATAATGCAGAACACCACAATCAGTAGCTATTTCAAATAAAATCGATAAGTAAATGTATTATTTTTGTTTGTCCTCATTATTCATATCATTTAATAGCGACAAAGTTACTAATTGATTTCATCGTTTATTCGTTTATTTAGAACTAGCTGTGCTCGCGACTCCGCTCGCGTGGACTGCAGAATCCGCTCCCGTTCCCACTTCCGCTCCCGTTCCCACTTCCGCTCCCGTTCCCACTTCCGCTCCCGTTCTCACTTTCGCTCCCTATCCCACTTCCATTCCCAATCCCACGCCAACGATCACTCCAGCTCCAAATGTAGTCCCAACTCATTGCAATCTGAATTGCACCGAACATTAATTATACTGCTTTGTTATATTGCATACAACTAATATATGTCCGCTCGCGTGGATTACTCACCCTCGGTCCGACTTCAACTTCCACTACGACTCATACCCCGACCCCGACCTCGACGCCCACGCCCACGCTTACTCCAACGCCCACGCCCATTCCCACTCCAGCTCCAAATGTAGTCCAAACCAATCGCAATCTGAATTATACCGAACGTAATCATTTTACTTCTTTGTTACATTACATATACCTACTAATTCATGTATTAGAAAACTAAAAATTCCCTTTACTTTTGATTGAGTTAGCCGATTGCGATGAAATAAGGACTAAATGTTAAGCCCCATGTTTCTGTGAAAAGTCCATTAAAATCCGTTCAGTAGTTTTTAAGTGATGCGTGCACAAACTCACTCACAAATAGATAAACAGACAAAAATTCCAAAAATTATGGAAATGTGTTCTATTTTCCTTAGACCCCCCAATTTTTTTTTGCAAATATCTTCAATGTACAGACACGCGAAGTTTACGAATTTAATTTATTAGAAGTTCTTGTTGAAATGATACAAAGAATTATTCGGTTTCTTATTTACAAGTTGTATGTGCACGATGGATGATATGCGGAACGACCTTTCCCTTCCGCGCGGGCAATCTGACATCGTTTGCCTTGCCTCCGAGACCTGCCCTGGCGGCGCGCGATTGTCTGCCACAGTCAAGTTCATGGCCTCCCTCCCTCCGCACTCCGGCTACTCTATTATATTTCCTTGTTATATTTTTACATTCCTATTGCCAAGTTTCGGTTTGGATTGTTGAAGGGCAAGATTTGAGATCTCAACGATAGTGGTCAAGGGTTGAACAAGGCAAGGTCCTGTTTAACATAATAGTAACAATAGTTATAGTCATTATTCTCAGTCTTTACTCGTCAAATGTGACCTGCAGGTTATTTCGCGACTGCACTTGTTTATTTACTTGCAGAAGTAGGACAAAAGGATGATAAAAGAAATCACCCCTTTCAACAAAGATTTTCTGACAACTCTAAGTTGATTTGTTTCATCTGCAACTCAGCTTTAGTCATCACGACTATTGTTTGTATGCCATCACTATAAGGAATTTTATTGTAATTTTAAGCTAGCAAGATATCATCACTGTTTAAACAAACCATTTTGTGAGGCACATGTCGAAACAGTTCAATAATTCCGTGAGCGTTCATGCTCGCAACGAATAAGGTGCTTTCTAGTTGCTATTCATCATAATGTAATTTGAGATGTATCGCGCTCGATACACGATCACTTTGAAACGTACTACTACTAGTTATTGTTCTCAAGATTTGGCGTGGGTCGTTGACCCGTGCAAAGTCTGCTATTTACCGACGTTCGATGGTGTAAATTGTTTTAGACGTGGATTTATTTTTGACTTGTCATTGTCATTAGAGAAATGTCTAAGTAATTTATACGCGTGGGATTCAATGTCAATTTGTTTACTGTTCATTTTCGTATCTTTCCCTTTTCTGTTACCATATTCTTTTTAAATAAATAGGTAAGCGCGTTTAACACACTTCACACTACTTTAGCTGTCATAGTTCTGTTTTTAACTGATTTTGTCCAGCTGTTCCAACTTTTCAAATAAATACAGCGATCTAAGTGTAAGAATAGACTCGTCTCTTATTCAAACGTCCATGATGATTGAAATGTACAACCTCGCATAGTTAGTGGCATTTTAAAAATAAATTATTCCGTTACTGAGTGTTCTTTTAGCGTGACGTTCAACCTTACACGCGCCCAAAATGTTCTAATAGGTTGAACGGCCACCATTTAATCACTTCATAAAAAGTTGTTTACCAGTTTTGCCTCACCTACGGGCACCTCAGCCAGCTTGCCGTTCGCATTTCACACAATAGATAGGTGGCTGTTATGTGGTGCTTTATGAGTTCGATAATTATTATTGCAATTGAACTATCTTTAACCGGTCTGTTTTTTTTTTCGTTTATGACATTATTTATGAAATCAGCATATTTAAGACCAGTTCCAGTTTTATCTTTTGGAATCGTTGTTACTTATTGTTGGGTTAGTTTCATTTTCTAGTCAAATGAAAAAGCTTTCGCAAGTACAATTTGATATCGAAAGCTGTAACCTATCGGCGACGTTTCGTTTGTTTGCAGAGTGCTGTCAGATATAAATCTCGTCAGATCACGAGGAGGTCGTTAATGTGATATTCGTGTCGACGCCGTCTGAGATCCGTACCGTTATCCTATTGTCGATTCAAATGCACCAAGCTTTCATATTTGTCTGAGCACCGATTGTATGATTTAGTTCAGCACTACGGAGAGATCTTTGATCTTATTTCACATTTCATCTGTTTACCTGTTATTCGTTTGGCGAGAAACGATGTGTCATAGTTTTAATCTTTTCACAGATCCTAAATATTTCATCTTGATGAGTCATATTAACGTTAGTCGTCGCAAAGGCTTACAAAGGAGGTATGTTTCTGAAAAACCATCGCCTCTGTTGCCTATTGCGACAGATAAACGGCTCTATTTCTGGAAATTTCCAGAAGTTGCTCGTTAAATGTTCAAAAATTACAGATAGACGGCTTGTGTGTTGTTGAATGTTATTGACCTGTGGTAATTAGGGAATATAGTAATAAAAAATCTAATCTATTTGTTTGCGGGCCCAGCCATTGGTTGTGGGGTAGTTGCCGCGGTGATTGATATGCACCGCGCGATAACACCGTCCGCCATCGCCACGCGACACGTTTTCCAACCCCTTTGAACAGGGGCCGCACACTGTTCGCCCTTCCGCCTTATTGATTAGCACCCTCGGAAATCAACTTGTCGGTGAAACAACACAACAGTCAACTTATTATTACCTCTTATAGACCGACACCTTTTGTACGCACGACATTAGGCGACACAGCGCGCCGTTAATGAGGATAATTATGTCAGTTTACGTTGAAAAGTACGTTTTTATGACTTAACAAAGTTATTATTCGTTTTCTTTCGTTCTCTGTTTGTTTTCTAAAGAGGGGTTTTGCTTCAGCACTAAAAAATTGGTTTTTAATGGTTTTAAAATGATTATACCGAAACGGTATTGATTTTGTCATGTATGTGATAATAATGTCGTAGGGGGCAATTTAATTAGAAATTTAATTGAAATTTAATTGAAATAGTCTGTTTTACATTTCGGGAATCGTTTTTGCTTTTTCAGAATTATTGGGATTTGTAAAATATATGTATGTAAGTACTTTTAACGCACCTCAGTATTTAGTGCACTAAATTGGCATTTAATATCTACAAAGCCGGAGGTAATCGGTATTTGATAGAGATAAGCACATTCTCCCCATTATAAATGAACCGTACTAATGCCATTGGAGGCGAGTTACACCGATCGAGGCCCGATACATTCCGCTCGGTACGAGCGTGTTGTAAACCCCTTGCTCTCATTGTGCTATCTGCAGTCGTGAGCCGTACATTCAAACTTGAATAGGCACGCTGGGAAGGACTTATGCTCTGTTTACAATGTATAGAAACGTTTAGACCAACTTTGGACTAATTGTATCAGCGCTGCAATCACACACATAATCATATCAGATTTGGTTCATTTAATCGGACCAGTATGTAAATACAACTCAAGCTGACAGATAATATGTAGCCGTTGTACGATTTTAATGGTTATAAGCATGTGATTATAAATTGTAAAGGTGCATATTACGGTCAGTGAGGGACACTGTTGCGACAGACTGTCGGTTGCGCCAAATCAATCCTAGTGCTGGCGCTAATGGCACCTCTCGCTGTCTGTCTAACTAAACCTAGTTTGACCTGTGCAAATGCCAGTGATTTATTAGGAAAAAGCGAAACGTTGTCTCGTTCTGCAATATGAGGTATTACAACGATTTGAACGCTTTCAGTTCACACGAATATATTGTTTTAGGTGATTTAAAAAGTGTCATTTTTTTGTTCCATGCAGTAGACTTTTTGTAATGATGAGTTTAAAGTAAGACATGATTTGAAGCGTCTTAATCTATAATTACTTGCTCAGTCTCTCGTTTAGATTCTAAGAAAATGATCTTGCCATCTGGCCGCGATGATTTACTCATTGAATTGTTTTTCGAAGGAGCAACTGGCTCTTTCGAAAAAACAATTACCGACGTATGTTATGCTGGTAGTACCACTGCTGAGTTATAATTGTTGTCATTTAATAGCTAAATTAGAGGGTCGTAAATTAGTAATGACCGACTGATTGATGGTGCTGGTCTGACCGCAGTTGCGGTTTGTAAGTTGAGTGACGCTTTGACGAACCAACTGCCGGCCCGCATTCGCCAGAGTCCAATAATTGTCATCAGCATCACCCACTCGTTCATATTCTATTGCGGACGCATCTGGATATAGTTTATGACACGTTTCATCAAAATAACTTATTATTTTCGCGAAACAAGATGAAAACACTGATCCCCCACATCTGGGAATACTTTGGTGTTGTGGTTTGGGGGAGAAAATATCATTAATATATGTTATTGTGTATCTCAGTTTCCCGACTCGGTGTCCTTTCAGGTAGGTGGGGTCTGCCACCTCACCAAACGATGTTTAATGAAAAGCTCAACCACTCCAAGGGAAAATGATCATTTCAGTTTACTTAACATATCAATCCGTATTCACACCATTTATCAACAATTTTAAATCATTGAACAGATACTTTCTTTGCATGTAAACCAAATATTTACTTCATAAAAGTATCCTGTGTATTAAATCAAGTAAGTTTCAACAAAATTATGGCGTGATTGAGTAATAAAGATTCAAGTCTATCTATACTTTCGCAATAAGGAAATACAATTCTCGCTTCTTGCTAGGAGCCTTGCGCTCGCTCACGTTTAGTATTTTGTAAACCTAACATTTAATTATTTTTTTTGTTTTCGAGATACTATGTATTATTGTTTTGTTACAGTTCGCGTCACCCGCGCCGGAGAGTACTGCGTGCGGCAGCAGTACGTCGTCGACTTCGTCGTCGTCATCGTCATCCTCCTCGTCATCTTCGTCGTCGGACTCTGACTCGGCGGACGCCGCGGGCGGCGCGCATGCTTCCGCCGATGACTCCAGCGCCGCTCTCGTCGCTGCCTGTCAGCTACAGGTATGTATCAAATACATAAAGGACATCATATGTGATTCTTATTGTAATACTATTTTAAAGTGAAATTTCTTTAAAAAAGATACTATGTTTCAAATTTATGTGAAGCCTTGTATGGCAAAAAAAAACCTTGTACGTTTAATTGACCAAAAGTGTTATATTCGAACTTGCCGAAAGTCAACACTAAAATACATTCTAGTACGAGTGGCAAGGCTGCGCTACATGTCTATTAGATATACTTAATGAGAATGAGGCCTTGTAGACTAATTCTTAAGTATACAAATAGATAAAGAGAATTTAAGCAAATACTTATTTCAAACAGCTTGTTTTATTTTATGTTTATTAACGTTTATAGGTACGTACCGTTACCGTAACGTTAATAGTATCTAAAACCTAATATTTGGGTGGATGTTAATAAATCCTACTAGCTAAACGTTGTTAAATACGTTGACATATTATAATAGCGTTACGCTTATACCGAAATACATTTCCTAGGTCATCGACGATGCAGACCTCGCGGAACTATTTCCAGAGCAAACATCGAGCGCGCCGGCGCAACAACCTAATTTCTCGACCTTCTCTGTACACAGCACACCTCCGGACAACGATGACAAATCCATCGTCGACAATGGTCAGTTGCATGATTTACGCGAATCAGCTAAAAAACGTTGGCAGTTGTGATACCGTTACTAATGAAATCATTTCTTGCAGGCGACGGGTCGAGTAGTGAAATGGAACTCACTCCTCAGTTAGTGACAGCGGCAATTCAGAGAGCAACAGCGGACTCGTCGGAGTCAGAAAACGAGTGTTCCAATTCAAATGCTGGTCATCAGAACACTACTCACTACGCGTCCAGTTTGCTACAGCAGTTCGTTGCACAAACACAGCTGCTGAGTAATACGGCCCCATTGACTCCCATTACTCCGGCTTCATCGTCACTGGGTTGTGGACTCAACGCTCCAATAGAAGGTATTGGGGCGATCAGTGATTCTGTCCTTGGGCCATTGAATAGTTTGCCGGAAATAGCACCCATAGCGCCGACCTATTTAAACACCTCTCAACACTTAAGTCCACAACAAACGGAGGAGCTCTCACAAATTAACAAAGATCTTGAAGAAATAACTAGTGTAACGGAATCGGTGGGTTTATCAATACCTAATCCGCCAAGTTTAGAAGATTGTGTGGATAACAATGATTTTATGAACTTAGACATTACACAAGGAGCCTCAGTATTAGGAAGTACGAGTGACTTACTGAAAAACCCACTTGTGGTCGTTACTGATATAACTTTGAGTCAAATTGATGCTCAGAAATTTGACACAATCAGTACAAATTCCGTTGAATCTCAAGAGGATGCAAAATGCGTCCTCGTAGAATCTAGGCGTAAAAGGGGACGACCACGTAAAGTTAGACCTTCCTTGAGCAAAAGTGAAGAATCTCGGAAAGAGGATAAATCTGGCGCTAACATATTAATTAATTTCCATAAGGGTAACGACCCACCGAATGTTTCTCCTGATTCTGGTATATTGTCAAATCACAACTCTCCCACACATTCACCTTTACGACGTCACGATGTAGACGAACCTCAAAATAGATCAGCTAAACAATCTGTTCAAAAAGAAAACAGCACAAGAGAACGGAGGAATATGAGATCAAAATCCAAAAGCAGAAGTAGAGCTCCCAATAGGTCAGACTCAAGTGATTGTGATTTTCATAAGAAAAGAATAGAAAATGAAGTTAGGCAAATTAAGACAGAAGCACCGTCACCAGTACCTTTGAAACATGAACAGAATAGATTTGAAAAGACCAAGAAGAATGATCGTAAATTAGATATAGCTGCTTTAGATAGAATGCTATACGCTACGGATAGAGTTCTATATCCCCCAAGAAAGAAAGTAGGACGTAAGCCACAAAGCAAAACAAAAGCTACTAAGAGCACACCTAAAACTTTAAAAGACAAAAATCAGTACGATTCTGGTGATAGTGACGAAGAGTCACTGCCATCTAATAGGTCTGTGTTATCAGGTGTGTATGCAAAAAGGAAAGAACTCAATAGTAAACTTGCCAATCTGCCCAAAAAGAATACTAAATCTTTTACAAATGCATGGAGAGATAATCAGAGTGAGAATGAAGTAGCAGCAGATGACCCACTAGATCCGACATGGAAACAAATCGACCTCAACCCTAAATACAAGGATATTTTGTCTGGGTACAAAAGTGATCATGAATTTAAGCCTTATAAAAGCTGCAGTAGACTGATAGAGTCTGGCTACAAGAGCGATTATGGTTGTAGATCTGGGTACAAAAGCGATAACTATCGCTCAGGCTATAAAAGTGACCATAAATCTGGTTACAAAACCGACAAGTCGGGATACAAAACAGATTACAGTGTGAGGAGTATGAGGAGACGAATGAAAAAACTGAAGAAGACGCGGTCAGTGAGAGACCGATCTTATTACAAAAATCAGAAACACTTTGTATCCGATCAAGAGATTTTACTGCTAACAAATAAAACATTCAGCAGTTTAACTTTGGGTCACAGTTCAAGTGATTCTGAATGTGAAAGTTATTTGCGAAAACCAAGCGCTAGTCCGAAATATACAAGCGTTTGTGCAAAGTACCCTCTACCTTCAAAATACAATTTTGGATTCTCAAAGCTCAGTCGAAAACACGTATTGAGGCCAAATTCGTCAGATCCTTTCGCTCCTGGACCCGTGTTTAGCGGGTTACAACGACCAGTAATGACTTATAATATATTCAAATTGAGTCATAATAACAATAACACTTTGGTTAAATCTCCTAACAAATCGAGTTATATTGGAAAACCTTTGCCGGCATTAAAACTTGCATTTACGCATAAATTTGGAGCATCGCCAATATCGACAGTTTCGAAGCAATCAAAGAAAGATACCGATAGTAATCTGAGATGTTTCTCAAGAACATTATCGCCTAAAAATCGTAAATTGACAAAATCAAGTAATTCGCTTATTAGTAGCTCAAAAAAAGATATTTCGCCTAAACCTCTTCCGAACATTTTTGAGAAATCCAAAAATAGTTACGTCCCAAACAAATCTTTGACAAGAAATGTATTTCTAAATTTCAAGAAGCCCCATTTGAGACCATCATTTAATGTCAGGAGACATAGAAGGACTGTCGTCCTTGCACCACCTAAGATAAATTTGAAGCCGATAGAAAGGCCGTCTCGAATAACCGTCAAAACGGAGAGTAATAGACACCATCGACACAGAAGTAGAAGAAGACACCGTTCAAGATCTGCATCCAGATGCAGAGAAACAAAAGCGATCGATTTGATTGACCAGAAATTCAGCCAAGACATGGATAATCTTACATCAAATTTCCTAAAATTGTGTCAAGTTGCTCCTAAATTGACTACCAACGTCACGCAAACACTACCAAAGGCTATAGAGAAGCCAACAGTAGAATTAGCTCCTCCTAAAGTAGTTAAAAGGGGTTCTAAAAAACGAAAAACATCTGATAATCAAGAAATAGCCACTCCAACTTCAAAACGAAGACATAAGAAGCAACTTACAGAATCGCAAAGTAAAGGTGGCAAGGACACAAATGAACACAAATTGCCACTTAAAAAGAGACATTATCACATAAACTCTGCTAGTAGCTCTTTAAGCATCAGTTTAGTTACAACAGAATTAGAAAACAATTCAAAAAACGGAACCAGCCCCGATAAATTTCTGTGTACCGAAACAGATTGTATGGGCGAAATGCAGAGCAAAAGTTCTGATGAGTCTCACAAACCAAAGATTTCTCACGATAAAGGCAAGAAAGTCAATGACAATACTAAAAATACTGTTCAAGGTATTATTTCTCAAGAAGCTAAAAATCTTAATAATGACAATGGTATAAAAACATCAAAATCTAATATAACCATAGCGGCTGAAACTTTAGCTATAAAGATTGATGACTCCAATTCTACGCCAAGTAAGAATCACTCTCCAAATTCCTTGAACGCAACGGATGATGAGCTAGCAATAAGAAAGCCTAGTGAAGATCAATCTGAATTATCAAAGAAAATTTATGAAACCTCGGAGAAATTAAAAGCAGTACATAAAATGGTACATGATTTAGAAAAATCTTTGCCGAAGACCAAGGAATCCGAAGTCAAATCAGAATCTCCTAAACAAGATACCCAAAAAATTTCGTCGCCTAGGGCTGAAACAAAAGTATCGCCCATAAGAAATTCTGCACCAATAGTAACCCCTAAGAAACGCCATCGATTAGAAGCTGACAAGACCTCTTCTGTCACTAGTCTCGATCAAGTGGTGCAGTCTCTGTCTAAAAAATTATCGGAGGATAAATTAGTAAACTCTACCACTACTAAGCATATTAATCAAAGTAAAGATGTCAAAGAATGTAATAAAGCCGATGTAATTCAAAACAATACACTAACAAATAGCAGTAATACTGCTGATCCTTTAAAAAGTATGTCGGCTCGTTCTCTGTATAAAAGTTCTATTCCTCCTGCTCAGAAATCAGAAATAATGACGCGCAAGAAGAATAGACTTGAAGGTTTGACCAGTAATCTTGTCTCTAAAATTAATCCGAGTGCTGCAACTAAAGTTCTTGACACCCTTTTAAACAATAATATACGAAAGTCCATAGAATCTCGAATTCTTGAGAAAGAGAAAAGCAGTAGTGGTTCAGATTCACCTAAACCAACAGACGAGAGAAATAAAATAAGAGAGACCTCGCAAGTCAGTACTCGAGCTACTGTAATCAAGTCCCCAGTATCAAAAGGCAAAGTTTTGGAAACAAAAAAGTCTAGGGCTTCCGAGCATGTAGTGACACAGACGGTAGTTGTCAATATTGACAAACCGACTGGCATTTTCGAACCATCTGTAGATTTGGAAGATCAGATACCGAAGTCATCTATATGTGTGAATAATGGTGAAACTATGAAATCCAAATTCAAAACAAAGGGTGGCGATGGTAAAACCTCGATTCCATCGTTAAGTCCTATTGATAACGAATCGGACATTCCATTGGCTTTGATTTCGGAAACGCCTGATCCAGTTATCAGACCAAAAAGAGGAGAATCAATAGCTTCCGTTTTATCGGATAAAATTCAAGAAACAACAAGCGGTCATAATTTACGGCAACCTAAAAGAAATTTGAGCAAGGAAATTGAAAATGACAGTGACGATACAACTGATAAGAAGAAGAAAAAGACTTCTAATAATATTATTAGGGAAAGTAAACTAGTTTTACCGACAAAAATGTTAATTCCCAAAATTCAGGCAGAGCGGTTGCCAATAACAGATGCTACCAAGAAAATCACTATTGCAACGAAAAAACCAGAAGTCATTGATTCGACCAGTAGCAAAAAAGCTATCGAAACATCAAAGAAAAAGACGAGAAGACGGAAGGCTATTAACAGAACAGGATTCCCAAGTGTCAAGAAGAAGAAAAAGAGGGTTGAGCCCAGTGTAAGTCTTAATGTTACTTCGGACAGTCATTTTACCTCGGATACTGATAATAATTCTGCATTTGAGAGAGTGCCAAAAGACGGTGAAGCAATGAGCAGTTTCTTAGAGCGTACAACAACCAGTAAAAAACCTGAACTCAAAGTTGTGCTTAATAAAGACGAATGTCCTAAACAAGGTCGATTGACAGTTGTCGCCCTCGAAAAATTACAAGGAAAGATTATTCCAAATGAAAATAATAATAAAACCTTGAATACTGATAATAATAATAGTACAGATCAGAAGAACACTAGCATTTTAAGGGCTCCTTCACTGCAACTAAAACAGCATAAACTTGATAAAGACGTCAAAACTCACGTTAATAAATGGGAAGTGCTTAGTGAGACAGATAGTATACCATCTCTTACCAGCTCTCTCAGTAATGACCCAGAAGACAGCATTCCACTAAGTTTACTTAATTTGAAACCCGCGGGCAATAGTAGTCGTTTAGACAACTTAGAAAGACTGAAACGTAAGACAAGGGCATTGTCACCTTCTCAAGAAATCGAAGAAATACTCTCAAAACGTAAGATAGTTGAAAAGAACTCTAAAATTGGCTTACGACCTAAATCAAGTTTAGCAGTTCTTTGCCCCACAGAAAGGAGACTTACTAGAAGTTTCGACACTGCTGCCGACGAGGCAAAGACTAAAGCCAAGAAACCAGATAGCAAGAAAGCTGTTGTGGAATCTGTAGAAAAAGTTGTAAAACCAGTGTCGATAGCCAATAGAAGAAAATCAAGGTCCTGTCAAGTTAATAAGAAAATACCTGAAGTACATTCGAGTTCCCGAGAGAGCTCTTTAGACACCATAGCAAGTCGTAGGCTCGGTTGCAAATCTCGGGAGCCATCTATAGACACGCTTCGCGACCATGATGAGAATGATCCTTTACCGCTGAATGAAAAAGAAATCGACTTTGAGAAGAGCATCGATGTGTTATCGAAGAGCATCATTTGCAAGAAGCGTGTGGCTTCCTCAAGGGATGAAAGTCCAACCAGCAGCGTCGATAATAGAGACAAGCCTGTCGTTTCGAAGCGGAATCCTCGGCTCAGGAAGAAATTCTTGGTGGCCGGGTTGTTCTCTGACTACTATAAAGAAGAGTAAGTTTATTTACCACTGGCCTATAATATTATACATTGAATCTCGTCATCTGATATTGGTTTTCTTTGTTTTAGTCCAAGGCCTGAAGGCAAAGGCAAGAACCTTGTGACCCAGACAGAGTTTCCGCCTGGGCTCCTGGCTCCCCCGCCATACTGCGAGCGGTGGGTCAGACGCAGAACTCAGCACTTCTCGCTGCCCTACGATATCTGGTGGCAGCAGCATTACAACCAGCCAGTGCCGTCTTGGAACTACAAGAAAATACGTACAAGTATGTTTAACATTTGAAATTGTAGATTATTCAATATCAACATTCACTGCTGGACATACAAATATATATTTATAAGCACCAGTGACTGCTAGGTTCCGTCTGTTAGCCTCAATGTCGTATCATTTTGTATTTAGATACTGAAGTAAGAACTAATAACATACCACATGCTTTTCGGTGAAGGGAAACATCGTGGGGAAATCTGCATTCTGGACTAGTAATTTGTTGGCGTATTTTTCATTAGGCCTGCGTGGTGGTCTGTGGCCCGCACGTAATCTTTAAAAGAGTAGGTTCTTGCCCAACAGTAAGACTGTAGATTTGAGACGATCTGACCAACGTATTTACTGAATACGATCTGACTAAATTACAGTGCCGAATTGGCTAGGTCATGGGTTATAATTGTGTGGTACATATTTAATGTTGTATGTTTGAGATACACTGACCGGTGTTCTGTCGCGACAGACGTCTACTACGACGTGAAGCCGTCGGCGGACGAGTGCGAGAGTGTCGCGTGCAACTGCGCGCCGGCGTCGGGGTGCAACGAGGACTGCATCAACCGGCTCGTGTTCTCGGAGTGCTCGCCGCAGCTCTGCCCCTGCAGGTGACTCACTGACCTCTGTTATATGATTGACTAGCTGTTGCTTGCGATTTCGTCCGCGTGGACAACTTAATATCACACATTTTTACGTATTTCCCGTAGGAAAGAGATGTTTTTTCGGGATAAGTACTATCCTATGTCCTAGTCCAGGACATAACTTATATGTGTGCCAAGTTTTATCCCGATCCAGTGGTTGAAGCGTGATTGAGTTACAAACATCCAACCTGTCTGGGCTGCCCATTGGGGGATTTGCCATAATCATCACGCTTGGTAGGCGGATTGATGATCGCAGCAATGACTGAGTTTAAAATACACAGGCGAACGCTGCTACACGTCCCTGGCAACTAACTACCATTATTTACGAGTTAATTAGCACACACTCGACAGGCTGCAATTACATGACCTTTAAATAACAGGTGGTTTTGTCGGCTCATTTGAAGTTTATGTCTATGGGATATTCGTTAAACCTTTAGCACTAAAATATTTATTTCCAGGGATACTTTTTACTAAAAATCCTGCAGTGCCAAAATGGCGGATATCAGCTTATGGTTATGCCATAAATCTGTCATAATAAAGCCTGTCCAACGTACTAGTGTATAGTAGATACGAAAACACTGAACAGTAAAGTTAAAGAATACTCTACCACATGTAGTCAAAGATAATTATGTCTTTAGTCTATACTTTGAGCGTGGCAAACCTTATAAACCAAACCCAATGACATGGCCTAAGCTTAAAAACATCTCACTAGGAAATAAATATAAAAATTTCATGAAAACCCTGCACATTATTATAACTATAGATAACATTTCACTAAAGTTTAAAAACAATATCACTAGCTTAAGTATTATACCCATCTCACTAGCCTAGGCGTAAAATCATCTCGTTAGCTTACCTAAGCTAGTAAGATGGTTATGCATATAAAATTGATATCCCTAAGTGTCAATCTCACTAGCTTCTTTTAATACCAACTTACTGTAAAACCTTTCTAGCTAGGTATCGACGTATCAACGTATCTCACTGTATATTGTATATTTATAAAACTTTTCGTCCTCAGTGACAGGTGCAAGAACCAGCGCATCCAGCGTCACGAGTGGGCCAGCGGACTGGAGAAGTTCATGACCGTGAACAAGGGGTGGGGCGTGCGCACCAAGCACAGGATCACCTCCGGGGACTTCATACTCGAGTACGTCGGGGAGGTCGTCTCTGACAAGGAGTTCAAGGTATGGCAAATCGCAGCATATTTAATAATATTACAGACATACGCCTTGGTCCCAGAGAGGTAGGCAGAGACGATGTATCGCCAGTTTGCGCAATCCAATATCGTAAAGCGACTTTCCTTCGTCCGCTTTGTAATACCCCTTGACGTGATGTGGTATGTGTATCACCGTAATAATAATTTCCACGAGTAATCTACTTTCTAGTAGGAATCTTGTGTTATTTAGATGTAAAAATAGACGTTCATGCTCATGTATATGTATGTATGTAAACGATTTTTGTAACTAAATTAATAACAACAAAAACAAAAGTGTCACAATTACAATAAAAGAATGATGAAATAGGTTCTGCGCGACAGACTCGCTGACCTCGGAAGCGGCGCCATACATTTTCATAGTGTTTAGTAGTACTGTCGCGTCGGCGATCGGTCGCGATGCTTTAAAATGCACCTTTAGACTGGAATTGGAAAGATTTATTGTACAATCGGTCAATATAATTTCTGACCCATAAAATCATTTTATCCCTATTTCTTTCTTACACAACCAACAAGTGTCGTGTTTGTTATCGTCATTATTAACCACTCGAAAATTAATAAAAAAAATTTCATAACCTCTGTCAGTTACATATATTGAACATTTACAGAAAAAAAATACAAGATGCCTATAAAAAACTTATAATGCAACGTATAGATTCCCATCGTGCAAAAACGGGACAAAATACTCGGGTCAGATCGACCGTATATCTTTAAAATAACAATTAGGGATAATCCATAGATTTGTAACGTGAATATCCAAGTGATGAATACTTAGGAGCGCATGGCGACGCGGTACGCGCGAGACACGCACCACTACTGCCTGCACCTGGACGGCGGGCTGGTGATCGACGGGCACCGCGTGGGCGGCGACGGCCGCTTCGTCAACCACTCGTGCCGCCCCAACTGCGAGATGCAGAAATGGACCTCCAATGGTGAGTAGTTTTTGTTCAATAAATATATGTCGGTGAAATGATAAAAGAGGAGCTGATTTGGAGGCACAGTGCGTGTTCGTCGCGCCGTTCAGCTACGTCGCGGGCACGCGCTGACGGAACGTCGGGTGGGACTGGCGCAGGCGCATAGTATAGTCGAGAGAGATTCGATCGATATGCGTGCAGTGCACAGGCAATACACCGACGCATCGTCTGCCTTTTAAAATCGTTACTTGATGATGTAGTGTAATTTCCTGTAGTGTCATTAAAGTCAGTAAACATGTTAACTTTGAAACGGTGTTAAACTCAATTTGGAAGCCCGCCCCGGCTAGGATAGGTACTACGACATATATGGTGACGACACATGGTTATAGATAAACTATTGATTATATTCGAATATACAAGTAGTTTACACCGTGCAGTCTCGTTTGATTTACGTTTAGCCCACGATGGAGACTCTGCCAGGAAAACAGACTCGAAATAACAAATCTATGCATTTACTCATTCCAGGATTCTGTTTTTATCTGTGACGAGATATGATAAATTATCCCATTAATATTTATATTCGATTTTTTCATTATTCTTTCTTTTCGCAGGTACATTCCGAATGGCGCTATTCGCACTGCGTGATATTGACCCCGACGAAGAGTTGACGTACGATTACAACTTTTCGTTGTTCAACCCTGCTGTCGGTCAGGTACGTGTCAACTAGTTATCAGCCTGTCAACGCCTAAAGCTGGACCTAGCCTTCCTTTATGTGGGAATCGCTATCATTATACATATGTCATTATTTTTACAGCCATGTAAATGCGACTCAGAAGACTGCCGCGGCGTGATAGGCGGTAAATCGCAACGAATCACCAAGCTGCCCGTCAAGACCCAATCGCGGACGCCTTCCAACACCTCCAACCAATCGGCGGGCTCGAGCGGCAACCCTCCCCGCGTGGGCCGCCCCCGCAAGGCCGTTAAATGCAACAAGAAGTCTGAGCAGCAGAGCGTGACCGCGTGCGACATCAAGAACATGACGATACTGAAGTACCAGCAACACCTCAACAAGCTATGGCAGGAGCCGCAGATGAAACCGCTCACAGCTAAAGAGAGGAACCTCGTGAAGGAGAGACACTGCTTCCTGTTCAGAAATCTTGAGATCGTAAGTGATAGATGATGATTTGATGATAACTATAAATTTAGAAATTATCAGTATGTTTTTTTATTAGGAAGTCTAGCTGAAAGATTAGTATGGAACCCCATAAAAATAACAGTATTTTATGTAGAACGGTTTAAATATGTTATATAACGTGTTCAATAAATTAGATTAGCTGCTTAAATGACGGAAAGAACTAAGTATTAGTATGTTATTAAAAATAAGTTTGTCTAAACTTCCTATTAGTTTTTGATTAATAACTATGGCTATATATACTTAGGCTATGTATGGAAATTAAATATAATTTCCATACATAGCCTAAGTATATATAGCCATAGACGAGTATCGGTATGGCGCAAACACTTTTGGACGGATTTTAAAGGTGTTTTTGCTATTGTGTAGCCGAGTGTCTCAAATTGGATCTGCGATTACAATTATCGACGTCACTAGACTGACTGGGTAATCTGCTTTGTACACAACCCAGGCGAAGCCGCAAAAATAGGGCCTAGTATTATAAAACTGAGTCTTTACAAAGCGTTGTGTTCCAGGTGCGTCGCATACGAGACCGACTGTCGCTATCGATGCCCCCGTCCCCTCCCACGCCCGCTCCCCCCGCCGCGCCCCCCGCCCCCGCGAGCCCCGCTGCTGTCATCAATGTGAACCCGCTCGCGCTGCCAGACACCATGAACCCGCAGGTAATAATATGAAGAGGGATGTGAGTCAACAGAACTCTACTAGGTTGCATTTGTAGTTATTTAAGTTATACTAAATTGGGTCCTATCAAAGATGTATTGCTAACGTAAGCCTAATTATAATAATTTTAAAATTATCTCTCTCACTGTTAGATAGGAAAAGATCTAGTGCTAATGTGTGCATTGACCTGAAAATATAGGTTTATCCTAGTTTAGGCACCAAACACACAAAATATAAATTGTACGTAAGTTTTATATCTTTGTGTCGAGAAATAATGTACCATAATTTCGCATAACTTACAAAAAATAATAACTAATAATAAAGTGACACTTTTGTATGACGAACGATAGAAATCACAAATTTGGCTTTTTGCTACAGATGGGGGTAAACATTGTTACATTTGTCGATTGACTCAGTGGCTAGGGCTCGAGCGTAAGAGGTCATGTGTTCGAATCAGATATAGCTGGCACGTACTATAAACTCCTTTTTCTGCAGGTGTTCCTCACGAGACTGCAAGTGCTCCGCGCACCGAAGGTGGACACCGGCAAGAAGTTGGTGCGGCTGGAGGACGACCCCGCCCTCGACAGGAAGCAACGACTCGCCAAAGTGTTCAAAGCTATCTACAACGTTGTTGTTGCAGCTAAAGGTCAGTGACCATATTATTATGCGGATAGGTGAGCAGCAATATGGCAATATCTGAGCTGGTGTATTAAACAGTCACTTCTTTATTTTTGTTGTTTATTTTTTGAAAATAAAAAAAATCACCTCTGCTTCCCTACGTAGCCCCGCGTGATTTAAATAGTGCAACGAATTTGACACCGTACCCGTCCCTGTCACAGCTCATAAATAAATGACATGACAAAAATTCACCATATTTATCTAGTGCAAAGATATGAATTATGGTGTTACTTTTTTATGGTTTAATCCAATAGCAAGTCAGTTTATATGGTCTATGAGCCGATTCTCTCCAATAAGAAAAATATTTTTTATAAAACCTGTTGTTTTCCTAAGGTTGATTACGTTAATTTTCAGATCTAAAGTAAGATAAGTTGGGGGAGAAAACGTATATTTTCGTCATATATATTTTTCATAACATCCGTAAATAACATCCAAGTACAACAAACCATTTGCTGCTTAAGATTTATCACTGATTACTATCATTAAAGAGAAATCGATTTTCAGACGAGAAAGACAAGCCCATCGCAGCGCCCCTAATGAAATCGAAACCTACCAAATCGCAAGACGGCCAGCCGACCGCGCCAGACCTCAGCACGATCGAGACCTATCTCATGACCATGCACTACGAGTCGCCGGCGCAGTTCGACGGCGACATGAACGCGGTGTTCGCGGCCGCGGTGCGGGAACACGGCCGGCTGTCCTCTGTGGGAACAGTGGCTGCTCAGTTAAAGAAGGTGAGATATCGGTGCTCCTTTAACGAATCAACGTATATGTAATTCTGTCAATTTTACGGGGCAAGTTTTATTTGGTTTCGTGGAGCAATTCAATTTAAATAAAACTGCATTAAAAAAAACTATATTATATGTATAGTTTCAGCGCGTTACTAGAAACACGGGGATTTCTTCCCATGCGGTAGGATCTGGTAGGTTCTGTTCGCTATATGGAGATTTTGTTGGGGAGGCTGATCACAAAAATAGTAAAACTTAAATAGGAAATCACGAAACTTTCGCGGAGTTGAAGAGATAATACCACTTCTATCTAAGGATTGTACTATTGTCAGTACAATGTAATGTTTTAGTAGTGGAATCGATTTGGAATTTTATTATTTTTATTTCAGGTGTACAATTCGGCAAAATTGGAGTATGCTGACCAATTAACCAAAATACTAGGAGCTGATGATCCTTTGCCAGCTGGATTCTTGCAAAAGTCTAAGCCTGGTAAGTAATTTTATAAATCTAGTTATGAATTCTTGTCGATTTTGAAGCATATATGAAGCATGGAGTGTGATTCCGAATCAGATATTATGAAAACCGCTTTATTGAAAATAAAATAAATGCCAGCGAGTTCACGAGAGTACTTCATAAGTCATAAGCTTTTCTGAAGCTTTGGTCAAAAAGTCGAAAGTGCCATACATTTTACACTTTTTATTATTATTATTTATCAATACAAATTAACATGTGTACAAATCGTAACCTAATGTCAGTTCATCATTAAAGTGATTGACGAGTTTAGTTTCTGTTATGTTTTCTATTCATTACACGATATCAACTAGTTTCAATCCTAAGGAACAAAGTCTCTTGTATGGTCACTCGGTACAACGCAGATTCTTGCAGCTGCCATGGGAATGGTCGTACAGCGGTGTTGTTGCGTTTCAGAGGAGGTGATAATGTGCATCTGCGGCCTGCACGTCGAGGAGGGGCTGATGGTGCAGTGCGGCGGCGCGCGCTGCGGCGTGTGGCAGCACGCGCGCTGCATGCGCGTCGCCGACACGCGCGCGCCGCACTTCTGCCACAACTGCGCGCCGGACACGGCCAACGTACGTATCCAATATCAGATCTCATCAGGCCTAGGGTGAATATTTGAGCATTTCAACCGCCCTCGTTATCCTTGCCTTCAAACGTTGAAGAGACCGATACCAATTCATCGTTTTTATTATACAACAAGTTTCTGATCCTAGCACAGACTCTGTCAACTTTTGGGGGTGAGGATGATGACTGTGGTTAAAACGCTGGAATCTTCACCCCCTACTCCGTAAGCATTTCTGCTAATATCAGCTTTACTTAACCTTTATTGGCCTAGCTAGTGGCTTGATTCTCGGACTCAAGCGCTCACGGTCGTTGGTTCGCTTCCCACTGGGGACAGACAACTTTACAATTTGTACAAGTTTCTCCAGGTCTGGATGTCATATTTGTGAATTATCTTATTCTTGTTTAATTTCTATAGCACAGGATAAATCTTAGTTTGGGAATAGACAAGTGCATGTATATGTCGCAGGCCGATTATAAAATCGGACAGATCGTGATGCGTCTAGCCACATCGTAATCTGGCGCTAGGACATGTAATATTTATTATTATTAGTTATAATAACCAGTCTTTTTGTACTTTCAGATTTAACATCTGATCTCATTTAACATATACGGATAAGCATTGGCGTGTAACTACGATAGATGCCAAACACTTATCGTATGTCACATGACCCGTTAGATAGTGCAAACTGGCTTTTCTGAACAGCACATAAAAAAAACCACATACAAAACAGAGTCTATTATGTAGTCTGGATTTCCGCAGCCACATTGTGATTTATAGTGTTCATAGTTCACCTGACGATAGCTATAATACCGGTGTAGATTTATAAACAGACAATACTGACTAATGTGTTGTTGCAGGCGGACCGCGAGATCCCATTAGACGACTACACCGAAGAGGGCCATCAGTTCTACCTGTCTCTGATGCGAGGCGACCTGCAGGTGCGGCAGGGGGATACAGTGTACGTGCTGCGGGACATACCGATCGATGATAAGAACCCGGATGTCAGCCAGAAGGGCGGCGAGAAGGCAGAGTCTCCTAAGACGAAACGACAGGACAGGAAGAAGGTTAAAAATATCACCAAGGGCAAGGATAAGACTGAGGAGGCTGGTCATAGCAAGGTAAGAGATTTTTTTCTTCAGTTTTAGCATAGTGTATGTGGTACTCAATGTTCGGATTACGTCAATAAAACACTATTTTAGTGTTCCCTCCCAAAATCATCGCTGAAGTGTTTTTTTGTAAGTAATTATTTAAGGTTATTAGATCAGGCTATTAAATAATTGTATTGCTTGACAACGAACACAGTGCCGCACAGTTCTGAACCTTCGATTACTTGAGTTCATTAGTCTATCTTCCTTGTGTCCAGTCCTATACTCTCATTTGGCGACTAAATTACTAATCCCGTCAAGCAGCAAATTTTATATACTGTATTCACCAAAACTGGTTTTTCTTAACAGTCTGAAGTGGTAAACGTATAGACAGCCCGCTTGATGGTAAGCGGTCGGTGTGGGCTATAAACCTGCAGCCTAAAGGTCACATGTAGCCACAATGAGGACTATATTAGAATGCATCCTGTATCGGGTTCTCCTATAATAAATCAGAACTTTGGCGAAATTGTTGTTTGGCTGCAGAAATAAGTAAGACCATCCAGACGGAATCTGCACTAGAATTTTCCCACTGGTAAAACCGGTATATCATGAACTGCTTGCCAGCTTACCCAGCATGGTGATTCGGCTAATTAACCTCTCCCAAAATAATGGATTTTGGGAGTGGTTAATTAGAGCTGTGTCGATGGATGCGTGTCCAGGGGATAGCCTGGTCGTAAGCATACCGACATCCCGGAGCTGGGCGAACTCCGGGCAATATTAGTCTTACCGAATCATACGCGGCTCTGATGAGTTGGACAATTGTTTTTCCCTAGCTAACAGTGGTACCATGTGTTTCGGCGGAGGCAATGTTGTTCGCTACTCATCGCGTCAAATGGTATCACGGAGCGTAAAATGGACGATGGAAAGTCGCATTGCGACTTTGGATCGCGCAAAGTGGCTATACACAGCGTCTTTGCCTACCCCTCTTGGGACCAGGGCGAGAGAATAATGTATGTATGATAATTAGACGCTGCCAATGATAAGTATGATATTCTGACAGGAGGGTGAGGTTCGCAAGCACACGTACCAGACTATAGGCGAGATCCCCGTATCGGAGCTGGACATATTCCGCGTGGAGCGAATGTGGAAGCACAAGGATACGCAGGAGCGCTACGTGTACGGCCACCACTACCTTCGCCCGCACGAGACCTTCCACGAGCCCACCAGAAAGTGAGTATCATTATTCATTTAGAATTTTGCAGTGGGCTGGCTCGGCCGCATCGACACGCGCAGTGTGGAACGCCCCGCCATCAGATGAACCGGCGACCTGAAGAAGGTGGCCGAGAGCGGTTGAATGCGGAGGGCAGAAGACAGGGTGTGGTGACGTTCAGCAGTGGACGTCGTAGGGCTGATATGATAATGACGATTCATTTAGAGAGGCAAACTGTTTATACTTTTGCAACACTTGAGGAATTCCCATTGCGTTATTCAAGTATTCTTTTAAGCTCCCCTTAAAGAATCGAACATTTTTGCGGGGGATCTACGTACGCATGCACACTTGCACGCTGTCGCTGCAAAACAACAATCAAACAAATAATTTCGGTCTTGTACTTCGGCAGAGGGGAACGCCTGAGTATAACGATTAGTCTCCGTGTTGCTCTGAGGCAATAGTTCATGTCGATTGAAGGAAATAGACTAATATTGTGATAGTTTGGAATAATTTAATATTGTCCATTTCAGATTCTTCCCCAACGAAGTGATGCGAGTACCACTTTACGAAGCCGTACCTATAGAACTTGTCATGTCGCAGTGCTGGGTCATGGACCTCAATACATACTGCAAGGTAATACGTAGTAGCAATCACCCCTTGGTAATCTTTACGCAATGGAATATGTTTATGGCGAGATACGAAAATAATCCTTAGTTGTCAGTCAAACAAACGACAAAAACGGTGATATATAAACTTGAAAAATCATACTACAAGTTACATGATTTTATTTACGAGGATAGATTATAATAAACGTGTTTGTCTCTATTTCAAACATTGCAGTCCTCTGCTGGGTTCATATGCAATGCTATTTAATATGTAATAAAGATGTCGCCTTCATTTGAGTGGCCAGGACTCTCAAGCAGAGCCAATTAATCGGATCTTCGGTCAAGCCATTTGCGATCCCAAAACTACACTTTCGATATGGAATCGAAGATTTGTTTACAAACAGCGTGACGTAATGATGTTTGTTTGACAGTAGTAGAGCGTTATGGCGTATAATTTAATATCATAACAATAATTTCATGTTTAGTATTTTGGGGGAAACATAAAAACTTTTATTTTAAAGAGTTCTTTATAAATCATTTATGACGTATACGAATATTTTAAACAGTTCTTGATAACTGGTCAAATACCATATTGCAATAAACATTAAATTGTACAGGGCCGACCGGTGGGAGCGTCCGAAGCCCACGTATACATCTGCGAGCTGCGCGTGGACCGCACGGCGCGGCTGTTCACGAAGGTGTCGCGCCCCAAGTACCCCATCTGCACCAAGCCCTACGCCTTCCAGCACTTCCCCACCCGACTCAAGATCACGCGCACATACGCGGTAAGTTCTGTGTTTCATATTTATGCTGAGGGAATAGCACGCTGATTGAGGACTGAGGACAGCTGACTGAGGCACACTGGTCCGATTGCGCCATATTATGATTGGTGGGAACTAAGATGACTGTGTGCGCGATTCGTGCACGGCGTTTTGTATAATACATGCATGTAAATCTGATGTGTTCCCAGAAAGTCTTCGTCAGGATCTGTCCTAGAACTGACAACGGTCAAGGCGACGAGGTCTGGAGTGGCCCGCCACTTTCGCTTGCTAATCCTTTCGGCTAATCCATCCCTATTTGTGTTATTCATTGTTTATTACTTCTGCAGCCTCACGACGTATCCCCCGAATACCTCAAGGGCCGAGCGGCGAAGAGCGCAGCGCCGCCGGCTGAGAAGGCGAATAAACCCACAAACACTAAGGAGGCTAAGAAGAAACCCACCACCATCACTATCCCAGAGGGTTCTAAGGTAATAAATTTAACAAAGCGGTCTGCCATCTGTCTGCATTTACTTTTACGCAACTCTCAAGCATATTACATTAAGAGCGACGGTGGGGCAGTGGGGAAGAAGCAGTTTACCGTGTCGAGAGGTTCGAGTTCAATTCTCGGTCCTGCCATGTAAGTGCATTTCGTGACTGCTATCAACCAGGAAACATCGTAAGAGAACCCGCACGTCTAAAGTAATCAGTATGTGTAGTCGCGGGCTGATATGGCGCCACGTCATTACACTAGCTACCATACCAGTTAGCTATAAATTATGACACTAATACTTCACTTAATAGTTATTATTACTTATAATCTTCTACTATATTTGACATATTTATTCTACTCATGTATCACTTTACAGTTCTCAATTTTCATGAAAGTTATGTTGGTCGTCGTACAACTATAGTACGCATTCGCCGGTTAATTAGAATTAAGCTAAAACAAAGGGAAATGCCGTGTGGTACCCGGCTTAGAATAGGGCCACCCCAAATCTTCCCGTGGGTATCGTCAAGGCGACTAAGGGTTTGCACCAGGGATGGGCAGCAGCGTTCTCCAGAGTATATTAAGATCATTACTGCGATCACCAATCCGTCTGCCAAGCGTGGTGATTGCAAATCCCCCAATGGAAAGCCCACCAAAAGTGGCATTCTATTGGGGAGGCTTATGTTCATCAGTGGACGTATGTATATAGGCTGATGATGGTGATGAAAGGGAAGATGCACTGAATAACATGAATGTTTTATTGTTTAGAGTTTGTTTATATCGTATCGAGAGGATATTTTATAATGAAAGCAGTTCTACACGAGCAGTCGTTTGTTCACAACGGTCTCTCAACGACTACACTCGTTCCGCAGAACACCCCGAGCGTGACCGTGTCTGCGGCGGCGCGACGCGAGCAGCAGAAGGAGCGCGTGAACGCGATCGCCCGCCGGCTGCTGGCGCGCGGCGGCGGCGGCGCGCGCGCCGCGCTCGACGCCTCCTACCTGCTGGCGCCGCGCCGCCCGCGCGCTCGCATCTCCTGACCGGCCTGCCAGTGCTGCCGCGCCGGCGACCGGTAACCGGCCGGCGCGTCACTGGATAAGAGTGCCGCGCCACAGCAACTCGCGACACTCGCACGTGGACGCCTTGTCGAGCGAGCTGAATACTGAAACTGACACGTTTTCGTCACGCTGTCATATTGGTGGATTCGGTCAGTCGTATCTCGTCAAGCTGACTTCTGATTGGCAAATCTTATCTCGCGTTGCGACATTGTAACTTCATTGTGACCCAGTTTCGAGCAAATTGCAAAGTCTTCGTGCAGCAGAAACACCAGCGTCTACCTGTAATTCAATAGCAAAATTACCGGGAGACTACAAGTGTTTTAACGCGTTTGGAATACCCGCTTAGTGCACCATAGAAAGTGAAACGTTGCTGCTTACGGGAATACTCCACCTGTTCCGCCCAACTATAAGCGGTTATGTGAGCCAGTAGAATACACGTGTGAACACAAAATGAGCGTGAAAACTTTTTACGATATTAGGACGATGCGCGACACTACGATACCTCCTGTGCCGTGTTATAATACGAGCGGTTCTTTGTCAGCTGACAAAAAAAGTACCTGAGTCCAAAGACTTGAGCTTCCATAGCCGCAAGGGGCTATAAACGCCAAAACGATGCTGACAAGTTAGGGGAGACCCTTGTAAAAATGTGCTTGAAACTATAATCTTTGAATAATAAGTTTCGTAATTATTCTGTTAAGGTAAACTTGTCAAGTAGAAGTTGCATTAAACGAAGTTTTTAGGGTTCCGTCAATTGTATAGACGATAAACATTCCGATGGCCAGAAAACTAATGATAGTAAGCATTAATCATGTTTGGAATCTCGTGTGTTTTGTAAATACTCTTACAAATTATTATATTCGTAATCGATCTTTGAAATAGTATTTTTGTAAAATGAAAATAATTATACTAAATCTGTAGTGCAGCCTACAATAGATTTGACGCCTGACATAGTTGTTCTTCTTACTGTTAATCAGTTATTTATTTAAATTAAAAGAACACAGTTTATCTTTAGGAATACATAGTGGTTTTTAATATAATCTCATCAGATAATTTTAGTAATTTTAAGTGGCATTTGGTTTAAATGCTTATATTTTAGAGTTAGGAGTTTTAGTGAATAAGCAGCATTATACATAATTATATCGAATTAATATGTAATAACTAATAATGTAGTATATTAATTATATTTTTGCATAAGACTATCAATTATTTGTTATATGAAGTGTAACAATGTAAAACTAGGCTAATCAAAATATATGTTGTAGTCGCCTTACTGGAAATTGTCATATTTGTCATTTAAATATACAAAACAAAATCATTCATTCCAGCAATGGTTATAAATAGATAATCCCGTATTTACGGCGGCGGCTGTATTTAAAATAAAACATTGCCTTATGCTTTTTCAATAATAAAGGTAATTTTATATAATATGTCGAAACTGACTTTGTTGAGTGAAGCGACTATAGTTTTAATAACAACTGGTGCGAACTGATGTTGAATGTTGAAGAGTTTTAATAGAGGTTTAGATACAGGGAGGCGTTGTTTGGAGGTTGTTAATTAATTTAATTATTCATAGTCGTTTTTAATCACCTCTAGAGTAAGTTTGATGAGTTAAGAAACATACTTTTTTATAGTCTGGTCATTCATAAATTCATAATACCTACTTGTAATGTAGGATATAATTTTAATGCACTTCGATCATAACTATGTCTGATGTCATGCATTAATCTCTCTTTATTTTCTGGTTTATTTAAGATAGTTGTAAATATTGTAGTTTTACGGTGGTTGGTTGTTTTTATTTTGAGCCGAAATGATAATATATTGCTTACTTGAATAAGTTTAATTTAGTCCGTAAATGTGTTTCTCTGCTTTATTTTCCCAAGTGACTGTGTTCGTCACGGCGGATTATCTCTCGCTAGCCTTGCTATTGTGATCCCAGAGAACAAAGTTGTTTTTGTTTCTAATTTATTTGTAAATTACTGTTAGGTTTTTACACTTTTTTCTAGCGACTCTTTAATGAACTTTTTGTGTACTTTATTTATAGTATTATTTACTTTGCTTTTGCAATTCTCGCTATTTATACCGTTGAACTGACTGTGAAGTCAATATACGTAGGTAATAAGGTTTATATTGATCCCAAAATCTAGTACAAAACTCCACCGCAGAGATTTCACGGTAGACTTCGTTAAACAGCTGTGGACACCTGATTATTTAATAACCGCACACATTATTATTATACTATATAACTAGGGTGCACGCTTAGACAATTCATTCATATAGGCAATGTTGTTGACTTTTGTAATATAATATTGTTAACCGAAAGAGCAGTATATTATACTCATTAAATGTATTCTCGCCTACAAAAGCATTTTTCAAGCTTGTGCACACGACATCATTTCAGTAGATTTTACATAATTTCCTATAAGATAGTCCTTATTTGTAGAACTATCACCATGGTATGGCTCAATGAGCGGTATGGCGGGTGAGCTAGTATGTGAAACGATAAACACATTTTTCTACTTGTAGACAATACCTACCCTATGACATATTTTGTGTCAGTCCGTGTTAATGCTGCTCCCATCCCTAAAAGTTCACTGCATAAAGGTTATGAGGAACCTGAAGTCCTCGGGTGCAACATAAGCTGTACCCAGGACACTCATTTCCCTTGCAGCTAGTGCAAAGCATTCGAACAGAATGTGCTTCATTACCTCGCTGTCTCCTTCACAAGCTTTACAATAGATGGTCTGTGACAGCACATCTTATGCAGGAAATGCCTCACACAGAAGTGATCAGTAAACGCGCCTACGATAAGCCGGATGCTCCTCTTACCGTGTTTTAGGATTTGGTTTATGCTGCAAGTAACTCATGTGTTGCCAATAAACTCTTAAGCCTTTAATATATAATTTTTTTTGTTTAATCTCAAACCAAGATACTACGGGAATTAGACATGGACAGTACAATCCTCTTACGTTTCGTTCTTTAGATATCGACGTGTTATGATAACTTTAATAACGTTGTAGTAACATTTATTTCTAGCATAGATCAAACGCTACCTACGCGTGCCGTTTGTATTAGCTATCGTCATTTGGTATTATTCCTTGCCTGTGACGACCAGACGCGATAGCTCCTAAATAGTTTACAGTTTTTTTTTATTCTATAAACTGCATATAAATTCTTAATTTTTGAGGTTGTTTGTCATCCATTATAACATTTATAACTCATAAAACATAATCACATTTCAATGTGTAAAAACGATCGTCTACCTATTCGAGATCAATTTTAGCGCTGCTTGTTGCTAAAATTTAGCGAAAGTGTAGGTCATTAATGATTATAACCGCACATGTGCCTAGTAGCATTACTGCAGTAAGATACAACGATTTTTATATTGGGTACATATGTATGTATGTCGTGTGCTGTGGCCCCTATATTTGCCTTCTAGATAAGTACCTTATAATAGTATTAAAAATTATTCACGTTATACAATACAATAGTGGAATAGTAATGAATGATTTATGAGCATCTAATTTACTGCTTTAACAGACCATTTCATTTATGTACTTAATTAGTTATAGTTTTCTTTCTCAAATTCTCGCTGCCCGCGGGGTGAAGACCTGCTTTTGTTGGAGACGTGCGCCTGAGTAGCGCCGCTTAGTGCGACAGAGCACACTATATGCGCTGTCCTGAGTTCACATTAAATTACCCCGCGAACAGCGAGATTTTGAAAATACTATAGTTTGGTAGTGTAATTCTTTTTTTCTTTTCAATTTTTTCTTCAATATTTTTGTAGTTTATATGTAACAAAATGTATTAATGTTTTGGACGTAATTTTTATTCACCGAAGTTTTGGGATCAAAATTATAAAATCTCTCAATCGTCAATCAAAATAATATTCTTTGGAGAAATGTTTGCGCAGATGTTTTCAGGATAATGTTGTATGAATTCATGAACTAGCAGATATTGAACTGAATCTGGGTCAATCAGGGGCTAGCTTTTATCAACTTTATCTCGTCAACACTACTGTTAACAATTTATAAACCAGTAGTGATTGAAGAAATATTTGAGGTTCCAATCCTGCTCGCTCGATTCACTCGACTTGGCTTATTACCATCTATTGTTTACAAGTAAAGTTTTAAATGACTTTGTTATAAATACAGAGGTAACTAAACACACATAGTGACAGGTTATAGGCACCCTCAGTATCGGATACGAGCATATAATTTCTTTGGAAACTAAAAAAGTCGCCATAAAATTATATGGCTATAATTATATGTGCTTTGTATGAAAAGTAAAAAATAAATATATAATTTTTTGCAAAAGTTTGACCCCTAGAAGTTTTTCGTAGCAGGTGTTAGTAACAGTATTCGGAAATCTATATACATCTGCGCAGACGTTTCAATGAAGTTCGTATTAAGTTACATGCAAGTAACTATTTATGTGCAGCTTTACTATTTATGTATTTTTTTAAGATGCCATTTGTTGTAACTCATGTTTAAAATATTAAATTAAAATATTTGGATCTAATTGTTGTTTTCATTATTTAATTCTACTAATAGTGACAAAGTATACTAGACCAAAGATAATAAATATATCTACAGTAACTTACAAATAAGATTGGTTAACAGGCAAGACGCGCTCTAGGTTTCTTAAAAAGTACCGTATAGGCCTTGCTCAGTGTAGGGTTTCCATACAATCGAATAGAGAACCACAACTGGCCGCTACTGCCCCCGCCCCAGTGTGGGTGTGGCTCAATTAGTTCTGCAACTTATTGAAAACAATCTACTTTAATGTAAACATAATCCACCTACTCATTTAAATAGTTACTCATAGGAACAATAACACTTCCTAGTAGCGCCGGATTCTGCTTACTCGACTGTTGTCCTATGAATGGGCCGACGTAAGGCGCAGTGTAATGCGATAGCTAGTAAACATTGCAGGTAGCCGGCGTTCAGCCAAACAGGCGAGCTGTGGCACGACAGCGTGGACCGGCGGCGGCGTGCTTTCCCACGGGCAGGAGGCGATTGCACCACGCCTGGTCAGGAGCGGCGCCAGGAGGGGCAAAGGGGGCGGAATGTTTCGAGTAGACAACGTTAACCTGTCTTTTGGACATAGGCCCTTTCCTCATGCGGCGAGTAACTAAGGGTAGCCGTTGGGGTTATTAGTCGAATTTAGTCGCAAAAAAGTAGACAGCAGGAAGTTTGTTGATGGCCTTGGCGAAATTTGGTGCACATTTTGAGCCTCGCTCCTGCGATTTACCCCTAGATAGGTTGATAGGTACTATAATTGTTCCGTCGCTAGAGACTGTATGTTGTGGGTGATGTTTGTATTTGGAGCATTTGTCTTTTTGTTTAATGGAAAATCTGTGGCCAGCAGTGGACGTCGACATATGAATGTTATACAATTTAAGATTTAAAATTTTAACAGCTTTTTTGCCTGTCTGTCCGTGGAATAACTACAATGACGACCGAAAGCTGTAATTTAAAACGTGTGTATGGAATGATGTATGGACATTTCTGAAATATATATCTCAAGAAAATGTAAAAAAAATTTACAGAACCCACCGCCTGCACATTTTGTACAACAACGTACACTGCAGTATTTTTTGGCAGATCGACAGAAAAATAGTAACTATACATTGTAAAATTAATGTATTTCTTCCACTGTCTCGAAGTGTGTGAAATTTCCTGATTTGCTTCCCTCTTCTGCCCTGGATCCGTCACTGAACCTGACGGACGCCTGGGTGGCGAAGAGATGCCACGTGCATAATATGGTTCTATGATAGCGAACTCGTTCATTCACCTTAACATTGTACGACAGTTGATAGGACCCAATGTTTATATGAATTTGCTAGTCTGTTACTCTAAGACCACCTGTCAATCCACGTGTCGAGATATCGCGAGTTTGTGGACGTTTGTCGCAAGAATCCGTGCTCTATTTACCTACTATTTATGACCTGTAATTAAAACGCAACAAACGGTATTTAGAACTTGGTCACGAATCTTGGTCAACTTTTTGGTTACTTTGTTACAAGAACGATAAAGTGACCATTTATTAACCTACACCTCATACCATGAAGCAAAATAATTTTTCGTAGCTCATAGGTTCACCTCAAAGTGTTTTTCTTCATGACTGACACTAATTGGTTATTAAAGTAGATATCAGACGATTTTAAAATGTGCATCTGTTATCTAATTTAATAACCAATTAGTGTCAATCATGAAGGAAAACACTTTGAGGTGAAACTATGAGCTACGAAAAATTATTTTGCTTCATGATATGAGGTTTATATACCAGACCTACAGCAAATTTTATATATATTTTTATATTTATAAGCATAATCATATAATAAAAAAGCACATTATATAAGCATACTAGCAGCAAAACAAAAGAAAGTCATTTAAGGCAGGGATATAACGTAATGGATATAACGGATTTACTTATTCATTTATTGTTTTGATTTTTGTTTTCTCTTTTCCTTCCCATAAATTGATTTAATGTACATTACCATTCTTCAATAGGTGTTTTTAAATTAATTGTCATACAGGATTCTATGACATCTTACGGAATTGACTTATTTCAACATTATGCTCCAACTAACTGAATAATGGTGCTGAACTCTTCAATATAATGCGAAAGTACAGAAAAGTATACAATAATCTATAGTGATGGAAGTTGACACAAAGACTTAGTTCGTCAGAGCACAACCCTGGACCGGTCGTCGCAGGTTTAACTTTTGGGAGGGTGTGAATATATTTTTAAACGATTAGATATGAAAGTGATTAGAGTAGATGGACGTTGCGGTAGAGGAGTTCTAGAGCGGATATGGATAGACCTCGGCCCAAGTGTCAGCTGCATTCCAACGCCTTGTGTCAAATAAATCCGACTCCGATTGACAATGTTCTGTACCTACTGAGATGATATCACACCATTTGGATTATGCGCCTAGACCCATTACTCATTACTTTACCTACTTCGGCTTGGAAATCGCAAAACGCTGTTCCATATTGACGTGTTTCCTAAACTTATTACCAAACTAGCTGTGCCCGCGGCTCCGCTCGCGTGAACTACAGGATCCGCTCCCATTCCCACTTCCGCTCACTATCCCACTTCCACTCAGACTCTCAATCCCGCTCCCGCTCCAGGTCCAGGTCCAGGTCCAGGTCCCGATCCTGGTCCCGGTCCGGGTCCCGGCCGGGTCCGGGTCCGAGTCCGGGTCCGGGTCCAGGCCGGGTCCGCGTCCGGGTCCGGGTCCGGGTCCAGATCCAGATCCAGATCCAGATCCAGATCCAGATCCAGATCCAGATCCAGATCCAGGTCCAGGTTCAGTTCCAGGTCCAGGTCCAGGTCCAGGTCCAGGTCCAGGTCCAGGTCCAGGTCCAGATCCAGGTCTAGCTAAAGGTCCAGATCCAGATCCAGCTCCAGTTCCAGATCTAGCTCTAGATCCAGATCCAGGTCCAGATCCAGCTCCAGTTCCAGATCTAGCTCTAGATCCGGCTCCAGATCCAGCTCCAGATTTTTCATCATAATCGACTAACTCAATCAAAAGTTATGCGAATTTATAGTTTTCAAAATCTCACATTACATTGGTAGGATACCCGCTCCCGCTACCGCTCACGAATTCAATCGAGCATAATTTGCACTCTACACTCCTCGCAGCGTATGTGAGTTTTCGGAAACTATAAATTCACATAACTTTTGATTGACTGCACCGATTGCAATGAAATAAAGCCTATATGTTACACCAAATCAAGCCCCATGTTTCTGTGAAAAGTCCATCAAAGTCCGATTAGTAGTTTTTAAGTGATGCGTGCACAAACTCACAGACAAACAGACAAACAGATAAACAGACAAACAGACAAAAATTTCAAAAATGATCGAAATGTGTTCTGTTGCTTATCCTTAGACCCCCCAATTTTTTTTTTGCAAATATCTTCAATGTACAGACACGCGATGTTTACGATTTTATTTATTAGATTTATTAGATTAGTCTCTATCCGTGTGTTTCCTCGCGTGGTTTTAAAATGATTCATCCACGTTCCAGGTCAGGACATTAAGCATGACTATGACTCAAAGTCCTCTACTCATGGAAAGTCCCAATGAAAACGCATTCTTTGTATAAGAAAACTGAGTCAAACTACCACAGACCGATGACAGCAAGCTTCAAACTCATTGAGGCAATGTGCCTTGCTCTGTGATGGCTAACCTGCTTCCCCAGTGTTATTATTAAGATGGGTCAACTTAGTCATCGTCCTTTCCTCACTATTGATGACCGCGAACGTAGACAATTTGTTTTCATATAGTCCTAACTTACGCCGTATGTATAATACCGCATATGGAGCATTTCTTCTTCCGTTGCCCTTTAATATGGTTGAACTATCTCGGCGCTCAACCTCTGGCTCGTATCTGACACACTATAATGAGTTTGTCCAGATTGCTTAGAGAATGTATCTATCAATATGAAAACGGTGAGCTGAAACAGCTTGATGACGATGGCGATCGAATAGTCACGTACATCTGCCAGGCATGTTTATCAACAGCAAATTGTTGTTTCATTAGACGTGACGCTCTCCCCTTTGGCCAGTAATGTCTGTATTAACATTGACCTTTAATAACAATTCACGTTTACGATTCGTCTCGGGGCTGCGGCACGGCAGTGCGGTTCCAGTGGACGGGTGCGTCGGCTGGGGTCATTCGCAATGAGAAGATTGGGCCCAGCGTCCGCCCGCATTCCCTCTCGCCACAGTACGTTCAGGGCCGTACCGAGCAACAAATGGTAAGCAGCAACTGTCACCTACGACACCTGTAACCGTTGGATTGTTGCGTGCAAATTGCGACGTCATCCTAAGTATCCGAAGTCGGTTTCATGCTTCGTGTGTCTATTATCTTTGTCCTCGAAACAGGAACAACGACAATACTGAGGTATCACCTCGCCAGAATGCTGAGAAATAATGAATGCTGATGCATGCTATAATAAAAAGGGCGCTTAATATAATTTTAAAATATTGTCATCATAACCCGTAAATAAGCAAGTGTTTGTCAATTTAAAAGATATAGTGAATCACATCAGGATCAGAGCTAGAAATTTTTAAAATTTTGATAATGCTGTAATATTTTTAAATGATTTCTCTTTAAAAAAATTACAAAGATATATTTTTGTTTCTGTAAAATTCTTCTACAAGGTAGGTATGTCTTGTACCGAAGTATGATGAGGTAAGAAAACACGTCGTCTCGGTCGCCGGTCAAAATACGTAAAGAATGTTGTGCCTACACTAAAGCTCCAGAAGATTGCGTTGACTCATTCGTCGGTGCTCACGAAAGCTACAAAACAACAGCATATTTGCGCCTCCCTGAATTTCGCGACCCACCGCCCTATCTACCGCCCTGTCGAACGTTTTATCGCTTCACGAATCTCTACCTTCTATTACATTCTATTTGACGTAGTGTTTCACTTGTCACGTAGTGGACTGGCTCCAAGAACATATCATGCGAAATATACCTATACAGTGACTAGTACTATACACAACAATTTGATTAGTTTTCAATATAGGAGATGAAGACAAAAAGTAGATTACATTTTATTAGTACTTTTATACGAAAGCGACCTTAGCAGTTCGACTATTTCTCACCGCTGAGGACGACTAATAAAAGTAATAAAACATAGTTTTTGGTATTTAGCATTACCCCACCAATGTATCTAGGTCTAATTTCCTATGCAATCTCTACTTAACCTCTGCCTATCGAAGGAAAGGTAGAAAGTCCTTATTCCTTGTTAGTTTTGCTTATCCTTCGGCCCCCTTATATTGCCCATGCCACTATTAATTTGAACCCATATAAAACACTATAAAACTAAGAAATAAAAATATTTATTTCAAATAATGTCTTAAAATGTTAGTAAAAAGTAGCTTATTCACTTATGTTAATAATATAAAAAACGATAATAAACAATAAAGACAGACACATGATAGGAAAAGCTTTGCAATACGAGGACACATGTTTACTTGAACACGTGCAGTCGTATCCAGTATTGGACAAATCCACCTGTCCTGATTCATAGAATTTTCATAGAATTCTAGAAAACCAGTTTGCCACCTTTTCCCAAGTTCCCAAAGGTTATAAATCCAAAAACACTTAGCAGCCTACTTATGTATCAGGGCAGTGTACTTTTTTTTACAAAATGAAGTGTCTAACGGGCAGACTGCGTGATGGTAAGTGGTTATTGTCACCTATTAATAAGCTGAAGCTCAAAGGCCACTAGTTCGTGGCCACCCTGAGGACAAGGTTGGATGCGTCGTGTACCTGTAATTACACTGGTTCACTTACCCTTCAAGTCGGAATCCAGCAATGCATGTATTGCTTCTTGACAGCAGAAATAGATAATACCTAATCTTAATCAGACTTTTAAAGTTAAATTTGAAAAAAGCCATATGTCACGGGTGCTATTTTGACACGGACATTGATAGACTGTGATAACTTTCTATTTGTTTTAATCAAGGTCCCGCAGTTGGGCACAGGCCTAGTTTAGAGAACCAGGGTTTTTGAGCCAAAGGGTCAAAATGCGGTTCCGTCTGGGTTCACTGTACACATATACGCATTAGAATTGCTTCTCTATTGTTTCTAAGTATGCTCATGATATTATCCTTTGACGGAAAGTATGTGGTATGAAATGTATTCCGAAAATATATCTTGGTTGGGTTTGAACCCTATACTTCAGCTAAGAATTGGAGAACACAATACTGACTTTGCTATGAGTAAGAAATTAACTAGGCGACACTGTTTACTACTCAACTTTGCCCAACAGTAATTGAATATGTGTTTATTGTTATTAAAATGAAGAGTTGGAGGTAGGTATTCAGTTCATTCAGCCGGAATGTTTGTATGGGAGCGGAAGTAGGTGATTGTCCTCAGCCGCGCGTCGTCGCGTCAGGTTTCGTTTATTTCTACTACGAATTATTATCATTATGTTAATAAAAGCCACTGTAAACTTCCATGTGCAATGCAAATATAAATAAACCTAATTTCTGTGTAGGTCTTGCCTACTTGAGAAACACTAATTCTTAGAATTTTATTATGATGGGATGAAGTACGAGTAGCTACAATGACCGCGATGACAAAATCTATCATCATATTAATAAGAATTATAGGATGTTTTGCTAAAAAAGTGGTTAAAGGCTATTAGCAATTTGTGGTTAAAGGTAGGAGGAAAACTTTCCATGATTTAACTAAACAAAGATTTGGCTAAGAACTGTGGTTTCTTAAGTGTTTGCAATATAATATGTTATGTAGCTTCAATAAGGCTCATATGTGCTTTAGAAAACAATGCAAGACAGCCCGAATCATAGCATGGTACACTTATGTATCTATAGTGAGAATCGATAGACAAAATAACTAGGAGTTGAAAAGCCATACCCACCGCAGTTAGCCGGTGTACTCAAGTACTAGGCCTCATACCGGTCTGGCTGCTGTCCGCTATCGTTCTGCGGGATGTTATGGTGTAGGTCATAATTTTTTCGTAACTGATGTTGTTACAGATCGACTC
The DNA here is from genome assembly GCA_947086405.1 of Esperia sulphurella. NCBI lineage: Eukaryota > Metazoa > Arthropoda > Insecta > Lepidoptera > Oecophoridae > Esperia > Esperia sulphurella. Next base: position 5,580,037 of record OX352272.1, read on the forward strand.
CAATTTCAAGGGTTATTAAGCTCACCACAAAGCGCTTCAGACAAAATAACAGCATATTGTTGGGTTTTCAGCATATGAGCGATATACAGTTTCAATCATTCATCGAGTGCATAGATATAGTACATATGGGTTATTCGCCGCGACGAGCATTGTCGTGATGGTTCAGTTGGTAGAGCCTGACCCCGGATCCTGGCCCCTGGTTGCAGGTTCAAGTCCAGCTCGCGTCTGAATTCTTTGTAAGGTTTAGAATAACAGACAATAATAAAGAAAGTACCTTTAGTAAATAGGGTTTTCCGACACAGAAATGAAAGATGGTAGGTACTTACCCTTTGCATGCCGATTGACTAAGGAAAACACGCCGTAAAAAAGAGTAATTTGAGCTAGTTGTCCGTTGCACAATTATTTGATCATGTCATACAAAGTGTGACGAATCGTGATCCACTGCCGTGCCGTGACTCCTTCTCACGTATAATTTGCTTGTTTGGGTCACAGAAGTTTCCTGGCTCGACATTTTGTACTTTGCTCTCTGTTACTACTTCTATGGTTTAGCTTTGTTTGGCTGAAACACGATACGTAATAGCCCAGAACTAAATATGTATGCTTCATTGTACATAAAAAAATTATATATTATGATATTTTTTGCACAAAGGTGAGTTTATCTCTGATAGAGACCTATTCCAGCCAACCTTACAGGTGTGAGATAAGGCAGTAAGACCGAGGCGGGGGACTAAGTGCATAATAACTTAAATACCTAAACTATATATACAATAAATAATAATAACATAATAACTATAATAAACATACATAAATAGTTTAGTCTTATACTGTAGATGTCGTATGACGCGGATGAAGGACAAATCCCAGTTCTGGATTATTGCCGCGGCCTGGACGCGGCAGTCTTCAAGGGGTGGTATCTTTTAAGGGTAGTAGCATAGAATACTTAGATTGATTAAGATAGGTAGAAGGGAGCGACGCCACAAAGTCAAGAGTACCTATACTTAAAGAAAGTATAAACCGGAACTGATAACAACCAGAATTCAGATAATGGCCAGCAGCGTCTCCGTGCATTAAACTTCTTATATGTTTACTGTGATCTCACCAATCCGCCTACCCAGCGTCAGGCAGCAAAGGCCTGGCCCTGTAGTGTGAGCTTATAATATAAAGAATGTGATTTCATCGATTGATCAAATAATTGTTGAGTTGGGTAGTTGAAAATAGACACTTTCTATTTCATTTGCATTTTACCCAAAACATTTTCCTTAAACTACGAGTAGCTGAGACAGATATTGAATTGAACCTAATAAAATTATTTCGAGTGGTGAAATAATGTGGCACCGAGCAGGACGTGCAATCTGCCGCTATTATTTTGTCAAACGGCGACGCAGGCGCAGCCGCTTTGTGCCCAGCATAAGTACTCCAATGGGTCAGCGCGACGCACGTTGTATCTCCTCTTAACTCATCAAATCATCATACACGCGAAATTGATACCTTTACTGATTAAATCTAAGATTAACTAATCAATTAACTTTCCAAGTGTGTGAAGTGGTCGTCTTGGCTGGCTCGAGGCATGAAAACGACCGCCAGCCGCTCCCTGAGTCGTCGAAGTCCAAAACAAAGAGTTACGCCCCCATTTCGCCCCCGTGGAAAATAATGCAGTCGTAAGTCATTCTTTAAGTTAAGTACTATTGTAGGGGCTTATCTACGTGCGCGTGTTCTTTGCAGTCGAGCCGAGTACGGAACATCATTGGGCAGAGCCATAGTCATAGCAGAGTAAATAAGTTTTTAACACTAGCTTGCACGTTTTTCAAACTGTAAGCTAAGTGGGATTTTATTTTAGTAAATACTTAAGTACTTACTTTGCTCACTGTTTGTCGTTTTTTTCTTCAAATCTCGCCATATAGGTCTTAATCATGCAGTCTCCTCTAAATTACGTGAAAATAAACCACATGAAATTGAGTTAAACGTTCATTTGCTATGTACCTATTGGTACATTTATACACGTATTTTTTTTATCGAGTACCGCTTCCTAGGTGTCAGTGCTGTCAAGAAGAAACGGTGCAACAAACTTACGTATATTTGGAAATTATCCTGTAAATCCTCGCTTGGGATTGAATAGTGAAGTGTGAGAATTTATATTTTATATGGAGGAGTCTACGTTTTTTTTTGGAACCCCTAAACATCTTAGTACGCGACCTGTAGGTACTACGTGTGTATAGATAAGTTTTATATTGTACTGTCCACAATACGACATGGATTTGAATCCTGTAGTTTTTATATGTGTGGTAAGAAGTGGATTTACCGGTTTTTATACAAACCACATTCTCCAACTTCTGACGACTGGCCCAAAATGCAGCCATGCAATGCAATTTGCATATATGAACTACAAACTACGTATTCACCTAAAATATTTAGTTTCCGATTGAAAGTATTTAGGTAACAGGTAGCCTATAATAATATATAAAGTTTAACGAAAGAATAATTGACTTGCTTATATAAGCATAATCTAGAAGTTCTAAGTGAGTGACTAGGAAATTAAAATACGATATATTTGTTGAAATCTCATTAAATTAAAAACGGCCCTTTTTATTGACTTACTCCATAAAGCAACAAGGAGGGTTGCCATAGTCGGGCGTTCCGATTGCGATAGGCTGAGATTATGAATTTGTTTGATTTGTTGTATGTTTTTCGTAGCGACAACGTACAAGTGTGCTTGGATCTCCCTTTTCCTTAGCCGATAGTTCGAAGTTATTTTATCGTGGCTTCTTACCACTAGACTAGACTGTCACCGTTCACTGTTGGACATAGACTACCTACATGTTAGATTACTCCAGGTTAGCCCATAATGTGGACAAGAGGCAGACGAGTTGACCATCTATCACACTACGAACAGGCTGCCAACCGCTACGATACCAGTCCGTAGAAAGTGGTAGGTAGTGATGCACTGCGTGTATAAGGTGTGGTTGGCATTTGGACAGCTTGATGTTATCGTGCCCTCTTATATACAGCCTGATAGTTGAGGTAACAAGAGGAAGCTTATCTATTTATCACAGTAACGGTATTTCAATAATATTTACTTCTTCTTTCATCCTTGTTATATAATGTACCTAAGAGTACATTACAATGTACTATGTGTTGAAGCGAAATCATTTCTTGTGTAGATACCTAGATACTTTTTGTCAATATTTGTTGTGTTAAACGATGTGTGTTGTTTTGCTAAATGACCTAGAAAGATATGGCCGATTGAGAAATTTTGACATTTGATTTCATTTGAACCCTGGAGAAGGAGGCTTCTATTTTTAATTTGACACTAATTTTGGGCATTTCACCCACGACATCAAACGTGTACGTTATTTTCAGGTACTGGTCAAGAAACCATGTGACTTGATAATCGTTTTAACTGTCGCTATTAAAATATTACGCATGGTACGAGTAATAGTTTGTCATTTAAAAAAAATATAAATCAAAAGGATGAAGAAAATGTATTATGTATAGAAAGATTTTGAATCTGTTATGAAAACTGAAATGTTCTTTTATTTAATTCAATAAAAACTCAATAAAATGACTGATCCGTCCCTATGATTCTTCAATGGTTTTGCTATAATATTCCGCGTCCAATAAGTTTATTTTAATTATTGAATATTTTAATGCATATCACAACATGAGAAACCCTTTCAAAGGTATATCCTTTCATCCTTTATTCTGTTACATTAATATAATGCTTACCAAGGTCGATTCAGGTTCACCTGATTGTGGATAACCCGAGCAGGATGAAGTGGACAGCAAAGTGTTGTTTACAAGGTAGTAGCGTTGCGTGATCCCACGAGATACTCATATACAGGGACGCATGCAGGCTTTTGTCTCAAACTGGGGTCAAGTTCACGCCACAATACGTCCTGCTATGAAATTAACTCTTTTTCCCAAGAAGTGGCTGTTTTAGAAAGAGAGATAACATCTATACTTATAATAAAACTGTAACTGGTCTATGTCTGTACATGAGAGATATTTAAAAAAAAATGTATGAGTCTTATGTATGTATGTATGTATGTAAGTATGTATGTATGTATGTATGTATGTGTGTGTGTATGTATGTTTGTTACCGCATCACGCAAAAACTACTGAATGAAATTTGATGCAGTCACAGTTGTCTTGCTGGTGGTGTAACTTAAAATCTGGTGCATGTTTCATCTTGATACGCCACTTAGAACCTGAGATATTAATAAAGTAAATTTTCTAGTAGTCATTACATCGGATGATAATAAAACGACTGTTAATATTTCTTCGAGTAACTTAGTCTCACATTTCGCGGCGCGGCGAACGGCGCAGTGCATTCATATGCACTAATCCCATGATTGAGTGAAATTTACTTTTTGGGGATAGGGATGGGGTTGAGGTTGGGGTTGGGATTGGGATATTGAGAGTCTCGAGTCTGAGTGGGAGTGGAAGTAGAAGTGGGAAGAGAACGGGAGCGGAAGTGAGAACGGGGGCGGATTCTGTAGTTCACGCGAGCGGAGCCGCGGGCACAGCTGGCGCTAGCACGCGGGCGCTAGTTATCTATAAATGTCTAATTTTCATTCTTCCTTAAGGTTTCTAATTTCACTAGCCACTCGCCTCGTATCGTCCGTTCCACGAGTCAATCTAAACAAAATAACTTATTTAGAGTTGACAAGTGAATTGGTTTTTAGGGCTGTATATAACGTTAGCAGCGAAATCTTGAATCTAAATGAGTCCATTATTCGCATTCTACGCCACTCTCTCGGTGCAAGTTACGTTTTATTTCCATAATCGGCTGTCAGGTTTAATTCTAGAGTACCTAAGCCCTGTTATCTAGAAGCTTTAGTCTCATTAATGACCCACAGCAACTAGCCCTGTTACGTCCACGCCCGCAAGCGGACGGGGGACGGACGTACAGACTCTCGATGGTGGCCGAAATCGTGCCGCACGCTAGCCGGAACACTTCATACTGTCGTTATTGATAAATTGCGGCGACAATTTGACGGGCGATCCTCGCCGGTAGCGGCCGATACCGACGCCAGAACCCGCTAATCTTACAATGTCACGTTGACACTCTAAAGATAGATTGCAGAACTCTAAAGTTAAATTATAACTATTTATTATTCATGACGTCCACTACTGGACATAGGTATACCTCAATGGCTGTACGACATCTGGTCCTACCGCTCTCATCATACCAATACTCGTATAAGTAAAGTTATAATAATCATCACATGCTAGTATGTTAGTATAAGAAGTTGCCTGATCGCTTCGATGTTCGGGATAATCTCGCATGTATTGCAGGGAATTTGGTCCGAGCTGAAGCGGTCCGTTGTATGATTTAAGGGACAACTAGACCTTCATCATCATCAGGTTATTTTTGTCTCCACTGCAGGAGCACAACCCTCTCTCATCTGCCGGAGACAGACGGAGGATTTGGCCTACACTCCCTTTTGGTGAAGTAAAAATGTTTAATGAGATTATTTGATCTTCATGAAACATGAATAGTTTTTGACAACGTTATTTAGAGAGTAACAATATCAATATATAAATGGTAACATGTTTGCTATAGAACATAGCAAACATGTTACGATTTACCACATACTTTTCTACCGCCATTCTATCAAAGAATAACTTGAACCTCGATTTGTATTTGCATCACAAGCGGGATAGACTGATCAAACATTGACATTGGATTCACTCGGATATTATAAATTTCCAGTGAATGTTAGTTGCTTTTAATTGTTTTATAGTAATAGATTGCGAAAGTTAACCAATACTAAATAATGTGCGCACGGAATTTGCTTTGTCGCATTTTTTGTGAAATCCCATATACCACGAGACACCGTCAACTCTTTAATGTTCCGATATTACTAGAAACCTTATTAATTAGGTACCATAGTATACCTTTTACCCTCCAAACATCAAAGTCATTAAATTTCTAGTAGTAGTTATCTAAACTCGCGAAATTTTATCTTTATTCTATGTCCTGTATCTACTCGAAGAGCTTAGGATCTTCGAAGTCTCTCATCATGTCCTTCTGTTCAGAGCAATGTTCTTGACAGCTTACCAAGTCAAACCGATCCATCTCTTCTTTAATCGTTCTTCTCCAGCCGTTCCTTGTTCTGTACTGTTTTGTCTATAGTAAAACCTAATTCTAGCAATCGCCGCGACGCGACGTAGCGTGTGACCACTGTATTGACCGTCTTGTTGGCCTAGTGGATTGGTCGTTAGACCCAGAGGTAGTGGGTTCGATTTCTACTAGGGATAGACAACTTTGTATAATTTGATCCTGGTGCGGTTGTTATATTTGTGCATTGTCCTTGGTTTGGCACCTGATGTCCCTGTTGGAGTTGACGCTCGGTCATTGCGACATATTTGGAACAGGCTGTGAAGATTCTATTATTAATTAACACCTGCAGTTGGTTAAACAGGACCTTCGTTACTTTTACGTCTCACAGCCGAACAGCAGGACACTTGACGTTACTGCGAAAGATACGCAGTTTTACAGCCCTGGACTGTTCAGGCCCTATTGACCTCAAAAGCTCGAAATAGTTATTAAAAATCAGTCACAACAACAGTGAGGGCAATAAAAATGCAGGTGTTTGGATTGGAACACATTATTTAGTAAAGTAACACAATAAATAGATGTGTTGTTATGTTTAACACACTGTTGTAGCTTCAGCAACACAACCCAGCTACGCAAGGGGTGACTACACATTTTGTAATCTGTTAATGTACTCTTCATAAAAAAAATGACGTTGTACTGACGTCATACCCATCTACGACAATATAAGTAGTAAGCTACGAGCATAAAGAAGAGGAGATATTTTCTTATCGCTATCTCTCGAGCTGGTAGTACTAACCAAACAAATACGGACCTAATCATTCACCAAATATTTTACAACTCAAATTCAAAGAACAATAGGTGACGCGTATAATTTATATATGCGATTAAATAGATTTGTAATGAAAAAAATTAAATGTAAAAACCAGGTAACGCCACAGACTACATAATATTGGCAAAGAAAGCTTTACCGGCTTAACAATGTTTTTTTCTTGTACAGTTTATAAAACCCGTTGCGTAGTATGGTAAAATGTCTAGGTATCTAAAAATTTCCTACAGTACCTATTACTTACAGTTAATTTGATATTTAGATTCATAGTTGCACCATGTTGACATTGATCTTATATCACATAATATCGACTTTACGATGTTAGACGATCCCACCAATAGATATAAATTATAATTTTATTACTACAAAATCAACTAATCATATAAGGCTACGCCTCCGATGCAAATAAAGAGTCGAAAATATATAATTATTTCTAATTATGTCCCGGAAAAATGGTTCTTAAACGTCGTATGTGAGACGTTTCAAATCTTTACACAAATAGTGTTAACGTGTCTTTCCGTAGTATTTGCGATGGGATTGTGACTGTTGACTCTTCACGAGTCCTCCAGATATATAGGGTGGCCAAGGGTGCCACTCTAACACTCTCTCGAGAGTGATACAACGAGCTACTAGTGTTAAGTTTCACCCCATCAAAGTTCTGTTCATAGTCACTCCGGTGGCGGAACACCCCATCACACCCGAAGTCCTTACTCACAAACACATCAGATCGACCGGTGAGTACTATTTCACTATAGTTTTCCTCTATATTTTATATTTAGTTCGCTTTTGAGACATGAGTTTATGACTGATTTCTGTAGGCAAACAGCAATCTATCATTGTTGTGTTCCCGTTTGAAAGTTAGGATAGCCCAGTGTATTTACAGGCACACGAGGCTTTTTAACATTCCTCATGATGGCAACGCATTCGTGGTCTTTGGACTGTTGTCCAAATGCTGCAGGTTTATGGGAGACAGTGACCGCTTACGGCTGTATGTCCGTTTGCGACACATAAAAACCACAATAATATTTCTCGTATTTTACAACAACAAAAAAAACTGACACAATGTTTTCACTGCTGTTTGTAGAGTTCAACCGATTCTATTTCGTCCAATTTTGACAAAACTTAGCTAAAGTTTGCTAAAACTCTCTTTGTTATCTCACTTTACATATCCTACTCTTTTACGCAAAATGCGAAAGTGATAGCAATACGAGATCGTAATATAGCCTCTGAAGCAGCAAACACGGCCGAATTCAGTACAAAGTACTGGTGGGTACAGGCGCCAACCGATTGTTCAGTTTAGGCGCACACTAGAGGCGCTAATACTGTGTTTTTGTCCAAATCAAGTGGTTAATCAATTTTCTAAGAATATAGTGTGCATTGAAAAGCATAACGGAAACTATCAATAAAGTATGTCTATGTCTATGTCCATTGTTCGTTGTTGGTTACGTAGTATCCGCCGCCACTTTATTTACACGTTAAAAGTGTTCACTTTCATTGGCGGTTCGATTGCACCCAGCGCCAAACAATTGTTGCAGTATTTCTACCAAGGGGCGCAAATCGTGTTTTTTTGCCCAGGTCGCTAACTACCTAGCTAAGTCACTGGTCACTTTTGCCCGGTGACTGATCACCGATAATTGACAACACACGATTTGTGTTTGACACATCACCAGGTCGGAACGTTTAGCAGTCGGCCGATTATCACGTGGACTTCCACTGTGCTGTTGCACAAGGTTCGTACAATCGGTTCCTTTAGCTAATATAGGTTCCGTAGTTTATCTGTTGATTGCCATATCCATAATCAATAGTTTATATGTTCATTGTTAGACTATGCAGGTCCCAAAACAATGGGAGGTACTATTCACGACCTAATCACCAGTTATCATTGAAGATGCTAGAATGTTTTTATACCTGTATATTTATTTTCCGAGACGCAAATAGCTTTTGTTTTCGTACGCATTTGATATATATACACATCTAAAGGATAATGTTTAATTTATAAATTTGACAAAAACAATAAGTTGCATAAAATGTCCTCCAGATTTAAAATTCCTACATACAAAAATTATTAATATCGACATAAATTTAGGGCTTTAATTACTGACCAATCATATGTCAAACAGCACCTTTCTATAACGTGTTGGATCTTATCCAAGTACGCTCCTCGTATCATTATTTATTCCACTACGGAATATATTTTACTATTTCTGAGTCAGACAATAATGCAAAAGGATGGAGGACTTAAGATTTGACTCTATCTGGTAGATCATAAACTTGCAGTGGGCAATGTCCTATTTCTACTAACGATCGGAATTACACTTCGTTATCTATGTAATTTCTTAGTTATGTATACCCTCATACTGCGCCGGTTTATAGAAATATTATATCGTTGATATTTCTTCACTATATGGTTTTTTTAGAAAATAAAATATATCAGGGGGTAAGCAACTTTCAAACTCTTAAAAAGTTACCAAACCCACTACAAGTTAGTGGGTTTGGTCACTTTTTAAAAGTTTGAGAGTTTTGTTCTCCCACTAGATATGACTTGGGGCACTCATGCTTTCATTTGTAGTATTGGTCCTGTTCTGGTTAATTAATAAGTATACATTATAGTTCGATAGCTTCTTGACAGGAAACTGATATTTATGGACTATTCTTCTTATCATTGTTATAGTTAGTAAACTGTTGATTTTGGATTCAGTACCAAACGGTAGCTGTCATTCTTGCTATCTCTACCATCTCCCGACGTGTGACAAGGATGCAAACATAGTTATAATGTAAACAGTTCTTTGATAATTCCCACTGCATTACATTCACTGTGTCAATATTGAATTAGTCAATCAAGATGAGTGATGCATGCAAATGCAAATAGCATCGTCCTCAGTCAAGGGCCGTCCAATGCTGGAGTTACGCCTTCCCCAATGCGCATCACCACAACTTGTCCTCCGCCTTAATATACATATAGTATGGGTTTTCCTGTTGGTTCATCTGGAAAATACGAATAACACCGTGGGGCAATGCAAACACAATCATGTGAAACTTAAAACATTAGTCGTTAGACTGCTGTATTGTACTGATTATTATCAGCTAAATACTTGTACGCTTTAATTAATAATAAACTATATCAAATATTATAATGATGCTCGACGTCAGGCAGTAGTCACGGTACTAAAATCCTATATAATATAACCAACCCGCTTGGTCACCAGTATAGTCTCGAATAATGCGAAAGATTAATGATTTCCAACGCAAGTTAGGTATTTTCTGAGGTAATAAACCTTTATACTCGTATGTCGCACACGGGTTGAGTAATATTGAAGGCGGAAGTAGTCGAAAAAATAGTTTTTACTTATTATGAATTTATTGATAACTTTTTTCAAATTGAAACAAATTTTTCGAAAAAAGCCAATTTGCGAAACCACATGAAGTATCTAATCTTTTGTGTTAATAAAGCCGTGAGCGACCACCTTAACAATCTATAAATCAATTCTTCTACAATATTTAATTGCTGTTTGAATATATGGAAGGTAGGTAGGTTCAAAAATGTTAAACAGTTAATGTGTAACTACATTGTAGATATTATGTTAGGAAAATGTTAAGTATATAGTAGTATATATATGTAACTCCCAAAAGTATGTGCCAGTCGCATGTTTTTAAACAAAGCAACGTGCTTGGGAAACCAAACAGGGTGTACCTGTTTAATATGGCTCCATCTGATAATCTGTCCATGTTTTCTGTCACGATCTGCCTGTCAATCTTCTCGTTGAAGAATTCTTTAAATTTATGAGTATCGCTACAAATTTCGAGAAAGTTTATCATATTTAAAAAAATAGTTACGTAAGTGAAAATATGTTTGTATTTAAAAATAAAAAGAGAAACTAAATGATCAAGTTTGTAGAACATAGAACTTGGATACTTCCATTTCCCCGGGATTTCTTTGCATTAGTGAACATTCTGTATATCAAGTAAACGTGTTGTTATCGTTAGCAGCAACATCTTTAAGGTCCTCAGTGACGATATATTGTCCTCACGTGTTGAATGACGTGAAGTACCTACTTATCACGTCTTAACTTTGTACCCAATTAATTAATCTTTTTCCTGTTTCTCGCAAAAAGAAAAAGCTTTGAATTATTTTTGTCCTTGAGTAACGGACAGTCACATGAACTCCGACCAACAATGAAACCGGTTAGACTAAATCCAAATATGAGGAAGTAAAAAAACTGGCTATAATTCAAAATTAGTATATAGTTAGTACTATATCAACAATTAAATAACGAGTAATAATATGTATAAATTAAGATAATTTATATTTGTTTACTTAATATACAGGGTTACAGGAAAAGTCGTGCTAGATCCCTTAAGGGTGTGGAGCACCCATCATTTCTGACTTATTTCACTATGAAACACCCTACCCTAAACTTAACTCTTTTCGAGATATTCGACTTTTAATTTTTTTATTGAAAATTGCTGATTTTTAGGCTACTACATTTATTTTTGTTTATTTTGTGTATCTTATTATTATTATTATTGCATTTTTACATGTGTAGTAAGATGCTTTAGGACGTCAATCATTAAAATAGTGCACAAGTTATTTGAATAGACCGTAGTAGACAAGTGAAAGAAAAGAAATAAAAAACATATTAGAAAGTTTATTTTTCTCTAAGGGATATCTAAAAAAAATATTATGGTAATTGTTCGGCCGATGTTTTTTAAAATATCTACGGTTCATCAGCTATCTAACGAGGTATAATAATGTAGGGTTTTATTCAAATGCATTCAAAAAAATTTAGTTTCATAGGCGACAGTGGAGAAGAAAATGTATACTTAGCCCTAAAAAGTAAAATAAAACAATAGGTAAGCATGAAATGCCATTTATTAAAGGTTTTCTCACAACTTTTTCTTTTTCTACAGTTCATGTTCAACATGGCCGCCTCTATTTCTAATACATTGTCGCATCCTTCTACGGAGACCGGTCTTCACTACGCCAGTGGTCAATGTGGTCCTCATTTTATTTGCTGCATCCACAATCCTTTCTCTTAAGTCTTCCACAGACGAAACTGGATTCGGCTCGCTGTACACGAGACTTTTCATGCAGCCCCACACATGAAAATCCATGGGGGTTAGGTCCGGACTTCTTGCTGGCCATGGCAATGGCCCACCTCGTCCAATCCATTTGTTTGGATAATTTGTGTCCAGCCAGTCTCTGACACTTCTCCTGAAATGGGCAGGGCAGCCATCGTGTTGGAACCACATGTCCCTGATCAGGTTGAGTGGCAGATCATCCAGCAAATCACTCAAGTCTGCTCTCAGGAAATTTTCGTAGCTTTCCCCGTTTAGATTATCCGGGAGAAAGTAAGGTCCAATCAAATGATTGGAGATAATGCCCATCCACACATTCACGCTGAATCTTCGTTGGGACCCCTTCACTCTTTTCTTATTGGGATTCCTTAGTTCTTTTAGGGCCCAGTAATGGGCGTTGTGATAGTTAGTTATGCCATCTTTATCAAATTTGGACTCATCCGTCCACAAGATATTTCTTAAAAAATCTGGGTCTTCTACATCAGCATTTAGCATAAATCTGCAAAAGTCCAATCTTCTCGCGGGGTCCCCTTCTTCAATAACGTGTACTGGCGTGTAATGGTACGGGTATAGGCCAGCAGTATGCACTGTAAACCACACTCTCCATTGCGAAAGCCCCAGATCACGGGCAACAATATTAGTGGAAGTAGTCGGATCCGCTCGAAAGCGTTGCACTATCTCATTGTCCTGTTCTTCGTCGTCAATTCGTGGTCTTCCCATGTCTGTACTTCGTCTCAAAACAGAGCCAGTTTCTCGAAGTCTTCGATAAACTCTGTCAAAAACGGCCACATCCGGCACTCGACGACCGGGGTAGCGAGTTATGTATTCGTTGCGAGTTCCACGAAATGTAATACAAACCCTAGATTGTTACACCTCGTTAGATAGCTGATGAAACGTAAATATTTTAAAAAACATCTGCCGAACAATTACCATAACATTTTTTTTAGATATCCCTTAGAGAAAAATAAACTTTCTAATATGTTTTTTATTTCTTTTCTTTCACTTGTCTACTACAGTCTATTCAATTAACTTGTGCACTATTTTAATGATTGACGTCCTAAAGCATCTTACTACACATGTAAAAATGCAATAATAATAATAATAAGATACACAAAATAAACAAAAATAAATGTAGTAGCCTAAAAATCAGCAATTTTCAATAAAAAAATTAAAAGTCGAATATCTCGAAAAGGGTTAAGTTTAGGGTAGGGTGTTTCATAGTGAAATAAGTCAGAAATGATGGGTGCTCCACACCCTTAAGGGATCTAGCACGACTTTTCCTGTAACCCTGTATAACTTTTTGTCTCATAGCTTTATCCGCCGCGGTAAAAAAGCTTAAGAAAACATCTGCTAATTATAATTAGCAGACAATACAGAATTATTATGAAGTAATTGTATTGTCTTGGAACTTAACTCATTAAAATCAATAAATAAGATGAAAATGAAAATATATGTTTCTATAACATTTGAAAAACACAAATTACGTCCTGTGTGTTTAAGGTAATTAAAAACGTTGAGTTATTTGATGACCAAGTACACTTCATGAAGACTACCTGTGCATGGATTTTGAAATTGGTGTTTATGATATAAATATTTATACTTCATCGTTAATCGTCTACCGTAAATCCGGAGCCATCAAGTCTTCTTACTAGGTATTTGCGCGAAATCGACATTATTTCATGCCTGATAGTTTCAAAGAATACTAAATATTACTATGTAATCTTTTTTTTTATGTAATTGTATTCTATTAAGTTGTTGGATATGAAGAAGAAGAACACATGGCATATTAGGTAAATATGTATCTCAAAATGTTATCCGATATGTATGTCAACTTGTCCACTACTAAGCAGTACCTAACTATAAACACCTACTGCAGTCTCTACATTTTTAAGCAAATAACAAAACAAGTGAATCCTTGCGTTAAATAGAACAGAGAAAGCTGCATTTGCTAACAGCTTTCTATGAAAGTATTTCTAAACTGGAATGGGCCTTGTCAATTTTAATAACATATGCAGTGCTCAGAAATGTCCTGACCACAAAAACTTACGTGTGGTCATCTCTTTGATCTTAGATCACTTGAGTTCCAGTTGATTTTAAAGATATGTGATTTAAATATTATAAAAGCAAATATCCACGAGATCCTCTAATTTAAATTATAAAGTACGAGTATATTGTCAGATAGAGAGGTACGTATGGTGATGGACCATTAGGGAAGGTTTAGGTCCAGCAGTGGATATCGTCAAATAATGATGATGATAAAGTTACTAGGAAATTTTAGAGAGTATTCTCTTATTTAATGTATTAGATCAAGAAAGAAAAGTAAAAAGTTAAACCAAGTTTTGTCAATCAGAAGAACCCTTTACCCTAATGTAAACAAACAAAAGCGTGATTTAGGTGCGTGTTGAGCTGTCGTAGTTATGCGATCGGCGCCGGCGCAGGTTTGGGGCAGCCTTCACCTTGGCGGACCGGTTGGAGCCTGGGCCTGCGCCTGCGTCGCCACGGGACAATATTCGAGGCCGAACGCATTAATCAATTTTATCAATATCATTTGATAAGGCAGAAATGAAATATTGTTTTTTTCTCCTGTACTCACAGGAGTACAGAAAATACAAAACTCTCCATAACTGCTTCATACTGTAGACAGGGCTCTACTACTATGCTCGGTGCTGTTTTGAAGATTATAATCCGCAATGATGAACGAAGAACTAAGGCAATCGAGAAAGGATAATCAATATCTGGAGTAGAGACCACGCACTACGAGGCGCGGCGTGGGAAAAGGCCCCTGCTAAATGAACCGAATGATCTAAAAATGGTAGACAGGCGTAGTTAGCTGGGAAGTGGGTTAACCGGCTAGGCTTATATGATGATGTGACGACTGCTGTAAAAAAGAAACAGTAGTCCAGTTGAAGGTACCTTACGTTAGATGCAAAACCCGTGGCAGTATACTTTAGAAGTAACTGCGTATATTGCTGTAGATCGGAGGTTTGCAGACTTTTTGCCCTCATAGACCACTTTCAAAATTTAACTGGTTTCGGTGGACCCCCTGCAGCTACCTACCATATTCCCAAAACTCGATAAAAAATTTGAAGCTTAGACGCCAACGTAAACCCTCGTTGGACCACTTTGGGAACTACTGCTGTAGATTATACCAATTCGTTTTTATCTGTGTTTCCAAACACTTCATAACTTTTACATTTTTAGAGAAAGATTGATAGGCATCTTCTGCGTAAGCGACCCCATCCTCACTTACCGTCATGTGCCAGTACCAGTAAGCCGAAGATATGTTGTTTACATTTCTACATCAAATGTTTTTTCCATACAACTTTCCAACTTTTTTGTTAAATCTTAGTTTATTTCATAATTAGAATCAGCATCGTATTCGGCCTGCTGAAGTCCACTTGAACATAGGCCTTTTTAAATGCGCGTAGCCACACCCGGTCCTTCGCTCTCCACTCCGGTCACCTTTTTCAGCTCGTTGGTCCATCTGGCAAGGGCGTCCCACGTTTCGCATTTTAAACATTATAATGACCCATTGATATCTTGTCCCTCTATCCATGTGTATCCATGTCAGGCTGGCGTTCTTGAGGCTATCTCATTCAGTCGTGGCCTTCTTGCTATCTGATGCCATCCGCCCAACGCATGTGCCGTCCTTTGCTTAACTTACAATATAATTTTGTTCTACCAAAGTCCAAGCCCTAGGCACTTATATAAACCTGAATTGGTGACGTGATGACCGTACCATGGTCGTGATTCATTAAACAACATAAGATAATGTGTGACGCCAGTGACTTTAAAATAAAAGTACACACGAAGTGCGATATTTGGTGTGTCTTCGCAAACCAGTGACCGCAGGGTATTGACAATATTATCTGTCCGGAAAACCCATTGGAATAAAAAGAACATATCCCAAATAAATAGACAAGAAAATTAAAAGTCATCTAAACACATGTTAGATTACTTAGAATTTCGTGCTGGTAAATATAACTTTTCCCATATATCAATTAGATCTAAATAATTGGATGAATAAGTACTCAATTTTGTTCGGGGACCTGATGTACCAATTTGGTTGTCGAAGTTGGGCCAAATGAATTGGAGTAGTTATGGAGTAAGATGGACAGACTTTTTCTTTCTCTAATTCGATTTGTTATTTATTATTTAAATAATATGACTCAACACATCATTAAAGATAATCAAAATTTTATAAAAATGATAGGCTGTCATTGGATAGAGTTTGGCGTCTTGCTGAAGACAGGCCACTCCCTAGTTGCAATATGTATTTATTGAATATATCTATGTCCAACAGTGGACCTCTGTAGGGCTGAAATGATGTTGATCAATATATCTTTAGATTTAAGTCATATTCCCAATCTAAAGATTTAGAATTAAAATCGATTCGTTGTTATTAACTTATTTACAAATGGATAAAAAAACAGTTTTACACGTGAATTATTATACTTAATTACCTATTTAAGAATTAGCCACGCTCAAGCATAATATTATAACAATTATTGACGTAACTAAGGCAAATCTCAGTAGGTACGTGTATAAACAATACCCATCTATGTTAAATTCTAGCACGTAGCTATGAGAAGAAAAATATCTATAATCATAGTAGCTATACCTAGCTATCCTTTAAAACAAAGACTTTTTTTTTATTAAGAACAAAATGGCTTGAGAAGTTTATTAAGTTCGAAGTAGGTACCTATAGTTTTCAATTTAGTATACTGTGATATTTTGCTCTTAAACGATTCTTAGCTGCCACAACTGGGTCTCACGCGATAGTATAACTAATTTTTCTGGAAAGCGTATCATGGTGCCGGCCATGACATGCTATCAACGAAACTCGGACACTATTTCATAGAACACAGCGCGCGAAAATTGATGAATGATTTTATGAGTGACAGACTTCAGTACGTCGTAGGTAGAGGAGGTGATGTAAGATCGGATGGGCTCTCGGCAATAAAAGGGGTCCCACAAGTTTCATCAGCCTCAGGCGAAACATGTCTGAACATAAGCCTCCCCGATATCATGCCACTTTTGGTGGGCTGTTCATTGGGGGATTTGCCATAATTAGCACGCATAGCAGGCGGATTGGGGCTCGCAGTAATAATCTTAATATATAAGTAGAATGATGCAGCTCATCCATATCGATGCGCCCGTCCATATCGATTCGCCCGTCTCTGGTGCAGTCCCTTAGTCGCCTTGATGAAACCCACGGGAATATTAGGGTTGGTACTATTCTAAGTCGGGAACCACAGGGCTAACACTAGGTTCGAATCTAACTCTGCTTCGGCTGGATACGAATATTCGGTTAAAGTGCCGAATACCAAATATAAAACGAATATTCGGCTCATTCCTAACTATTATTATGCTTACAATTAAGTAACAATAGAATATTATGATTTTAAATGACTTGTAATGAATATTACCAATTAATGATGACTTTGTTTTGTATATAATGCTATACATACGCTATAGAGATTATATTCGGGCTTCAGACTTGTGGTGACCTCTTAATTGGAAGAACGTGGTATAATATTTAAAAAAAAATTTCATGTAATAAAATATTTAAAGCAGTAAGACTAAGAACGCACTATTTCAATTTCCTATAATCCGTACTGCACCGTATACCGTATAGACCAGACCGTCATTATACCAACTAGCGGTTAAAAATTAATAATTCTGTTCCGCAATTCTTCACAGGAGCAGCATCATTACACCACATGCGTATTCTCCGCATAACTGGTATTTGTTTGATAATTGTAGAAAACAACCTTTAAAACCCCCCACATGGAGTACGATAAAAACTTCGCTTACTTTTGTCAAACGAAAACAAAGTTTTTTAACCATTAGTCATACACCGAAAATGTTTGGGTAAAGACATGACGAGAGCAAACCTACGAGATGATTGGTTGAAAATATAGGTGCGGTTGCAAGCCCCTAGCAAAGGTTTCCGATATGTACAGTCGACCGCCCGTCAAGCCACTACATACCTTGCGGTATGCGGTAATAGTGGGTATATCGCAATGTTTTTAAAAACTTTTGCTGTGGTCTGTTCATAAGTACAGTCGACAATTGTAATTTGTGACCTATATAAGTGCTTTGTCCCGTTCTTGCACGATGTGAATGTTGTTGCTGTATATAAAGAATTATGGAAAAAATTATGGCGTCTTATTTGTCTGTACTTGTTTGAAAATTGTCAGTGAGTCATATTCTGAGTTAATTAATGGTTAATTTCCACAAATCCTAACATATTGGTACATACATACATAATGCTCACGCCTTGGTCCCAGAGGGGTAGACAGAGTCGACGTATCGCCACTTTGCGCGATCCTGACAAACGTTGCAAAACGACTTTCCTTCGCCCACTTTTTCCCGTGGGAATATTTCCCTAGATTCGAATGAAGCATATCGCCTTACTGACAGTCAAAAAAATCGGCTCAGTAGTTTCTGAGATTATTTCAAACCAACTTTACCCTCTATATATACCTATACGCATGTATTTTGTCTTCTGTTTTCGATGCTGCAGAGAGGTTACCGTCTTTACGAAACATTTTTGTTTTTAGCTAATTTCGGTGCTATCTTATCTCCATTAGTAATTAATCATCTACCAGAGAGTCTAGCATCAATCAAGCAATTGAGTTTAACATTTTGTCACATACAAACAAACACTAGAGTCACTAGAGGTTAAAACTTCTTGTTCCATGTGTTCTAAATAAAAATAAGTGGGCAGGTAGCTGGAGTCGACAGCAGATAAAACAAAAAATAATTTAATATTATGTCTTCAAGATTTAAAGATAAAGACTCAAAAACAAACTTAATTCGGTATGCGTAGAGATTCTTGTAAAACAAAACGAATGTGACTAACTCGTTTATTTTATATGGACTATATTATGTGTCCCAGGTTAGATATCCACACAACGTGTGGGCCCAATGGAGTATGTACTCGTACTTACACTGGTCCAACACCATTTAAGATTTCGTCTAGAATAGAATAGAAGACTGAGAAGCCTGAAAAACCTTTGACCTCACGGACGTTAGATGAACGCACTACCACTAGACTCATCATCATCATCATCAGGTTATTTTTGTCTCCACTGCAGGAGCACAACCCTCACTTATCTGCCGGAGACAGACGGAGGATTTGGCCTACACGCCCCGCGCTGGCCAGACGGGTTGGGGAGGCCTGATTGATATTTTATAATGTATTCCCTCAGTCGCCTTGTACGATATCCACGGGAAGAGATTTAACATTGTGGCAGTCTAGTGTAGACCACTAGACTGCCACAATGTTAAAAGTGCAGAGAAAAGTAATACCTAAGTATAATAAACAAATAGAGACGATGGACGTGTCACTTCGCCTTGAGGTACTCCGCCTGGCGAAATAAACAACCGGGGAAAAAATTAGCAACATTTAAAATGAGATAATTGTATAAAACAATAACAGTCAAGGTGGATTATAGTGAAGCTAAGGCCCTATACATCTAACCTACCATGACGCTGTATTTAGTAGCAGTTTAGAGTCTGCCCATATGTAGTGTCTGGGGATGTGAGTGACCGACCTGGGAAAGACGCGGGCTATAACGTCAATGGTTAATGTTGGACCCCCGGCCATGTCATATATTAATGAGGTTTTCGCAATTTACGTACCGTAATGGACGACTGAGGAACTGACATATAATAACTGCGATAGCAGAATTAAAAAATAAAACATTTACCGATTTGTTACGAAACCAGATGTTTGGCATAGAATTTTTATTCTTTGTTGACAACCAGTTGTCTACGTGGAGTAAGGGAACAAATACTCAAGTTACCTTCGCAATCTCGTATCTTCAAACGGTTGATTTTCCTTTTATTGTTACTCACGCTATGTCCTAATAATGCCTGATATTACCTCCCACCCACGCCCCTCTCACCCTACCCCACCCCGTCGGATATTTTTTTTTCCTTAGTCTAGAAGAGTCTATGAGAAGGCGAAGATAACATGACGACATAATATGGCGGATGTGTCTTTCTCTTTATAATTCATGTGCCATACGATAAATTAAAAAAAACGGTTTTTGAGTAGTACCTCTTGGCGTCCTCTATCACTCTTTTGTCGCTGAGCCCAGCGTTGCATTTCTCGTACGCGAGTGTATCGCAATACACTGAAATCTCCGACGCCTCCTCGATTAGGCATACACGCCGGTCGAATCCATGGTCTGCGATAATAAGTCAGCGACAGTATGAGCAGGCCTTAAGCAGCCTAAGCTACAACTATATACGGCGACATATTGCAGGTTGTAGCAAAACTTTACGCGACTGCCTCCAATAGCCACATTCCCGCGCCGACTCCGTTCGCTTGCACGTCTCTACCATAACAAATTTAAAAACAAAACTTACGCGAGATCTCTTTTTAAACAAAATTAAAGTATCGATCTAAGAGTGATCGCCGTTTAAACGCCTCTACCGAAGGACCAAAGTTTGCCGAATGTTGAGGACCGGAAGTGACGTGAAATGGTTCCGTATATTGTTATTTGACGCGAGTTTACGTAACTGTTCGTGACGGTAAAATAAACACAAATAAACTTTAAGGAACCATGCCCGCCTTTGGAAGTTTGTGCTGAAATATTTTGGAATTATCGGCTTCGCGTTAGAGGTAAGAATTTATTTAGACTTACAAAACTCCTACAGTATCAGGATTATGATTTTAGAGACATTGGCACTAATAGTTAGTTTTTTTTTTATTAATTATGCATTTTTTAAATATTAATTGACTTTGCCATGCCATTTCATTTACTTAGTTTTTTTAAGTCTCATTTAGTGCATTTTATTTACTGTCAAGTTTTAGTGCACTACGAGTATATAGGTAATACCTGTTAAAGCAAAAATTTTATACCATACTGGGATTGTTTTTTAATAATAATGAACGACTTTCAAAACAATACATAAAACGCATCATGCTCACGCCTTGGTCCCAGAGCGGTAGGCAGAGACGATGTATCGCCACTTTGTGCAATCAAAAGTCGCAAAGTGGCTTTCAACATAAAAAAAAAACATACAAAATAACACAGTGTAGCAATATATGTTTGAGGAATAAATTAATAATCCAGCAAGGAAACGGTCACAAACTTCCTGAAAAACCGTAATAAAATTTGGCATTGTCTAAAATATTAACAAGTGTCCGGTAATTCCGCGGTAGTAACTACATATACGGAAGTAGCGATCATAGAAAATTTACAATTCATGGACATGTTTGTCTTGCTTGTGAAGGTGGATAGTCACCCAGTGTCTGAGTATTGGACTATCCACCTTTTCCAGTATAGTAAGCTGTTAGTGCTGCTACGTACGCGGCACGCGGTAATACAACCAGCCTTCCTGTAGAAAATTACGTAGAAATACATAAAGTGGGGTAAAGCTAGTGAGAAAACTATTTATTGATGATGTCCCAAATAATACTGAAAATTTTTAAATGGAGAGAAACCTTGTCAGCACGATAATTACAAAAATTTAAAAAATTGCATTAAAGTAAACCGTGCTGTAGAATATAATAGAAGCATGGAATCTAATTATAAGAGAAATATTAAAATTGCGAAGAATGGATGTTTATTTATTTGTTTGTTCTCAATCACGTCATACACTTGTGCATGAGAAAAATAGTGCCAAGCAACTACAGTTATTTTTAAAGAGTACATTTTAACAATCTTTGCTGCTCATAGCTAAAAGTACCTACACGCGTTTTTATATTTCATATTTCAGTCAACTATTGAATAGTACGCCTTAATCAATGTAGTTTCAAACGAGACTAAAACTATGTCCCTTTAGTTAATTACCTGCAACAACTTGGGTAACTGTTACGGGCGTGGTGTAACACTGGCCTTGCCATTTTACAAACAGATTGATTAAGATGTGCGGATTTTCTAGTACTTTTTCCTTTACCGTTATCTTAGTTGCTTAGTTAATGAGCATGACCTCGGTTAGATCAGTTGCACGTTGAAATCCTAATCGCACGATTTTCCAAACCTAAATCTTTACTTTGTCTCGGATATAAATTTAAAAACATGCGCATAGGTACGTTTCTTTGTTCCTCCTGGAAATTTACGGCGGGAAGCATCGTGGTGGGTCTAATCTAATTTACTCATTTTCATATATAAGGAACAGTAAAACAATATTTACACGCAATTACTCTAGAACGTAACTTAATTTTGACAGTTATTTAAGTTTAGGTATTGTAAAAAAGATTTAGAGTCTAAGAATACATAAAGGCGAGATCATTCACCATCCTCTCGCCCCCAAAATTATAAAAAGACAGGCACGGTCTCTCAAATAAATAATGTTGTTCTCCAAAACTAACAGTTCTAAAGAAGTGAACATCTGCACTTCTGGAAGCTAACATCAAGCACGCAGTGTTTAATATTCAGCAGAAAAATTTACTTTTATAGCCTTTAATAACAATAAATCTCACAAATGTTCTAAAGCTGATTGCCTGAAACTATTTTCGCGAACAGACACGCACGCTACCTAGCAATGTTTGCCTGCACGGCGGTAAGAGCTTAGGCGTGCTAAATAGTGCTATTATTTGACTTTACTAATACTGTACTTGTGACTGTACTAACGGCCAACACGTGTGCCTATCGTGGCCATTAAGAAGGAAGGCGGTGGACGTTGACAGGCGTTGATGACTCATCATCACTAATGACAACATACACACTCAGGACTCAAGTTTACTAAAAAACGGATTTCAGTTTAATTAACAATTTTAATGTAACAACAAAAGAGTCAAGCAGTATCGAATAACAATGCTTACATGTACAAAAAAAGAACCATCAAAATACATTCAGAATTAGCGGAGTAATCGCGTATGTAACATACAAACATACAAAAAAACATACTGTCGTATTGGGAACCTCCTCCTTTTTTGAAGTAGGTTAAAAATTGGCTGCCAAATGGTAGGAAAATTATGAGAAATTTATATTATATTAATTTTTTTTTCCGAGATATTTCAGGAAAATCAAAATAAATTAATTGATGAAACCCGGACATTGTGTACGAGGTACAAGGTTGTCTGGAAGAAATCGCTTAAAGCGATAAGACCGCCTAAATTGTATTATTTGTAACTTCTATAACGTGTAACTGTATTTGTTTGTGCAATAAAGTGTATTGTATTGTACGCTTTGAAGACTGAAAAATTGAAGTCTTGTTTCTTAAAATCTTGGTTATAATTTTCTGCCCATACTTATTACGAACGTGCCAGATATTTTTTCTATGTACATACATATATAATGCTCACGCCTTGGTCCCAGAGGTGTAGGCAGAGACGATATATAATCTAATGTACCAAAGTGGCTTTCCTTCGCCTTGGCTTTTCTATGTAAATAACTAATTTTAATTTAACTATTCATCCTACTCAAACACTTGGCCTGTTTTAGTTCGAGATTCGTCAGGCACAGCGACTAGATAATATAATATCACCCTAGGACTGTTAAATTGGTGTGTATATAGGTAGGTATATATTGGAATGATTCTAAAGACACACGTTTATTTGACAGCACTAACTTAGTTTCATTCGCCCTGTAAATAACAAACACTGACAGGCATAGAAACTGTAGAGCTGTCAAACTTTAAGGTTGTGTCTTCAGGATAGGGCCCTTATACATACAGGTGTATAAAAAACCACAAACAGACTTAAAATAAACGAATAAAATAAGGAATAATAATAAAAAGTAAAATAAATAACTGCATACATAAAAAAAAATTACAATACACACGTCAGGTTACTTAAACCAAAGATAATATGCTTAAACTTGAATCTTTAAACAGTTATATGTCAAGAACGGGTATGATTTTTTACACAAAGTTATTTCTGTTATGGGCAGTCTATAGTTGTATAGGCACGTACAGTGGGGGACCGAACTGAAGGATCGTCGAGGAATATGACAGTTACCTACATAATTACATAAAGCAGTACTGCCATTGGAAGTTTGACATTTTAACTACCTATAGGCAGCGATCTCTATGTACTACTAGATGGAGCGTTCCAAACAATCGTTCAGTTCCACGCAAGGAGCCGCAACTCGTTTACATTCACTTTGAAACTTGTGCAGTTACTACGCAGAACATTTAATTATTGACTAAATATTGACGCTATGGATAAAAAACGAGTTGCGGCTCCTTGCGTGGAACAGAGCGATTGTTTGGAACGCTCCATCTAGTAGTACATAGAGATCGTTGCCTTTAGGTATTGTATGATCTGCAATTCCCTTCTACCTCACCGCACCTCATCCCTCGAAGTTAAACAGCTTCGAGGAACGAGCTTGGTCCTCCAATGTACTTATATGGACATTTTCAGGGTGGGCATAGTGTAGAATATTCACCGCCGCGCCTGTAGGCGGGCGACTTCTCGCGTGATCCACACTCCGCAGTAACCCTGACCGTTCCGAATCAGAACACACCTATCTACAAATTATTACCGTATAAAAGTACCAACTACGCATCACAAATTATAAGCCTAAATGTAACGCAAAAACACCTTTTATATAACGGAAAAAATATTTGGAAACAAGAACCAATATGTTCGAACTCTACCTTTCTAGGTGTAGAGATTTCATCATTTGCCCTCATTTATAAATAAAATATATCAAGGTGCGTGATCTGATCACCCTGAGGACTTCGTGTGTTTGTAATCAAACCGGCTCACCTTTCAAGCCGGAACACATCATGAATGATGGATATACATAATTAATAACTATGTTCCATTTCAAATAAAATGGCATACAAAAACGAACGCTATTTGCGTCATATACACGTGCACGAAAGGGCCACTAGCAGCAAAAAACAGTATTTTATGATTACGTTAACTTTGCAGTGCACAATGATTTATTCACGACCAATATATAGATTATATATACATAGACAATACATTCTGCAGTTGCGTTGGCTCTCTATAGGTCATACCATGAAGGAAAATAATTTTCGCACCTCATAATCGATCGGATCGCGCTAAGTGGCGATGAATCAGTTCTGCCACCCCTCTGGGACCAGGGCGTGAGCATTATGTATGTATGTATTAGGGCAGAAAAAATATTATCTAATTTAATAACCAATTAGTGTTAATCATTAAGGGAAAATGCTTTTTTCCGCCCTTATGAGGTGAGAAAAATATTTTCCTTCATGGTACGAGTATGACCTGTAGTTACAATTGCCTCGTTGCCGACCCTGACGTAGAGTCCCACCACCAAATGTTATTTAGAAATACCCTAGATCCGGCCCTGTTCGTAAAATTCAGGTTGTAGTGTTATTTCACGTTAGGCACAATAGTCGCGAAGTGACTCACTCGCATTGTGTTCGGCCGTACCGGGGAGGATCTCTGCTCAATCAATTAGTTCAATGACTTGCTCCCTCCGTCTCAGCCACGGACGCTTGCGTAACATACCTATGTAAACAACTGAAAATTACATCCGACTCCACTTTATTTTATGAAGGCGATTTTACTGTTCCAGAAAAATAAAAAAATCGACTGGAATTTGTCCATACATTTCATGTACTATGTAGTGTAGGTATTACTCGTATAAGTAGGGCGTGGAATCTAATAGCAAATCAATTAAAATGTCATCGGGACGGATCAGGCTTTTTTATATCGAGTTTTCGACTTTGGACTTCAGTAAAATACAGCGGGCCGACACAGCTCGTGTCGCGGGAAATGTCAAATTAAAAACAGTACCCATTTCCTTACCTAGGTTTCAAGCTATTTCCACACGAGTAGTTTTCAAATTTCATCTAAATCGGTTCATCTGTGACAACGTAACAGACATACAGAGTTACTTTCGCAATTTCAGTTTTCAGTTAATTTGTTCATTAAAAATGAACATGAACAACATGGTATTTGAATTTAAATATAATAGAACAACAAAAAACAATAGTATTTGCTAGTTAAACAATACAGTTTTAATATCAACAATATCGATATGCTGAAAACATTACTTACCATTATAATTACATTATAATAAAAATAATTACATTGTGATAAAAAAAAATACTTACCTAAAATTACTTACTAGACCGATTGAGCTGAATTTTGGAACATACCTAGTCGTAATATGTTAAACTAGCGAAACTAGACGTTATCGTTCGCTTAAAAAGTTGATTATCCCGTCTTTTCATATTTTTATGAATCCCGTCTTAGTCGTTTATGTACATCGCTTGAAGGTCCGTTGATAGGTTAGTCAACCAGGCAGTCAGTCAGTTATCCTTTTATATGTATAGTTTGCCCGGCAATGGTGGAAAGTTATAAAAAGTTGAGGGGAAAATGAGGGTCCTCCGACTTACGAGCGGACCAAGATCTTGTTCCCTTGAACTAACTCTTGTCCCCTTGCACTAACTCAACTTGTTAACTTGATCATACCTATTTTGCTTTCAAATAATCACAAAAATGATTACTTTAGTTAACATACAGCTACAAGACAAAATGCCACTTAGTTGACCAGTATTTTTTTCGGTGAACGGAAATCTAAAAAAAATTATTGGTGGAAAAATGTTTTGTACGACCGACATACATATACTTTGCAGACTTTTAAAGTAAAAACTTAATGACCTATATTTTACGTTAGGTATTTTATTGGGCTTAGACAAGACCCAGTTCCTCCAAAATTCATTAAAGCGCTTTCGGTTTAAAACTCATATCCCCATATCGAAGATTATCTTTATCTTAGGTAAGTAAATGTGATTCGCGTATGTATTGAGCCAGCTGTGGCCGGCGGCGGCGCAAGCGCCCATGGACCGCTGACGGCTGCTTCCCGGCCATTGTTCGCCGATCATGGGCACTCATGTGTGCGTCTATTACCGGCCTTTTACGAATATTACCACCGCTCTAAAGAAGAGTCAATTGATTTGTGAATAGGGATTTAAGGCAGTCTCTTTTTCTAAATCTGGATATTTTCTTAGTGATTCTGTAAATTGCGAGTAGAAAACCTAGTTGCCGTCTTAAGCATTGATTCGTCATCATCAATCAACAACTCAGAAGCCCATTGCTGGACTGTCCCAAAAAAATGGGAGGCGCATGACCAGGTGGTGTTGTACCTGCGGCAGATAGGAACGCCTGTGTATGGCGACTCCCTTCGGTGTTACTTTCAGTACCTACACAGCGACGCTCGAGTCTATCAGGAAGTTTGGGAGTGGTACCTAGTATCTGTTTCGGATACCAGACGTATAAAATTAATTGAACTATCACTTTCAAAGTACTTACTATAACAATTAAAAGTTTAAATAAGTGCGCAATTGTATGTAGAGCTGTTTTGGGCGAAGATAACAGAGGAGCTACTTAATAAACTCGAGCGTCTACAAAATCTAGCCATTCGCTTTATTTTTCGAGATGTAACGTCGGTGACATCCTTTAAAACTAAACTAAAAGAGCACTATCTGTCTCACTCAGTATAATATGATATGTTTGTATTTATTATGTTTATTATATTTATTATAAGTATTTATTTACAGTATTTAGTTATTATGTAGTATATTATGCACTATTTGCCCCCTCGCTTTTAGTGCCTTGTCTCACACCCTGTAAAGTTGGCTGGAAGAGATTTATTTTAGAGATAAGCTCGCATTTGTACACAAAATTTGTAACTGTATTTACTTTTAAAATTTGTGCAATAAAGAATATATATAAGTTATGACTAGCACACTTACAGAGAAAAGGGAAACTGAAAGATCCATGTCATTATAATTTTAACAATAGAACATGTAACGGTCATTTTGGTTGTTTTGTTGTCATTATATACGTACGTTGAGAGAGTAAAGCATTTCTTTTCATGTCTTTATACCTATAATCTAGTACATATGTATTTTAGGTCACCTCTTTTTATTAAAGACTAACTGTATCCGCGGCTCCGCTAGCGTGGTGTACAGAATCCATTGAGTAAACCGATTGCGATGAAATAAAAACTAAATGTTTAGTTAAGTTAAGCCCCATGTTTATGTGAAAAGTCCATCAAAATCCGTTCAGTATTTTTTAAGTGATGCGTGCACAAACTCAAAGACAAACAGACAAAAACTCCAAAAATGATTGAAATGTATTCTGTTGCTTATCCTTAGAGCCCCCAATTTTTTTTGCAAATATCTTCAATGTACAGACACGCGAAGTTTACGATTTTATTTAGTAGATAAATATATAAGTAGGTATGTAGAACTTTTTAAAGGAATATGAAACGAAGGAATGGAAATAATTAGGTATTTCCTAATGAAAGTATCATAGAATTCTCAGGCTCAGATTCTAAGATCAAAAAATAAAACAAGGCAATTACATACATATATACCTACATAATGCTCACGCCTTGGTCCCAGAGGGGTAGGCAGCGACGATGTAACAAGGCAACAAGCTTAGCAAAGAAAGATATAGTCAGTGCTGCTGCAATTTTATAGGCAAATCTGCCAGGATTGCCTGGGGCCGTTTTAACTTTTACGATCTACTCGTTTCCCATAACATTTTGAATGTTGACGCATACACGATTGATGTTCCAAAAAAAGAACATACATTTTCTTTGATTTTTCTGCACTACCTACACTACTTGGCCAATTTTACGTTTGAATTATAAATACTTATTCGTAAACCGCAGTGCAGTAAAGTTTTTTCGAGACACTGCTTGGAAATAATGTCATTATTTTATTATTCTAAAACGAGAATTTAAACATGGTGTGTGAACTAGATCATTATAATAATAATAAAATATACATACACATGTCTAATCTCAAACTAGGATTTTTTTCTGTGCTATGGGAATTAAACAAGGATTGGACCAATTCACAAATATAATATCCAGGCCGGAAGCAATTTGCACGAATTGTATAAAGTTGTTTGTTCCCAATGGAAATCGATCCCACGACCTCTGGCGCTCGAGTCCGATGACCAAGCCACTAAGCCAACGAGGCGGCAATGGCTTAAGAGGCAAAGAAAAAATTAAATTACCTTTAGAAAATATTATTTGTGGGTTAGTTAAACGCGCAGGGTGGGACGCCCCGCCGCCAGATGGACCGACGACCTGAAGAAAGTGGCCGGAAGCGTCTGGATGCGGAGGGCGGAGGACCGGGTGTGGTGGCGTTCATTGGGGAAGGCCTATGTCCAACAGTGGGCGTCTAAGGGCTGATATGATGAGGTTAGTTTAAATATATATTTTCGACTTTAAAACAATATGACTATATGTTGTTACAGACGAGCAGCGCGCCTTTGGAAGCCAGCACCAATCCATTGAGAGTAGTTTGACAGTCCGCGCGACCGCCGACATACATCGCCGCTCGCCCGCATAGGATGGTAGAAACTGACCCCGGGCCCAAGAAACCTCACGGTCAGTACCCACTTATACAAAGCTATCCGGCAGTTTGAAAAACGAATTAAAAGTTAAAAATTTATAACGAAAAAGATATTAATCTGATTTTTATAGAACACTCTGGCAGGTTATATAAAGGAAAACACTTTGAGGTGAAACTATGAGCTACGAAAAATTATTTTGCTTCATGGTATGAGGTATAGGATATTTGCAATCATGTTGTTCATATTAAAACGCACTGGCCGATTAGTGTGAAAAGCCGGACATTAAAAAAAGTTCTATTGTTTCTTTAGAGATGCAAATAGTTTTTGCAAGTTTATCATATCCGAAGAATTAGGTATATTTTCAGTTTTATGAAAAAGACTGATTGTTTGCAAGAAATTAAAAGGGCATTATGGAGCAAACTGTAATAAAAATATTCTTGGAAAACATTGTTTAAACCTGTTTCAGATTGTGATGTAAAAAGGGACCTCCAGCTAAACGGGCCAGGTTCCAAAATTGCTGAGCTTGGTGAGTAAAACGCTTAATTCTTTATTTTCGAAATCAGATTTGTCGAAGTGTCTCAATAAGTAGGTAAAGATGGCGGTAGATAAAATGACATTCAACGATAAGCTCAACCTCAAGACTAAAAACGAATAATCTAAGAGCTCAACAAATGAATGAATGAATCTTCATCATCAGCCTAAATACGTTCACTGCTGAACATAAGCCTCCCCAATAGAATGCCACTTTTGGTGGACTGTCCATTAGGGGATTTGTCATAATCACCACGCTTGGCAGGCGGATTAGTGATCGCAGTAAATGTCCTTAATATGTAGGAGGACACTGCTGCCCGTTCCTGGTGCAATCGCTCAGTCGCCTTGATGACCCACGGGTAGAATGAATGTACTTTATTGCACACCAATCACAAAAATACATTGCAGGAATATACAGGAAATGTACAGTTATGTACACTGGTACTTTTGGCGGCAGGTCAGTCTTGAGAACTTGTACTCGTATATCAAATACATTATAGCGTAAATGAAGAAATTGATATATTAATTTCATTATTATACCGCTATAGGGTGGGTTGGTAATCGTAGCAACATTATTAGCATTGCACTATTTATAAGTAAGTGTAACTTCATAGCATGGGGAGGTTTTATCGTAAAGAATGAATACTTAGCTATTACTCTAATTGGTATCCGAGTGTTAATCGTCTACCAAAACAATGTATCTAAGTACTTATAATTGGGCCTCGGCAAACGTGGCTATGTTATCTCGGACACCGCCAGCTACCGGCAGACGGAAGCTAGGCAAACGCGCGGCACTTAGCACGCCATCAGATCAAGGAATTAGATAACTGACACACGTTAATTACCAGGAGTCTATGACACGTTATGTACTTAGCTGTTATGTATTTGTTAATATTGTGCGGAAGACTGCTTGATTTGTTGGCACAGATTATCATAAAATATCACGACAACATCAGACAAGTCCTGTTATCGAAGGACATACTAATAGAAGATACGCTGGTAGGCTGGCAGAAATCTCTTAAAGAGATAAGCATTACCATTTGTTTTTCTTCTTTTGTGTGCGCAATAAATTGTTCAATAAATAAATAGAAGACTAATAAAGAGTTCCCAAATAAACTGAATGGTTCATAGTCATATAGGATGAATTTAGAAATGTTAAAAGATAAAATAATACTAAATAAATGTCGTTAAAATATAGGGATCAAACTCAAACTCAATTATTCCTTTCAGCGCCTTACAATTAATTAAAAGTGAGTAAAAGTGTACGTGATACACAATGTTTGGGTTCCGTCATTATTATTTTTTCAACCTTCCTTAAATATCTCAAATGAGATCCTGGAATCTCCATAACTTTTTCCATATATTATGTACAAACAGCTCTAACGGTCCATAGTTTTCGCGTTATTCGCCGGACACACAGACAAAAAGCTTTGCCACATTTTGACAGATCCCTAATAGCACAGTAATTTTTGTTCCTGTTAATTTTAGTGTCAATTCAACTCATCTCTATTTTGCGGATGCACCGCGACTTTTTTTATACTCCAGAAGGAATTCTGAAACGTCATGTCTTTGTGGTTGCTGACGTCTATATGCTAAATTAGCTAGTTTCTAGACACAGCGGAAGCAGTTGAGCGGTGCGTTGATAGTTCATCCATCAGTCAGATTAACATATAGATGAATTGATGATAATTAAATTATCAATACCAAATTAATCTATTATTTATTTTCAGGCGTCGTTCCATCGCTGAAGACTTCAGTAAAATCCGACCCGGAAAAGGGATCTTCGGAAAAAGCTGACTTCGAACGGGCTATCGAATTAACCGGTAATTAAGAACATATATCCATATTTTATATATTATGGGATCCTGTTTAAGAAAAGAGCCTCTAGCCCGCCAACCCGCATTGAACTAGAGTGGCGGGTTATGTAAGCACCTATACATCATCGTATCAGTCTCATTAAACGCCACCACATACGGTCCTCCGCCATTCGTATCTTCAACCACCTTATTTAGGCTCCATCTGGCGGCGGAGCGTCCCACGCTGAATGTATCGGTCCGCGGTCAGCACTCCAAAATTCGTCTGCTCAATGGTAGGGAAAGAGCACTTGAGCAAGTACCGGGCACCTCCCCCATGATTGGGCCTTTATGACTAAGATGTTGACTGGCCATGGGAGATTTGGTCAGCCTCCACTGTCACTTCAACTTGCTGTGTCTGTGACCTTAGTTTTTCGTCGCATCTCTTCCTTCCGGTCATATCCTTTAAAGAAACTCTGTATAGCCCTCTGCTAAGGTCCAAACCAAGTTACTATGAAATCAAAGCGAGGGGACGACTTTCTCCAACAGTGGGACAGTTTATAGACTTGAAGAATAATATTTGCATCCTTTTCAACCTTGAGCACAATCACAATATTGACATTATTACATAAACAAATACTGTAGTTTGTAAACAAACACCTAATAATTGAACATAGGGAAGCTTTAGCACGAAACTTAACTCCTACCATTGTACTAATTAGGTAATTAGGATTCCGTACCAGTAATAAGATAGAAGTTTATTACAAATATTTATAACTAGCTGTGCCCGCGGCTCCACTCGCGTGATACAAGATCTGCTCCCCTTCCCACTTCCGCTCCCTATCCCACTCCCGCTTCCGCTCCCGCTCCCGCTCCCGCTCCCGCTCCCACTCCACTTTGATTGAGTAAACCGATTGCGATGAAATAAAGCCTATATGTTACTCCAAGTTAAGGCCTATGTTTCAGTGAAAAGTCTGTCAAAATCGGTTCAGTAGTTTTTAAGTGATGCGTGCACAAACAAACAGATAAACAGACAACATTTTCAAAGATGATTGAAATGTGTTCTATTAGGTACTTATCCTTGGACCCCCAAAATATTCAATCTTCAATGTACAGACACGCGAAATTTACGTTTTTATTTATTAGATAACGTTGCATTGTCACAATTTTATGATATAACAAATATGTGACTTTGTACATGTGCTGACGAAACTTGAAGCCTTCGAGCCATTCGCTTGTAAATAAAACCTGTAACTTGAACTGAGGAAGCCTTTATATGGCGATTTATGAATGAAGAGCGCTCTAGTTGCATTCCACTCGTGGTTCGAAGGAGTAAACAGGCGACTCTTTCTAGGAAACTCTATCAAATTACAGAGTAGTGGCGTAGCTTATATGACAGGCCCGGAGTTAGTGGGCGACCAGCAACAATTTAGGCCCTCGTT